>BLAL01000242.1:5000-1205000 GCA_015698045.1 Rhizophagus clarus | reverse complement strand
TAAGTATATAATTTGAAGATATTGAGGCGACATTATGTTTGGCGAAACTTGTAATAAAAAATAAATTATATTAGTACATCTTACACAAATAATACATTTTAAAAACACGGCGGTTACTTTAACTATTATAAATTAACTAATTTTATGTAATGGCAAATAAATTTTTTAAATTTCGTATCTTAAATGAACTGAAACATTAAGAATCAAAGTTCTGACTTCTGAGTATTAAATAGTTGTAGAAAAAAATAAAAAAGCAAATTAATATACAAAATTGAGGATGAAAACTTGGCACAAAGACTAAAAATCTACTAAAATGGAAAAAAGAAATAAACAGACCACAAATGAAGATAAAAATAAAAAGCTTAATTAGTAAAGAAAGATAATAAACCCAAAAAAAAAAACATATACACTGAATTTAGTTTTACTAGGTAAAAACTATTTAATTGACAAAAATTAATAAAAGATAGTGAACAATATTACCGTTAGAAAAGAATAAAGTCGGTACAAATGATGACTATTGTACATCGCTTGATATTTCAGTTTAATGTTTTTATTTTAAATTTAATTTGCTTTATCCTTTTGCTATTTATTAACGAAGGTTTTACATCATAATCGCAAACATACATTAAGATTTTTTTAGGCTATTTTCAGTTTTTCCTTTAAAATCATTTAATCTTAAGTTTTCTATACAGTACGATTTTTTTGCTTTTTGGAAAACAAAAGTTGTCTTATCAGACAATCTCTGACTCGAATTACATACATTAGTTTTTAATAGAAATAATAGTGGAGATTAGCAGCTATCTACTTCCTGTCTAATACTATTTATAATAATACCTTATCTTGATCATAAAATTTCTGAATGCGAAAATAAATTACAGAGCACAAAAATAAATTGATGATAAACAAACGGAAGAATGTAGTGAAATTCTTTATTATAATCAAAATTGTAAATAACTTAGTATTACATAAAAGTTTACACGAAAATACGTGTTAATAAACGAAAAAAAAAAATGTGTTTGTGATTCGAGAAAATATTGTATTTTTCGCATTTTTTTTTGATAATTAAAATCGAATATAAATAATGTAAATAACGGGAAAAAGACTTAATTATATTTGGAAGCGTATTATTTAACGAGAAGAAAATTCAGATTTGCCTAAGTAATTAATTATTTTTATTGGAAAAATTATTGAAATTTTGAGTCGTAGAAATCGCTAGTTTTTGTAAATTATCTAAACTAAATTCTGATAAGTCATACTCTAATTCACAAGGAACGTTATTTAAGGTAAATTTTGCGTTAAAAATAGAACATTTTTCAATCTTGTTTTTTGAACATTTTTTATGAAAATCGTTGACAACTTCTTCTATTCTATTTACTTTATTAGAAAAAGTTTTGATGCAATCATCTGTTTCTTTACAGTCGGGACAATACTTCGGAGGCTTTCTTCTAAATCTTCTATTATCGTTATTCAGATTTATTTTGTGGACTTGATATGGGGCTCCGTATGTTCTCGTTTCATTACTTTTCAGTGACATTTTTTTATTAAAAGTTGAAGTATTTTATGTAGCTCAAATGGAATAAAGAAACAAATAATTAATGTGCATTACTAAGATTATTATTTTTTGTTTAGTACTAAGAACCTTTATATAGAAAATATTTTGTTAATAGATTACATAATATTGGACTTTTAAAACAGAATTTCTTGTAAAATTTACTTCATTTAATAAAAAAGAAATCCGTACATTCATTTATGCATACTAATGAGAGAATGTATTTACAGTACATGGTTACGGATTTACATATATTATAGTATTCCTTTATTTAACGTAACCGGATAATCGAAAATTCAAATAAGAAATATTTATACTTCTATATAAGGAATTATTCGGAATTTAAGATTAATCTATTCATAAAAAAAGTTTACCGAGTTTAATCATGCTGACTAAAAACGTGGGGGGATTATCGCACGGGCCCTATAGATATTTTTGATCGTCGTACGATACTTTTATCTTATCTAAATGTAAAAAGATCTTATCTTTAAGTGTTCACCACTCACCACAATAATCAATAAATAATTGCAGACTGATAATCAATATTTTTTTGAGTTGAACTTTCTTATATTTATGGACGTTGTGGAAAAACTTATATCTGATCCATGTTTAAAAATATTCTAGCAAATTCAGGATCATAATTATGCACTATACTACAAATTGTAATTCGAATTAAATTGGATGTTGCACTTTTTTATCTACTTTTATGAACAAGAGAGCGTATTAGCGTATATTTCCAACGAAAATGTATCAAAATTATTTTTATAATAGACTACGAATCAAGAATTAAAAATGTCTTGCCATTTTTAAATAAGAAATATGAAAGTTGCTGTTAGATTGACTTGTCTAAATAAAATGTCCTCAAAAATGATCGACATTCCACACATGGTTGTGAAAAATTTTTTAATTTATGTAGAGGATGATTAATGTAACGAATGAATATATAAATAATAATTAAAAACAAAACATTATTAAATATGGTACTTAACAACGGAAAGGTTACCTGATTAGTCAAAAGTGGAAATTTCTGCTATCATATACATATATTGCTACATGTTCAGATATTCGTAAAATAATAATCAAAAACGAGATTAGATGAAATCAATAACAAATCAAAAGCGATATAGTACATGCATATTGTAGTACATAAGTAAAACATTATTTTAATTAGAAGTTTACATATGTAATAAAAAGCGTAATGTCTTGATTATTACGTATAAAGAGATGAAATAAAACATCACACGATTCACTAGATATATACTTTTTTAGAAAATTCCTGAAGTTCGAACATGAAGCACAAAGCCATTAATAATAGTTAATTTTCAGAAGAACAGCAAATTATACGAGTCAGACTGTCAGAGCGATCTAACTTCATCAAGTATGAGCCACGTTTTTATACTCGCGCCGGGAACGGGTCAACTCTAATATGAAGATCTGAGCAAATCAATTCTCAATATTTTAATTTTCCGAACGAATTTGATCTACTTCAGTTGAAATGATAACAAATTAATAAATTGAACGTTATATTATTGTATAATTCACTATCTTTTAACTTAAACTATATGGAATCTTAGGTTCGAACTTGCTCAGGTTTTTTGACTTCATGACCACGTGATTAATAAGTACTGGTTGGCCTAGCTTCTTTTGGTTCGAATAAAATTATGGTCGGTTTGAATTTAGAGTTAAAAAATCAATTCGTTTTGCTCTAATCGACTCTTTGAACATCATACTTTTTTTATATTTTCAATAAGAACTTGTCCAACTAATAGATACGCTAAAGACATACTAATTCGGATCTTGCATTATATCCTATAAGTTCATTCAATTCATTTTATTTGTAACGTAAAAACTCTTCCAAGTGTAATGAAAGAATATATATTTATACGCTAAGGGTGCACACAAATGTACAGTACCGCTGTCCATCCGGCGATGCTAGCAAATAGTGTGCCTTTCGAGAATAGTTAATTAACGGAACAATTTTTACGCAGTGATGATAGTAATATTAATTTATTTCTTTTGTTTTAAAATATCATGTTTAAGAACGACATGTATTAGTTACTATAAGGTTTTTATACGTCCAAATTATAAAGTATAGTATATTATTATTTTATAACGGACTATTTCTAACATCCCATCAATAAGTCCATTGTATTTTAGTCATTAGCGAACAGTAGGAAATAATGCTTACAATATTAGACTTCATAAAATATTGAACCGTCTATTACTAATTAACTGAATGATAACATATTATACCTTAATAAAGTGAAAGATTGCTTTCAATTTAAGACTTCATTTTTATAAAATTTAACATAATCATAATGTGTCCAAAATATCAGTTTATATAAAAATAAAAAGATTAAAATAAATATCCGGTTAGAACGAAGGAAATTTTATTGCTCTCAACTAATCTCAAGTAATGAAAAAAATAGGTAACTATTTTTCAATTCTTCGAAGTAACTATAAATTGGAAATGTGATCTTTAAATAGCAACAAAAAAAAATTTTTTTTTTTAAGAACCTACGGATTTTTATTGATGTATTTATATAAAAGGTCGGGTTTGAGTTTGCGTATAACTGATAAAAAAAAAAACCACAGGTTTTTCCTTTTATGATAATTCCTACTGAAATATTATTACCTTTTTTAGATCTTGGCTGAGGTTATCATAATTACGACCCTGAAAAAAAATGCGTACAGCTAAAAGTAATTTTTTTTGCCGTACCTTACCCTTGTATATATATTTGGGTCCTATATATTTCATAATACAAAATAAAACGCATCAATAGCAAATAAGATGGTGTCATTGTGTCAAAAATAGACTTTGGGATAGCTTCATGATGATGAGGTTATTTGGGTCTTCATTTCTGTGTTGATCCTGATTTACTGCGTTACGACTGTGAATTTTTATTTTTATTTTTATTCTTTTTTTTTAATATACAGTAACTTACTATATCTAGCAAATTTGTTCAGTTCGGACTGTCATTTAACGGTAATAGGTAAAAAAAAAAATTATTTATAGATTTATGTCTGAATTGCCAAAAAATGTCATTAACTATTAACAATAAATGGCGAGTAATCCCTGCATGAATGTTTATTCGTTTAATATTTTCGTGTAACAGAAGATGAATTAGCACCAATTATATGATGTTTTTCCATTATGATTAGTAATAGTGATCACAAGTCACACGCTCCCGGTATTACTTGATAATTTCACGGGACTCGAAAGGAAAAAAACCGCTCCCCGTGAAATTATTTTTATTAGTTAATCCTATTATGTAGTATATTTTCCTCCTTTATATAAACGACTTACAATATAATTTTATATGTATAATTATTCTGAATATTTTATTGTTACATCAATTAAAAATTAATATAAAATTTTATGGCAAGCAGAAATAACGTCAAGGCTTAAATATAGTACTATCATTGTATAAATGGCTTTAGTAAAATAGATTAGACCGTTTATGGCTCCTCTTTCTCTTCAACTCTTATAATGACGGCATTACACATATTAAGTAAATAAAAAGAGAACCTTTCTTTGTTTGAACAATATGAAATAATAAATGAAACTCAATAATCATGCACATACTTTTATTTTGACTTACAAAATCATATGCTCATATTGTTCATGAATCAACGCCAATATTCTTCTATGCAGAATTTCTTTATCATTCAACTTGCGATTCGCATTAACTGTAACAATAAACTCTGAAACATAAGTTTTCGCCGTATCATTGCTCCAACGAATATTTTAAGTAATAATTCCAATTTCATAAATCACGATCAATAAGAAACTAAAATATAACAATTAGAAATTAAGTCCCTTAATCTTAGCTGGCAAAATCTCGTTAATATTACTGAGTTTTAAATTGTTTTATGTAGTTAACGAATATTATTTTATTTTATGTTAAGATATGATTATCTAAATAATAGAATCATAACAGCCAAGGGTAAATTTATAAGTTCAAATATTTATATATAACAAAAATATATTTTTATTTTATTTCTTTTTTACTTTATTTTATTTTATTTTTTGTTATATTAAAGATATGTTTGTTTGTTGCTAAAATAAACAAATTAGTTATTAATTGTAGGTTAAAAAATCGATTTAATGACGCAAAACGTATTGAAAAGGCTTTATAATACAATTTAAATGATTCAAAGAAACATTAAAATGAAGAGCGCATGCATAAGAATATCTTGTTTCTTAAGGAAAAAAAAAAATCTTTCTGCAGTTCTATTATTTATGTAAGGTTTCGATCTTTGCACAACGTGACACAATTTATTAGATGTGATTTTTAGGAATTGAAAAAAAGTTTTCCTCGTAAAGAAATCATCATGAAATTCCAAGGTATTCAATATTGTACAAAAATCAAAATTATTTAAAATTTATGGATATTATTACACATATTGTCTTGGTACAAAATAAGTGCAATAATTAGCAAATTTTTTTATAATAAATTGCAAAAAAAAAAAAAAAATTCAAAATATACAAAATATATAAGTTATGCACATTTTCAGGGTATGCAAATCAAGCACAAAAATTTTGCATCATAAAAAATTTCCTGATGATTGATTTTCGTTTAAACATTATAATTTTTTTTAATGGTGAATTTTTTAATTGAACGAGTTATTAACGTCGAATACGAATATCATTAAATAGAATACCCAATTGCGTTATAAACTCAAAAAAAAATTCACTATAATGAATATGAGATAGAATCTATATTAATTATCATAACATTATATGTACCCAATTATTTTAATTAATTCTATGCATGTTTCCATCAAAACCGAACTATTGTGCGATTCTGTCACGGAATGGATTAGTAAGAATAATTGTTTTAATGATGGACTGAATGAAAAGAAGGTAAATCTCTTATAAATTTGTGTAAATTATGAATCTAATAAGCTAAGACAACTAGTATATTCACAAATATATACAAAATAACTTTAATATTAATAGATTATGCCGTTGTCAATTTATTATCGCATAAATAAATAAACTGAAGTTATAAATGATTTCCCAACGGAGGTTAGTAAACATATACGCTCTCTATTGTTAGTAATTGGGACTCTTGATAAAGTTCTTGGGTTGTAGAGTGTTTAAATTTGCCTTAGAAGTTTACTAAAACCCATCTTTACTGGAATTTTACTATGAAGAAGTTATTGAATCATAATTTATCAAAGCAAGTTCTACAAACTCTCACAAGCAGTTAAGAATTCTTTTAACTAAGTTTTATTTATCATCCATATTTACGAAAAGTATTTGCAGTGTAGTAATTCGACAGATTCGGTTAAGTAACAACAAACGTATCCGAAAAGCACTGTTGAGATTACTAATGTAATGTATAAGTTATTCGCTAGGAACGAGTACACTTACTACATCTACAGGAGGAGTTTACAAAGGTTTTAACATCATAAGTTTATAGCAAAACTATTCAAAAACTGTAAAGTACAATTTTCACTTATTCAACAAAATGGACACAACGATTAAAAAATATTTCTCGGAAAGATTTCCTAGAAGTGTTTCTTAAAATCGAACATGTCCATTTGGTGTCGTAGCTTTTGATGATTTTATTCACTTAAATTAACATATATAAATCATTTATCATCTTTTAAAGTATCAAATTCATACTCCGGATAATTATATATAATGTGGAAGAGAAAAAATAATAAAATTTGAAAAAATTTACCCAAAATTTTCAGGTTCTGTACCCATATTTGTGCATACTAGATTTAACAAATTCAAATTTTATCATACCAGATTAGAAAAATTAACTAATTTTAGAACATCTTTTTTCAAATTTGGTCCCAAAAATTTTTAATTTATTGTATTTAGAGATTCTTTTTAAAAAGGATTTCTTTAATTAGAGATTTTAAAATTATTTTAGGAATTTTTTTTAATCTAACTAAAAAAGTCATATTTAGATTACCCGTATAAATAATTTTGAATTGTGCAACGCATGATTTGATCTATTTTGTTTTTATAGTTGGAAAAATTTGATTGGCAAAATCTATGTTGTTATAATTATTTTTAGTTTTCGGTACTGAAGTTTACTAATATTTATATGTAATGGCAGTTTTCATAATTGTATAGTCACCAGATTTTTGTGTTTAAAATAAACCAGTTTGTTAAATTCATTCAAAATTCACAAAAAATCCAGTGATCATACAATTATGAAAACTGTGATTTTTTTTTTTTAACAAGATTTTTTAAAACCTCAATAGATCGGATTTTTTTATGTTCAGTAATTTTTTTTTTTAGTATTTTTTTTTTATTTATTTATTTTTTTTTATTATTGTTTCAAATTTTTTATGTTTTTTTTTTTATAAATATAGCAATTTTTTTTTGTCCAAACATTTTTGGTTCCTTTATTTGTTTTCTTGGTAACAGTTCTTGATAATAATTTTTTGGCTTGGGTGGGCTTTGAAATCTTCAAAACTGTAAGTGAAAGATAGAACAAATTTTTATTTTATTTTATTTTTTTTATTTTTAATTTGGAAATTTGGAATATTCTTTCTTTTTCTTTTAGAGAAAAGTTGGATATCAGTTTGTACAGTCCATGGACCTCGGAATTGTAAGCAAAAAGTGCATTTTTAGATTTTTGTTTCTCTTTTAATTTTGAAGCATTACTAATATTCTTTTTCTTTCTTTTTTTTTAGGAGGTTAGATTTTGGCTTAGGTAGTTTATGGACTTTGAAATTGTAAGTAAAAATAAAGGTTCAAAATTTTTTTTAATTTTGTAATATTACTAATGTTCCTTTCTTTTTTTTTCTTAACCCTACGAAAAAAAGTGTCCAGATTTTGCACGGAATTTATCCAGTAAATAACCATACAGATTCCAGACATTTTATTGTCCGGAAATGTTCCAAAACGTGATCATTTCCGGACGTTGGGTATTTGTCCAGAATTTGTCCAGATCCAGAATTTATCCAGAAAATGATCTCGTATGTACTAAAATTTTACTGAAAATTTATCTAATTTATAACTTACCCACTTTAAAAATCACAATTTATTTACCTCATTTATTATCTTTCACATTTTTTTCAAAAAACCCACTTTTTTCCTCCACCTTTCAAAAAATTTTTAATTTACCCCCTATGAAAAAAAAATATACTTAAAACATACTTATGCACTTTTAAAATATACTTAAAATATACTTAATATACTTAAAATGTACTTAAAATTTTTAAAATATACTTAAATTATACCTAAAATTGCAATTTTAAGTATATTTTAAGTGTAAATTTTTTGTAATTAAATTATACCTAAAATTGCAATTTTAAGTACATTTTAAAAATTTTAAGTGTATTTTAAGTACATTTTAAGCGTATTTTAAGATTTAAGTATATTTTTAGTATATTTTAGAGAAATTTTTTTTCATAGGGACCCCAATTTATACATACCAGATTTATTATAATTGTTCGGGTCCTATCCAAACAACTAACGGTATGAATTCCTTTATTCAATTAACTGATTATCAATGCGATAAATTAATAATGATATCTATATAGACTCCATAAAATTTCAAATAGAGGGCCGAGATAAGAATAATTATCCGAAGCGTGAGCGTGAACCACTTCCGTCTAATCTCATATCCTCCATGTCATGTATTTACAATTATTGATCGTGTTCCGCATTAAATTCTTCATCACAATTATTATTTAACGATTCATTATTTTTATGTAACGATATTATTCAATATTTGCAGCTAAATAAGCTAATTGATCTAAAGAAAGGGAACATGAGTAATACATTTTTAATTTAACTGTTTATAGAGTTAATCAAATGACGTGACCGTTTCGGACGCTCCAGGTTCGCGTTATCTATTTGGTAATATAATTGGTGTTGAGTTTGAATATTGAAAATTTTAAAACTGTAAACTTCTTTTTTCTTATATTAGTTATAAGATACTTTTGATGAAGAGATAATCATCTCGAAACAATTCGCTAGAATATAAGAAATATTAATACCACATTATTAAATAAGTGCTACATATTTTTAAACATAATGTAACTTTATTTATATCCATGAAAAAGACGTGAAGAAATGAAGAAATTTAAAAAAATAAATAGATGGACGAAAAAGAGAAGCAGTATGAATACATAAAACTATAATTTTGTGAGTATTGTAAAATTAATAGCTTATAATCAATAACATTGGGTTTTATACAGACCTAAAAGACACTTTCATTGATTTCAAAAATTATTCTATTTTAGCGATCTCATGATAAATTCGAAAAACTACAGCCTTGAGCTTGCATCAGGACTTGGGAGATTTCTTAAAGGTCCCCAAATTTATTTAGGGATGATAAATTATTTTTTAAGGATCTCTGTGAGTGATTTCTTATTAATTTACGTAAAAAGAATATTTAAGAATCCTGGTACTAAAAAAATTATAATTATGAAAGGCTATATGAAGAACAATTTTTAATATCAATCAAAAATGTGTAACTAATTCAACTATTATGGTGAAATATGTAACGGTTTCAGAAATCGGAACTAAAATCAGAGAGATAAGCTCGTACATGTAAGAGAAAATGGTTTACAAAGGAAAAAGGTTATACGTGCGTCATGTCGATAAATAATTGTCAAGTTGGACTTCGGGACTTCCCGTCCTTAGTTTTACTTATTGAGAATTTATTTTTAATTTCATATTATCATGGAAATATTTTCTATTCTCTCGATTTGATTGTTTGATTAATGTAGTGCAAATAACAACATCGTAAGTTTGATAAATCGAACATATCTATTATGAGTAAATGTTTTTTTCTTAACTTTTTATTAATTCTTCGCCATATATATAGGATTGCGCGCGTAATATGACTTTGGCGGGTATGGTACTAAATCCCGAAATTCAAAACCCGACACTCCAAATCCGACACTCAAAATCCGACAGATACAAAATCCCGACATTTTTTTGTTAATAAATTAATTAATTTGCTTTATTTACTTTAACTATTCTAACCCTAAGTAACTTCCTTTGCTCGCTTCGCTCGCAGTTTTTTTTTCCTAACACCTTCCTAACCCTAACCCAACCCTAACCCTAACACTAACCCAACTCTAACCCTAACACTAACCTAACACCAACCCTAACTAACCCTAACCCTAAGTAACTCCTATCTTATATAAAAAATCCAGTGTGAAACTCCTATTTTATGCTAATAAAAAATATTAATGACCTGTCGGGATTTTGACAGTCGGGATTTTGGGGTGCCTGGAGTTTGAGTTTCGGGATTCCGGACGGCTACCGACTTTGGCTATGTAAGACACTCGAAGACAACGATATAAAAGTAAAGTTTCACAGTTTTTACTGAATATATTTTGCCAATTTATTTTAATCTTTACTAATATGGTCTATTCATTTTTATTATTGAATAAAATCGAAAATATTTCCATTTTTACGATTCTTTGTTTATCATAACATAAATCTCTTTTATTTATTTTTTTTTTTTTTGGTTTTCTATATTTAGAATTTTTAATCATATATGCATAATAATCAGCAGATCAAAATAATCAACCAATGAAATATCTTAAAAATAAAGCAAATTTGTTTGTGAGAAAGTAAAAAAAAAAAGAAATATTTTCCAAAAGTATCGAAATATCGAAAATATCGGTTATTTAGATCAAAAACGTATTTCTTCGATAAAAAAACCTCTTTGAAAATAATACGAAAGTTTTAGAATTTCGAGAAATTTTAGTCGCTAGATGTAGAAGAGGTAGAAGGAGAGGAAGATTTTGAATATATAGAAGATGGATATTCATTATTTCCGTTACTATAATCGCAATTTGGTGTTGTAAAAATTACTAATTTTTGTAAATTCTCTAAAACTCTTTGAAAATAATACGAAAGTTTTAAAATATAATAGAATTTGAGAAATTTTAGTCGCTAGATGTAGAGAAGGTAGAAGGAGAGGAAGATTTTGAATATCTAGAAGATGGATGTTTATTATTTTCGTTACTACTATCGCAATTTTGTGTCGTAAAAATTACCAATTTTTGCAAACTGTCTAATGAGAATTTTGATAAATCATATTCCACTTCACATGGAACATTATTTAAAGTAAACTTTGCGTTAAAAGTAGAAAACTCTTTGAAAATAATACGAAAGTTTTAAAATATAATAGAATTTCAAGAAATTTTAGTCGCTACATAGATGTAGAGGAGGTAGAAGGAGAGGAAGATTTTGAATATATAGAAGATGGATATTTATTATGTTCGTTATTATTATCGTAATTTTGAGCTAATTTTTGTAAATTGTCTAAAGAAAATTCTGATAAATCATATTCCACTTCACATGGAACATTATTTAAAGTAAACTTTGCATTAAAAGTAGAAAATTGTTGATTATTCTTCTTAGGTAAATTTGTGTAAAAATTGTTGACAATCTCTTCAATTTTATTTACTTTACTGGAAATAATTTTAACGCAATCATTTGTCTCCTTACAATTATGGCAAAATTTAGGAGGTTTTCTTCTAACTCTCCTGTTGCCACTACTGTTGAGAACAATTTTTTTAACATATGGAGGCGTCCCGCGTGTACTTATTTTTTGTGACATATTTTTACGAATAACGAGCTGCGATTTACTTATTAAGTTTATTTTCAAGGAAATCGTTTTTAATACTTCATCAAAGAAAATTTCGGTGATTTATATAGTAAATTTCGCATAAATATATTTTTTTTATCTGTTTTTAAAATAATAATTTAATTTGTAACAGGGTTGTAAGCTATTTTCGGGCATTGCCATCTATATACACCACTAAAAGTGCTTATAGTATGAGATGACATCACATATGCGCCGATTTGAGGAATTTGCCGATCATCAATTATGTGGCGCAGTACCGATTAAAATCGATCAAAACCGTCCCTACATAAGAAAAAATAAGCCAAAAAAATACTTAAAAAAACTTTTAAGACCTTTTCCAAAAAAATTTACCTCTTTAACCTGAAACCAGTAGAAGAAATTTCTAAAAAAAGGAATAAAAATATTATAAAATTAGTTTATTTAAAAAAAAAAGTAAGAATAAGCACCAGAATAATGATTTAACGAAAAAAAATTGATTGAAAAATAATTAATAACGAATATCAAATAGATTTTAACTAAATAAACTAATCAATATATAATTTAAATTCACTAAAACATCGTTATTAATCTTAGAATTATTTATTTATTGAAAGATTATTTTTGAATAATTTTGCTGCCTAAATAAATTTTTTTTATAAACTATTGAAAAAAAAATAAAAAAATAGCTCCAAGTTATATTTAATGTAAAATAACTACTAATATACTTGCCAAAATTCTCAACTTACATAATGTAAAAACTGGTGGAAAAGTTTGATGGGGAAGTTGATGGGGAGTTTAATATGGAGTTTACGAAAGAAAAAAATTTTTTAACGCTACTTTTGTTGAAGTAATTTCTCGATATTTGTGTCATATGATCATGTAGCACAAGAGTGATCCTTTTTGTGAACCTTATTTAACTTAATTTTTATCTAATTATCATCAAATTCCTTAATTTAGGCTAATTTTGTTAATTCCGAAAATCGGCGGATATGATGATCTTTTCAATACAAATAATTTATGAATAACATTGATTCAAACAGACGAAATCAGATAGGTTAACACGGTTCACAATATAATATAATGTAATACAATCCTTCGTTAGGCGCTCCATTGCTTTGATCTATTGATAATGCTTTGTTACTAACAAGAATATTTGTGACTTGCTGTATTATTTTGTATAATTAACTAAATATAGAGAAAAATAGTTTTTACAAGTACAGTATATAATCAGATTTAATCAGGCATTCAGGCATTTCGTTACATAGAGATAAGGATATATATCCGAAAAGAGAAGGGCGCGCTTTGTTTTGTACAATATAAGCGAGGTGTGTTCATATTGGTCGGTAAGACTCGTAAGTGAGATCAAGTTAAGGTTTATTTTATGAAAACGCCAACGGAATGTTTCCTTTTATAAAATTCTAAGGGATGGTAATAAATTATTATACAATGCCCCGATTTTAACACGTTCCCTTCGTTTTCTATTTTAAGACATACATAAACAGGTTATATATATTATAAGTAAGAGAATATTATTAATGTCTATGACGCGTTTTATTTGTTTTGTGCGAAAGTTCTCGCGTAAATAAGATCAAGGTTTAACGCCAACGGAATATTTCCTTTTATAAAAATTCTAAGTGATGATAATAAATTAATTATAAAAGTTAAGCAATGCCCCGATTTTAACACGTTCCCTTGCGTTTTCTGTTTTAAATGTATGTAAACAGGTACTATAAGTAATATATAAAAATAACTCTATATTCATCAAGAAAATTTTTTAATATCTATGATACGCTTTATTTATTTTGTGTGATATAAATAAATATTGATTGGTAAACTCGAATAGTTTAATGTAAAGAGGACAAAAATTTATTTTCGTGAAGACGCCAACGGATTTAAACCTTTTACGAAGTTTTTGAGGAGAAAAAACAGTTAAGCAATGTCCTAAAGTATGCATAAATAGATATGTATACTATAAGAAATACTGTATATGTAAAATAACGCTGTATTTATTAATATGCGTAAATGAAAATATTTTATTATCTATGATGGTACAAAACTAAAAGTAGATAATAACTAATAATCAATGTCAATATAATATATAATTTTATGCAATGTAATATTGTATAAATATATCGTTTGTTGGTATGTTTTTTTTAATAACCTCTCTAATATACATATAGACAAACGAAAATGCCTTCTCAAGAAAGACAGAAACAACTAAGAAGACAAAGAATGATAAGAAAACACTTGCGACCTAGCGTAGTCATTAATAATGGAAATATATTAAGGCCTATCGCGAGCCTTTCTCAACAAAATTCGAATTTTTTATTAATCGCTCAATTTTTCAACGGATTTTCTTTTTATTAACATAAACCGTTGTTAAAACTTAATAATATACCCTGCGAGGTGGAATATGATTTATCCCGTTTTATACTCGAAAGTTTGCAAAACTTGCAAATTTTATCTATCGACAAAAATAATGAAATACCAAAAAAAAGAAAACTAAAAAAGATTAACACAAAAATCGTATCCGAATATGATCGTTCTACTTTACATAATATCACAAAAATCACAAACATATACGAAATCACATAAGGTTTTCTTATAATATTACGAGACATTTAAGATTTATTCTACTATATGACAACTAATTTTTTTATGTAAAAACATTAATTACTTACAAAAGTAAAATTTTACTATTCCAATAGTAAGAATTTGTTTTATAGTATATCACAACTATCACGTTTTCATCAGTGAGTATAAATATAGTTTATTACTCCTATCTCTTTCGCCCATTTCTTTTTTTTATTTTCCATTTTAAAAAACGGATAAAAAATTTTAAAATCTGTTATTCTAGTACATAACTTGTTATTATAAGCTACTTTTTACTGCAAATCTCCTTGCTAATCCGAGTTTAGTCAGCGCTGAAAGTAACAAATCATATGAAAACATGTGAATGTGTGTCAAAATAAATGATCAACGTTGCGAATATAAATAAATACCATTCGTTGAAAATTGTCACGTTATATATTTTAAACGTACTATTTAGAATTCTTACCAATAGAAATAAACCAAGAATACAGTATGTATTAGTTATATCTCGAGATGGGCATAATTTTAGTTGAATTGCTGTAATCAGACCGTTAGGCTGACCGCCATTTAGTGATCGTATTATGTAAATGGCGATCTAGATGTACTGTACCGCCTAGCACTGCACCCTTTGAGCTTACCTTACTTTATATGATCCGGTATTTTTACGAGATACAAAAATTTTACTCTCAATAATACCCGGTTCTCACAAAATACCCTCAGGTATTAAATCATACTTCGCAAAAATTTCTGTTCAGTAACCCTCAATATTTTGTCAAAATACATATACGATACGATGTGTAAATGAAATTTATTACACTTGTACGATTTAATCGATGTAATATTTTTTACATTCCTATAAATAAAAATAAAAACGATAATTTATTATTATTGTGAATAAATAAAATGTAGTGAGAACTGAGCCAACGGTTTCATGAACCAAAAAATTGAGTCGTCTAACCTTTTGATTTGTAAACTTTTCTTTATGCATAGAAATATTATATGTAATATTTTCGCATCTTTGCGAACAAACCCTCGATATCTATTCTAATTGCACAGTACGCTCAAAAGTCTAGATTATACTATTTATAAGAAATCTGATCTTTCAGAGATAATCTTTACCGTTTAACAATTTCAAATGGGAATTTATTTAATTAAAATAATGAATTTTGGCCCTATCTGGCCTATCATACCAATGTTTTCTTTCTTTATTATAGCTTCCAGATTCTCCGAATGGAATTTTGGATGACAAGGTATCTTTTAGAGACGGGTTTCGTCACTGACCTTTAGAAACATTTTAAAGGGTATAAAAAAAAATCCGGTGATTCCGGACTAATTATAAGTAAATTTTCTCTATAGAAATTATTATGCAAAATCAAATTTTCTTCGGTAAAAATCAGGAGCGGACGCACCATACGTTCGCAACTCAAAATTATCTAATCTAAACGTAATAGTTAACAGTATAACTTATAGAAATAATTAAAAAAAAAAAAATTTAACTACAGTAAGAAAATGATAAAATGTAGACGTAATCTACAGTTTTTTTTTTTGTTATTTAGATTTTCTTAACGTACGATCTTTTTTATTTCGTACGTTTATTAGTTTCTTTCATTTTATATCATTATAAAGCAAAAATAAAGCCGAATTTCTTCAATTAATCCGGATATGTAAATAAATCCTGTTTCTTCGTTTCATCCGTTTATAATAATATGTTTAATATGTCGAACAGCAAAGTACAATATCTGGCTGTTCCGAACAACGATTTTTCGAGGTTGTAAAAAATTTATGATTAATTAAATTTTTATTTATTTATTTATTTTTAAAAGTACATGAATTAAGCAAAATTTAAATTAAATTCTTTTTCACAATAAAAATGAATGTTGACTATAAAATAAATTTACGTTATTGAACTGATTAAATAACCAATATATTTAAAATTTTTGTTACAGTATATATGAATGGTTTGTTATTATTAATTTACTTCGTTTCATAATACGATACACAATTATTTGATTGAATCTCTTAATAACGCACACCACTCTGCTTTATTGGTTGTAAGAAAAAAAAAGAAGATAAAAACGTTAAAAATACAAATATATATTTGATAATATCATCTCCGAAAGTAGGTTAGTAGTAGGTTTTGTCGTTTCCAGGCAACATTTCAAAACACAAATTTAGTTAAAATATAAAATTTTAAAAAATTAATAGAGCAGTCAAAAATAAATATGATTAAGAAAACGTGCTATAAAATAACACCACATAGAAAAAAATATTTTTTTATCTAAAAGTAAACTTGCCGAGTAACAATCAAATGTTATGCATAATTAATGCAGTGCATGTTTATGACGCAATATTTAGGACGCAGAAGGCGCAGAATGAGCATTTGCGATCACGTGACGTTCTTGTTGTCTTGTCCCAAGACTTAAGTGCCAAGGTGCTTTTAAACACCTAAGTATCTTGGATTTCTTGTATTATGACATCCGATCATTTGAAGAATTCTTGAGTCTTGAAACACGCCTAGCATTAGCAGCTGGCATCCTTATATAAACACGGTTTCTCGCCAAATTGACGATGCAAGTTCACCACCAAACTCTATAACAGTATTCTCACCTTTTTCCCCAAAAAATTTTTACTTTAAGCAAACAGTATATTGCTGTAGTACTTTTAAATATACAATTATAAGTTATTTATAAAGTTTTTCACATGGAGGACGAAGTTGCTGCTGTACGTTTTACTTCTTATTTTGTCCAGTAATATACTATATGATTTATGAGACTAATCTTACATTTACATTTTCATCTCTCAAACTATACAATAGCTTGTCATTGACAATGGTTCCGGTATGTGCAAAGCCGGATTTGCTGGTGATGATGCCCCACGTGCTGTAAGTTAAATTTATGCGTTTTTTATTTATTTTTTATTACAATAAAAGTTGTTTGAGATCTACGAGCCATAAATTATGCTATAAAATTAGATTTCAAAATTAGAAATAATTTTTTTTTTTTTAACGGAGTGAGTCCTTCATATGCATTAATTTTTCAAACATTGTAAAAAAATTAGGTCTTCCCATCCATTGTTGGTCGACCTCGTCATCAGGGTGTGATGGTTGGGATGGGTCAGAAAGATTCGTATGTAGGTGACGAAGCCCAGTCTAAGCGTGGTATTCTCACTCTCAAATATCCAATTGAACATGGTATCGTAACGAATTGGGATGACATGGAAAAAATTTGGCATCACACGTTTTATAACGAACTTCGTGTTGCTCCTGAGGAACATCCTGTACTCTTAACTGAAGCACCCCTTAATCCTAAATCTAATCGTGAAAAAATGACCCAAATTATGTTTGAAACTTTTAATACGCCTGCCTTTTATGTTCAGATTCAAGTGAGTTATCCCTTTTTTTGTAATTTATGACTTTTATATGAAGCTATGATAACCAAGAAATTTTTTTTATTGTCATTTTTTTTTTTATAGGCTGTCCTTTCATTGTATGCATCTGGTCGTACTACTGGTATCGTTCTTGACTCTGGTGATGGTGTCACCCATACTGTACCAATCTACGAAGGTTATGCACTTCCTCACGCCATTCTTCGATTAGATTTGGCTGGTCGTGATTTGACCAATTACTTGGCGCTTATTCTCATGGAGCGTGGTTATTCATTCCGAACCACTGCTGAACGTGAAATTGTTCGTGATATAAAAGAAAAACTATGTTACGTTGCTTTAGATTTTGAACAAGAAATGCAAACCGCTGCTCAATCGTCAGTTTTAGAAAAATCATATGAATTGCCAGACGGGCAAGTCATTACCATTGGTAACGAACGGTGTGTATTCTTTTAAGCATTACTTTAAATGATCTGTTGAAGACGTTATCCATTTTTTAATATATCATGTAACGTTTTCTAATATAGATTTCGTGCTCCTGAGGCTCTTTTCCAACCTTCTTTCTTGGGTCACGAGACGCCAGGGATACATGAAACCACATATAACACTATTATGAAATGTGATGTTGATATTCGTAAAGATCTTTATGGTAACATTGTCCTTTCTGGGTAAGTAATTCAAAATTAATAAAAAATCCATTTTGATTTTTTTTCCTTTAATATTAAAATTAAGTTTATATGAATTATTAAATATTTTAGAGGTACTACTATGTATGCCGGTATTGCTGATCGTATACAGAAGGAAATTACAACGTTGGCACCTTCTGGTAAGTTTCATCAATGTGATTTGTTCAATTGTTTTTTCATAATATACATTTATTCTAAAAATTTTTAATTTTACCATAAATTAAACTTTAGGCATGAAAATTAAGGTATTATTTAATGATTAATTTTTAAATAAAGGATCATTGTAATATACTAATTTTGATTTGCAAATTATTATAGATCGTAGCTCCTCCAGAGCGTAAATATTCTGTCTGGATCGGAGGATCAATTTTAGCTTCGGTACGTATAACTCGGATATTCTTAACGTGTATATATATGTATTACCGATTTTATTATAATATTATATTATTTTTTATAATATTTTAGCTTTCCACCTTTCAACAAATGTGGATTAGTAAGCAAGAATACGACGAATCCGGTCCCTCGATTGTTCACCGAAAATGTTTCTAGATAAATTACTATTAACTTATATCAGATATATATTTTTTTTTATGGTTTTTATGTAACAACAATAATCAAATTCGATTATATTTTTTTTTTTATGGTTTTATGTAACAATAATAATTGAAAGAACGAACGATTCAATTATATATTTTTTTTTATGGTTTTTATGTAATAACAATAATTGTTGTTTCAATTTAAAATTTCTCACAAATAAAGATTTCAATTTATGTGGCTCTGTGACACAATAATAAAAACCAGAACATTTTTAATGGTTGTATTTTATTTGATCAGTTCTTTTATTTTGGTCAAGTTATATCGCTTGGATTCACGCCTGTATACAATATTGCAAAATCCATTATACATCTCTTTAATTAAACATATTATCGTCCAAATGGATTGGAAATTTCAAACTAAAATTTGCCTGATCAATACAACTTACTATCAATTATATTAATTATTATTTAAATTAAATATACTAGATACATATATATATAAATAATAATAGATGTCCTTAAATTTTTTATTAACAAAAACTTTGTTTTTTTTGTGTATCGTACTACGTTTAGTATGTCGTTAAAACAAGCTGCCATTAATGAGATGTCATCGCGACTAAATGAAAAACTCGCATTAAAAAAAAATTAAGATGGTCATTTTTATTTGCCATGAAAATATTTTAAGATTTTTAAGCGATGAGATAATTTTCTATACTTCGACTGTCTTTGGACGAAATAGTGAATGCATGTTAGGTTCCCATTAGAAAAATATCAACCATTAAAGTTTTATTCCAACGATCGTTTTATTAACAGGTAAAAAACTTAATATCACGCCTTCATAAGAAACTAAAAAAAAGCAAATTATCATTAAAATATGAAACTTTTGTTAAATTTATGATTAACAAAACATTCATGGACCTCAATTGCAGTTTGCACCCTCACAGAACAGCGGCAATAGCAAATTCGGCTCCTCATCAGCAACATTCAATATAAATTTATATTATTAATAATGCGATAATAAAACATTTTATTGGATCCTTTTAGGGTTACGTCCTGTTGCAGGAAGCAGTGCTGGACAATTGGACAATTTGACATTTTGGACACCCTGTCCAAAACTTGTCCTTTTTTTTTTTCATTTGAAGGTATTGGACAGAACACGTGATTTTAAATTAATTCGGGCCAGAATTAAAACTAATTATGGCCAACACTATAAATTTATAAAATTTGTTACATCATTAAATGTTTAAAGCCATTATTTTATTTATTAATTATTAATTATTTATTATTATTAAAATATAATCATAAAGAGAATTATAATACAATAATTATATATTTTATAAATTCTGGCCTTTTCAAATCTCAATTAATTAATATTGTCTTTAATTTATTCCTTCGGAGAAAACTGTCCAAAACTCATGGAACTTTTGGACAGTTTCGGACTGTCCAAACCTGTCCAATTCAAAAAATCAATTGGACAAGTCCAAAATCCAACACTGACAGGAAGCACCTTGAATCTACGACGTAACTTAAGATTACGTCACGTCATTAAGACGATCATTCATGACCACTTATGTTTCATTTAAAAAATTAAAAAATGAAATAAAAATACCGAATTAAAACAATTCAATTTCAATTAATTATATTTACTATACTTTATTATAGTTTAAGACAAAATTTACAATTTATTACAAAACTTTAATATCAAAAAAAAAAAAAAATTAAAATTTTGTATTAACGCAAACAAAAAAAAAAAAAATAAAATAAAATGAAATAATTGTTTAATAATCGAACAAAAATAATTGTTCAATGATAAGATAGTAAATAAATATTTATAAAACTATTTAGTTGATCCGGCATAACCAGAACTTTGACCGTTATGAGTGGTTATTGCACCGTTATGAAGATGTTTCCTAAGTTTAATGTCGTTATGACAATTACGTTTACAATTGTGAAGTATCGAGGCTTGTACTGAATTTATGTCGGACAGCGTTGGTACCCAACAACCATCCGGTGTTATATTCGAAAGATCAATTAAACCCATCAGACGCGTGTGTATCATTGAAACCTCCGCTAAAGATTCCTGCAACTTCAGTGCAGCCGGTTTCGACTTGAGAAAAGGTTATGACACCTTTAACTGGACCGGAATTGAAATCTGCTATAGCGAATTTTCAAACGTATGAGATAATAGTTCAGTACTACCTGGAAGAGCCGATGAAATGACAATGAGAGATAAAAGAATAAAAAAGATTGGTAAAGCAAAATGACTCCATGATTATTATTATTTTTTTTTTAAAGGGATTATTTTTTCATTGATAACTGAAAATATTATTATTAATGTTTTTTTCAGCCTTTCTAATATTGGGGATTACCAAAAAGAATGTTAATCGTGCATTATGATTGATCAATGATAAATAATAAAATGATTGTCTAAAAAGTCTTAAAAATGAATGAATTAATGATTTCACCTGTACGTGCATACATAATCAATTTATCCACACTTCATCGGATTCTATGAGATATTTTATCCGTAAACTTGAACGTTTTTATCCACTGCAATGAGTTTAGTTTACAATTTCATTTTTATATTATAGTCTATAGAATATAAATATCAAATGTATTAAAAAATATCATTAAATCGATATCATTTTCATCAGATGTCACTTTTATTTGATAAGCAAGAAAGAAAGAATTTTAGAATTCTTATTGGCTTTTTTGCATAATTAATGATAAAACTGCATTAATAACGACGATTAAAATATACTTGTACAATGAGTATGATCATAATATAATAAATTCGTTAAAAAGAATGAATTTTCAAGAATAATTCCAAATAATTCGATTCTTTATTATGGTGGAGTGAAAGAGTAATAAAATTGATTTGAAAATTCCTAAAGGAGTTAGATTTTTATGCATAAAAACAAAGAAATAAAATGGAAAAAACAACATCGTTACGAAATTAAAAATAAAGATAGTCGTATAGTAAACGATGAAAAAAGAAACAAAAAAAGTATTTTCATTTAAAATTCTTGTTCAATAAATTTGGCAATATATTCACTTTTTTCTTCTACAGAATCGGGCTGTTTCACAAATTGTATTACATGATCATCATGACCGGTAAAAAAAAAAAATTGAAACAACGCGAAAGATATAAGAAAATAATTTTACAAAAATAAATAACAGCTAGTATTATAACCTATTTCATGAAAATACTATCAAATGCATAATTTTCTTGAAAATTCCGCGTACGGTACGCTATACTTGCACGTGATGGTATTGTTCACCAATCAAGTTATTAAATTTCTTAATGTGCATCACATTCTTTTTCTTTTATGTGAAGGGTGGACTTTGTTGATTCTTAGATATTTTGGTATAATTTTTTATTCAACTTTTCAAATTGCGGTTATATTTTATTTTCTTTCATTAATTATTTTATTGACAAAATTACCAGTAAAATCATCCATTACATTTGAGGAACCGCGATAGACGTTCGAATAGTTCGTGTAATCTATACTGCTTCACTCAAAATTTATGTAGAGGAATATAATTTGTACTATTCGTCATAATGGAACTGTTAAAAAGGATTTGATTTTTCATCAGGTACATTAAATATATAACCTTTCAATTTTGTCGCCCTTACTTCTATATATTGATCAGACGGTGGAGGGTTGATGATGAAATTATGATCGATTTTACCGAACGATCGCTTTACTAACAGGTATTATCATGAACCGAGTACAAGGTTAAAGGAAAAACTTTTGCAAAATTTATATACAAGATCGGTTGTTTAATTACTTACCATAATAGATGATTTAACACAAAACATTCATAAAAAAATAACAACGCGTTTGACACAGTTACTTTCAATATATTCATATTTTAATTAAAAATTTATAAATAACAAGAGAGATTGAGAGATTTTTCGTCATTTACTATATATACATAGTGTGAACTGCTGCTATATAACGTTTACTGTGGTAGAATACCATTATTGAGACTCTTTCATCGTTAGAAAAGGTTACGATACTTCTGACTGAATTTAAATCTATAGTAACGTCAGAATCTAACGATAAGCACAATATAATAAAACACATTCCTACGAGGTTATCTAAAATCCATCTTTAACCAAGTCACCATAGAATTTTCAGTTCATGTGACCTCATGTCCAGAGAGTATTCGTACGACCTGAATATTTGTAATTATCCTACGAAAATCTTATATAAATCAGTCAACCATTAAGAAAACGGACATGTTCAATATTATTCATTGAACATGTTGTACCTACATTGCAATGATGAAATTAGAAATTAATTCCATTTAATATAATAAATTTTTTAAACTAAAAATTTTTTAAATATGTAATACCTTAAAATTTTTTTTTTTTATTGTTAATTTAAATATTTAACGTTAATATTAATTTATTGTAAAATTATTATATGAATAATATATTTTAAAAAAAACAACTTTGTATTAGAATTTTGTGTAGCATCAAGATCTTGACCAATCAAAACTTAAATTTTAATCACGCGATCAAGGACGTTGAATAATCCAAAAAACATCCATTTACTTTTATTTAACAATTAGAATCTACGCAATAAATTTTATGAAGTAAGATTTAAATAATTTGTTGATTAAACCTCGATATAATATTAAATACTCGTTATACTTAATAGATAAAAAGTAATAAGGTATAAATGTATAAATTGTAATAATTATTCAAATTTTAATAAAATTAAACCTCAGCTTTTGAGAGAACTACTCTAAACTTGTATAACTTAGACTTGAGTAACCAGAATACTTGTATCCTATAACTGTAAAAGGATTTCATTACCGAATGATGTCGTTTAAAGGAGGGTCGCAAAATTTTTATGCAAACATTTTTTTTTTTCAAAAATTATTATTGTTATATCTATGTATGGATTTCATTGACGATTTAACCGTATAAAATTAATTGGATCTTATTTTATTTTAGTATAGGGGCCGTAGTGAATAAAAATGGTAATGTTAATGATTGAAATTCCCGAAAAAGTATTCATACAATAAATAAATAATACATGAATGATTAATGAAAATGATTTTAACTAAAGAGATTTTTAAATGAATAATTAGTAATTCGTTTATTATTACCTGTACGTGCATTATCAAGAAAGTATTTTATTTATTTATTAATCGGATGCAATGAGAACTTTGATCCGTGAATTTTTATCTACTGAAATGCCTCATATTATGTAAGAATATAAATAAATTCAAATATATTAAAAGATATCAAGAATCTTAGAATTCTGATTAGGGTTTGTTGCATAACTGATTGCATCAATAAACACTGAAAAATCTAGTTCACAATGGAATTATGTTTACAATGACACCGAAAATGTCAATTATAATGACGAATTTAGATATGCTGTAGTACATCACAGTATCACAGCGTAATATTATCGTCCTCAAAGTTATTTAATATCCCCTTACGAATTATTAAAAATATAAATTAAAATCCGAATTTATTAATAATAAAATTTAAAATTATATAGTTTAATATTACAATTATATACTGTACGTATATACATAAGAAAGAGATGATAAAAAAGGTTTCTTTTTTTCAAGGTCGAGAATTTCGGGAATAACTCGAAGAAAAAATATTCAATTCCTTATTATGGAAGTGAAAAAGTGATTTAAGAGTTCTAAAAGTGGAATAAAGAAAAGAGAATGATGAATGTGAAAAAAAAAAATTTTTTTTTTTATTTACAATGGTAAAACAAAGAAAACGATTAAAATATCTAAAAAAGTTAAACTATTCACAAAAAAATTTCGGAATACACGTTGAAAAAAACTCCAACAACATTGTTACAAAAAATAAGTTAATCGTGTAGTAAACGACGAAAAAAGAATAATTAATATTTTTTATTTCTTTATTCAAAGTTTCAAAAATTCTTGATCAAAAAATTTGGAAATATACTAAAAAAAAGTCTCAGATAATTTATTTACCTTTAAGATGGTGTTATCTTCTTTTCTTTTCCTTTAGTTTTTTTTTTTTCTTAAAATTCATCTTTAGAGAATAATTCAACTTTTCAAAATGAGATTATATTTTATTTTTCTTTTATTAATTATTTTGTCGACGATATTACCAGCAGAATCATCCATTACATTGGGAACCACAACCTGAAACCCATGTTGCAAGTGTTGCGCGATGGCCGTTTCTATTATATATATTTTCTTTTGCTTTTATTAATAAAGCGTACTTTCAAAATACTTGTAAAGTAAAAGTAAAAATAAAATAAATTATTTCTCCAAAATAAATGTATCATTTTTAAGAAATATTATCGTGCTCCGCTGTATGATGATGATGATTTGTAATTTAATTATTTTTTATGCGTAAGTTTAATAATTACAATAAACTTTATTTAAGCTATATACAATACATGTGTTGTAATTATTAATTATGGCTATTAACAGTCATAGGAAATGTCACAAAAAAGAAAAGCAAATTTTTTTCATTAAGGTCGGTAAAAAAAAAATTGTGGCGAAGTACCATCATTAAAAGTAGTATACATATATATGATCAAAGTTGGCCGAAATTAGTTAAATCAGGTTAAATTTGCCGATGAATAATTCATAATGCTGGCCAAAATTTTCGTAATGCTGGTCAATTTTATAATGCCGGCCTAAATTTTGCGAAAATCAAAAAATACAGGTTTAATGTAACACTGCATTTATTTAATATAGCGCTTAAACTTAAATAACAAAAGACGTGCATATTGACCGCTACTATGATTTTATTAAAAAATTTTTCGTATAATATTTATTACCTCACTTGGATCTCACTTGGGAGTTGACATACTTTTTACTATTAAAAGTAACGAAAAGTAAAAGAAACTTTAGAATTTACTAGACATGGTGAGAAATTAAAACTTTAAACTAATACTAGCAAAAATATATGTATTTTTCTTACTTGAAACTTAAAGAATAAACTTTTTTTTAGGGTTAAATTTATTAAACAATTTATTTAATAATATATATTAGTGAATACGAGTATTTAGATGAATATTTGGTAGGTGAGGACGAAATTTATAGTGAATATGAGGATCTGTAGAAAGATTTTGTAGATAGAGACAAAGTTTTATGGTAAATATGAAAATTTAGTGGGTCATAATGAGTTATATGGTAAATATAAGAACTTGTGATATAGAGGATACTAATAAGAATGAATCTTTATTTGAATTAGATTTCAAATATTCACGCTAAGGCTAAACAGTTTACTCAACAAATTACCTCGGATGAAAATGATAAAAATATAATAAGTGATACAGAAAGTAATTTTCTGGATCAGAATCTGATGAAGAGCGTGATGAAAATATTATTTGATTAAAGGATAAGCAAGAAATAAGTTCATGTCATGATCAATGTATCCGAAGGTAAAAACCAATGATTACATTGATTCCAAGCCATGTTCAGTTTTGAAAGTGAAAATTTTGAAAGCTCATGCATCTGTTGATTAATGTATTTGAGAAGGGAAGAAGAAGGAGTGGATATGGAGAAGAAACCATATAGCAAATGTATCATAAAGTAATTCTTTGATTAAACATTAAAAATTTTGCGGTAAATTACAATAAAATTTTAATTTATTTTTAGGAATTGCATGATAAATATACATACAGTATGATACAACCAGGGATCAATAAAAAAAATATTTTGATCAACCTACGTTAAAAAAAATGAATTAGCTTACAAAAAAAAAAATTTTTTTACATTAAAAAAATAAAAAATTTCACATTAAGAAAATCCATTTACCTTTTTTTTATTATAGAAGTTAAACCAAGCATACAGTTATAAACAAATCAACATATCCTTATATATGTATTTACCGTTCAACACTATAATTTTTTTTTTTAAAAAATCAATCTATGCGAGAAAACAATTATTTTAATATATAATTAAAGCAGTCTACATAAAGAAAAATTATCACTTACAATTCACCAAAAAAGAAAGTGTAATATTAATTTTTTTAAAATACTTTAATAATTCTTATCCTTTGAACGCTAGAAAAAAGGAACGAGAAAAATTGGTGAAAATATAATTTAAAAACAATATTTGCGGATTATGAAGAGTTACAAACATAAGAAATTACCAAAAAAAAGCGCTTTATTTTGCTTTTTATTGCGTTTAGCTTTATAAAAGTTCTTACATTATAGTAAAAATCATTTTTTTTGCCTTTTACGCAAAAACCGTCTAATTAGCCGCTTTTATAACCTTAGAAAATCTTTTCCCTCTTGTAAATTTACATATATCTTTGTTGTTAAAAATTTAATTTTCTTTTTATTACAACTTGGATCTTGAAAAACGCTTATTTTTAAGGAGTATATTCCGTGAAGTATAAAAAAAAAATTTTTTATGAAAAAAAAAAAGTTAACGATAAAAATTGATAGAGCACATGATGGACTATCAATTTTATAATCTGCATAGACGCAGTAGTTTAAATTTAACGAATGGTTACAAAATGAAGAGGTACAATCGATATTACACAAAATTTAATATATTATAAAAATGATCTGCATGTGACATTTCCGGTGACTGTTAAGATCATTATTATGGAAAATAACAACAGAATTGATAAAAACTTTATCAGCTGTTAATTTCGAAACCAATTCTTCCAAATTTTGACTTTTATTCTCTTGAATTTCATTCAAATCTCTCAATGGCTTTCTTGTAGCTTCAATATTACTGTTTGTTAAATTAATAACTTTACGATTATCTAGAAAAGGTTTAATTTTGCTAAATTGATTATTAAAAAAATATAATAAAATTTTTTAGAATATTACCATTAAGCAGTGATTTTGCAATAACGAAATTGTTTGTGGATAAAGTGTAAAAAATGTTAGAAGATAGAGAGAAATAAAATTGGATAAAGAAAAAAAAGATGATAAAAACTAGTTTATTATAGCTTAATTTGAGTTTATTAATAGTTTAACGAATCATCATAATGTCACACGATAATATCATTATTGTGCAAAATAAGAAAATTATATTACCTGAATCATAGTTGTATGACTACTATCTGGAATGTTCAACCTATATTCTTCTGCCGTCAGACAAATAATCGAACAATCTCGATTCTCGACTGATAAAGAAACGGTCATTAATACTAGCATATAATACCGGCCACGAGTATTATAATGCCAGTCAAACTTTTCATAATGCTGGCTAAAGCACTTTATTCGGGAAATTACGGTGACGTGGGGATGGTCTAAATGTATTAAATAATAAAGTAATTCTGTTTTAGATTAATATCTGTTATAGTGTTATAAGTTATAAAATAATAGAACACGGGAAACATGTGCATTTCACAGGCAAAAACTTAATTAACCGGTTAATTAAACCAGTTATGATAATTCTTGGTTGATCATGATATTTACTAATATTTACTAATAACTAGCCAGTACTTTTTCTCCAGTACTCACGGAAATTGTAATACTGATAAGGTGTCACAACATGGGAGCATTTGGGAAGACAAGATAATATCTTGTTTCGGTTATTTTAGCAACAAACCGTGTATACAAATGACGAGTCATAACAATATGGAACATTATGCTAGTTCAAAAATATTCATATATTTAAGTGTAATGTAATTAATGTTATTTTAATTAATTTGGAAATTTTGACAATAATAATAATAATATTATTAATAATAAAAAGCATTTTATTTGATATATGTGAATTTTTTTAAATAATAAATAATAAATGGAAAAGAAATCAAGTTAAAAGAGTAAGGAGGTATTATTTTTTAAAGTGTGATAAAGATGTTAATCATTTATACATTCATGGTTATGGAAAAAGATTATTAATCATGAAAATAGGTGAGGATTAGCATTGGAAATGGTGGTTAATCTTTGATATTCCATAACAACATCCTGATCAACCATGAAAGCCAATCTATCAAGACGAGATATTTCAATATTATTCCAGGAAGAACACCTGCTAAGTGCAACATATGCCTGACCAGGTGAGAAAATGTTTCCATCCAATGCTAAACATACCCTGAGTAAGGTCAAACCTTGAGTTTTATGTATGGTAAGTGCAAAACAGTTCTGTAAGGGAAATTGTATATGATTGCAATTAGTGCCATTAATATTAAAATAATGAGTTTGCTTATAAATGTCAATGTCAATTATGGAACCTCTGACAGAGAAGGCAATTCTAGCATACTCTTCTGTTGGATTTACATCGGTAACTACATCAATCGTACCATTGCAAATACCATGAGAAATAAGAGAATTGTTAAGATACATAACGTGAGCACCTGGTTGGAGACGAACAGAGAGGAGGAGGTTTGTCTTAGGTTTAAACATGTTATTTGAAGATGAAGGATCGATTGTCTTAATGGATGTTGCATTAACCTTTGATATTTTTATTATTTAATTTAAATAAATTTATAAAATTTAAAAAACTTTTAGTTGGAAAACTTTTATTAATAGTAAGTAAAGAACATAGAGAAAAAAATATATACACTATACCAACTGGCACAATAAGAGATGAATTTTCCTTTTAAGAAAACAACTTAGCCATTACTAAAATCTTCAATCTGATACAGAATATTTTGATCTACTGGAATAAAGACCTTTACTTTCAAATACACAATTTTTGTCAGGTCGTTATCATCCAATCTCACAACTGCTGTAATTTCCTTTACTGTAAATTCCTGAGTAAGCCGTTCAGTGAAATCATGAAGATAACAAATCATAGAGGTTTTTGCAGGCATATTGTGGTTTGGATTAAGAGTAATTTTTTTTTCAGTAATATACACATGGGATATATATATATTTTTTTAAATTAACATTTCCCACCAAGTAATTTAACAATTTTTTGATCCGCAAAATTCAATATTAAAAAAAAAAAGCTAGTGACTTAATTAACATATAGTTTGAAATTTTTTTTAATAAATAATTAAAAAAATATTCTTTTATTTTTTTATTCTACATCATCAAATGATAAAAAATTTTTTTTTCATAATTCCATATTTACATGTATATCATTTTTTTTCCATAATTGTGTATTTTGCATATTACAAACGAAAAAAAAAATAATTTATCATCCTTAGATTACATCATATGATGAATAAAAACAATAAGATATTGTAGTAAATCCAGTAGTAAATCTGGTCTAAGGATGACATCATTAAGCCTTAATATTTCCTAAAATGATAATAAACAATTTGCCTATCGATCAACTTTTTTTAGATATAATTTAATTCATCAATACATTTTTTTTTTCAACATGTATTTGGTGAAAAACTATTTTTTTTTTCAGTTTCACAAATTTTTAAGATTATTACATAAAAATATAAGAGTAAAATTCAATATTGCTTAAGACAGTAATAAACAATTGCCTGTTGTTTACCTTTCTGGATTTAATTTAAATTATTTAAAAACTACTATTTTTTTTTTTCAACATGTAATAAATTTATTGGTGAAAAATTTTTTTTTTTTTTACAGTTTGACAATCTATTTTTTTTTGTTTATTATTTTATCTAAATGTACGAGTAGATGAATGAATAAAAATCATTGTGACAATGAAACTATTGCGATCTAAGGATATCATGAAGTCTCAATATTCTCTAAGAGGGTAATGATCAATTTAAAATTAGTTATAAGGGGTTTATTGATTACCATTTTTGAATTAAATTAAATTTTTAATTAAATAAAAAAAAAAGAATTTTTTTTTCTCACATTCCATTTGCAAAAAAAATATTATAAAAAAAAAAAATATTATAATTTATTTATAAATAAGATGCAAACTCATAAGGTGGGAGGGTGGGGCTCTACTCTGCCAAATAATCCAATAATCAACAGATTAACAAATAACAAATAATGATTAATGATTAATGGATTAATGGATTAATGATTAAATGATTAATTAAATTTTTCACCCAAAGTATTTCCTTAAACGTAGAGTAGATCGTGACCAAAAAAGAGTATTTATTGCAAGTGTTTTGAAAATCTTTGGATGGGAACTTCACAGAGTACATATATATAAAATAAAATAAAAGATAGAATAACTATTACTTAAATAGTAATTGCATTACAGAGTACAAATAAGATGGAATAGGCAAAATATAGGACTTGTTTTCTATACTACGATAATCAGAAAATCTACTGTAATATTTTGATATAATGATAAGATTTCCATCTGAAATAATCATTATCAATATTATCTATTATATAATATATACATGTAAATAGGACTCACTTGACTTGTTTTTTCAAAAAAAAAAAAAAAACATTGAATTCTTGGCTTCTATATCGTTCCAAATATTTTTATTCAATTTACTTTGCACAACGCAAGATCCGTAAATTTAAACAGGTTGTTATATCATTATTTTTTTAAGATGAAAAATCAAGTATGAAAATAATAACATTACTTGAGATACAGAGAATTTTTTTTTTTTTTTTTTTTTTACTGGCAAACAAAAAAAAATTTTATTGGGAGAAATATATTGGATTTGGTACATGTTGGTGAACTGACTAGGTCTCTAGCTTAAAAGCTAATATGACTACAATTCTAGTTAACCTAACTAACAAAAATTTCCTAAGAAAAAATTGTCCGTTAAACCAGGTTAGACGATAAAAAATAAAGAAAGTAAAATACTTGAGATACAGAGATAAAGAAGTTTTTATTTGTTTAAGTTTGTGTTTCCACGGGGAAAAATTCCAATTATGGGGGGTCGTTAAAGCGGGGTAGAATTGGCCGGAATTACGGCATTAAGAAATTACTAATGTGACAAATAATGGATGTGATAAATATGTTTTTACTAACCGAAAAAATTCTAAGTTCCCGGAATACTTAGTAAAAATGAAGAATGGAGGATGCGACACCGTGTGACAATTATTTTTATTATGATCACGTGATTCTACCGCTTTTAACGGTCCCCCAATTATGGTATAGTATGTGTTATAATGGTGTATGAAAAAAAGCATACATATAATTTATTTTCATAATGAAAGTTTTTTTTTACAGTATTAATTGAATTTTGTATAGCCTGGCTCATTAGTATTGTTGAAAAGGATCCATATAATAATTTAAATATGAATAAATAATTTATTTTTAATATGTACTAAATTCAAAATATTTAAAAATAATGTGGGCGAAATCACAATCGAAATTAATTATCAGTCATATATTAGAATGAATGAAAACATGCAATTAATAATTCATTATTTATCGAATTAATTGTTTCATTATTATGAGGCTCATAAAATAGTATATAGTAAATACGGTAAAATACATCAAGGAATTACGTCTAATTCGATACATAAAAACAAATGTTATACTACCTTAGAATGATCACTCACCAAGCCTGATATTTCTAATATTTATATCCCTGACGTACTTTTTTCTTTATTAAAAGATATTTATAATAGTGCCTGACGTAAAATTGTCAAATGCGAACAGTTCAATTAGTCAAGACGTGGTAAAGTGGTTATGAATACATTTCAACATTCCTGATGACGGTTTATTTACTTTATTAGTTTCGAGCAATTAAGCATAGAACTACGTAACCCCATGCTGCGGATACTCATATGCAAATTTTGAAATTCTGCAAAACCGCAATAAGCTCATTATAATGACACATTATAAAATTGTATTTAACGTTGCACAATGCACATTATCTTACTCCGACTATCTCCTTTTTTTAAAAGAATGATCACCAGTAATAATTAACGACATACTGTATTATGTCATCATAAAACTAGTTTTAGACATGTCATTATGATCGACAGCGCAGTTCTACGCCTAAATTACGTAATCAACACTCTCGAAGAGCCACCAGCAAATCTTTCGCATTTTTCGCGATTTTCATGGTGCATCAACCCATTAATTATCGTTTACGTTCAACAGCAATAATTTTGCAACTCTTCCTCCATTTCTTTCCAAACAAAAAGAAAAAGTATTGAAAATTATTATTACTGTGTATAATTTACTGCTAGCTATATATTAACTAGATTATTTATATATTTATATAATACTTCATACCAAGATTATAATTTTGGTACTTTGATCCTTGAAGACTAAATAAGGTTACTTCTTTTCAGACATCTAGTTTTTACTGAATTAGTTTACATATTAGCAAAACTATAACCCAATGTTGATCGCAGTCATAATGTTAGCTTAAAAAAAAATCTCTTCTAGCTGATCTCTTCCAAATACATACTTTGATATTATTCAAAAAAAAAAAAATTAATTAGGCAACAAAACAAAGAACATTTAATGAATCTTATACGGGAATGTCCGAACTACTATAAAATATAATATTGAGCTGATAATAATAAGACGAGTTAAGCTACTTTTGTCTATTGTTATTATTTGTATAAAAAAATGTTTTTATAATATCATTAATGCGACTGCGCAATCGTTCGACAAATATCGCGTCATTAAAATTTCAAAGATAATAATTTTCCAAATGAATCGGTCATTTCCGATATGCAATGTTCGCATGTATTACTCTAAAAAAAAGTGGATCACACCCCTCGATTATTGACTATGAAAGCTGAATTTTATTAAAGTTGCCTCTTTTGATAGAGGACGAATTTGAAACGATGGCATCTCTAATTCTAAGAGTAAATTGATGACGAGTAAAATAACAAAGGATTAACTACAAAATTCTTTTACGATATAGAATTTATTTTTAAAAGAATTGCACAGGAAAAAAAGGATCACGTAATAGTAAATAAAACGATTTAAAAGTGAAAATTAAAAAAAATTTTCGTCGAAATTTTGCTAATTAAGTCGTGAAGGTAAATTTGAATGCCAATTAAGTTGCGAAGTTGATTTCTAAATGCCAATAAGGAAAAAAATGTTACGATTTCCGTGCTTCATTTTAGTTAGATGATTCTTTACTGGTATTGTAGAATTGCGTAGTAACAGTTACAAGCTTATGTAAATTGTCTAAAGTAAAATTCGATAAGTCATATTCCAACTCATATGGTATATTATTGAGAGTAAAATTTGCTTTAAATATAGAAAGCTTGTCTGATTTTTTCTTTTGAAGATTTTTAAAATTATTTATAATCTCTTCAATTTTATCAACTTCATTAGAAACTAATTTAACGCAATCAATTGTTTCTTTACAATTAGGACAGGGGTTTGGGGGCTTTCTCCTAATTCTCTTGTTATTATTGAGGTTAATTTTTTGAATATATGGATACGACATTAGGGAATTTTACAACCTTCGCGCGTTACCAATAAGTAAGATTTATCGAATAAAAATTGTAGCAAAACTTTTATCCGAGAAGATTTCGTATTTATATGATAGTTAAATAACGTTGTTACGTAATGATTAATTTTAACAAAGATGTTTCAGATTTATTTTATTCTTTTTTAAAGTAATCTAACTACATATTCATATTAAAAATAAATTATTGGAATAATTTCAATATAAAAATTTATATTGCAACTTTTAATATATATTTATCTCTGTATTTTTAATTAAACCCAATTTTTATATGATTATAACAAGGCCAGTCTATTTTTTTGCAGATCCTACTATATATGAAACTGAATGACCATTTTAAAGACCAATGAAATTAGATTATTTCATGTGATTTAATATGAAAAATACACCATTAGATTCACTTAGTGAGAGAGTTTAAAATGTATTACAATTTATTACCTAAATTTTACATGATTGTTTTTGCCAAAGTTTCAAGTTTTCGCCCGAAATTCTGTGGCTTCGCCCGAAGCTTCATAGTCAAATTAGTAAATGATCGGCAAATGATTGTTTTTTTTCAATTTCAACAATTTTGAAGTAATATTTTATAATAAAGAAATAAAAATTTAATTAGAAAATACCATAAAATCCAGTCGTCGGACTGATGATCATTCCGTGTCCATCCTGCGCCACAGTCTTTATTTTACATATCTCATTGTTTAAAATTCGCGACGGCTTATTGAATAATTACAATAAACAACTATTTAGGCTCATTCACAGTAGTGATAAGATCGGGCTCGGATATTAATAACGCACGATAATAAACCTGCTTTATTATTTTAAATGTATAACAAGGGTGATCTTTATATAGATCGATTTTAATCGTCATTTATAACAAAGAGAAACTGTGCATTATGTGATAATTAAATTATTGATTCGTAAGAATTGAGAGAATAAAAATAATTAACTTGTTTCAACAGATAAACATATGAAACTTTTAATTCTTTTTTCTAATTTTAAAAAAAAAAATAAGGAAAATAAGACAATATCTTAAAAAAATTTTTTAATCATTTATCCATTCTTTTATAGGTTACAAATTACTCATTTTGTAATTCACCACGATAACACTTTTCCACATAAAAATTCTTATTTAATGAAAACATACGACGAACACCACTTTACGATAACACAAATATTTTCCTAAATAATATTTCAATCAGATTCAAACGATTATAACTGAAAACTGCAAGATGGAATATTAACCCATCAACTTGTTTAATTATTAGAATTTAATTTCTTTCATTAGTAGTCATTCTAAAAAAAAATTTTTTTTTTTTTTGCTGATGACTTATTATAGGGCCATATTTACTTCTCATTCATAAGTAAAAAGCTGATCCTGATAATCATGAACCGCCGGCGTAGCAGGTTGAACTACCAGTGGTGTTGTCAGTATTCACTATCGTATAAATTGTTTGAGTGAAAGATTTTTTAACACCACCACTGGTATGATTTAAATTGAAATCATAAATAATTTATTCTAATAATTTTTTTTGTATGAATATGTAGTTGGAATTATTTTTAAAGCGAACAATTTTTAGTGGAACACCTTTGTTAAAAATATTTATTATCGTAACTAACGTTATTTAACTATAAATACGAAATCTTTTTCAGATAAAAGTTTTGCTATAATTTTATTCGTTATAAAATTCCGTAATGTCGTATAAACAAAGTAGAGCACAACCGTATATTCAAAAAATTAACCTCGATAATAACAAGCGAATTAGAAAAAAGCCCTCAAAACCCTGTTCTAATTGTAAAGAAACAATTGATTGCGTTAAATTAATTTCTAATAAAGTTGATAAAATTGAAGAGATTATAAATAATTTTAAAAATCTTCAAAAGGAAAAATCAGACAAGTTTTCCATATTTAAAGCAAACTTTACTCTCAATAATGTAACTTGTGGGTTGGAATACGACCTATCGAATTTTAATTTAGACTATTTACATAAACTTGTCGCTGTTACTACGCAATCTTACAATACTAGTAAAGAATCATCTAACTAAAATGAAGCATTTTTTTTTCTTATTGGCATTTCGAAATCAAACTTCTAGCTTAATTGGCATTCCAATTACCTTTACGACTTAATTAACAGAAATTTTTTTTAATTTCACTTTTACATCGTTTTATTTACACTATGCAACCTTTTTTTCCCGTACAATTCTTTTAAAATAAGTTTTATATTGCAAAAAGATTTATAATTAATCTTTTGTTACTTTTTATTCATGAAAGTCGTTAATTTACCCTTATAATTAAAAATGTTATCGTTTCAAGTAGTTTTAATAGATCTCGTTTTTGCTAATGTAATTTTAATAAATATTCTTAGATTAGAACCTTTTGTAGCTAATTACTCTATTTTAGGTTTCGTTGTCGTTATTGGTCCTCAATCAAATCCATTCGACAACATTTCAAAATAATAAAATTAATAGAGCAGAGTAGTTATTATAAGTTTTGGCAGAAAATGGCTTTGTGACTAATTCTTTTGAAAACGAGCTATAAAATAACATTACTTTTAATTTGCACGTGACAATATTTAAAATAACGTAAATTACATTTCTTTACGTCAAACATACCAAATCAACCTTTTTTTAAAATGCTGCATTATTTTATTATTAGTAGTAATTATGCATATTAAACATGACAAATAACCGTCTTAAAATTAGAGATGTTAGGGTCCTAATCGACCCTTTTTAGTGAATTTTGATATAACGAATTACGAATCTTCAGTGTGGAACTGATTTTAACATATGAAAAAAATCCTCTTTATACCGAATATCACGCCTCATGTTTATGGCATTTTACTAATGTAAAATTCATACCACCTGTATAATGATGTCATTTTATCATCATCAGAGGGGATGAGCTGAAATTATTGTCGTGATTTAATAAATTAAACGATTTCTGATAATTTCTGATATAAAATTCATTGTATTCATTGATTTATATTTTTTGTTTCGTAGCTTGATTATTTAATGATTAGCATTTTATACATATTATTTACATATAAACATCGACAACAAAGAAGGTAAAAGAGTTAAAAGTACTATATAAGCTACTTTTAGATAATATCATCTCTGATAAGTTTATCGTTTCCAGATAAAATTTCAAAATAATGAATAACACAAATTCTGTTAAAATATGTGAAATTTTAAAAAATTAACAGAACGGAGTTTTTATAAAATAACACTATTACATAGATAATATCTATTTTTGTTTATAGCAGTAAATATGAAGAGTTTTGCACGGGACAATATTAAAATAAAATTAACATTTTTTTTTTTTTTTGATATTTAAAATATCAATTTCTCTTAGTATTATTATTTTCTTTACGGACATACATTTCGGACGTTGTCCATATTTAATTTACACGGTTACACCATTTACCGGGACCCTGAAAAATATATGTTATATGTAGGGGTAGATCACCAATTGCGTAGCGATCATAGAAATATTTTATAAGGCAAGATTCTTATTTGCATAGTCAGGTTATTTGGTTGCGTATTTTTAACATATTTTTGGCAAATCATACATATATATGTGTTAATATAGTACGAGTTATTCGTCACGTCTTTTAATAAAGTAGCACTTATATGAATATAATTTTTTTATGCTAATTATACAATAAAAAAATTTTCTTAAATTACTAATATATATTTGTGGTAAAAGAAATTTTTAGCACCATTAATCAGGTCAGTTGATGTCGTGTGTTAATTTTGCGTACTGGTCTTATAGAATACCTCTGCGTACAGCTTAGTAAAAAGTCATCTGACCTCTATGTGTATATTACTTTATTTACCGCTGATCATTTCTAGAAACATCTTCATTTACTAATAGAATGACGTAATTTAATGCATTAATTACTAATGATATGCTATATAAAAAGACAAAAAAGATATAGGTAAGGGGGTTGAAATATCACCGAACTAGGTTAAATAATAACTGACACATAATTGATATATAACAATATATAACGCGTACATATTACAATCATAAATATCGAACCTGTAAAATAACTTTTATTATAAATTCCCCAAGAAAATTATCGAAACTGTATTGATTATTCTGTATCTGTTTAATATCATTGAAGTAATACTCTTTCTTTTTCAGAAAGATGATTTCTTTTATCCGTAAATGAAACACATTCATACATATCAACGGATCTTGCGTTGTGCAAAGTAAACTAAATAACAAAAATATTCGGAGATTTGTGCCACATCATTTTCAGAATAATTCATTTTTGAGAAATAGAAATATAAACTATGATAGGTACACCATACTATGACACAACAGATCATGGGAACTTTTCTTCATTCATCAAAGAACGTTTTAGTTGTTTTACGGGTCTCCCTTTTTTGAATAATATTATGGAAAAAGTTTACCAAAATAATACAGCTCATCCTTACTATAACGAGTTTTATATAATGAATAACTTTTTAAAAACTTTGTATATCCACTATACTGAAGAGGTTTAAAAGTTAAAAAGATCATTAATGAAACGTTATACTACAGTAAAATAGGATCATGCTTTGCTGATAATGCAAAATTATTGTTGGTATTTTTTCATATACCACAGAAAAAATAGTTTAAAAAAAGGCTAAAAGGACGTGTCACATGTCGCGGTAAACTGGAAATAGCTTAATATCGTATTTATCATCAACGGCTGTAGGATAACGCAGTTATTCATTATACAATGTTAAAAATCAGATTTTCTGTGGACAATAAAAATAAGGGAATTAATTTTATTTTTTTACATATCCATTTTTTTTTTTTTTTTAACAATTATTTTGTATCGTTTACTTTATACAAGCTTAATAAAACAAAAAAAAAGATTGTAGAAAATGAATCAATTCTGGCTGACATTATAATTTATAAAAATTGTTAGCAATACCGTAAGTAATTGAAATTTAATAGTTTATAATTCGATCTCATGTGAAGACAAAAAAAAAAAAAAAAATTTTTTTCTAGCCAGAAATTCCACACGTTCATAATTATTCGATCTCACTCTTAAAAGTATAACGTCTTTCGTTTTCTATTGCGAATCATTGCTCATCACAACTGATATAATTTGCGATAGTAAAAAAAAAAAAAATAAAATTTTTATTTTTTTTTAAGGGGCAATGTGTACAAAACGTATTAAAGATAAAGAGAGTAATATATTGAACAACATCATAAAAGAAATTGTTGTTATTAAATAGAAAATTTGTTTTTTCCTTTGATTTAATAGGAACATAAGAATAAAAATTGATTCGGCACTACCTGGTGATTAAGTCCGATTAGGGGCTTAGAATAATGATTTTCACGACGCAGCCATGGAATTTGGTACTTCCGTTTAATATGATTATTTTGACTAATAATGATAGACCTTTTATTCCACCGTCTTATTTAATAAAAGCTATCCGTGAGAATATCAAGAAAAAAAAATCATGAATTTTTAACTAGATAACAATTTTACACTATTACGTAAATTAAGAATTATTCGAAAAGAACATAGCACAATTATCTAAAAATCAATGTGATATAATCTGTATTCTATGACTAAAAAGAATCGGTAAAATTAATCCGATCATTGTAAATATTTATACTCCGCAATTATTAATACTGATTATTAAAATGATAAATGAAATAATTTATTAATTAAATTTAATTGATCGATAAATACGATAACGAAAAATTTGATGACAAATAATATTATTATACAAATACGATGACAAAGAAATAATATTATGATACGATACGAAAGATAAATTGACGATTACACAAGTAACAAGGATTGATTACTTTTTGCGAAAAATTTAAAATAATTAAAAAAGCTTACGAAGTAATAAAAAAGTGAAAATGAAAAAAAAAAAATTTAAAATTTTCAGATTTGCCAATATTGCCAATTATTAAATTTGTAAGGAGTATTCGAATGATGAGAAAGAATAGAAAAGTTTTTGAATTTCATTTTTCAGTTAGATGATTCAGAATCATCGCTTGGGGATGAATTAGGATTGTAAAGCTGTGTAGTAATAACGAGAAGCTTTTGCAAGCTTTCTACAGTAAAGTTCGGTAAGTCATATTCCACTTCACAAGGGACATTATTTAGAGTAAATTTTGCATTGAATTTAGAAAGCTTAATTGATTTTTTCTTTTGAAGATGAAGATTTTTAAAATTATTTATAATCTCTTCAATTTTATCAACTTTGTTAGAAATTAATTTAACGCAATCAATTGTTTCTTTACAATCAGGACAAGGTTTGGGTGGCTTTTTCCTTATTCTCTTGCTATTATCAAGATTTATTTTTTGGATATACGGTTGCGTTCTATTTTGTCTATGCGACATTAGATTATGTGAGTAACGAAATATTTTACGTAAATTTTTTCATGGTCTCATCTTTATTTATATTAACGCGTTGATGCGTTATATATATTGTTATTTAAAGATTTTTGTTTTCAATAAATAAATGAATTCATTTTTTTTTACTATATTATAAATACATACATATCCGCTGATCGCTGATCTGCAGAATGAATATTATATAAAAAACCCATTAAAATATATGACTAAAATTATAAATACAAAAATTATATTAGGAATATGTTTCTGACGTATCCGATTACCTAATGTCATTGAAACTAGTAGCTTTTACGTAACTATTTATAACCACAGAATAAACCAAAAAAAAAAAAAAATTAATAATTCTAATTTCATTGAAATATTGCTATATAGGGCCTGATTGACAAATAAAAGAAATAAAGGCGTAACTGTTTATTGATTAACATAACAGATAAATAATTCGGTACCGCAGCTCTTTGTTATTTTTTTCCGTTAAAAATATAAATAATGGCGTTATAAGCGCTTATCCGTAAAAGGAAAATTCTTGTCATAGTAAATAAATAGATTAGATAACACCAATATATTATCATTTGACGAAGAACCTTTTGGTTTCATTCATTTACTACTCTATATAATGACAGAAAAATTTCCATTGTTTTGTAAAGTGGTATTTTTATAATATGATACACGATTAAAAGTAGATAAGCATATGACAACGTCTCAGCGTCGTCGTACTATTTTATAACAAAAGGGTATATAACTTGATTTTACAGGCTGTAAAGAAGGTAACTGATACATCTGATACATTAACTGACGTATTCATATCACAAAATATTCATAGCACTGAAGTATATAATGAATTCTTAGCTTACGAAAATAATTAATTTCCTTGTTCTCATTAACGTATAAGGACTTATTTGTTTTCATTGTTTTAAATATAAACTATAATGAAAATAAAAATCTAATTAATCAATCATTCATTCCTACAAATCATTACGATAACGCACAGTTAAGATAACAAGGATGTTACTTTAAGCGATAGCTCAATCATGCTCAATCAGCTGTAACTAAATTATAGAATTCTTGGAATCCAATTTATCAGTTTCGTTCCATCCTTACCTACAACAGATTGGAATTATATAACTTATAATTAATTTTTCTAGAATGTCGTCATTGATAAATATAAATAATTTTTCATGTGAAAAAATACTCCACAGTTTCAATCCTTAGGCTTATTTAAATAAAAAAAAAATGATCTATTATAAAAATAGATTCCTGTGCAGCAATTATTTTTATATCTTATTTAAGAAAATTGAGATTTTTAGATATTTACAAATTAATGTTTAATGACGTTCAAAACCAACTCATTATTTTTTATTAAACACAGATTCTAACTACACCAGGAAATTTTTTATGATGCAAAAAAGATGCAAAATTTGGCCTTTTTTGTGGTTCGCGTAATATCACATACAATGTCAAAAAGGAAATAAGGTAGTGTAGTGTTTTACACGCAGACATAAAGGTATCTAATATTATAATAATATATACTGTATTAAACCGTTCACTGTTTCTTATTCTTGTGATACCTTACATAATTAGCATTGCCGGTAAGCGTAACCAATTTTGTGAATAGGACGATAAGCTTTTCGGGCAGTTTTCTTTCTTTCTTTGTACATCATTCTTCTCGGCATGCATGTATATTTTTTTTATGAATTTTATAAAATCATACCTCATAATAATAGACTACTACTTATAATACTATTTTTTATCTTTCTAAACTTAAATGTCTTGTATTGCTATTAATTGGATAAAATTTTTGTGCAATATTTGTCTTAGAAAGTAATTCACAAAAACATTTATATTAAATATATAATCCTAAAACTTTTAAAATCTTAAAATTGTATTTATCAAAACTTTAAGTAAAGAGTCCAAATTTGAAAGGACCGAGTACAATGTTTTTTTATGTTCAATAAATCTTAAAAGGACATTATTATAGTAAATTCTTGGGGTAGATCAGCAGATGTCACAATATGATGATCAACGATTGAATTACAATTAACCTACAAAAGTATATTTATTTAAACAGATACTTGAAACAAATTCATAAATGAAGCTGAAACAAAGTCGTCACTAAAAGTAGAATTTACGTTCAAACTTTCTGAATTTTGCAAATTAATGTTAAAGACCTTTATTATTATTAATATCATTTAAAATCAGAGGATTTTATGCGAGACCGACTCTAAAATAAAAGTAGATAAAAAAAATTGCAACATGTTAAAACAATTACATAATTACTAAATAAATTTACTACATTTATTAATGCATATCAGAAAGTGCGAATTGATAAATGAACTGAAATCGATACTTATAATTTTCCGCTTAAAAAATATGCGCAAAAAAAAAAAAATTATTATATGCTCTTTGAATTATAATAAGCGCGTAGGAAAAATTTTTTATTTATTACTAAAGTTTTATTATATTTACATGTCCTACCCGTTGAAATTGTTTATTTCCGATAAATTATACGTTTTCACCTGTTCTGCTCTTAAATTATCATTTGCTTTTCAAAATTAAAGTCTTTTATATTACGCGGTATGTGACGAGCGCTCTTATTAATTCGGTAAATGTACAGTTTAGATGTTGATTGCGTTCATTCATGATTTACTATTTTGATTAATTACCTGACGTGACATAAGAATCGTGGATTCAGTTTTAAAGTAAAAATGCTATCGCTTTCAGTTCATCCTGTCGATTGGTACAGACTTATGATTTACTACACGTTGAAACGTTATTTATGTAATTTTGTTGTTTAAATTTTTATTATAAAAAACTATACGCTACTTGGTTTAATAAGTATCGTGCATCTAATTTCAGATAATCCAGTAGATGTGAGAATTCGGATCAGAGTTTGAATCCATGTTATACTATCAGTGCACTTTATCGATTCGGTAAATATCGACTTTACTATTTTCAGCACTATTAGTAATCTCTAGAGTATGAAACCACCAGTTTTTTTTTCAGTCACAACCTCCAACTTCATTTATTTAATATGTCAATAAATAATTTTCTCGATTCTCCTATTAATTTTAATCGAGATATTATTCATCATCTAATAGAAGGATTCAACGTCAAAAACGTGGAATTATGATAATGTTCTGATAGGGTCGGGTCAAACCCAGGTCATTTGACCCGACCCGTATTTAAAACCCGAATCGGGTTTTATCATTATTTGACACGAGTCCTATATTCAACCTGACTAGTGTAAGTCGAGCTGAACAGACCCGATGGGGTCAATACCAGTTGACTTGAAAATTTAAAATTTTTAAGTCACGGTTCGATTCAGTTCGAACTTGATTTTTAAGCTGATGGGGTCAAATCGATGGGTTCGATGGGGTCGATGGGCCAAGTCGATAGGACCCTGGGTTCAGTTTATTTCACCAACAATTACTTCACCGACAGTCAACTTACCGACAGAGAATTCACCAAAAATCATTATCGAATTTTAATATTTTACTGTAATGTAATTAATAACATAGCCACGATAATTAATTTAATGTCTATTTGTATTTAATACTTCTTATTGTGAAAATAACATAGCCATAATCATTAAAAATGAAAATACAATTATTTATTGTGCAAAATTTATTATAAATATAGAAATTTTGATTCTTGAGTAGATCGATTTTCTTATAGTGAGATAGGACCCAGAAATATATATATAGGGGTCAGGTGACAAGAAAAAAATTTATTATGATCTGTACGCAAGGGTTTTTTATATGAATGGTACGCAAAATTGACACCTGATATTGAAAATCCCGCAAAAATACGCAAATAAAATTTCAGACTATCAAGAATTTAGCCGAGCTGGCTTACGAGCTAGCTTGAGCTTTTCAAGCTGCACCAGCCAGGGTCCATATAGAAAGAATTCCGCGTAGATCCTTCCTCACCTCAGCGGATCTTTGGAACTAAAAGTTTGTAGAATTCTAGATTTACAATTAAGGAATCCTTACGGATATTTATTGTTAATATTATTAATTTATTAAATTTATTTTTATATTTATTGTACATAATTTATTTATAAAATATTGGATATCATATTTTATTATTTAGTCTAATACAACTATTAGCAATAAACCGTAAAAACCAATAAAATATTCTCATTTTTTATCGTTTTATGGTCTCCATATCAGCAGTTTGCTTCCAAATAATATTAAACAAATAGGAACAATTAAAAAAGAATCCAAGTTCCTAAGATTCAAGCCGTTCAAAATATGAATTTTCACCTCCGAAGATCTGAAAAATTGGTGATCTAAAAAAAAATAGTAATGAAATGAAGCTGTTAATAGCAGTTTCATTAAAAGACAATATAAAAAAATTACTAAAAAGGCTTCCTACAAAAATACATTCGTCCTAGCTCATCTAAAGAAAAAAAGAACCGAAGCCAATTTACCGAGATCCAACGCGCCTAAAAATGAAGTAAAAATGAACAGTTAATAAAAATATACAAAAATATATATATATTTATTTACTTTCCAGATTACCACGTCCAGAGAGACTCAAAAAAATCTCCTAAAGAAAAAAAGAATGAAAAGTTAGTAATGTTCGCTAAAATACAGTAGATAATAAAAAAACATATATATATTTTTTACTTGTCAATATATATATATATCAAAATCTCACGTTTTCAAAGATCTAAAGTCGTGTTAAACGTCTAAAAAAAAAGGAAAACCGAATCGGTAGTACCATTTTGCTAAAAGAAATATAGTAAAAAAATAATTCCAGATTCTTACTTCACACATCTAGACCCAAAAAAAGTTGCAAGTTCCGAGCTCTGGCCAAAGATTCACGCCCCTATCCGTCTTAAAAAAAAAATTATCAAAATTTCTACGTGTCCAGGCCATCTAAAATTGAAATCTATTTCTAAAAAAAGCTGTTAGTAACAGTTCGTTGAAATAAACTTGCATCCAGGACAGTATCCAGATCGAAATACCACTAAAAATGAAATTTATAGCCACTTGGATGGTCATCATACAGTATAACTGATAATTATTATCATTTTCTCATATTAAGTTTTTTTTTTAATCAGAAATCTACGCGATAAAGGTCCTAGCCACCTAAAAAGAGAATAAAGTCAAAACGTGTTAATAAAACGTTTCGATAAAAGAAATCAATTTAAAAAAATATATATTTCGGATCCCTTACCAAATCACCACGAGTCCAAAGATCTGGCTGCCTGAAAAAAAAAGAAAATCGAAACATTGGTAGAACGTTTTGCTAAAGAAAAATTCAAAATTCAAAATTATCCTTTATTCTACTCGGCCTAAAGAAAAACATAAAATATAAACGTATTAGTAAACATTTCATTAAAAGAATAAATTTAAAAAAAACCTCTTTCCTTATTCCTTACCGAAATTTGTATCAAACGAAAAAGCCGTGAGAAAAGGAAAGTTATGGGAAAAGGAGAGCTGTGGGAAAAGAAAAAGCCAATAGAGAGGAAAGGGACGAAAGGGAAAGGCCTGGCAACTGGAGAGTAAGGTAAAGGGAAAGAGTAGAGGACGGAGGAAATGAGAAAAAAAAAATGGGAATGGCAATATGGAAGAGTTTTGTTGAGTTAAAAAAAAATTAAATTTGCTAATCTTATTTTTGATCGATCTGATTACTGTGCAATAAATATAGTATATACAGTATATGATCGGCCAAATTTAGACCAAATATACGCGAACTGAATTTCTTACATATAAAAATTTTGATGAAAAATACGCAATTTAATCACCTAACTATGAACAAAAAAATCCTGAATTATACGCAAATCAAAACCTTACACCGTCTAACTTCACTATAATGGCGACGCATCAGTAGACCCTACCCCTATATGTATATTTCTGGGTCCTAGTGAGATGAATAAAATTTCTCTAATAAAGATTAATATTCTAAGCGTTTTCAAATGAACTCCACACAATTTTTTTTTAACAAATACTATATAATTATAAACAGTATTATGGGATTATACGTTAAATATTTGTATTTAATGATTATTAAATTATGAAATAATATTATATTTATTGTAAATATAAAATGTTATTTTTTTTTTTTTTAACATTTGTCGGCGAAATAATTGTCGGTGAAATGACCGTCTGTAAACAATTGTAGGCGAAATGATCCTGTTGATGAAATCACTGTTGTCAGGTGAAATGATTTTTGGCGATCGAAATAAATGCGTCGCTATATCCTAGCCCCAAACCTGACCCGACTCAACCCTTTCAGAACACTAATGAGGAGTAACATATTGAAGATATGCTTTTTCTAATAATGCAAATATGACTTTAAATTTAATTGCACAATTACCTGCCATTACAAATTACAAACGATCCATTTGTAATTCAATTACTATTTAATGGATCTTTTATATTTATATTGTTAATTCAGCAAGAGTGATCCTATTATTTACATGACACAATTAAGCTTATACTCGATTTTCTCTGCTTACATTATTTTTTGTACGCATTAAAACTTTTGACTGTTGTGGATCTAATATTAGGGACGGTATCGATTTGGTTTGGTTTGGTTAAACTGGCGGTTTAGACAACAAAACAAATTGACCACAGTTATTATTTAGTGCAACCGTAGCTCAAACTGCAGTTAAAGTAGGTTAAACTACTAAAATTGGCCAGATTATATAAAGCCAGATTAATAATAATAATCATCTTTTTACTGATCTCCAAATATCCAGTAACCGAAGAGATCATGGATTATCCAATAAATGCCAAATTAATTAATGTATTATAAAAAAGTTAATATTCATTTAAAGAATATTAAATTAAAAACTAATGGGTCGATCAGCAGAATTAATGAAATTATAATAAACTAAATCTTTGTTTTTTTTTTAGGTAGATTTATTAGTTTTAGTTGAAGTAGTAAATTTTGTAATAAAAATTTTGAAAGGATTATTTTTTTAATATAATATTTGTTTGAGAACGGGTTTGATTTTAACCGTAACTGTGCCACTCAGCTGATTGAACATCAGGCCCTTCCCATATGATTGGATTGAATCTTAAGCTGAACTGTTGTTAGATTAAGGATGGGTTTAGCCTCGGTTCGATTTGAGCATTCCAAACCGCCAGTATATTAATATATCAGTGATTTTTTCGGTCGATCACTTGTTTTTTTTAAAAAAATAAAAAATAAAAAATATATTTATTTATTTATTTATTTATTTTATTATTTTATTATTTTCAAAATTCACATTCATATACTCAATGTATAAATATTTTATAATTATTTATTGGACAGTGAGGTGACCATTTTGGTCAACAAATCACAAGCACCTTAATGAAATGATTGGGAAAAAGTGGTCAATCATTGGAAGCATCCTAGATACCGGCTGGCATCATTACTGATTGAAAAGATAAAAATTACGAATATACTCAAACTAAAATCAAGCGTGGTTTAAAAAATTTTTTCGTTTGTTTAATGGTAAATCCCAAAGCTTGTCCTCTATGTCAATTTTTAATAAGACAGATTTTTTAAAAAAATTAAATATGTAAATTGTTTCAATTATTCAATTTCTTGATTATCTATCTAAATTTCTTTATAGTTTGCAGCTTACATTATTTTTGAGTTTAGCAGATATGATTGGACGGATAATGTTATTATGATGTGTTTATTTATTTAAATGTTATTTCTACAAGAACAACCCAATAGCGGCATTGATCTGAAGTCGTGATGTGGAAACAAAATTATGTTAAGAACTGATGATATATGAGATGAAATTGGAAAATAAATTGAAAAAAGAGCTTCATCCTTGTAGCTAATTTATCGGAAGAAAAATTGATCTTATTCTTCAAGGACATTAAAATCTTAATGTCCTACTTTTATAATTTCACATCAAAAAAAATTGTAAAATAACACAATAAAGATATATACTAAAATTGTAGAAGAATAAGAGAAACGTTCTTTTCAACATATGTAATGTGTTTGCGATTTTGAACGTTATTATAATATAACTTTTCTGTCTACTTTGCTTAAAGCTAACCTTCCATGGTAAATATATAATCTACTTATTTTTTAATAACGACCAAAGTAAATAAACATGACAGCTATATTGCGAGCGGTGCACAAATTAAAAAGTGTATTAATAATAATGAAGGCCCTTAACATTAATTTGCAAAGCTCAGAAAGTTTGAACGTAAGTTTAACATTTAAGCGATGACTAAAATCTTGGTTAAACTGCATGAATTTTAATTATATCCTTTTTAAAATTGAGAGATAATTTCACAAATTATTCTATTGTCCTCTATGTTCCAACTTGTTTCAAAGTTGCGTTTGATGATCTATCTAATTGTTTTGGCTACGTCATTGTGCATATCATTATCAAACTTATAAATATTTATATAGCCTTATAGATCATTCAAATGATATTACCTGTTACGTATTGTTGATCTGTGTCACATTATAGAGTTCCATTGTGTTAGTATATTAAAATACTAAACCTGTTTGAACGAGTCTGATTAAAGAAGGTTTAGACATTTATAAACTTATTGAATTCATATAAAAAAAAATTCTAACAATCTTTTAACCTTAGTTACAGCTGATTGAACATAATTGGGCTTATCATTTAAGTAATATTCTTATTATTTTAAGTGTATGTTGATGTTTCTTTCTATATGGAAAGGCATTATGTGTTAAAATCGTAAAATAATAATCTGTAAACTAAAAAAAAAACAATAAACGATTATTATTCCATTGTATTAAATATAAACTACAATGAAAAACAAAAAAATCTTTGTACGTTGGGCAAATATTAAGAGTTCAATTATTTATATACTCTTTCAGTGCTAAAAATATTTCGTAATGTCAAAAATGCGTAAGCCATGTAACAGATATCTCTTTACAACATATCAAATCAATGGTTTATTATCCTCATTATGACTTTGTATATCCTTTAGTTCATTTTTCATAACTGATTTTTTGTATTACAAATACGTATGAAACAGTCTAAATAATGATCATATGCTTATCTCAATTTTTAATTGTGAGAGTATTGTATAATACAAAGATTATGAATGAAACCAAAAAGTTCTTCATCCAAAGTGATTTAATGATAATATACTGTGAAAATTATCAAAATCTAGTTATCACTTATCATGATTATCATGCCCTATATACTATATAGTAATAATACAATGAATGAAAATGGCATCTTTTTTTATTTACAGCTACGTAAATAATATCTAATGATATTGTGATAACGTTTTAAATCATTATACTAAAAAATTATTATAAAATTTGCCAACAAATTAAGTTATTTTTGTTTTATGTATATACTGTACACATATAAGATGATTTAGAAAACAAAAATCTTTAATAAAAAAAAAACGCTATACAATATAAAACGCGTTATTTTTAGGACTCATTTTCTTATAAAACTACAATGAAAGTATGTAAAATATTCACCATTCGCAATACCTAATGTCTCATAAAATAAATAGAGCTTTTCCTTATATTCAAAAAATAAACCTTAATAATAGCAAGAGAATTAAGAAAAGACTACCGAAACCCTGCTATAATTGTAAAGAAACAATTGATTGCGTTAAATTAATTTCAAGCAAAATAGACAATATTGAAGAAATTGTAAATAATTTCAAAAACTTTGAAAAGATGAAAATCGACAAGCTTTCAAAATTTAACGCAAAATTTACCCTAAATAATGTTCCCTGTGAATTGGAATATGACTTATCGAGCTTTACTTTGGAAAATTTGCAGAAACTTGCCATTATTACTACACAATTTTACAACCCTAATTCTCCCTCAAACGATGATTCTGAATCATCTAACTGAAAAATGAAATTCAAATTAATATGTATATTTTTTATTCTTTATCATTGACATTCGAATATCCTTTACGTTATTAATTGGCAAATCTCGTCGAATTTTTTTTTAATTTCGCTTTTTATTTCGTAAACTTTTTCGATTTCTTTTTAAAGGGATAAAACCTTTTCGTGATTTAACAATCAAACCTTGTTATTTAACTTGCATAATCGTTAATTTATCTTTTGCATCGTATTATAATATTATATTTCAAATTGTTTTTATTTACTTTCACCGAAATTTCGTTATCGTATTTGTCTAATAATCCGTACAGTTCATACAAATCATATGTGATTGCGGTGAACTACGTCTAGCGTCGCGCGGAAAAAATGGTAGCCGGATTGACTTGAATACGGGTTGTTAGGTAAATCGCAAAAAAATTTTTTTTTTTTCTTAAGTATTTCGGCAAAAACCTTATAACAAAAATGAGTATCGATTTTCAATAAAAAGAAAGCAATGTTTTTTTCAATCAGTAAGTTTAATAATAATTCCCTATAAACAAAGCAATTACGTTTTTTATACTGAAAGATACCGGTTCCACCGATTTTATGCTGATTAAATGGTAGTAACAGACAAATAAGGTGTATAAAAAAATGCGGAAGGGATCTACATGTTTATTTATTAACAATCAGACCAATATTACCAATATTACTCCTCTCTCGGCGCTCTGTAATATGAGTAAATTCTTTATTACAAATGTTAGATAATTAAACTATCTAAATAAACTATAAACACCTCTGCTTCCCTACTCAATTCAGGCCAATTTCGTCCAGAAGTCAATTTATAAATGTCCAAAATTGACTATGTTCCAGCCACATATTATCTAATCATCCGCTTCCGTTATCAATCCCACCAATCCCACTAATTATATATAGAATAAACTATAATAAAATATATATATATAAATAAATTATAACATAAACTATAAATAATAAAATAAACTATATATTTATTAAATAAATTATCCTAAAACCTAAAATCTAAAAAAATATATTTATATGTTTGGATACTGAATGATACGTTTAGATACGTTTTTGTATACTGGGAGACACGGAAAATGCGAGAAAACGAATCTTACAAGATACGGAATTGTGCATTTTTCCGTATATAAAAGCGTATCTAACGTGCCGCTCAGTATCCAAACATATCTAAACGTATCACTCAGTATAAAAATAATTCTACTTTTTTATAGGGTAATGCAATGTATTGGGAATAATAATTAAGTCTTGTCAAGTTTTTGATTTTATTTCTTTTATTTTCTGTCAATGTTCATTTTCCGATGATTAAACTTAGACGAACCTTTTTTTAACCATAAATGTCCTTTTTTTTTATTGCATGATTATTCTAACGGCTCCTTGGCCTTAAATGTGATTAGAAATTGATAAAGATTAAAATATCATATAAAATTCTCACTATATAAATACTTTTTTCCAAGATTTCATGTTATGTATACTTCATCACTATCTATAATATAATCATTACATATGAATCTTGAGTTAACGGAACACTAAAAATAATTAATGTATAAAGAAATTAATTGTTTAGGTTCTATTATATTTAGAAGTATTTTCCTTTTGTCACTTTTTGTTCAAATTCAATTTATGCATCTAAAGAAAGAATTGTTAAAGCAATGTCTTATCTTAATTTAATCTAAAGAATTGAGGCGAAAACTTTAAAAATATATCTTAGTTTGAAAATTTTCTCACGATTAAAAAAATTATTCAGTGATTTTGAGAATTTTACAAGCAGAATATATACAAATTTACCTTCATAAGGTGATATCAATGGATAATTCACATTTTACTGTACCTGTAATTAATTTGCTTTACGTATATATTTAAAGAATTAAATCTTACCTTTTGTCCCAGTACGCCCATGGTCAATCAATACTTTTTTTCACGACTCAAAACGTGAATATTCGTCATCTTTTGGGAAAGATGCAAATAGTGTGACGACCAATTTCAAGTCAATTTTCTTTATTTGATGATCTAGCTTTACCTAAATGAAATCAAGAAAAAATGAAAGTTCTATACAATGATTTCATCATTCTCCTTCAAAATTTATGTTTTATTTTATAATTCAAAGAAATCAAAAATTTATATATAGCTTCAGTGGTATCCACGTAAATAATTATCATATCCGGATTCTTATTTTTTTTGAGCGAGCTATTTTAAGTTTATTTCAGTATTTAAAACACTTTTCTTAAGACAACCTTTTTATTTAGAAATCCGTCATAATTTTTTTAAAAAAAATATGACATCTTTTGCAGCTATATTTTGTTGTGGGTTAGCAAAAGGAGTAAAGGGAAAAGGAAAATAAACAATTTAACGAGAGTTTAATTATATACAACCGGAAATCCACGTTTACAGCTGATTTCAAAATGTACGGGACACATGACAAAATTTGATGCTGATGAGACTTTCAGGTTGCCAGCTTGTCGGATGTTATGTTTTATATCCACGTGTTTATTTTTATTATTCTATTTGTCGACAACCGGCAACCCGACAAATTCTCGGCATGAATTTGTCATATGATGCAAATCAGATATCCTACCATTTTTTCCCGGCGATGCTTGGATACATCATTGTGTCATTAGGTAATACCCTTTTCGGAGTCGTCCCTCCATGTCTTTAACAATTAATATAACTAAAGCTTACGTAATAAATAACAACAACACAATAGTTTTCGGTCATTCCGTACCTACTTATTAACCTTATTTCTTTTTGATAAAATTACCCCTAAAAATTAAAATTTGTGTAGCACCCCTTTTTTTCCTAATAAAGCGGACAGAATCGTAAATTTTGTTATAATAAGCTATTTTTTGTAATACATAATTTGGTTAAAATATGTATTTATTAAAATATTAAAAAAAATGCATGATGGAACCGAATCAACTTCCATGTTGAATCTATGAGTTTTGACTACTATATTTATAATAAATTTAAAAAAATAAAAATAATTTTGATCGCTTACATCTTTGATATTATAATTAGCATACATATAACTGAAATTTAATGAGTATTGGGTAGTATCACGATAGTATTTATTCGCATCATGGTGGCAGGAGGGTTGAGGTGTTGAACTGTACTACGTAAATGCTGTTTGCAAGATTCAGAAAGGTTGACGTAACATTCCGCATTCTAGTCGATTTCTGATATAAAATTTATCAAAAGCATATCTAATAATCAGTTTTTTTATACAACTTTTCTACTTGTAGACATCCCAAATCTTTGACTCTGTTTTATTTGTTTTAAGAAAAAAAGAAAGAAAGAATAACACAAACTAGTACTATTTGTCCTTTAAGTTCTATTATATATCTTACGTTCTTGTTTTCAAATTTTGATGGTAAAAGAGTTAAAAGTGCAAATTATATTTAAGATTCTCTTGATAATACCATCGTCAATAGATTTTATCGTTTCCAGATAACATTTCAAATAGAGCGGAACAGTTATTATAAATTTAACAAAAAATGAATTTGTGTCTAATTCTTTTGAAAACAAGCTATAAAACAACAATATTATTAGAAACTGTAGACATTAAATTTGAAGTATTCTTGTATTGAGTTTTGCGCGTGAAAATACTTAAAATAGTGTAAATTTCATTTTCTTTACGCCAAACATACCAAGCAAAAAAAAATCTTTCTCATGAGAAACAATTTATGACAATATTACGAAATTGCATCATTATGATTAAAATAGCCTTCTAAATGAAAGAAACTAGATTCTGATAATTAAAAAAGCTAATGGTTTAATACTCTATCTGGCAGTTTTCAGTTACAATCGTTTGAATCTGATTGAAAATATTATTTAGAGAAATATTTGTGTTATCATAAGGTGGTGTTCGACATGCATGTGTTTTTGTTAAATAAGGATTGTGAAAAATGTTATCGTGTTGAATCACAAAATGCGTAATTTGTAACCTGTAAAAATAGACGAATAATTAAAACTAACTTTTTTAGGATATTATTTTGGTTTTATTTTTTTTTAATTAAAATAAAAGGATAAGATTTATGTAGTATTTATTTGCTAAAACAAGTTAATTATTTTTAGAAGTTAAATATTTATGGGCTATTATTACGTCGAAGGTAAATTTCGAAAAATTATCTTTTTTTGTATCTATTCTTTCAGTTATTATTATATGTCAATAAATTGCACATATTACACAGTTTCGTTTTGTTATAAATGACGATTGAAATTGCTCGAACAATAACGCTGAGTCCATATCATACGTTTGTGTTCCATAAGTTTACAGTTATATTAATCGTGAATTGAGTAAAAAAAGTACATACAATCACTCTATTGTTATTCATTTACAATAATAAAGCAGGTTTAGATCGTGCGTTATTAATATCCGAGTCCAATCTTATTATAACAGCTGTGAATGAGTATAAAAAATTGTTTATTCTCTATTAAATTTCAATGTTTATTTAATAAGCCGCTGTTTACGCCGCGAATTTTAAACAATGAGATATGTAAATAAAAACTGTGGCGCGAAACAGTGGACATTTTTTACAATGCTTAAAATGCAGATGGTCAATCACACTTTATGGAATGATCATCGGATTAAACGTACGTACAGTATATTAAAGCATCCATGTAATGTGTGACAGGTTACGCCGAATATGTTACTTAGACTATGTGGCGTAACCAACTTTAATCGTCAATCGACCTAACTGTACTATAGTAAACGATCATCAAATTTGACATTTTTTTTTTTTTTTTTTTTTTCTCAAGTGCTGAAAATAAACAATATAAACAATAAAAAATCTTCTCACAATTACTGAAAAAATAATAAAACAAATAATTTTTCTTTTTTTTTCTTTGATGTGGTTATTTTTAGCTATAAAATCATTGTTTTTTGGTTCTTGTATTTTATATTTTTTGTATTTTTGTAAAATAAAATAGTAAAATAAAATATAAAGCAAATTTAATTGTTAAAACACGTAAATAAAATTAATAGAAATTAATTTTTTTTATTAAATCTGATAAAAAAATGTGAAGATAAATACAATTTTGGTTATAAATGCTTCCTACAGTACTTTAATTTGGTCAATTGTTTAATATATTTTTGCTTAAATTGTGTTCTTTTTTGGCTGTTTTTTTCTTTTTATGAACTGAAATAGCCATAGGGTCTGAATTTTCTTTTCCTTTATTATTAGAAACAGGCAGCCTTTGCTTGGAACTACCACCTTCTGTTTTTGTCGTTTGATTGACTCTACTTGAACTCATATATTTGCACCACATGAGCCATTGGATCTAAAACATGATTCAGATCATAAAGAAAGGATGACAATCAAGGGATAGATTTTGACTTTGCTGCATTATAATGATCCTTAAATTTATTTAATGCAATTTGTAATGTTGGTCCAGAATTTTGATAATCCAATTTAACTACTTCTAAAAAAGAGGCAAATTTGGACATATCAATTTCTTCATCTCTCTCGCTTGATTCCTTAGACCCTCTACAAAAAAGATATCAAAAAACTGTAAAAATGATACTTGAAAATTGATTAGTGAAAAAAAAACTTACTTTCACTCGTTAATATAAGTATTATTTGTAATCAATGCATTATTTGTTCCCATTTCAGCATGACTCTGTTGAGGTTGTGCATATAATGATGCATATAAAGACTTTTCTTTGGCAATATAACCTAAAAAATTTTTAAATTAAAACTTACGCTTTTACTATTTGAATTAGCATGATTGATAAAATTTGGCGAACACTTACCAAGTGCTATATAAGTATAAATCATACGATCATCTGGCACAAATGATGGAATGAAATTAAAAATTGAAATATGATATTTTACCAAAACTGCTCCTTGGTGTTTACAAGGAGCGCCAGACATTCCAACATGATAGGAATACACTCCAATCTCACTGTTTACAACATATATTATTTGTACTAGACACCAAAAATTCATTTTCTACACAAATCTTTTGGATTGCATTTGCATTTATTGTTTCCCATCCAGGATATAGGAATCGTCTTGCAATGCTCATATTACCTGGATATCTATGTGCAATTGCAAGCTATCGCCTCTCATAAAACTGCTCCATATTTGTAATTATAAATTGGAATATTTGGATGTGGTTGAAAGCTTGAGTTCTTGAAAAAATTATATTCTTCATTAAGCTGTAACTACATTCAATGTAATTATTAGTATTATTTCTGCACATAAGTAATCTTAAACGAAAAGACAAAGTCCATTGTTTTCAGCGTTCCCATATAAGCTCAAAATGTTTTTAAGCTGCAGATATTTATAATATTCCTTCTTGAATTCATCACAATGCGCATTCATTTCTAAACACGATTGCACATATAGAATTTTCTTCATTTTTTCCATAATAAGTGCACGATCTTCCTTATTAATTTTATGTTTTAAATTGTGGAACCATTTCCAAAAAGCTTCAGAAAATGGAATGTACACAGAAGTTAAATTCCTATGATAATCAATTAATATATTAAAATTCATTATTTATTTTTTATTTATTTTTTTTTTTAAAAAAAAAAGGTTACCATTTGGCCAGCAAAGTTGCAATGCATTTCATTCTGCGCTTAAATCATCTGTTAAAAAAACCATTGGGCTAACTTGCAGATCATATTCATAAAAGGCATTTTGCGGAAGAATTATTTTCAGTAAATTTAACTAATTATTAGCAAAAGAATTAAAATGACAGTTTAAACTTAATAATTAAACACTTCTATAGATAAATACAGCCTTTTCTAATATTATTTTCAGCTCATCTGATGTAATAAAAAGGCCAAGTGGGAGAGTATCAGCAGTACAACTAGTGTATAGAAGGGGTATTAAAGTATTGAGGTGATCAAAAGATGCTAAAGCATCCATGTAATACAGTTCTCTTGCTTTGTATACAACGCATAAGATTTATTACTATACAAAAGATAAAGGATTTCCCAACGCGTATGTCATATTTTTGCAATACAGCCTTACCACAGCCTGAATTATTATAATTTTCAACAATGGCTTCTAAGCGTTCAAATATAGATTCTCCATTGTAACTTCCAAGTGCTTCCTCTCTATATTTCTGAAAGAGAGCAGCAACATAATCATAACTGGGATTAGTTGCTCAGTTTGCAAGAATTTCTAATAATTTCTGTTTATTTGTGGCGCTGAGGTATAGTGTATTTTTGTATATATGTAAAGTGGAAGAAGCTGAATATCCATCTTTAAATAAATCTAATAGCTCTTTACAAACTTCTTCCTTGACATGATGGAAACTTAACGATTCTGTACATTTAATAATGTGGCTATGTGTAAAATTTAATTCGACTTCTAATGGATGGCTATCTGGAAGTCATTGCCATTCTAATTGAAGGTGAATGGTTGCATTGCAACCTATATTACGTGTATGAGAAGATTTCAAATTTTTTACTTCTCGATTCCCCTGCTTTTTTTATGATGTTGCTATGGATACAGTGGCATAATTCTCTAAAAATGACTCAATTTCCTGTAACATTGAAGTCCCTTGTTTGTACCATTGTTATTTTCGATGATGATTGGAACTTGGTAAACCATTTTTGCGCTTCTTCTTTACTATCAGCATTTACATATGCTTTCAGCTCAAATTGTGCAATATCAAAATTCTCAGCAATTCGATATGGTGGCAGTTCATTAAATTTTTTGATTAAATATGTATTACATTGTGAAAGATATTCTCTCAGAATTTCTGGAAGAGAATCCCAGGAAAAGATTTATAATATAATTAAATAACTGATAAATAAAGTATTTTAAAAACTTTATATATATAAAACAAAATTTGATAAATTTATATTATCTAATAATTTATGCTAAATTTTTTGATTTATTTTTTAAATAAAGTTTACCCAGAAACTCAGGATTTTAAAGCATACTAAACAAAACTCTCGATACCTGTGGCAGATTGTTTTCTGCAACTTTCATATGTTTTACACGTCACAACTTAGATTGTGTAACTTTTTGAACTTTATTTTTTTATTAAAAAATTGAATACTTTAACATTTATTTAAATATTTTTATTATAATCAGACACTTTCGTATGTTCAAAGGCAATCGGTTTGCTTGAGAAGAAAGTATGTGAGAAATAATAACGAAAAAAAAATCTGAGATAAAAGGAGACAAAGGATGACAAAAGAACATTGTGCTTATCAAATTTTCATTGGTTAGATCATAAAGACGCGTTAATTTGTTTGTCGCCAAGGTACAGTCAGTCATTTTGATTGACGCTATGCCACATCATCGGCGTAACCTGTCACACATTACATGGATGCTATATTAAAACGATTTCACATGATTTTGTACATCAATATATATTATTTAGGCATTCATTGAATGAATATTATTAAAAAACAAATACTATATTGTTTTATAACTTCGTCCAATTGCAATACATTTGAATCCTCCAATTAAGTCTAATGGTATATTTTCCATTAAAATCCAATTACTATTTAAATATACAAATCGATGATGCAGTGTAATTTTTAGTCAATTCAACCATTTTTGTCTTTAAAATGATAATATTGAATAGATGGATCAATAAAATGAGATCAATAATTGTATTATATAGATGGAGTTTAAATAATTATTTTTAAATAAGAATAAAATAAATTTATCGAACAATTTAGTGGAACACCTTTGTTAAAAATATTTATTTAACTATAATTTATTTATAAAATTATGCTTCCAACCTTCCAAAAGTGATTCCAAAAGTGCTTCCAATTTTTCAATTGTCCAACCTGTCTATAAATATGAAATCTTTCTGGATAAATTTTTGCTACATTTTTTATTCGCGAAGGTTATAAAAGTCCCTAATGTCATATAAACAAAATAGAGCACAACCGTATATTAAAAAAATTAATCTCGATAATGGCAAGAGAATTAGGAAAAAACCCCTAAAACCCTGCCCTAATTGTAAAGAAACAATTGACTGCGTTAAATTAGTTTCTAATAAAGTTGATAAAATTGAAGAGATTATAAATAATTTTAAAAATCTTCAAAAGAAAAAATCAGACAAGTTTTCTATATTTAAAGCAAAATTTACTCTCAATAATGTACCTTGTGAGTTGGAATACGACTTATCGAACTTCACGTTAGAAAATTTAAATAAGCTTTCCGCTGTTTATACTACGCAATTTTACAATACCAGTAGAGAATCATCTGCCTAAAATGAAGCACGAAAATGATATTTTTTTTCCTATTGGCATTCGAAATCAACTTTACAAATTAATTGGCATTCGAAATCAACTTTACAACTTAATTGGCATTCGAATTACCTTCACGACTTAATTGGCAAAATTTCGATAAAAATTTTTTAATTTCACATTACATCGTTTATTTACTGTTGCGCAAAAATTTTTTCCTGTTCAATCAATCTTTTAATAATAAGTTTTATATCACAAAAAGATTTGTTGTTAATCCTTTGTTACTTTTGCTCGTCAATTTACCCTTAGAATTTAGAGATGTTATCGTTTCAAATTTGTGCTTTAGTAGATCTCGTAATTTAAATTCTTAGATTGTAACCTTTTGTAGTTAATTACTCTTTTCTAGGTTACTGTATTTTTAATCAAATTTTTTCGTTGTCGTTATCAGCCCTCTATCAAAAGAGAAAACTTTATTTTAAATTAATAAAATTCAGCTTTCGTAATTAATAATCAAACAGGAGTTTTTTTAGATTCTAGTAATATACTAGTAGTCATCCGTTGCTTCGCATCGGGACTAATAAGTTGATTTAAATCAATATATTCATCGCCATAATTAATGCAACGCGTGACTTGCCTGCGTCTGAACCTAAACAAGTTCTGAACTATCATTTTAAAGGTGTAGGACCGGTAAGACTATGGTCTTTTGGGACTGATAACCATCTATAACCACAAATCTAATGGTATACAATCGAATAGAAACGATTGAAAATCGAATAATCGATTTTATATGAAGAAAAATTTTTTGCATGAAAATTTTGACCTTTCTTGATATCTTACTACTTCAAATCCTGCCATCCGTACCTCTATTGATATTATTAGGAAATTCAATTTAGTAGGATTACTGGATATTTTTAGGAGAGTACATTTTACTGGTAAATAAAATTTCAAACCTTGTTCCAGCGTACCACGTTAGTAAGTTAACACATTTATTGTCTGTTCATCTTTCGTTAATATTTCCCACGTAATAATATTGGGTCAGGTAACAGTATTTTTAAGATAATTTATCAAAACAATTTTATTAAATTTAATCAATTTTTGATACAAAGTGAAAAGAAAGATTCTGATAAAAAATTATGAAAGTCTTACTAGTTTGATCGATCAACTGACTAAAGAATTCTCACTAATATCACTAATCAAATTGATTGACCAAAAATCAAAGATTTAAATATAAAATTAAGAGAAAATTTGTTATCCGTGTAAAATAATAAACAGAAACGACATGTAAGTTATATTGATATGCTCTGTATCTAACAATTTAATATCTCACTACATATGATTTAAATTATTCATATTAAATGAGAACATAAAAACTTAATTAATATTTCTAATAATACTTGAGCTAAAATAAGCGAAATAACATTTTTTTTCTCTTTGTTGCGATATTATTATATTATTATTATTATTATTATTATTTAAAAAAAAAAGTCATCCTCAGAGAATACTGTAAAGTAAAAAAGCTTATATAAACAAAACTACCTGAAACTAGCTTTGAATAATTATTATTCATAACGGTTGTTGAGTACAATTACAACTGAAACTTCTGTACTTCAGTTCATCGTTGATATATTTATTGAGGTTGTGGCTATAACTCTAAAATTTATTGATAGGTCGTATTAAATTTAAATCGTACCACAGTAATATCTTACGAGTTTATATAGATTATGAAAGATTCTTCTATTGAATGACTCATATACTTATTTGTATAAAATACAAGTATAAAGTACAAATATTAAAAATCTTTATATCGAATAACTATGGTAATTTTCAAATCATAATAAAATGCCTGAATAGATTATGAAGGCCACTCGCTATCTTATAAAATTTTGTAAATTCTGCTACAGTGTGTTTGTGGATAAATATATTTTAACGAAATAATGTGAAATTTACTGCATCCAACAGATAAAATTAAGGATTCAAAACTATTACTGTCATGAAAGCTTGTTCCGTTAAAAAAATCATTTTTAGTGAATTATTTGTAATTTGTTGTGTGATTATTCGAGCAATTCGGACAATAGTACTAGGTATTATTTGATCGTGACGTTCCGTCGTCCCGCGTTTTCTGCAATTTGATATTTTGTATAAAAATAGATGGAAACTTATTCGTCAGCATAATGTGTGAACACAATATGTTAATTTTGGTAAAACTCTTAATATCCTATTCTTAAACAAATTATTCTTCCGTCAAGGTATATAATACGTATTTACGTATATAAATTGAGAATAAACTTTCTAAACTCTTCTATAAAGTAGTCATTATCTCTATCGACAATTTTTAAGTTTAAAGATTTCCTATTAATTATCAATGCGCCACAAAAATTCTCAACAATTTACCGCATTAGCCGCCGCATCAGGTGATAATAAAGCCATAAGGCCGATCATTATCGATAAAAATTTTTTGGCGTGCATAAAAATGAAAGCAGCTGATCCTTGAAAAAATACTTATTAAAAAAGAATTACTAAATAAATATTAATATATATATAAAACAAAGAACAAATTAACCACTAACAAATGAGTCTCAATATTAAAATTTAAATTTGCTCAAATAAATGATCACTAATAAGCAAAATATTTTTTCTTATTTACTCGTAATTTTTTATTTATTTGCGCCAAGAACATTGTTTCCGAGATTACTTATACGCTGAACACACGCGATTACGATTTTATTTCAGCAGTAAACTATAATTATTTACGGCTAAGAACTAATAATTAAACCTCTGATTTCTTGAATTTTCTTTTGAAAAGTATTTCATCTATTAAAGGCAAGAAAAGGTGATTTGAGTTACTTCCTTTTGTCATATTTATTTCCAGAATAATGATAAATACTTCTATTTTTGTAAGTATGAATAAATATAGTTCGTGAATAAGATATAATATATCATGGAAACTTATTTTTCACTTGTTGGATCATGGGTGAACGATATCATGAAAACAGTTTAGTCTAAAAGTGTTCTATTATATCATCAAATAATTATATAAACATAATTAGTAATTATAGGAATTCACCAAAAATATTTTTGCTTAGTAAAAGTTATTTTTGTAGAGGCATACCTTTGTGCACGTAACATATTAGAAAATTCTTGCTGTTCTAACTGAATTCGAAATTTCGAAATCAGATAATTTCTGGTCGTTTTATTCAGTAGTTGGAAATTCGGATTGTTAAATAAATTCGCTTTTATCATCACTATTATGTTTGGGAATATAATATAAAGAAATTTTAATTTCCAAATTATCGTTGTTTAATTTTCAGTGGTAACTAGTAGCTATAAAATAAGGTTTTCGTTTGACAGAGACATTACCTTCTGCACTATAAAAATATATGCAATTACATATCACTCGTCTCTCTTTTATTTCTCAATAAAAAAAATAAAACATTGTTTTACCAGATTTCCTTGTTATTGCAATTATTACAATTTACTTCATATAAATAAACACTTTATCAGCTTAACCGGTAGATTACTACAAGAAATTTTAATGATTATCGGATTTAAACATAGGTATATTTATAGAGCTAAGCATGACTTCTAGCCGTTCTAGGATTGGCTGCTTTCTTTTCATGCGCGTCAAAAAAAAAAAAAAAAAAAAATAGTAATCATTTAAAATGAGCCACCTGATGTGGCACCTGATGCGTGTGTCATTGTGTCAGGGACAAACGTTTGAGAATGAAGATCTACACACTTATTTATACAACACTTGCCAATTTAGGAGGGGTTTACGTTAATATTGTGGCGTATTAGTGCAATTTTAAGCATTAAATGGGAAATTCTAAATTTAAATGTTTCGTTGTCTGTGGAGAGAATGACAAGAAGGACTATTTTATTCTCCATTTATATACATAAATACGTTTGAAATACCTTAACAGAGGAATATCTTGTTTAAGAACAGGAAATTGAGATGTTTACTAAATTATTATAAAAGCTATGAAAATTTCCTCTGTAGAGACAGAACAAATTTCTCTATTATATTTATAAAAAGTATCAAAAAAAGAAAAAATCTCCAACGTCGTCGAGAAATTGCAGAAGACGCGCCGGGATGTCACAATTAAATAATACCTACGTAAACCGAATTAGCGGACGACGACGCAGGACGTCACGATTAAATAATACTCATGTAAACCAAGCTCGCGGACGACGCGGGACGTCACGATTAAATAACACCCGTGTAAACCGTGTTCGAAATCGCGGCGGGACGTCACGATCAAATAATACTTATGTAAACCAAGGTCGCGTTTCGCGAATTCGATCGATAAATAGTACTATTGGCCGAATCGCTCAAATAATCACACCACAAATCACAGATAATCCTATTGAAAATGGATTCTTTAATGGAACAAGCTTTCATGATAACAATAGTTTTGAATCATTAATTTTACCTGCTGGATGTTCAGTAACTTCTACATTGTTTGGTTAAGATATATTTCTCCACAAACACATTTACAACGAGTGGCCTTCGTATTCTATATTATAATTTGTAAATTACTTTAGTATATAATATTCGTACTTTATACCTTAGCTAACGAATTTGTATATGAGAGTCATTCGATGGACTTACAAACACGTAACACATTACTATAATAAGATTTAAATTTAATGCAAAATTTACACATAATGTTCCATGAAATACGACCAGTCAACTTTAGAATTATTCAATGAATACATCCATTTTCAACTTCCTTAAATGACGCAAAAGTTCGTAATTTGCTTTATAAATAATTATTATTCGATTAATTTTTTTTTAAGTTTGTTTTGATTTATTCGTTTTATTTATACTGTATAAGCTTTTTTAACGTATTCTCTAAGGATAACTTTTTTTTTTAAAATAAAAAGTAATAATAATGATGTCGCAACAAAGAAAAAAATGTAGTTTTACTTGCAAAATCACTAATTTAGCATTAGTATTATGATTTTATGTTCTCAATATGACAATATGAATAACTTTATATAAATCATGTACTAAGATTACTTTATTAATTCGGTATGTAATTTTGATAGCTATAATAAATCGTGACGTCTCGCGTGTTTTTTTTTTGCAATGATGCAATTGGTTGGTCAAGCACCAAACAATAAGTTCACTGTAATTACTTATAGACCGATAGCAATTTGAACAAAATTGACATCACATCTATTCACTTTTCCAACTTTAGTCATTCTTCTTTATTCTAAGCTATAAGTATTGATTTGATCAGACCAATATCATTTCTCCGGTAAAAATATTATTCGTAATGAGAAAGTTTATAAAGATTTTGTTAATGATAGGAATTAAACGTAATATTTCTAGTATATAGACAAACGTAAGTTTCCTTATAAGAAGGAAGGAGCACAGCTGATTCCTCTCAAGTATGAGTAAACCTTATACAAAGAAACTCCTTAATTGCTTTTGTGGAATGTACTAATAAACATAATAAACATGAAGAATCATTAAGAGTAAAATCTTTTTTTTTTTTAATTTATAACTACATCAAAAAAAAAAAAAAAATAACGTTACTCTAACCAAGGTCCATTTGTATAATGCGTATTTAACTAAGACCGCGTTTCCTAATAGTCGTCCGTGATTTTCTTTATTATTGATATAATGTTTATAGTTAAAGTTGATCTCATTATCATCACGGCTCTGTTAATAATGTATAATTAATATTTTGACAAATAAATGTTTTACAATTGCAAAGAGACAATTATTAGTAATACTTACGCACAACATTTTGTAAATCGTACAACCTAGAACAATTAATTCATTTATAGCTAGTCGTCACAAAAATTTAAAGTTATAAACAACGAATAAGAAAATATGACTAAGCTAAAAAAAAAAAAAAATATTCTTCGTCATAAATCATAATAATGAAATGTAAGATAATAATAAACCGAATTTTTTTAACGGTCCAAATTTCTAACCGTTGTATAAACCTTAAATTAAAAAAAAAAATAATGATGATATATATATTCAGCTAAAAATTATCGGATAAAAAAAAATAATCAAATTTCGAAGTTTGGAACAGAAAAGAATTTCTAAATATGTTATGTGCACAAGGTCCGCCTCTAGTGAAAATGACACTTTTAGATTAGACTATTTTCTTAATATCATTCATGAAATTAGTTAAAACGCCCTTGTACTGATAATGCATCAATAAATGAAAGAAAAGTTCCCATGATCTATTGTATCTTTTATTCTAGCTCTCAAAAATGGAATTATTTATTATATTATTTATCAATAAATGACGGCGCAAGGTTACTCAAATTAACTTTTTCTAGATTTCATTGTCACTCTGTATAAATTAACGTATAGTACTCTGTGTACACAATTCGTAGATCACTAGTATCTATTGAGTGGACGGATTTAGAAATTTGTTCTTCGTAAAAATACTTATTTTTATGCATTAACCTTTTCACAAACCAATTTCTTTGTTTGATTTCCTTATTTAAATTTCATATTAACTATACCACATATTAAAAATAATCCCGTTGAAAATGATTTCTTTAACGGAACAAGTTTTATTTCGAAACTTTAATTTACCTGCTGTTTATTCAGCATTCTCTTCATTGTTTCGTAAATATACAGTAAATATTCTTGCGAAAAATTGAGTACTCAATAATTAATCGACAAATTCCTTTTGACTTGCTTCGTTTCATTTTTTTGACGGTTCAAATGAATAATAATCTTTACAAATAATGATATGTCGTCGGCTAAAATCATCAAATAAAAAATAATCTGATTTCGAATTTCGAATTCAGTTGGAACAGAAGCAAGAATTTTATAATATACAAGGATCGTCTCCACAAAGAATAACTTACTAAGCCAAATCATTTAAAACAAAGAGTTCCGTAAAAAAACGCTTATATAATAAATGGAAGAAATCTATTGTATCGGAAAAAATAACAAACTTTTCCTAACTCTTGTCAAAAATAAATTATTTGATTATTATTTTAGAATATAAATATGCTATCAGTGTATAGTGATAGTGTTGATAATAATTACGTCACTCAGGTAATGTCCGTTTCCTATCATACTAACATTTTGGAACAGCTGCGGCGCCGCAGCCACAATCACGGATACATTCAATCGTACCCAGATCAGAGCAAAAAAAAACATGAAAAGCCGATATGAAGTAAAATTATTTTATTACTTTTTATAACTAGTAGTTTGCGGGAAGTTCATTTTTTCCGATTGTGATGTCGAAGGTATGTCATTTCTTCACGCTCTTCTTTCCTTTTTTTTTTTTGTTTTCAATTTTCTTGTTTCTAATTTCTTTTTTTTTTCTTTAGGTCTATAGGCTCTTTCAGTTTCACGAACAAAGGTCCGTATGTATTTCTCTTCTTTTTCGTATATTACTTTTTGTTTCTATTGGTTTTTTTTGTATTTTATTTACTAACTTTATTTTATTCTTCTCTTTATGGGTTTGTTTTTCGTTTTCTTTTTCCTTTTAATCTAATTTTCCTTTCGTTTTCCTTTGATCTTGTTTTTCTTTTCCCACCCGATTTTGTTTACCCCTTCGTTCTCCCTTTCAATTTCGTTCTTAGTTTTCTTTCATTCTTATTTCCTTCACTTTTTCCTTCGATTTATTTTCTTTCATTTTCATTTATCCCTTCCTTTTCTGTTTCCCTTTCATTCTCGCTTGCCCTTTTATTTTTATTTATCATTTCTCTTTCCGTTTATTCTTTCATTTTCGTTTGCCTTTCCATTTTCAAATTAATAAATAATTACTTTAAATATTGTTTGACATTGCGTTTGACTTTGTGTTTGATAAATAAAATTGTAAAAGAATTTTTTTTTTGTTAAAAATCACATCACGTGACATGTGAGATTTACGGGGCGAGATCTAAATTTACCCTTTTTTAAGCGATTTTATCAGGTTGTTAATTTTTTATTTTTATATATTAAATCACAATATATTTTCTAAACAACAACAAAATTTGATTATAATACAACACTATAAAAAACCATATATTTCTAAATTTTTTTTTTTTTCTGTGAAAAAAAAAAATTAAATTCATAATCAGTATAGATCATATTACAACTTTGGTTTACTAATTTTTTTTTTATAATTATTAAATACTAAAAAATTATTTTACTTAATTTAGATAGATTAACTTATACGAATTAAAATTGATGACAAATAAAAATAAATTTAATACCAAATATTGAATTAAATAAAATTTATTTTTCCTTTATTGGTAAAGCTAAATTATTATATTCAAAAATATTGACTCCAAATACGCAATCATTATCTCTTGTTTGGGTTAGAGTAAAATTTTCCAACCATAGAAATATATGGTTCAGTTAATAGTAGTAGTAGTAGTAGTTCATCATCGACTACTTCTATCCTAAAAGCTCAAATCATTCAAAAAAAAAAAAAAAAAAAAAAAATTCCTTTTGTTGATCATTTAGATTAATTTCCAACGAAAAAAAAAAAAATTGTCAATTATACCTTTTGTCAAAAAATTTTTAGATTATTATTTATTATTAAATTTTACAAATTCTATTGTACTCTTTTTAGTCATATAACACTATAAGAAAAAAATATTGAATATAATGTTTATTATTATTTTGATGAAAATTAAATTTGATCGTATAATATACATTGATCAATTTTTTTTTTTTTAATAATCAATTAACAAAATGAATTCACATTTTTTTTTTTTTTTTTTGGTTTAGTTAAATCGGAATAACAAAAATAATCTATATAAATAACAGATAAAATAATTTCTGTGTAACAGTTACTCGATATTTACATAAATTTCTGAATGTGCAGCGCGTGATTTGTCTGCGCTTGATCTATTTAATATTCTTTATAGTCAAGACCCATTCGATTGGCAGATTATCAATGTATGTAAAAGAAAAAAATTTTTTTCGTTTCCGGCAAACTAATATTAATAGGTAGCAGATGATTAATTTACAGATTGTAAAGCATGCTATTTTTTTTTTTGCATTGTTATATAACAGAATAGAGCTCTAGACGGGTATGGGACAATTCAGGTGATCCGTCAGGTCATCAAATTCATAACCTGATTGATCAACAAACGGTGTTTCTTTTAAAATTTATATGGAAAATGCTACAATGTTTTTTTTCAATATTGAAAAACACGAGCGTTTTTTTACAATTGAAATAATCCCGATTGGTATTTATTTAATTTATTTGGTAATGGTGTATCAGTCATTATCTCCGATTAGTCGATAATCTTTTAATTTAACGAAAAAAAATGTATTAAATTTTTTTTTGTATTTTCTCTGTTTTTTTTTTTAAACCAAATAATTCATTTTTTTTTTATTAAAAATCTTTTATCCTTTTAAACCGAATTATTTAATCATATAAAAAACCTTTTATCTTTATATTCTCAGTTCATTAAACCAAATATATATAATTTTTTAAAATATTGTTTTTTTTTTTGGTTTTCCTATGCCAAAATTTTAAAAACTCTTGTACAATAAAAGAAGTTTCCTTACCTTTATCGCGTTCAAGATACAAGCGTACAGTGCGGGACAAAAAAATGAGAGTTAAAAAATCGAATTTTTATAATAAATCTATGGTGTACCGTTAAACACATCACGTGACTCTGCATAATTCTGCATAATGCGGGCCAGTTGTCGGGATTTTGACTGTTGGGATTTTGGTCCGGTACCGTTGGGCATATAAATCAAAAAAATTTTTCATATTTTTAAGATCAGCAGACTTTAAAAAAAATTTTTATGATATACATTCGCTATTTTTTCAGTAATTAACTCACAATATCATTCTATTGACTTCAAAATATCGATTATAACGGTTTTTATAATGTTTTACTATTCCTTCACCAAACATTGTTCTAGTTCATCAAGATTTTTTAGAATTTTCTTCTCTATCTTATTTTCTATGATAAAATATGAATTTCAATAGGATTTAAATCACAATTATTCAACGAAAGCTTAAGTACATCTGAAAAATTTTGTTGAAGAAAAAAGCTAATAAATTGACTAATATATCCAAATTATTTTCTTATTGGAAGTGCCAGTAATAACCAAGCATCTGGAAAGATCTCAGAGGCATGTGTACAAAAGATCTTCCACACAAATCTCAGTATTTATGATTCATTTGAACAAAATAAACTTCTTTTACTTTCAAATAAAAGTCATTTCGTACCGTGTTTTTTCATAAAATCTTTAAACAAATTATAAACTGACCTTTCTCAATTATTCCATCCCAAAAAATTAAATGGTTATTTAATTGATAAACAAAATTTTTCCCATCAGTTATTATTATATTTTGTGTCCGATTAACGTGTTTTACTTGTATGTTTCAAACAATATAGGAGTTTCTTCAAGAAGTTTTTTTTACATAATCGATCCTTGAAGGATGTTTTCAATGCTTTATATGATATTTCTGTATCTATATTTTTCAAATTTATTGTTAAAGTTCTTGTAGAAAGAGATTTATTGTATCTTAAATATTGACAGAACGTATCTTATGTATTTACAGTAAATTTTTTTGAGTATTCTATTCCTTCTAGGGTGCTATAAAAACTTGATTTTTCAGTTTTATTGTGTTTTTATAAATTGTTATCAACAATATATTCATGAGAGGATGTAATTATTTGGTGTTCCATGAGCCATTATTTAGTAAATGTAATTAGAATTCATTATAGATTTTCTTTTTACGCAAGTCATCGTTATTTGAATTTTTCAAGTATTAACGAATATAAAGGTTGTCAAACATAACTCTGAATGTAATATTTATAGTGGCGCAAATTTGACGTAGTAGATCATTTTATGTCACGTGTCAAATTTTCTCATTTTTCATCCCACACTGTATATCAGGTAATAGATATTATGGGCGTCATAAGTCCTGACGTTTTGGAAGAAAGATAGAATCTGCGAGAAAGTATAATAGGGATTGTGGAAGAGGAAGCTATGTGGTTTAAATTAAGAAACGTTTTTAATATTTATTTCTTCTTTTTTTTGTAAGATGTTGATTCTTGGAGAATAGGATGAACTGGACTTGCACAATTAAGATAAGCCGAGATAGTGGATGTGTTTTATAATTGAGAAACGTTTTTTAATGTTTCTTTCTTTTTTATAGGATCCAGAGAGACAGAACCAATCTGGACTTGCATAATAAAAGTAGTGTAGAAGGAAAGGGGTTATGTGCTTTATAATTAAGAAACATATTGTGTTTTTTAATTAAGAAGCATTTTTTAACGTTTCTTTATGTTTTTTGTAAAATGCTGGATTTCTTTAGACGAACACAGGAATTAAGATGGGGAAGTTGGGTTTAATGGTGTCAAAGTAGCTTTTTTAATCTTAACAGTCAATGAAATCGTAAAAAATCATCATATTCATATAAGTTATAACAATAACTGTACGTTATCACAATTAACTTTTGTAATTTTATTACAAATCCGCAAGTACAAATATCAATTAACATTTTTTCCTTTTTTACTGTTAAAGATAAATTTTTTTTTTTTTTATAATATTATTAGTTTTAAGTTTTAATAAATTTTCTTCACTGAAAACTGTAAATAATAAATTAGAATATTATTCTTGTTTTTTCTTTGTAAATGGGAACTTTATTTTTTCATATAAAAACTTCATGTTACCCAATTACCTGAGATGACCCGAATTCTTTCGGGTTAGTTCTCCTACCGGGTCATGTCGGGTCGGGTTTTGAAGATATATCTGACCTGACCTAAGTGAAAAAAATCAAAACCCGAAACCTGACCCGAGTATGGCTTGACCCGATATCCCGGGTCTAAACCCATTTTTAAGGAAAAAAACACATTTATCATAATTAATTAGTAATCGTTCGATAATTCAGGTCAACTGGGTCGGGTCATGCGGGTTGCCAGGTCATAAAAATTATTAAACTCGACCCGAGCTTTTAAGTTGGGTCGGGTCACATAACCCAGGTTAACTCGTACCGATTAGAACACTATTTCGGGTCAAACGGATCAGAGCTTGTTCCCCAGGCACATATCATAGATAATGGTGAAAATCGTAAAACAAAAATATAGTATATTGCAATTTTGCAAAAACACATGAATTGTATAAAATTACTACATACATTTGTCTTTTATTAATACCATTATAATGACGGTAAAAAACTGGACCTATATTCACATGGCAAATAGGAACTTCTATTCCCGGCACAGCGTGACAGGTTACGCCTAGTCTATGTCTATACTGTATAGCACTGACTAAAATACCCCAGGTCTAAATCAATTTACCCGATTTAAAAATTGAATTATACCCGTAGGTATTTTATGAGGTACAGGGTATATTAGGCGGAAGGGTATTTTATCACGGGAATATTATATAATGGGGGTATATCGTAAGGAGTATTGCTACACAGCCGATCCCAAATATAGGTATATATATCGTCATACTGAACAATCTGAACGATTGTTTGGAGAATCGCTATTTTTATATTCTGGAAAACTGTAATATGTTTCATTTCGTTAATGGAAAATTGCAATATACTGGTACTCCATTTCATTTACGTAATTTAACTTGTAGATTGTCTTTTTATTATAATTATTGCATTCATTAATAACTGATTTGGCAATATTTAGAACTGCAGGATGCTTCTATTAGCTTTTGTTCATTTCATTATTTTAACTTGTAAATTGTCCTTTTTATTATAATAATCGTGTTCATTCGTAACTGATTTGGCAATATTTAGAGTTACAGATACTTTTATTAGTTTTTGATCATTCAATAAAATAATTATAAATAAAGATATGGTTGAAAATTTTTTCACTACTTTTTTCATGTCCTTTTATCTTGTTTCATTACCAAAATTTTTCTTTAATAAAGATGGTTCGTGGGAATTTTGGAATACGTCATGCTAGGGTCACAAGCAAGAGAAACCGGCACTGGTCAGCGAGAAAAAAATTAAGGATAATTATGTATTATGAAAGTGGCCATAGTAAACGATCAACAGCAGATAAATTTAATATTCAGCCAAAACAACTTCGTGAATGGATCAATAATAAAGAAAAGCTTGGAACGCGGCTCCTTATACTCAAAGGTTAAATACAGGTGCACGTCCGAAATATCCATACCTTGAAGCTGAACTTATAGAATGGGTTAAAGAAGCGCGAAGTCAATTAAAAACAGTAACTCGTTATATGGTACAGGCTAAAGCACGTTTATTAGCTAAAAAAGAATCATACCAAGCCAATTATCCAGACATAAAAAATGCTAAATTTTCGCAAAAGTGGGTTGATGATTTTATGTCTCGTCATAAACTGGTTAATAGAAGGAAAACAACAGTTGCTCAGCGTCTTCCAGAAGATTATGTAGAACAGCAAGGCAACTTCCTATCATATATTTTATATCGTAGAAATGAACACAATTATCCATTATCTTTAATTGGAAACATGGATGAAACGCCAATGGCGTTTAATTTACCAAGTAATAATACAATCGAACAGTCAGGTACTAAAACTGTTTTGATTTTATCAACTGGACATGAACGTTCAAACTTTACTGTTGTTTTGGCTTGTATGGCTGATGGGACAAAACTTCCACCAGTTATTATTTTTAAACTTAAAAATATTCCGCGAGAGGTATTTCCTGATGGTGTAATAATTCGTACTAATCCTGAAGGTTGGATGAATGAAAACGAAATGACTTGGTGGATAGAAAATGTTTGGACAAGACGTGCAAGCCGAAACAATAATCCAAGGTCTCTTTTGGTATTGGATTCCTTTTCTGCACACAAAACTGATGTCGTAAAGCAAAGGTTCCGTGAAAAGAAAACTGATTTAGCAGTTATTCCAGGTGGACTAACTTCTCATTTACAACCGCTTGATGTATCTCTAAATAGGTCTTTTAAAGCAAAGGTAATTAATCCACTTGTAATTAATTCACTTCAGCTTTTAAATAAATAATTTAAGCTAACTTTTAAATTAGGTACGAAATCTTTATAATAATTGGATGAGCGAAGCCATTAAAGATTACACACCATCCGGGAAAATCAAAAGACCATCTTACTCACTCGTAGCAAGCTGGGTAAAGGAAGGTTGGGACGCTATTGATACCAGCATGATTAGACGATCATTCAAATGTTGTGGCATTTCAAACGCTACTGATGGAACAGAAGATACTTTAATTTTTGATTTTAATCAACTAGAAAGTAAGATCAATAGAGAAAATTTGGGAAGAGAAGTTGAAAAAGATGGTGAAAACAATGATAAAGAAAATGAAAGTGAATCAGAAGGTAATGACAGAAATGAATTGGAAGATGATGAAAGTGAATTAAAAGATAACTATTATGAAGAGAATGAAGAACAAACTGTAATTCAAGACTGGAGTTAATAATTTCAATCCATTACCAAACACTAAAGTTTCACACATATTATTGTAATAAAATATTATGAGAATAAAACTATTTTTAGAGTTAACATTTTACTTCGTATATCTGATATTCATTAAAAAGTTTATGATTATTGCAATATTGGTTAAAGTAACGCACTTCATTGGTTAATTAAGTACAAAGTTTATTGGCTAAATTGAGCAAGGCAGTTTATTGGTCAATTGTAATATACCCGGGTCTATATCAATTTATCTAATTTAAAAATTGAATTATACCCGGGTCTGAATCAAAAAAAAATTTTTTAAACCCAATAAAATACTCGGGTATAGTATAATGGGGGTATGCCGAAAAGGGGATCTTTTAGTCAGTGCTATACGGTATATCTGATGTTATATAAAGAAATTCATGTCGATCAGTAACGTTTAGATTACCCTGTATAAATAATTTTTGAGTTGAAACTTTTTTTTTGCCCTTTTGGTCGGATGATTTGAGGCTGATCCCATGTTTCCATGAATGGATAGTTAGATCAGATAGCATATTTTTCTATAATAATGATTACTAATGTACAAAAAAAATTTTATTCCAATGTTTGCTACTACACTATCTTTAGTAATATAACAGTAGATCACTTAACGGCTTTTCGGTAATTAGCATTTGGCTAATACTAATAAGTTTACATTTAGTAGTAATAATAATAATTCGATTTTTTTTTTGTAATAGATGGATTTTTTTTAACAGAATTTTTTTTTTTTGTGACAATAGATCGATGTTTTTTTTTGAAGAAATTTTTTATTTTGTAATAATAAGATTTTTTTAGGGTTTTTTTTTTCGGTATATTGAAAATTTTCTTTTCTGTAACAATAAATTAGTATAATGCAGTGTTGGCATTTGGCCGCGGCCAAGACTTTTTTGGCCGTTTTGGCCACAGCCAAACGGCCAAACGGCCAACGGCCAACCCCGGCCAAATGAAAAATGGCCAAATAACTAACTATATAAGTATTACCTTGTTGGCATTTGGCCGCGGCCAAAACTTTTTGGTCGTTTTGGCCATGGCCAAATGGCCAAACGGCCAACGTGCCAACACTGGTATAATGTAATTTTCTATAAAAAACGTTTTCAGCGTTGTATTAATCCTAATAAGTAATAGGTGATTTTTTTTTTTTTAGTAATAACAATAAATTTCTGTGATTTTTTCATAATAGATTGCTACAAGGAAATTTTTAAGAATGAAATGGAAGGGGAGTCAAGAACGAGGAAGAGGGAGTAAAGAATGAAATGGAAGGGGAAGTGATGAATGAAGTAGAATTGGAAGAGGTGAATGAAGTGGAAGAAGGGTGAAAATTGAAACGAAAAGGAGAGTGACATCACTAAAATTATCAAGCAGTCCAGTGACTTTCCCTGATCAAAATCGTAAATTTTGCGTTAAGATTTTTACGTAAAATTAACGAAATATATTTCCAATATCTGTAAATCGACTATTAAGTCATTTATCGGTATAATTATTATTTTTTCGGACAGTAATTAGACAATACTGTCTTATAACAGAAATTTTAAAGGATCGACAACCTGACCATGAATAATAATTATATTTTTTTTTATTATTAACTTAATGATTTAAGCTTAAATATATCAAAAATACATACATTACAAATTAAATGTTTAATAGTCTAGGTGATTAGATCACGAAAAATAAGTATTTGAGGTCTACATCATAAAGTGGTTTTATAATTTTTTTTTACTAAGGCAATTTATAATCTTTTATTAAAGTATTACGTAATAAAGTGGCTTTATAATTAATTACACTACAAAGATTTGATTTGTTAATCGATTTGAATAAATATTAAACTAATCAAATTATTTTATTTAATTTAATTTAACTTACCTTGGGAATCGAATCTAATGTCGATTATGAGGGTACAATAGATTGGAAAAAAAAAAATAATAAAAAAGGGTGCAATAGATTTTCCAGCAATTTTTCGAGTTTCAGAATTTTGCCAAAATTTACGGATTTCGAATATCGAAAGGGAGTTAAATATCGAAAATAATTACCACTTAATACCGCCGAATAAATGGGTTGCGAAGGGGTTGCTCGTGTTTTGTCTTGGTAATTGCCTAAAATTAAAATACGGATTGATTATACTTTCATATCTTATTCTACGTTGAATTCTGTGATTTTGAAGAAACGGTTACACCGTGGTACGACTACGACAGGCACATAATGAGACAACTTTTCTTTGATGCGGAGAACGACTAATGGAAATAGTAAAAGAGAATGAAGGAAATTAAAAAGAGAATAATTCATTAAAGTATCTTTTATGCTTTACTCCCTTAAAAAATTTTTAGGGTGGAGCTAAACAAACAGGTTGTCATACCACTTCACCATTTAAAAGGGGATCGTCCTCTCTTCTCTGTTAAAACTTACCTTTGAGAAACAAGCTTGTTCGTATGGACCCATACGACTCCATAAAACGTTCTTCATACGTATTAAACGTTTTTCTTCTGCGTATAAAGCAATTTCTTTCTTTGACTGAGTTGGATGCTAATGTCTCCTATCGTGTAACATTATTAATTCCTCCATACTGGGATTGTTATGGTCGTTGGGCAACTTTTTGGGGTTGTTTGAAATGTGAAGAACTTTTTCCGAGTTTTCTTTGTAATTTTTATTCACGTTTTTCATGTGATTATGTCAAATTGTTTGTAAACTTTTTTACAAGAGGAGATAACATCAGTATCGGTCCATTTATTAGTATGACCGAGATAGTCAACAGATTGAGAAAATGATGGTTAATCCTTTTTTTTTTCTTTCTTCTAAAGAATTATATTTTGTATGTACAAGAAGGTTAGTTTTTTTTAGATATTCGTTAAATAAAAAAAAAAAAATTTTTTTTTTGATTCACTAAAAAAAAAATTATAAATACTTTTTTTTCAAAATTTTCCTTTCACGTTTTTGTCGCTTTTTTTAACATATATCACATAAAAGAAATCGATGGAAGGTTTTTTTTTTTTTTTTTTTAAAAAAAAAAAAAAAAAAAAAAAAAAAAAAAAAAAACAAAAGTACTAAAAACTTCTATAGTATAACTTCTTTTTTGTCACCTATAAGTACAATGGAAGATCAAAGAAAACTTTTATATAAAAATAGCCTTGGCATTACTCTTTCGCATCGAAACAAAAAATCTTTTTTTCCTGCTTTGACGAATTTTTATTTTTAGTAAATCCTACAGAAACTTGTCTGGTTTCTGTCATGTGCACGTAATATCCATGGAATTTCCGATTTTTCCAGAAATGTCTTAGATATTTGATTGGAAATCGACCAGCAGTGGGAAACGCTTAAAAAAAAAAAATAAAAAAATATACTGTATATATACAGTATGTTATTTTTTTTGCTGCTGTTCCTACATATTAAAAAAAACAACATTATGCAACCTAACAAAAAATTAAAAATTATTAATGCATTCAAGGATTTATTAGGCGTAAAATGCAATGAAAGAACCAATCAAGGGACACCATATTCGCCGAATATTATTTTATGCATTATCGGGAATTATTAGAACAAAATGGTATATTTTAAAAACTTGATATAATAAATTATATATTACCCTATAAAAAAAATATTGTCCAAACACTATTCGGTTATTTGTTCGGAAATTAATCCTGTTCTGAACATTATTTACTTGACATCTATTGGACATTTATCATGATATTATTATACGTTTTTTATGTGGTCAAAAATTCTTAATCTCCGCATCTTGTATTAAATTGTAACAAATATTGTATAGTAACGTGCGAGTGTTTGGAAATTCACCCTATTCTGAATATTTATTGGACAAACGTTTTTTACAGGGATTAATATTCGGAAAAAGTTTTAATCCAAATATTTATATTAAAAGATATTACGATTAGATTTCTAGATCATAAGGTTATAAACCATACATAGCCTGTCAATAAAGTAAATAAAATATATGATAATGATTATTTTATTCTTATAATGAGAGTAAATGCTAAACTATTTAAAATAATAAATAGCTAATATAGCTTATGAGAAAGATTAATTTATGGGTAAATATTATACGCTGCGAGTAAACTCCTTTGGAATAATCTTATGTTTTTCTTTGTTAATTTTCCAATTTGAGTTTGGTTTAATTTTTCTTTATCTATTTAAAAGGTTGAACTCCTTAAATTTACTATTATTCGACCACTCTAGTTACGATGGAATATAGTTTACATAAATAAGTTCTGTCTAACTGTTGTATTGTGTTAACATTCTATAATATAGTATGATTGAACCGTAAATGACTATTGTATTTTATTACTCCGGAAAAATAATAGAAATCTAACTTTGTTATAAGAAAGCAATTATTGTCATATTCTCAAAATTTTTATTGACATATAATACGCCAGTCTCACATTTCCATCTATGTGAATTATTGTAATTATGATAGAAATATTAATATATTGATCATTTTTATATTTATCAATTTAGTTTATTTATCAATTTAAGGAGTCGCCAAATTGTCCTACAAAACTAGGTTCATTCTTTCGGCACGAGCCGGCCAAATTACATGTAATTGAGATTCTCACCATTCCTCAATACTACTAGTTGAAAAATAAAACATTCATATTGTGATGCAAATACTTCGGAATATCTCGCATCAGTTAATTTCCGAGTAGAAATATAAATACAAAACTCTCATTTCTAAGCAATTCATGATTTACTAATTTACTAATAATAAGTTCCAATGTCATCAAAAAATCATGAACAAGAAACTCGCGGAACACTACCATATGTTCAAAAAATTCGTCTCAACAATAATGCATGCAGGATAAAAAAAAGAAAACCTCCAAAGTTTTGTCCTGATTGTAAAGAGACGAACGATTCAGTCAAACTTTTTTCTAGTAAAGTTGACAAAATAGAAGCAGCAATCGGCAATTTATATAAACAATCCTTAAAAAAGAACAATAATAGACAATTATCTATATTTAATGCAAAATTTAAGTTAAATAATATCCCTTGCGAGTTAGAATATGATCTCTCGAAATTTTCTTTGACAAATTTACATAAGCTTGCAATTTTTTTTACTCAAGATTGCAATAACAATAATAAATATCCGTCTTCTATCTCTTCTAATGACAATGAATGTGATGCCAATTAATCACTATAAATTTGCGATTTTTATTACTCAAGATTGCAATAATAAATACCGTCTTCTATCTCTTCTAATGACAATAGAAGTGATGCCAATTAATCACTTAATACTTTCGCAACCTTATTCGACAATTTACTATCACAAACACGATAAAAAATTTATTTATGCATTAAGATTATAAGAATTAGATAAGATCAATCAATATTTATTATGTTAATTACTAAGATTTTATTATTTTTTTCGAACAAAGAAATCGAATTAATTGTGATGATTGGTCGCCGTGGCTTGTACATCTTATCATTTTCGGTTAGTTTAATCACACTACATATTTTTAAAAACTATTTTTCAAAATTATTATATTTATAATTTATATAATTTACATGAATAAAATGTACTTTACTTAACGATTTAATTTTTACTTATATAATTTGACTTATTTATTAAGCTACCAATACTTTTTTATGTCATAGTGAAATTTTAAATTTTAGTATTTAGTTGCGTTCGGATATGACCGTTTACTCGTTCTTTGCCGAATATTATTCTATTAATCAACTTGGTTTAAATTACTTGATTCTATGGATACGACCAACTTTTAATTCAAAAAGACAGTAATAATAAGTGTAATTTTATGTAGAGATTGTTTATTAACACAAGTAAAGTACTATACCAATTAACTTAGACGACTCGAAAAGGTAATATAATCTTTATCGGTGCGTTCTTTATTCACGTTTATTAAAAAAAATGGATACAGAATAGGTACTATTTAATTCGTCAATTTAAACATTAATATATATATCAAGTAAAAAAAACTAGATGAAACAATTTACATTCTTTGTTCAACGTATTTTAGTATAAATGATGACACTAAATAGGAAGTGTATTTATTTTTTCGAATTTTTTTTTTTTTATCAATATAGATGATCAATCAATCCATTGGCAAATCAAAAATGAATTTATCCCTGAATGCAATATTAAATGATTCCATTCGTTCTTTTAGTATTAATAATCATATGGTGTAATACTATTAAATAATTAAATAGCCCCATGATCAGTAACTGAATCAAAATAAGTAATCTTGGCGTTTTTCGTGTTATACTAATAATGAACGCCAAAATTCCTTTTCCATATCTTCATATATATATATATATATATATTTTACTGTGAATATATAAACATATTTTTTTAATCGAATTTAACTAGTGCATTGAGAAAAATAGCATTGAGAAAAATAAGATCGAAACTGACACTTAGCGGTTGTTCAGCACAAAGTGCATAATGTAATTGCAATGTAATTATCGTGCTTGGTTTGCAAATACCTGAGGAACAACGAAGATGGTGATGTAAACACAACAGTTTACACTGTTAATAATCGAACATAAAAAAATTCAAGACTATTTAGAATGATTATGACATATATGTCATACGGTGAATCCAAATAAATGGAAGTCAGGTATATCTGGTGAAAAGCATCTTCAAAAATAATTTTAATGAAAACTTTTATTATTTTTCAATTTAGATTATTTTATTTCTGTATTCTATACGAATAAATAAATTATAAACATGTTTACAGAACATTAATGAACTGAACAATTAAATTACAAAAAATTCTTGATAAGTGGTTTGCAACAATTTTTATACTTTAGTAATCTTCCAATTTAAGAACCAATATTCTTTTTTTTTCGTGGAATCATGCCCATCGTATGCGCACAATAAACAATCCTATTGAGCCTAAACCTAAAAATAATAACCAAAAATTTCGGTACATCAACTTTAATTTGTAAAATAAATAACCAATCGGAAATTTTTTAACTATTAGTTATAGTATTGTTGGAATTTAATAAAATAGAATAAAAATTTATCACTTGAAGAATTTTAAATTTTCTATTTTTATAAAGAGGTATATACTATAAAAGTATATATTCGAACCTTGTTTTGATGTAATATAAATATTTTTATTAACATCTACTATGCGTAGTTTGTGCAATGTTAAATGTTTTAAATATTAAAAATACGTCGTTTTTTTGTATCCTTTTAAAAAGTACTATATTCACCCTAAATACATATATTATTTTTATCTATCTTTTAATAAATATATTATACAAACTTATACAAGCGAGAATGCCTTCTCAAAAAAGACGGAAACAACTACGCAGACAAAGAATTATAAGAAGATATTTTCAACTTAACGCATCCATTAATAATCAAAACACATTAACGAACCTTTTTCAACAAAGTTCGAATTTTTTATTAATTACTCAAAATTAGAGATAATTAAAAAACAAATGAATTTAGCAAAGTAAGAAATTTACTAGTCAGGATATTTTTACTTGTTATACAATACTTGGAATACAGTATTTTATTTATTTTTAAAAATTTTTCTTTCCCAAAATCTTGTATTACTATGCATTGTACAGTATGTACTACTTCTCCACTTTTTTCTATGTACTGTATATTATAGTTCATATGTTTTAAAATCATGTATTGCAATTTTACCTAAATTCTCTCAATAAGATGCATAAAGATAATTATGATTTCTTGTAATAAATAAAATATGTAAAGTTGGAAAATGCCTTGAAAACCAAAATAATGCGCAGAAACTTGCAAAACATCTATCAAAATTTTTTGTAAAATAAATCACATACTGTATTCATAATTGAGCGTCTCAGTTCTATTATTCTTTATATTAGACTAAAGTACATTGAAAACAAACGGACAATTAGTAAAACTACAGTAATCCCTCCTACAAAATTAACAGGAAAATTAACTTTCATTTTACTAGGAAAAATATAACTAATCTACCGGCCCAGACTCCAGAATAGGATAAGGAGTGATAATTTACTTATTTGTAATAACGAATACATTACTTTAAATAAATCATATGATAAATCTATAAAATAATGCACACCTTCTCTAAATGCACGCTTGCGTCTGGTCCCAAAGGGGTGCATTTATGGAAAGTCGACTGTAATACTTTATCGAGTTAGTTACAGTATTCACGCGATTATTTTAAATAGAAAAATATTAAAATACAATTTAACAATATATAATAAAATTAGAATGTTGCTAATTTGCACCAGGGGTGAAATCACCAAAGGGTGATTTCACCCAGGTGATTTCACTCATGGTTAATTTGTTAAATTTATTAAATTTGCTTGGTTAAATATTTCCTGTAAATTTTAATATTTCGATGTGTTATAAATCTTAATGCCAATTTTTTTGAAATGTATTTAATAAACATACTTAAAATTTTTTCACAACGTAATAAATTTTATATGCACAACAATTTATTAATTTTTAGTAGATTACATGTTTTATTTAACAAACTCATACTATCCAAAAATTCTAAATTTTTTGATAGGAATGATAAAAAAGAGTTACAACGATAAAGAAAAGGTGTATAAAAACATTAATAGATAAATTTATAAAGCAGGTTCATGACAAGTGATAGAGAAAATTTTTTTAATATATTATTAGTTAGGAAATATGTGAATGAAAAAAGGCAAAAGGAATGAGTGTGAATGAAAAACATAGGAGGAATAAAAGGAGATAAAAGAAATGAAGGGGAAGTGACGAGGGAATGAAATGGAGCAAAGGGGAATAAAAAGTAAAAGGAACAAAAAACAGTGTAAAGAAACAAAAAGATGAAGTGGGAATGGAAAAAAAACTGAAAGGGACGAAGTGTAATGTTAAGAAATAAAAAAAATGAAGTTGGAACAAAAAAAAATCAAAGTAATGAAGGGTAATGTAAAGGAACAAAAAAGATGAAGTGAGAACAAAAAAAAAGAAAGAAACAAAGGGGAAATAAAAAATAACGAAAAAAATGAAAGGAAGAATGAAAAGAACAAAAGAAACGAAAAGATGAAAGAAGAACAAAAAAATAACGTGACGAAAAGTGAGATAAACAGGAGATTAAGTAAAACCAAACCCATAAAATAAAAGAAGAAATAAAGTTAGTAGAGAACGAAAATTACATGTTTAACGAAAATAAAAAAAAAATAAAAAAAAAACATACCTTAGTAGTTGCAAAAGACCTAAAAAGAACGAAATACAAAATGTAAGAAATGAAAAATAAAAATAAGAAACACGAAATCTGGGTCATGTAGACTGGACATACCTTAATTGCAAAACAAAAAGAACCAAAGGGTCTAAAAAAACGAAATAAAGTTAGTAGGAAACAAAATGTAAGAAGTAAAATAAAAAAAAAGGAAAGAAAACGTACCTTGAGTGAGCCGAGCAAAAGAGGGAAAGGACCTAAAGAAAAACAATTATTAGAGTATTCTTAAAAAAAGATTATCTGAATAACAACATTAAGATGAATCATGTGGAGTACGCATAATAATGATACACTGGGTAAATAAAATTACCAGGTTAAATCATCCAAGTGAAATCACCACAGGTGCAAATTAGTTATATACATAAAATTAAAACAGTTTTTATAATTTATCAATATCACAGCACTGCTTTATTTATTTAATCGTTTATTCACTTTCAGTTATTATCAGTTATTATTTCGATACGCCCCTTTTTTGAAAGCGCAAAAAAATAAGAGCATGCCTTTAAGTACGTACTCACGAACACGAGTTATCATGGTAAGCTTCTAATTTTAACAGAAACATATTCCAATGTACAATTTGTACATCGTTCAAATTTTCTTATTCAAATCAAAAATATTAAATAGTTTATTTATTGTTTTACGGCCTGAAATGATCAAATCTTCAGCATATTTTCATAAGATGAAGTCATATACGAAGAAACATCTTTTATAACTTTTATTTATCAATCATGAATTTGTATGTATTTATAATGCTGCTGTGAGTTTTATTTATTCTAGATATTCAAGATTGAAATTTTTCTCGTTAAATTTTAATTCATTTTTCTCGAATTATTTGAATTCAGCCAAATTTTTAACAATCAAGTATATTGAAAATCAAGGAGGGGACCAAAAGTCGTAATTTTGAAATTTTGATCCGTAAACCAATTAAACCATAGTATGATTTATGATACGTTAACATGGATGAAAAATACGTAATAAATACGTATCGCCCTACTAATTACATGTGCAGAAATAATAATTTCTATATTTGTACAATTGTACCAACTCCGGTTATGCTGTGTGTCATGTCGGTCGATCTTTAATACTGTATAAAAAGCAGGCGTGATGCCCTGTTTATATTTATCTCAGCGACTTAGAATTTTTTTTGAGCAGGCTGATCCTTATTTGTCGCACAGCTAACAGCTATTTGTCACCGGATGGTCAGCCGACCATGCTGATGACTATCAAAACATGGTTGATCATTCCATGCTTTAAATAGTTTTGTAAAATAAGAACAACCATATTTTTGCAAAGAATATACAAAAATACAACTTTGTTTTAGAAATAGACACCCGATAACTAAATAGATAATAATTTATCAAGTGGCATATGGCTATCCTTGTTATACTTTAAATGATTAAATTCTGACATTGAGAAAACATTTATGCATTATAGGCGTAAGTCAACCATTTTAGCGAGACAAAGAACGACAGCTAATCATGATATATTCGTATTGAAAACATATCCTTATTTTTCCTTATTGGAATAATAAGGAAATAAAATATATACTACAATATGTGTATTTCTTGCGTTAGTTATATTATAAATATCAAAAATGTAATCGTAACAGTTACACTTTAAACTGCAAATTAAATTGCAAAATGATTAGTGTAATGTGGGGCAAAAATTTGCCGATCACTAATTAAATTTGGCCACTATGTAACATGACCTTATAGCCACCTCCCTTTTCGCAAATAAAACATTAACGCACTACAATTAAAGTGGTTTTTTAATAATTTCATATATTCATTTCAAAATTTTACTAGTGGGCAACGTCAGATTGTTGTTTTATTATATAGTCACATCCCGTGATCGGCGAATTACGAATTAATCAATTAAACGAAAGAAATTCGGTAGGTTTAGTCATCACACGCATTTGTTTGTAACATTTACTTACGTTTACAAAATGATTTTTATTGCTATTATTGCAGTTTTCGTTATGCCTGTGATTATTGGGTGCTTATACTAATTACAGAACGATAATGTCCTGTAATCGTCTCGTAATCCGGTAATTTAAACTATTTTATTATTACATGAAGTAGCACAACTTTGAAAACAGCGATAAATTAATAACGAAATTGCTCCTGTAATCTCGGATTTATTCATGAAAATATAAAGTAATCAAATCGATATTTAATAGCCTTGTGAATAATTAAAGATGATTTAATTTTCCGATTGGTTGGTTATTTACAGATTTTCATTTCTAAAAAAAAACAACAATAGCTGTATATGCATCCAAAAATGTGCATCAAATAATATTAATATAATAGCTGTTGCCTAAATTACTCATTCTAACAAATCAATCAAAGCTGTGAAGCACGGTTTTATTTTATACAGTTTTTGATAAAGAACCTGGATCTACACAAAATTTTAAATTTATAAGTAGCTTCCCTATAAAAAAGTTTTTATACTGAAAGATACGTTATATACGGAGATTCCGAAAAATGTATACGGAATTGTGCATTTCCCCCTTATCTATAAACGTATCTAGACGTATCTCTCGGTATACAAAACGTATTATTCAGTATAAAAAACGTATACACTTTTTATAAGGCATATGCATAGACTTTATATAGTTGAATCGAGTCGTATTTTGAGATATTCGAACTCAACTCATACATACAAATAATAAATATACTGATTAACATTTATATATCCGACCTTACCCGATCTGGTCATTTCATAAAATAAATTTTAGGTTGGGATTTACTTATAAGCTCAATAATTGGATTATTTATAATAAGGTATTCTTCCGCCAATTATTTTGTCCAAAAATTCAAATCCTTTTTGTTATTTAAAATAACAAAAATAGCGTTTTCATGTTTTTCACATGAATAGGCGCCAAACTCACAAATGGACGATATAATTAGTAAGCTAAATAAGTATGAAAATAGATTTATGATTGTTACAAAGAAAAAATTAATAATGCTTACGAAACGAAGTGTTGTCATTTTGTCTTTATTCAGACATAAAAGGAATATTCGGATCAATAATTTATTGAAATAATTTGTTTTAGTATTTACACTGATGACTTTTTTATTTATTTTAATCAACCAAAAAGGAAATGACCAATAAACCACATGATTGCTTCATCAATTACATAATTCTGCGTTGAAATTAACTTGGATTCTTCAAAAAAAACCATAATTGGTTTAATAAAAATAGTATCAATGATGATTTATTTATGGGTTATGTCACAATACATTTCTAGTAATACAACACGATTCAATAACAGCAAATGTATTGTACGACGGGTTTGACTTGACCTGCATAATATACTTTATAATAAAGGGAGAGTCAAGTCCGATACTTTTGCATAATTTAATGCGTACAAATGTATATCCGAGTAATGTTCAATTTTTAGAAAAAACAAGTTTGACGCGTGATTTATAAACCACTCTAAAATTCCATTTATTAATACTAAAATCGAGAGAATCAAATTAAAATTATAAATTTTTCAATAATAATAATAATAACATTATAAAAAAAGAAAATCTAAAATTAGATTTTTCATGGGGGAAAGGATTTTAAGTAGAAAATTTGAACAAAAATAATAAATCCTAAAATAGTTTATTTATTTGACTATTTTATTCACACAATAAGATTATTTGTAACATTTTCGCGTTTATTATATGTCAATTATAGTAGTATGCTCCTTCCGAATAATAATACATTTTAAGCCGTTCCCAACTTGATTGTTTAACGTGAAAAATTTGAGGGAGAGGTGGACGTTAAAAAAATTGAATTAAACAAATTTGAAAATTAACTATCAAAAAAAATTATGCGACGTATTTATACTACTTGTTAATACATTTTATGCGAATTAATATATAAAAAATTATTACCCGGAATAACAGATCATTATCTATTAATAATGTCTTAAAAAAAAAAAAATCTTTTGTAATTTTAGCTGGTACTTTGTGTTTTCCCATAAATGTAATATTAGGACCGTTTTTATATGTAAAATTAACTAATTTAGTACTGTGAATGATATTTAATTTTAGTTACTGTAATAACATTGTATTGTGATGATGTAATGCTCCCTTTTTATTATACAAATCGGAATTGCCGGTTAAAAATACACTAGAAAAAAACTATATAAACTCCACTTTTGTCAACAACCCATTATAGTTATAATAATAAATTTCGATCCCTTTTTTTTACTTTCGTTATGATGTCATCAAATAATTATGGACAAAAAATGTCGTCATATATTCAAAAAATTCGTTTAGACAATAATGCATGCAAGATAAAAAAAAGAAAACCTCTAAAGATTTGTTCTGATTGCAAAGAAACGGACGATTCTATCAAACTTTTTTCTAGTGAATTAGATAAACTTGAAGAAGTTATTGAGGAGCTTTATAAAAATCCAATAAAAAAAAATAATAATCATCAAATTTCTATCTTTAATGCAAAATTTACTTTAAACAATATCCCTTGCGAATTAGAATACGATTTATCTAAATTTTCTTTAGATAACTTACATAAATTAATGATTTTTACGACTCAAAATTGCAACAACGATAATAAATATTCATCTTCTGTTTCTTCTAATGAAACTGTTGATAACGAAAGTGATGATAAATAATCACTTACTGTCGATATTTTACAATTCATTAGGCAAAATCGATTATCGCTCAATTAGTATTCTTTCCCTGAATTTATCACAAACACAATAAGATTTATTAAGAAATTATTTAAGTTAAATTTTTAAGAAAAAATTCTCTATGATCAAAATTTTACTTGATAAATTTAAACCTTTTAAAATTTTCGAATATAAACATAAAAATATTTGTAACTCACGTGAGCTTAAGTGAAAATTTGTTCATTTAACATTAATTAAACAAACGATGTAATAGTCCAGTATTGTAATTAGCTTGGACGATAATTTTGAAAAATAAACTCGTTTTCATTGGTGGTTTTGACTTTATTCACATATTTATTAATGTCAATAAATAGTGACGCAAAATAAGAATGTATTGTAATCTTATTCGTCAAATACAAACCTTTTTTTTTTTTAAAAAAAAACGAACTAGACAATTTTGTAACGTGTCGTGCATTAATTGATATTCCTTTTATCAGGCATTTACCATTTGATGATCTAAGTTGTATAATACCAGACTGTGTAAGCCTGAATATGTTTGTAACTGCAACACTATCGCTCCTACATATATCATTGTGATTAAGTTTCTCTGAACGTATCTCAGCAAATTTCACTGATTGGTTCGTTTATTGCAATACAACAGAGCAACTGTTAAATATTGATGATAAAATACATATTTAACCAGTAATATCGTCGAAAGTATTTTTACTTGCGAAAATAAGTTTATCGGGAATATACGTACCATTTCGATAATGGTTGCCTGTAAATGGTGTAAGTATTATCGTGTTTGCTGCAACTTCCTTAGATGACCATTTAGTCGCCATATCATTTTAAACATTTTCTATATTAAATATATATTATCACGTTAAAAATAATGGCAATATGGCCACTACCTAATCCCGATTTCACGGGTTTCAGCAAAGTTATTTAATTAAAAGAATTTTGATCCTATCATACTAACATTTTTTTTCTTTATTATAGCTTCCAGATTTTGGACGATAAGATATTTTCAGAGACAGGTTTCGTCACTGACCTTTAGAAACATTTTAAAGAAATCAATTTTATAAACCTGAAATAGTATAAAAAAAAAATAGTTTAAAACCACTTTTATAATTAAAAAATATTAACCATGAAAATAAAAAAAATGATTATAAAAAATAATTGGTAAACCTTTTTAAATAAAAATTTGACCTCCGGTAACCAAATCTCTAAAAAAAAAAAATTCAAAAAAGAAAAAAAAAATTTATAATCGGTCACTGATATCTGCATTAGAGTTTGTATCCATTCTGATTTTTGCGTTATCTTTTTATCTGGATATCTGACTAATTTATATCATGGAGACTAACATCCTATATACAGTTTTTAACTATTGATAGACTTTTTGGCCTATCCATTTAAATAAACACCATCCATAAAAATGGAAAATCATGGACAACCATTAGGAAACGTGGTATAAATCCAGATATTTAATAGTTATTCAGTGCTTTGTGCCGAATGAGTGATTTATCTGGTATAACCATCAGGCTTTTTTAAAGTCTATTATAATAATCATCAATTAAGAAATACCCGATATCCAAATGGTTTAGGATATCTAATAGATATCCAATTATAATTCAGACCAGACCAGAAGCATGAAGATCATTTCCATTATTGTCGATACCGTTCCACAAAAAAAATTCATCTAATCCTTTCATTTATAAACAGACACAGTGAAATTTTAAAAACGTGTTTGTTTATATTGTGTATCTTGTTTTTTACAATACCTTATTTAAATATAAATTTTGCCGCGTAAGCGGCAAAAATTTTTTTTTGTCATATTCCATGGAATTTTTATGGATTCCATAAAAAATCCATGATAAATAGTCCGAAATTTTTCATTTTTATTATTGTTACTTACTAAAATTAACTATTTTTGATCCATAATAGAACTTAATAATATTATTAAATCTTATAAAACAAACCGACAAAAATGTGCAGCTTGTGTTGCTCTATCATTTTATCGGTTTAGTTTTTTTTTTATGTCACTTGGTTCATGATTAAATGCCTTAATGCGGGGCGAATTACCCCCGCTTTAGACGACTTCCAAAAAAGGAAATGCTTTTTAACATTCTTCTGGCCGACACTATAAATTTGGCCCAAGTTAATTTTGATGAACAGATATCCAAAATTCTGTGTCCATTCATCCGGATATCCGAAACGGATAGGAACTGATCTGCATCCAGACGGTAGAAAAAGATTAATAAAATAAATTTATCGCCGGTCATCGAGAGAGAATTGGGGGAAGGAAAAAAATATATATAAAAAAAAAAATCTGATAATTCCGGTCTAATAATCTAATTATAAGTAAATTTTACTATCAAAGTTAATAAGCAAAATCTAAATCTTCTTCGGTAAAAATCAGGCACAGACGCGCCATACTTTCACTACTGTATTTAAAACATCTTTTTGAGCTCTAAGTAAATTTATTGAGTAAGCGAAACTGCTGCATCAAAAAAAGTTCAGATTGATGTAATATTCGAAATTTTAATGCTGTACGAAGCTTATATAAATATTTGCGAAATTGTTTTCAAGCGGTAGAATATATCTGTTTTCATATTAAAAAGCACTGAAATAAACATGCATTTTTATTAAGAAAAGTTATAAATAAAAAAAAATTTTCGAGTTTAAATCAACGGATATGATTCCGAAATTAAATTTGATTTACCATAATTATCATAATTAGCTCTTCGCTTAACATTATATACTGAATATAACATAAAAAAAGTAGGGAATTGATCAATAACAAAACAAATCCTTAATGATACTTTTCAAAATTAAATACTATATATAATCATAAATATAATGATAATAAAGAAATAAAGAAAATGATGATAGCAATATTATTGAGTGGTTATTTTGATTATGAGTATTCAAAACAATTATAAGGAATGTTTTTCGATAATATCGTTATTGTCATTATTAAACCAATTTTGTAATTGAAACTTGATTAATTTAATAGGGACATTTATAGTTATCACGATAATCGTTATTATTACTGTACTTTTGAGTTGTGAAAATCGCCAATTTTGCAAATTTTCTACCATGAAATTTGACAAATCATATTCCAGCTCGCATGGTACGTTATTTTAATGGTCATTTTATTTTTATCCTTCGGACTAAAAAACATGATAAAAATTAGCCTTCTTGTTTTTTTTAATATAGAATCGTTTTATTCGTTTATTAGCTTTGCCTATGTAGTATTATTTTCTGTGCTATTTTTTTACGGTTTCACTGAATTGATAAAAATAATTTTAGATTAGAATCTAGATCTAGTTACTTGATTATCATATGTCATGTAGAAACATATTTATTGTATGCGCTTTAAAATAATATTCAATTTTCTTAATGTGTATATTATCAATAACCAACTATTGTTTTGCAATTTCTCTACAAATAAGATAGCGAATAATATCAACGTTTATAAATATAGTTGCATTTATTAATTTTTCTTTTTTATTGTAGCAAATTGATTTGAACCGGGTGTTTTAGTTAGTGTACATATTGACCGAATATAGCCAATAAATTCGGGCCAACGCATTTTGGTAAGTATTGAAGTACTTAACAGGAGAAATCTAGTCGTTAATTAGCCGATATTCATGTGTTCACATTAGGCGTTTTATTGCTTTAATCTATTGATAATGTTTTGTTACTAACAATATAAATAACTAAATATAGATGAAAATAATTTTATATAAGTATATAATCAGATCTAATCAGCCATTTCGTTATATAGGGATAAGATTAATATCCGAAAAGAGAAGGGCGCGCTTTGTTTTGTACAATATGAGCGAGGTGTTTCATATTGGTCGGCAAACTCGTATAATTTTGTGTAAGTGAGATCAAGGTTTTTCATGAAAACGCCAACGGAATTAAACAGATTATTTCCTTTTACAAAAATTCTAAGGGATGATAATAAATTAATTATAGGAATAAAACAATTAAGCAATGCCCCTATTTTGACGCGTTTCCTTGCATTTTCTGTTTTAAAACATGCATAGACAGGTAGCGTGTATATATGCTATAAATAATATATAAAAAATAACTTTCACTGAGAGAATAATTTTAATATCTATGATGCGTTTTATTTGTTCTGTGAGATATAAACAAAGGTCTCGCGTAAATATTTTATGAAGACGTCAACGGAATATTTCCTTTTACAAAATTCTAAAGGATAATAATAAATTAATTATAAAAACTAAAGCAATGTCCCGATTTTAACACGTTCCCTTGCGTTTTCTATTTTAAGACGTACATAAACAAGTAGTGTATATATATTATAAATAAGAGAATATCTTTAATAACTATGACGCTGTAATGACAGAAATCGATGGAGTCATGTGATCAATTAGATCATCAAATTGAGATAGTCAAACATTTAGTACGAAATTAATAGTTATTTTATTAATTACTAAAGTAGATCATTGATCGACGAGTATAATAGTATATAAACCCCAGTTTGTAGACTTGGTAAAAGGAAGCGTTAAGCATAGGTTAGATTACAAATACTTAAAAATGTAACTACCTAATTATTTAGAGATAATAAAGTTTCAGAGTTTAAATAAAGTTTATATTTGAGAAACGTAAAAGTTTGTTATATCATTTTGATTGTATTTCTTGTTGTGCCGGAAGTGGCAGAAGTTCGGCGTGACAACGCCCTTTATTTGTTCTGTGCGATATAGTAAACAAAGGTTTCGCGTAAATAAGATCAAGGTTTAACGCCAACGGAATATTTCCTTTTATAAAATTCTAAGGGATGATAATAAATTATTATACAATGCCCCGATTTTAATACGTTCCCTTGCGTTTTCTGTTTTAAATGTACATAAACAGGTACTAGTACAAGTAATATATTAAAATAACTCTATATTCACCAAGAAAATTGTTTAATATCTATGATACGCTTTATTTATTTTGTGTGACATAAACAAAAATGATGTTCATATTGGTTGGTAAACTCGAATAGTTTAATGTAAATGAGATCAAAATTTTATTTTCGTGAAGACGCGCGCCCAACGGATTTAAACCTTCTACGAAGTTTTTAGGGAGACAAAAACAGTTAAGCAATGTCCCCAAAGTATGCATAAATAGATATGTAAGTAAAATAACGTTGTATTCATTAATATGTGTAAATGAAAATATTTTATATCTATGATTATTTTGACAAACTAAATGTAGATAATCAATGTCAATAGAATATATAGTTTTGTGCAATGTAATATTGTATAAATATATCGTTTGTTGGTATGGTTTTTTTTAATAACCTCTCTAATTATAACGCATATTGTTTTTTACTTATCTACCTTTAATATACATATAGACCATATAGACAAGCGAAAATGCCTTCTCAAAAAAGATAGAAACAACTAAGAAGACAAAGAATGATAAGAAAACATTTGCGAACTAACTTAGCCATTAATAATGGAAACGTATTAAGGCCTATCGCGAACCTTTCTCAACAAAGTTTGAATTTTTTATTAATCGCTCAATTTTTCAACGGATTTTCTTTTCATTAACATTAACCGTTGTTAAAATTTAATAATATACCCTGCGAGGTGGAATATGATTTATCACGTTTTATACTCGAACGTTTGCAAAACTTGCAAATTTTATCTATCGATAAAAATAATGAAATATCAAAAAAAAAATTAAAAAAAAATTCATGAATTTGAATATGATTGTTTTACTTTTCATTTAAATATTTTTTTAACATAATACTATCACAAACATCACAAACATATACGAAATCACATAAGGTTTTCTTATAATATTACGAACATTTTTAAGATTTATTCTACTATATAACAATAAGTTAATTAACCAATTTTTTTTATGTAAAATAAACCTTTAGTAATATCCTGGCTAATTAGGAATAAGTAAAATTTTACTATTCCAATTAGCCAGGATATAATTGATTTATCCCCTGCCATTCACACAATAGTAAGAGTTTGTTTTAAGTATAAATATAGTTTATTGTTTATATTTCTTTCGCTCATTTTTTTTTATTTTCCATTTTAAAAAATGAATAAAAATTTTAAAATCTGCTATTCTAGTACATAACTTGTTATTATAGTATTATAGTTTTTACTGCAAATCTAGGAATGGATAAATAACTTGCAATATTTACTAGTAAATTCCACACATTCCATACACTTGCGGTAGGTAGTCGTAATACTTTGACCATCTGCTATGTAATGTTGAATTTTTGGAAGCCAGCTACGAAATTTTTATATTTCGAAATGTTACAATGAGTAGCCAAAACTTTTCATTAAACGGGTCAACATATATGTAATAAATGTATAAAATTACGACTGCTTAAATTCAATTTTTAGTCAGTGCGTCATATGAAATCATGTGAATGTGTGTCAAAATAAACAACATAACGATAAACAACGACGGAGCAAAATTTAACGTTGTCAAGTCAATATCAATTGAACAGGTGAATATTAATCGTACACATTTTTAAATAGATAAAGGAAATTTTTAGCTTTTACGTGTAAGTTTTTTATGATTTATACCACGTTTCCAGTCGTTTCCTAATAGACGTCCGTTATTTTCCTTATTGATATTTTTATGGACGGTGTTTATTTAAATGATAGGCCAAAAAGTCTATCAATAGTCAAAACTGTATACAGGACGTTAGTCTCCGTGATATATATCATTGATCATCACGGCGGAGCCGTAATTAAATCTACAATAAGAACTACTATTATCACGATTTTGTGCTTTAAAAATACATTTAACCATTGGAGTCCATGCTGTTCACTTCTTGGTAATTAAAATAGGTCGCGTAAAAAAAGAATATTTATTTATTACATGATACTGACACAAATCAAACAAGTGTGTGCAACATCTAACATATCGATCAAATTTTTTAATACAAATCATCATTACAAGGTTACGGTACATTTCGTTGAAATCCGTTTCACTGAAACCCATTTCACCGAAGCCATTTCACCGAAAGGATGTTTCATCGAAAGTCCACTTTATCGAAGGAAATTTCGTCGAACTCATTTCATCGAATGGTTCATTTCAATGAATTACATTTCATCAAATTACATTTCGTCGAATGGACATTTCACCGAAAATGACGAAAAATTAATTGTTTTTTATCAAAAAAAAAAAAAAAAAGACTTTACATTTCTTATATTTTTATAGGTGTTTTATATATGATTGTATTACAAAATTCACTAGAAAAAGAAATATTAATAATAAGGAAATAGATCTATTAGATTCATCTTGGATATATTTTTCGTAAGAAATATATTCGATTACTACAATGAAAGTAATTGAATATATATATAAAGATACTTAATTCTAAAATTCGTACAAATGATAAAATCAAAACTTCAAATTCATAAAATAATAATTCTAAACTAATGTTTAAGATTCAAGTAATCTATTTTCTAATCATGAAATTCGCCGATTCAAAGATTTCACTAATTCGGTGAAATGGGATTCGATAAAATGTCCATTCGGTGAAATAGCTTCGACAAAGTGTCCTTCGAGAAAATAAGGTTCAATGAAATATCCTTCGATAAAGTGGACTTTCGATGAAACACCCCTTCGGCGAAATGGCTTCGGTGAAATGGGTTTCGGCGAAATGGATTTCGACGAAAAGTCCGGATACTCATTTGGGTTCATTTCATTATAAGCAGTATAAGCAATATTTACTGTATATGCATTTTCATTGATAATTAAATGTACTTTTGAAGACCTAATCTACGAATCTACTACATATAAAACAATATATAAAACAAAATAAAAAAAAAATATTTTTTTTCTACTCGCTATACTTGCATAAGGAATTTAATGGTCTCTAAAATCTTTAACCGATTAATCGATTATTTTATGGTGAGTGTGATCGATCAAAATAAATCAATCATGTTTGATCGATCAATTTAATCTATCAAAATAGTAATCATCCTGTATTCACACTAAATTTTAGATTGAGTTCGATATATTATATTACGAAATAATTACAAAAAATTTATCATTTATTACTTTTATTACATATTTTATTCAAGCTATATCAGACATTATTCAAATGAAAAAAGTAGTTCGTTTACAGCTTCTGGCAAAAAAATTTTTAATATTAATACTATTATAAAAATCTGCTTGCATACTGGAATTAGAATTTTTTAAAGAATCGATCAATCATCAATATAATTAAATTCCATACCACTAACTTTTGATAACTAATAAAAATTTATCTATCTTTTTGATAAATGTGTAAAGAATTTTGTTACACCAAATTTTAACCGCGTTCTATTGTAAAATCTATTATACTAAACGCGAGTAGAATCGACTATCTATATAGAAAATACAAACAACAATAAAGTTTATAAAACGTATCATGAGATTTTCCTCTTCTCTCATATCTTAAATAATCTCTACATCTTCAGTTGGCGATACTGACGTCCCGTTCTGCGATTTCATTTCCTCATTTTCGGTCACGTTATTTAATAAATTTTTCTATTCATGTTGTTGATAGTATCTACGACCGTGTCAGGTGAAGCTTCCAGTATCGTACTGTATTACTAATATTTTTTAACTCATTTAAAAATTCAATTTTCTCTTGTTAATTTCGACAGGCTCTTCCGATAGATTTTTGATCACGTTACCGTCTAAATTTTTCCCTTTATTATAGTATCTATGATCTTTTATCGTAAAGAAGTGTATATAGTAATTTCGATTGAAGTCTGGTGGAAAATCATGGCTTTCTTGGCGTTTCTTATATTCCCGCCACAATTTGATCATTAGAGTTTCAAAACCAGTCGATTTATTATTAGGCTTAGAGATCGTCCTAAAAGTCAATTCTTGGACTGATTTAGAAAAGCCATTAATTTCCTACCTTGATCACTTTAGTGCATTCCAATACACGAAATTGTTTTGCTTTATTAACTGCCACCGATCTCTAAGCTGCATGTATAAATTTTATGAGTGTTATTTTACTGCATTCATAATGTATGTCGATGGGATTGGTGTTTGGGATGAACCAATGGGATTTAGTGTTTGGCACTTTGGCTAGAAATGTAGAAATTTTATTGATTTGATGCATTTTGACGAAGTAATTTTGTTTCTTATAAAAATAACTTGAATCTTTTAATAAATTTTGTGTTAATAAAGCAAAGTTACTGCGGGTTTAAGTGCAACTGCGGCGGATGTGTAAAACATGTGACTTTCCATATCAAATTCTTCATGCAAATTAATTTCTGCTTTGACTGAGACTCGTTATATCAAATATTCGGTAAAACAAATAAATGATCTTATTATGCAAAACTTAATAACACAATTTTTAAAATGTGCCTATCAGAAATTATCGTAATAAAATGAGTATATTTATGCCTGCCCTGGCGTGAAATTTCAACACGCTTACAAACCACTCTAAGAAACCTAAATTAATCAGATGATTTGGTGCTCTTAATGCAGAACAAAATTAATTTAATGCTAGCCAGAGTTAGGATGGTATCGGCTAAATACATATCTGGCTGGTTTATAATACTGTATGACTTTGATAAATTTATTATAAGTTGATTTGGTAAAGTTTGAATCGGGTTATCCCGAATCGTTATATCGAGTTCTGACTGTAAATATAAATGGCTTGTTTTGTTAATCCTTCTTTGTTTGATTATTAATAAGCATTAGCAAAGATTAATTTGCGGAGAGTGTAATTATGGAAATCCATTGCGCCGCATTAATTAATGTGTTAATTCGGAAGAAATCGGAGAAAATTAAAATTTATGATATAATATATGCATCGATTATAAATGAGAAAAGTATATTATTATTCTACATAATTATATGATAAGAGATTGTCTTTATCTGTATATATCGGTATAATGATAAAAGAAGGCATTTTCATATTGTCCTTACGTACGCCGATTGGTTTTAAGATGCGTTCCTTTCAAACACTTATCATTTATCCTTTAATAATTTCGGAATATACGGAGATAAGAATAACAAATAAATATTATTATTAAATAAGAATAAATAAAATCAGTACATAATCGGCCAAAATAAATGGGTGAATGGGTGAATATATCGTTATATATTATTTCTTAAGAGATTTACCGAAACAATCGGTTCGCTTGATAATGAACTCGCGTTATACCGATTTTACAGTAAAACGAATTTTAGTATAGTAATGATTAATATATAAAAAAATCTTGTTACACCGAATATTACTAATCAAATGCCGTATGACGTATAATGAAATCTATAAACTTTATAATAACTGCGCGTATCAAATAGCTCTTATTTTTTTTCTAACAGATTTATTACATACACCGTGCATGCCAAATTTTTCCGGTTAATATCAAACTCGTGCCGGCAAATATGGACCACCTAAAAAAAAAAATTTAATAATAATATTGAAACATAAACCCAATTTTGTAGCAATACCTGATAGTATTTCATTAATTTCATATTAGAAATTAACATTAAAGTGTGATAAAATCGGACAACTTTATGAAAATCATCCGATAGTCCGGAATAATATTTTTTCGTAAAATTCTTATAGAAAAATTTGAGGCGTCTTTTCTTACAAGTAAACACAAACAAACGCCAAGATTACCATTTTATTAACATTAATTAAATTTGATTGCCATTTTTATTGATCATGGGACCATTTCTTATTCAATGAAGTAAGTATACTGAAATAATTAAATAAAACATTAATAATTATACAGAATGATAATGTAAAATTTTTATTAAGAACAAATAATGCAAATAATTAAATCTCTTCTAATTTGACTCCGAATATTAAATAAACAACCTATATTGAAGCATGGAAATTTCCTTTTTCGTACCTAATAATTCTTTATCGCCATTAACAAAGTTGTGATAAAAAAAAAATTAACGGATTACCCGATCCACACAGATGAAACGATGACGATATTGGTTCTGATAATTATGTGCCAATATTGTTTGTTGAACCGATCCCATCTTTTTTTTTTTAATTGATATATAAAAAAAATTAATGCTTTGAATTGGACAAATTAAAATAAATTTTGGTTTGTGTCAATATTTAATAGAACACATGAATAAAAAACGTAAAACCAATACACTCATGTCTACCTTTCTAAATTGTATTGTTAGTGGACCAATCTCGTTCCATATATCTTTTTTGGACTTAAATAAATCGGTATTAATAACGAACGAACTTAGTATTGGTTATACTTCTGGGAGTCGTGTATTTCACAGCCGAGTCGATTGAACGCTTCTTTTATTAAACAAGATTCGGCAAAAAGCGAAGATATCCGAATAATACTTATCAGGTTAGTTATTCACGCGATTATATTTAATAGAATCACAAAAAAAAAAAACTAAAAAAAATTTTTTTTTTTTTTTTTTTTTTGACCAATAAAATTTGAAATTCACCGGCTTTCTAAAATTTCGAATTATTTATATTTGGCATAAAAATTTAAATTTTTAACTCAACAAATATATAATATGTGTAAGATGATTTTTTTTTTTTTTTTGAACTTATGATTTTTGCATCATGTGGCTTAGCTGATAGATCCTTTTATGGTTATGAAATTGTATAAACTTCTTATTTAAGTTAGTACAGTTACTTAGAAACGTAAGATGAATAGATGTTGGATAAAATTAAAAGAAAAGATTTTTTTCATTCCAAAAATAAATATCTAGGCCCTCACTACTGCATCTAAAAAGTAGTTAGATCGCACGATTTTTAACGGCTTACGTGATTATATCCCTCCTTAAACGTCACCATACATGAGCTACTGTATGTATCACGATTGAATATGTGTGACAGGTTGCGCCAAAATGTCAATCTGTCTGACTGTATTAACAGAGACAAACAAAGGAGAATTTGATTGGTTCATCGTTTAATGCGAGAAAAAAATTTTCTCTTCGCTCTTTCTTCCTCTTTTCGTGCTTTAAAATATAATTTAATATTTTAAAGTTTTGTTATTTAATAAAGTTAAACATTTTTACCAGCAGCAGAGCTTCAGGTATAAAATACTATTATAAAGCTATAACTATTTCATAAATTCATAACAAACGCGTTTTATATAGATTTCACAACATAATTTCACCATTTAGACAGGTCAGTATAGGAAGTTGTTTATTAGGTATGGGAATGCTTTATTAATTTGTATTAATTTTTGGTTTTTTCATAATACTAAGACGTTTTTACTTCAAGTCATAATTTTTAATTTTGAACACTTTAATCAAGAGAAACAAGTGAAATAATCTTAAGTAATATTGTTCTGTGAATATTGAAGCTTTATATGTTGATTTTTATGTGACTAGCTTAAATATTCGTGGAGTTATAAATTTTTTTGTAATAATACTTGGACATACTGTACAAATTAATAATATTGTGCAAAAGTATTGAATATTTTATTCTTTAATGTTTAAAGTATGCAGAAGTACATATTCCTTATAATATTTTTTAAAAAACGCAAAAATTTTTTCCAAGATGTTAAACATTACACAAATATTAATGAAAATGCGAAGCCAAATTTATGACAGTCAGGCACATCTCGGCGTCGGTTGTAGTAGAATCTGTGGAACTATATAGACCATAAAGGAGGACTTCACCTGAATTAATAAGTGTGGCCCTACAAATATAAATTTAGAAATGTTTAAATTGTTTTAGAAAATATTGATATTATGTTATTGTTATCTGACCTCAGCTATGACTGAATTCATCAATTTATAAATACATATTATTGGATGGGGAGTAGCCATATCGGTCAACAGAACCGACCAACAGTTTTGCTGGTACACGTCTGGTCGGGTTACATTAACCAATAAAACACGTGATCAAAAATCCCGATCAAACAATTATGAACTGGCCTAATAACATTATAAATAAGCTTTGTATATTTAATTTTTATTATTTTTAACTCACTTTATAAGCTTTATATATACTTTCCTATAAAAATTTTCATTTACATATTTTTTACTCCACTTTATCATATCAACATATCGGTCTATGAATATCTGTATGATCTTATTTGACTGAACGTTTTAACAAGAAACTAGACTTTAAAAAGTGAGGGTTGCTATTGGTTTGAAATTTGAATTTATATTTTAATAAAAATGTATAATGTGGATCTCTAATAACTTTCAAAAACGTTTATGTTAAAAAACATTATGGCATCATCCTAAAGAATCATTCATCTAGTTCATTTTATAATGATTTTCTTGACAAGTATATTATAATATTCATACATTATCATAATTGTGTTTTTTATGACTTTACTGTTAAAAATTTTAAAAATGTAATTATAATAAACTGAATCTTTGTAAAATTCAATAAACCATTGGCAAGTGTCTTCTTTTAAGTAAGTACGATACATGGAGATAGAATATGATAAAGTAAAGTATGTGCATATTTACTGCGAAAAAAAACACAGAAATCCTAACAATTCTATTAATTATGATATTATTTATAGGCCTTTTAAATTAAACTTTCATTTAAAAAAATGTGTATACATTTATATATAATATATTGCAAAAGATTTATTTATTTATTTAAGTGAGGGATTGAGTCATCAATATGTATACATACAAGAAACTAATTTAAAAAAAAGATAAACAGTTAAAAATATGTTCATAAAGAATTAACCAAGGAAAACCCCAGCCTCGCTCCCGATAATGGAATAAAAATGCGCAGATAGCCTTTTAATAAGGGTATCTGAACGGACCACGAAAAGGAAAATTTAAGCACCTTTATACCCCCACCCAAAAAATAAGATTTAATCTAAACTAAATGTTAAATAACTATCTCGATTAACTAAATGGTTGTACCACGGGCCGTTGTGTAAAAAGTTGCTAGACGTAGCAATGCGGAGCTACGTCGGTTCCCGAATTATTCTTTCACGAAAAATCGTGCCAAATGTAAATTCTGTCATATTTGGAATGATATATCAAATTGTTGGGTTAATTGTGGCGAAACGCCTTAAGAGGGTGACTTGGTGTTAGCAGCTCTCGCGCGAACGCGGGAGGTAGACGCTGACGAAACTTGTGACGGAAGGTTGTTATTAGGGTTTAAACGTGATAAACGAGAAATAGCGGGCGATTGCTCCTGAACATTAAAATTGCGATTAGTACTTCGTACCATAAAGATGTCATCACAGTCTAAAACACTGTAACGATTACTGAAGGTGTAACTAACGCCTATGTCTTTGTTTTTAACTATTGCATTATTATGGCTCTGTGGCCTTGTAGAAGCGGGAGAGTCTTCTGTTTTAAGTGACGGTAACGTTTCCACGACAGGTGATGAATAGTTTTGATGACGACGTCGGAGGGATCATCCGATATTAACATTGGCGTATACTCCCCCTGGCCGTTAGATGACGAACTTTTTTGACAGTGGTAAACTCTTCGGGTGACTCTGTTCCAACGTTTAATTTGTTCTTTACTGCGCTTGATATCAAATTGTAGGTTTTTATAGAGTTTGAAGTATTTTCCTTCTCCTCTTAGTTGATCTTGTGTTTTCTTGTCAAATTGTTTAAACTTTCTGATTGTGACATCATAGCTTATCCCTAACCGGGTGCTATGGACGCGCTTATCTATCTGGTTATCTGCTATGTTATCCGCTTGCTTTTTGTACTGAGGATCATTTTTCACTATATAAGCGCTTTTCTGAGGTGTATGAATGAATTTACTGTGATGTGCACATCGCCAACGTTCGTTTGAAAAAACTCGGTGGGCGGCGTTCTTGCAGTGTTCATGTTCTCGTCGTTCTGGCGTGCATCTAAAGTAAAAACCAAAGTAAATGACCATTTTTTTAAAACTAAATTTGATATATGTTGAAGTGCCTTTGTTGGACGAATTGTTTAACGAGGTACGACGTGATAATGCATGCAGCTTGTCCATCAATAGCTGCTGCAGTCTCTTGAAGTACTTGTCTACTATTTTTTTTGGAAATCTGTGGACTTGCAGGCCGTTGTTCTGATACGTTATGTATTCATGTTCCGAAAAAACATGTGTAAGATAATTACTAATGATATATTTCACGTTGGGTTTCCTACTTGTGGAAGTAAATTCACGTTTTGACTTGCTAATTGAAGGATCGGCGTTATTAGTGTATATGAAAAAGGGGGTATCAGATCACTATCTGTCAGCCGTAAATAGTAATAAAAATTTTTTTGTATAGAGGTAGATCTATTGTCATGTGACCTGGCACTTTCTACACAACGGAAGGCCGTACGAAAATTGTATAGCTTAGAAGGACGATAAATTTTTAAAGAAAGTTTAGAAGGACTAATAGGTCCTTTATTACTATTAGTACTTGTGAGTATATTATCGGGTGAGCTTGTGAACTTCGAACAAGGGCTACTTATATTCATGATAGAATACGAAGGGTAAACGTTAAGGTGGAGGAAAAGGCGAAAGGTGAAAAAGTGACCAAACGGTCGTATAAAAAAGAGGTTGGCCTTTTGTGTGAACGTAACTTGTCTTCGTGTAGTGTGGTGAACAACTCTACTATGACACTGGGAGTACCTTAGGCTCTTGTACGGTAAAAGTTTATAGTGTTCTTACGAACGTCGAAAAAAAAATTGTACCGTACGGGAGAGAGTTTTTCAAAAGAGAAATTTCCATAATCGGTAAGTGTTCAATTAGTAACAATCACGTGATTGCTGATCTCCGCGTATAGCTGGCTAAAAACACCCAGGTTAAATCAATTTATCCGTTATATTGAGACGGGTATTTTTTATAGAGCACATCAATGAGAGGTTTTTAATCACTGTTATACGGTACCATTTTGTATAAAAAATTCATACCTCCACCACTTTTATAATTTGAAGTTCCTCTCTATTTATGAATAAGAATATGGTCTCTTGTAGACTTAATTGCGTTACATGAATCCTAAAAATTGGATTATATTTTCCTACTATTTTTAACTTTACATTTACCATGAAATACTGCAGCTGTACTCTCCATTTTAAATCGTGCGAAGGCACATTCATGATCTTTCTATACTTGGTTTACTATAATATTTATTTATTTATTTATTATCATCGAAAATAAGGAGTAACTTAAAAAAAAAAGATTTATGTTTCATTTGTTACTAATAATATTTATACGTGATAAAAATTATTTAGTGAGGGGAAATTCTTTCATTAAAATATATTCACACTTGATATCAAATGGAAATTACTTAAAATAGATTTTAATGTATGTATTATGCCGCATCATTTGATAAAAAAGCGATTAGCACGCGGATAAAAAACATTTATCCGAATTCCGTAGTTATTATTATGGTACGAAAATTTATCTCATTCAAATCAGAAAAATCCCAATACGTAGATAGAAGTCATTCACTGTAAATTAGTAATTACATTATCATATCTGTGATTATCTTGTTAGCTGCTTAACAATCTTTCACAAAATCATTATATTAGCCCATTTGCTATCTGCGTCTGATCGAACAAAGCTAAAAGCGAATATTAGACCTGTTCATTGGTCACAACAAAATAACAGTCCTGTTTGTGAGAAATATTCACCCTAAAAACTCAAAACAAATATTGGGTTATAAAGGTCGGGTGATGTAAACAATGCAAGAAAATCTTCAAACTAACCTCAACCAACCTCAACCTCGACCGACCAGACTTGAACAGGCCTATTATCATTTAATCAACTTTAAATTCAGCCTTAAATGTGACTTGTTGGCTTTCTTGCATTTCATAAACAAAGAAATTTATTTTAATATTGTTAAACTGTTAAACTAATAATATTTGAATAAGGAAAGTAAATAAAGAAATATTTCGGCTATTTTTTTTTTTATTTATACTGAACAACATTTTTGAGGAACTAGCCCAAAACGTCAACCCTGTTTATAATAAATTCGGAGTTCAATTTGATTCATAAAATTTTATAATACAATAAAGAAAAATTACATCGTTATATGAAATGATTCTTTAATAACGGTCCTAATAAATTTATTTTGGATATTTTATTGTAGTTGTAACTCATAATTGCGCTTTATTTTATCACCTTTACAGTCCAGCTTTGGTGTAAATCTTCTTATATAACCTACGAACGGTGTCGCCCAGAAATATGGAGCTGGATAACAAATTTTTTTTTTTAGTTGTAGAGTTATAAATTAATCATGCATAATAACACTGCACCATGATGTAACTCTTAATGACACAAAGGAGTGTAAACCTTATTCTTTGATCAATGCAGTGCTCTATTTATTGGCGTCGTGAGATTTCAACGAGAATCGCGAGTCACGGCAACTCATTCATTATTTGTTTAATGTCAGGAGGTTATAGGCGTTGTTGTTGAATATTGACGAATTAGTAACTCCTGCATATGTATTAAAAGTTTTAGGAAGAAAAAGGAAAAGAAAATAACGGTTCATAAAATGATTAGTCCAAAAAGCTGTTAAAAGTGATTTAATGCTTATTAAATTTATTGAATGACGTTCTAAGATAAGTCCATAGATATGAGAAACATTTATGTTTATAATAATTAATTATTATATTTTATTTAATTTTTATTGGAGTGCGTTTATATTTATTATATATAATACTGTACGTTCATTACTTATTGATTTTAATTTACTAATATAAAATTTTATGCATAGTTACTTATAAAATGAATGACAGAATGTTATAATCCTTACAAAAAAAACAAAGAAATCCCAACATAATTTTGCGTTAAAGCTAGCAAACTCTCATCAAAAAAAATCAAAAAAAAAAAAAAAAATACAAATTATAAATTATGCAATAGTACTTATGGATCTAAATACAGTTCGATTTTTTGGATATTTTATACTAATGTTTGATGTAACTAAGAATACATGTAAACGAATGGAATAACTGTGTCTCGATATTGAATGAGCAGAATTCTTAGCATAAGTTAAGGACACAAAACAAAAATAGAAGTCAGAAATTTTGCGCTTCGAAGAAATTTATTGATCCTGATGACAAATAATTATTCAGGAGTGTAGCGAAGAACAATTTATTTCTACGCTGAGACCGCTCGTTCTAGTAATTACTGATTTGACAGTTTCAAAAAGTAATCCTTTATTTTCTATTTTTATTGTCAATAACTTATAGTATTCGGCACTTATTTTATTTTAATTATATTTATTTTGAAACGTTGGTACAAATTTAATTAAAATATGATTATTTCGAGAATTAAAATATTAACTTTACATGGGATTTAATTAAGAATCTACCATTTATATTTTATAAAATAATTTGAAGTGCGAATTAGGTAATGTTTCCTATTTTAAAAGCTTAAGTGGATAATAAACAAACAATTTGTTTTCAAAATATAATATTTCTAAATGAACCTTTATCAGTATATGTATTTTGGCGATTACCTGCTAAATTTAATGCATACATTGTTAGTATAATTACTATGAATAAATGGTCGTACAGCATTTTCATGTGCAATAACTTAAATGACTCATAGTAATTTTTTTTTAGAAACTCTGATCTAATAAAAATGCAAATAAAATAAGTCGGAGTTTTTGCATTGCTATTTTGATTAAATCTAATGTTAAAAAAAGGAAAAAAAAAGGAGGAAATTTTTGATCAATAATTAATTCATTGAGACTATTTAAACTTGTTGTGATTATTAATTAGTGTTATTTTCCATATTTCTATAGTATAATTACATGGAACAACTTTGTAAATCGACAAAAATTATCAATCAATTTTAGTGTCTAGCGGATCGGTAACTAGTAATGGTTAAATGTGATAATATCAGGAAATAATAACATTATTAATGTTTATTTACTATACTATATATGAAAATAGAATTCATATAATACATTATAATATAAAATAAACAAATATTATCATATTTAACTTATATAAATACACCATGTTGATAAACCAAGAGAAGGCAAAAAAAAGATACATATGTAAATTTTCGAAACAATTTTACCCTAATGTCGTCAAAAAATTATAAGCAAAGAACATCACACGTTCAGAAAATCGGTCTCAATACAATCGGCAGGAGAATTAAAAGAAAACCTCCTAAGCTTTGTCCCGATTGTAAAGAAACTAATAGTTATGTCAGTAATAAAGTAAATAGGATAGAAGAAATAGTCAATAATTTTCAGAAAAACTTTCCTAAAAAATCTAACCAAATCTCCATGTTTCGTGCGAAATTTACGTTAAATAATATTCCTTGCGAATTAGAGTACGATCTGTCGAATTTTACCTTAGGAAGTCTACAAAGATTGGCGAATTTTACAACTCAAAATTGCAATAATAACAACAAAAATATAAATAACGAATCTTCCAGAAAGGAAGATTAACACGTTTCGATATTAAATTACTGGCAATAACATTTTTGTTTTTTTCAATGAAAATACTTTCGATTATAGAAATTAGATCTGCTTTTTACAAAACTTCGACTTCGAAAAAATTCACAAACACACAATTTCGTAGTAATCGTTATTTTAAGGATAATTTATAAGATTTTTTTTTTATATATATATAAGATTTATCAATTATATGGTTTACAATAAAAATAACAAGTGTGCACATATACAATAAGTGTGCATATATACATTTTTTCATGCAAATGATTTACGCCAATGGATAAACCAAAAGAATACAAATGGCTAACACTGTATCATAATGTTCTTTATTGATTCTTTATTATATTATAGTAATTATATACATAATTATATATGCATGTATTGCATTATTTGGCTTATTTGATTTTATTTAAACACTATCATTACATTTAGCCGCGTGATTAACATGACATATATCGGCAATGTTTTGATGATGATGACTCCGTAATAAATTGTGAAACGCGTTACAGGTACACATTTAGAAAATTTAAAAATATCGCATATAAAATATAAATATTGCCTTATCCGAAATCATGCTGTGTCCAAACCGCTTCGTACTTCAACCACGATCGAATAAGTGGATTACCAGTGGTTTGTTTATTATATAATCAATCAATTTTTTTTTTACTGTCATACGTTTATTTCAACAAATAATGAGTCGTTATCATTATGGGTTATAATCTCTTTTTAGTTAAAAATACTACTATTTAGTTTAGTACGAAAGTTTAATTTGTTGTGTAACTTGTTGTGTAACGTCTATTTAATGATATTGTCTATTACCATTTTTAAGACAAAATATAAAACTATCTTAACGTTTTCTCAGGGTTTTTTTTTCACGTATTCCCTATAAAAAATTTTTATGAATATACACCGATTTTATCTGGTTTTTGTATTCCGAAAATGTTCCGGAATAATATTTATGTTATTATCCGGATTCCGGAAACACCCAAATTAGACTCGGTAAATTTTGTAAATTTTACAAATTTAAACTGAATATTATTAGATGATTTATACAGATATTATTCAAAAGCACTCTGTAAATTTATTGAATGCAAACGGAATATTATCAAGATACAGTATTATATTTGCAGGATAATGCGTACTTCAGGTGGTACTTAACCTATTATGAAGACCTCTTTAAAATTTGCAAAACTACATAATTTAACGAACTAAAATTATAAATGTAAGAAATTACTTACCTGATAAGTCCAATATGTATCGAGTGATAAATGAAGAAAATCCTTCAATAAATAACTTCAAAATTTCTTCCAAGAAAGTCGGATAAAACATTTTCCAGAGACCTATAAAAAATAGAAGAAAATGTTATTTTTTAGGAAAAAAAAAGTTGTCTTCAAAGACTTATCAAGTATTGGAGCTTTGGAAAGAAACTAAATTTCCCACAAAAGCGTAAAAAAAGTTAAAACCTTTTTTTAACAATGTTTTAGAAAAATTTTAGTCTTTACCTGGGAAATCGGTATACAAAGTCTTAAAAAAAACTTAATAAAATACGTCAATATAATTTTTTTTAAATAAATTTTTATGGATCCTCGTATCAAAATCAATGATATTTAAAAGATAATTTTTTTAAAGTTTTTTATTAAAGTTTTCATATTTTTCTTCGAAACTTACCTGAGATCTGGATTCAAATTTGAACAGATGACTACTAAAAAAAACGTTAACATTTCACGCTTCTAAATTGAAACTGGCAATCTATAATAAAAAAAATAAACTGTCAGCAATAGTTCGTTAAAAAAAAATTTAAGCTAAAAATAACAACACCAACCGTACATCCAAAAAGCCGAAAAGTCACTTAAAAGATAAAAAGCACGAGACGTTAGCAATCGTTTCATTAATCAAATTAATTCAAAGGAAAAATATTCACTCACCAAATTTCTTATGCGTCTAGATACTCCAAAGAATATAAAAAAAAAAAATAATGAAACGTTTGTTATTAGCTGTTTTGTTAAAATACTTAACTAACGTCCAAATCAGAGCCACTAAAAAAAGAAAAAGAAACGAACTATTAGTACTGTTCGTTAACGTTGTCATAAATGATTATAGAAAAACATGAAAATAGCCCATCGGAATTTCACACGTCCAAAGACCCTTCCTGCCATTTAAGAAATTTTCGATTTCATGTTAAATTTCCATGTGTTCAAGGCCTGTCTATCTAAAAAAGAGAAAGTTGAAACGTTAGTAAAATGTTCGTTAAACGAATAATTAATAAAACCATTCACCCTCTTATTAAGTTTCTACGCGACCAAATATCCCAAAGAACCAGCCGTCTATAAAAAACTGTTAGTAAAGTTCGTTAGAATAAAAATAAAAAAAATTTCAAAATTTCGCGTCTAAGGAGACTGATCGAACCGCCTAAAAAGTTTCGTTTTTTCACAGAAAGTATGATAGAGGCGGGAGAGTAGAAAAAAGACGAGGGAAAGGGGAGGGAAGGTAAAGGGAAAAAAAAAAGGACAAAAGATTGAACGAAGGGAAGAAGATGTAAAAAACGGAGGAGAGTTTAAAAAAAGTTAAAAAAAAATGTAGAATACTTGAACCATGATCGAATATTTTAAAGTTTAAATTAATTAAGTCGAATATACTGTAAGTCTAATTGCTGATCATTACTAGCTGTATCACATTTTAGATGAACTTCATCAACTTCATTGAAAATATTGTTAATAAAAATATTCTAAGTAAAATTGTTCAATTGGTACGTTCATAATAGTATAGAATAAAATAAAAAAAATATAATCGGAATATTATCGGTATAATCGGAATGTTTTCAATAAATTCGGGAAAAATTGGAGTATGTCCGAAAAAATTTTTATAGGGATTTTTTATTGTTCTTGTGGTGCAAGAGGATGTAAGTAGTGTTTCAAAGACGTCTATTAATGTTTCTTGTTTGTAAAAATCCAGCTTGGAGGTTGCTACTGAATGGTAAGTACTAGTTTTTGCTTTAAGAACATTCTATTTTTTGTTAATTTTTGTAGGATTTGGAAGTTACTTTGGACTCCTATTAAGCAGTAAGGTGCATTTTGCTCTTGGTCTATGTATCTTTAATATATTTTGATCTCTAGTGTATCCTACCCTTGATCTTTGGCGTATCCTGTTTTTGATCTTTGTTTATCTTTAGTTGATTGCATTTTTGTATTTTTTTTTTTATATTATGTCTTTCATGATGTGTACAGTACGTGGCGTAATTAGTTGTCACACGATTTTCTGTTTACGTGATCGGAAAAATCTAGGCCGATATGCCCGACTTCGGATTAGCATAAATAATCAGTCTATACCCAAAAAGGTGTTGGCTAAATAGATCGGCATGAATGGTTTGCAAAGCCTCGAATATAACAGACAACAAGAACATTACAAATAATTGAATAATATTATAGTTAACGTCGGGATTCGCTTAATGTGAAAGACCGAAACATCACTACCATTTCACTACCATAATTATATAACAATAAATTATTACCTCAATCATTGATTTACGGCGGATTCCGTAATAAAACAGATTATTATTACTTTTGTATTTAATATAGATATATATATATATATATATATATTGCAGAAAATAACATTTTTTAAACTATTTCAATCATACACAAATTCTGTATCTAATGGCAACTGATTATTTGCGCAAAATAATAATTTCTCAACGAAAACTTTTGTCGAAAATTTAATTTAATTTGTGGTTGCAGAAGCTTAATATTTAGTATCTGATATACCTCTGTTAGATTTGAGATTATAAATTCTGACAACATCTTGAAGTTTTAATAATTTGTAATCCTTTTATTGCCACGCCCCCGAAACAAATAAATGTTCATAATCAGTGAACCCAAATAAATAAATATTATTCACAATCGATGAGAGATAAAAATAAAATGCAGCAAAGGTTTCCTCAACAATTAGACATCAAACGATCGATATTTTTTCTTCCAACAATGATCGTGACAGTCTCGTAATAATAATAATAAAAGAAGCATGGTTAATTTGAAGAAATCAAAAAAGATTAAACTTACGTCGTGGATCAAGTATATTTGTGTATAACTAAAAATAAATGTCTTAGGAAAAAGATTTGGAGAAAGCGAGGATAAACTTATTTAAATTAAGATAGATTATATTATCTTCTTTCATTATATATTTGCATTAAAAACTTTCAACATTAAACTCACGGATTGAAGCAGGTAAGGTTATTTATAATATTAGGATTTTTTTTTCAAATATTTTACGTTCATATGTCAAATATGACTCCTCAGATTAAAATAGACCAGAATTAACCGAAATGAATTGGTAGATCGACCAATTTGTGAGTAATTAAGTTTATCCAGTATGATTTTAACTAGCAAACACATGATATTTTTTCCATTTAACATAAGACTTATATGTTTTAATTTATTAGTTAAGATTATCATCATTGTTATGCTGTACTACTACCTCTCTTATAAATTAAACCTTATAGAATATTTCATACGAATAAAGAAATAAGATTTTGATGTAACAAACAATAATACATCGCATTTATTATAGGGATTTCCGTGATTTAATAACAGCAAACTTAGAATGAAAAGCAAATATTCGATAACAGGACAATTTACCTATTTAACCCTTTAATTTTGTATTGTTTTTCAAAACGGACATTATTATAAGATCGTTACTATACAAATTTACATTCATTTAACTGTTTTAGTAAGATCATTGAAGTTGTCCACCAATTAAAATTTGATGAGAATCATAATGTAATTAGCGCATATGAATGTGATATATATTTTTAAAGTCATGTGTACATATACGATGCTTATAAAGGCAATTCATTCATTCATTCATTCAATTCTTTCTGCTTTTTTTTTAACGTTTTGAAAAAAATTAATAATTTATGACAAATGACTGATACTAAAATTCATTCTTATAAATATCATTTTTTTATTGATTTTTTGGCAATAAGCATAATGAAACAAAGGAATAACACAAGGTCTTATGATATTAAAGTCGAAAACTAATAAATGAATCTTAAAACAGTTAATTTGTTTTTTTTCCGGGTATTATGATTATATACAGTAACTAGGTTATTTAGATATTACGCGTTGTTTAAGACGAATAGTGCGCGTATTACAGCCTGCTGCATATTTCATAAGACGTTTTAGGTTGTATTATGTAATACAGCTGGAAAAACAACTTGAATGGTGCACTTTTATTGTATTTTCGCGGGTATTACTGTATACTAATTTTATTGAATGAACTTTAATTAGCCATTTTAAATGACACATTTTGTTTCATCTCTGATAACAAAGGAACATTTATCTCATTGTTCTGATGGCATCTGATACATTAACCAAAACAATGAATTATTTATAAGGATAAGAATAAAAATGGTCATTAAACTACCATTTAATTGTAAAGGTTGTTATAAACAGCCGAGTATATGCAATCAAAATTGCACCAATCCTGAAATGAAACTCTTAAACAACAATTCATTTATAGATAAACTTATTGAGTGTTTACCAATCTTTTTATACGGTCAATTAGAGCGTTGTTCGTTATGAATTTGTCAAAATATTTTAATGAATTTTTTAATCTTAATTGATAAAATTATGTATTCTATTGGTCAGAATTATCAATTAAACCATAGATCTATTTATATTAGATTGATGTAGAATAATGGCGCGTTTATAAATTATCAAGCCATTTTTTACTATAAGCATTTCTAGTGGTATAAATAATATATCTGAAACAGTTTACAACTCCTGTTACAAATTAACTGAAAACATTACTTTAAAACAAATAAACAAAAAAATATTTAACTATGAGGAATATATATATATATATACACACATATATATAATACAGAAATGTTCTTTGATGAAATTTTAAACCTATTTCCTTATGCACTAAAAAAAACAAAAAAAAAAACAAAAAAAAATAATAGATTTCATTTCGTTATTCATAAAAAATATGTCACAAAAAATAAGTACACGCGGGACGTCTCCATATGTTCAAAAAATCGTTCTCAACAGTAATGGCAGCAGAAGAGTCAAAAGGAAACCACCTAAACTTTGTCCTGATTGTAAGGAGACAAATGATTGCGTTAAAATTATTTCTAGCAAAGTAAATAAAATTGAAGAGACCGTTAACAATTTTTACAAAAATTTACCTAAAAAGAATAATTACCAATTTTCTACTTTTAACGCAAAGTTTACTTTAAATAATGTTCCATGTGAAGTGGAATATGATTTATCTAAATTCTCGTTAGACAGTTTGCAAAAATTGGTAATTTTTACGACACAAAATTGCGATAATAGTAACGAAAATAATCAACATCCATCTTCTATATATTCAAAATCTTCCTCTCCTTCTACCTCCTCTACATCTAGCGACTAAAATTTCTCGAAATTCTATTATATTTTAAAACTTTCGTATTATTTTCAAAGAGTTTTAGAGAACTTACAAAAATTAGTAATTTTTACAACACAAAATTGCGATTATAGTAACGGAAATAATGAATATCCATCTTCTATATATTCAAAATCTTCCTCTCCTTCTACCTCTTCTACATCTAGCGACTAAAATTTCTCGAAATTCTAAAACTTTCATATTATTTTCAAAGAGGTTTTTTTATCGAAGAAATACGTTTTTGATCTAAATAACCGATATTTTCGATATTTCGATATTTTTGGAAAATATTTCTTTTTTTTTTTACTTTCTCACGAACAAATTTGCTTTATTTTTAAGATATTTCATTGGTTGATTATTTTGATCTGCTGATTATTATGCATATATGATTAAAAATTCTAAATATAGAAAACCAAAAAAAAAAAAAAATAAATAAAAGAGATTTATGTTATGGTAAACAAAGAATTGTAAAAATGGAAATATTTTCGATTTTATTCAATAATAAAAATGAACAGACCATATTAGTAAAGATTAAAATAAATTGGCAAAATATATTCAGTAAAAACTGTGAAACTTTACTTTTATATCGTTGTCTTCGAGTGTCTTACATAGCCAAAGTCGGTAGCCGTCCGGAATCCCGAAACTCAAACTCCAGGCACCCCAAAATCCCGACTGTTAAAATCCCGACAGGTCATTAATATTTTTTATTAGCATAAAATAGGAGTTTCACACTTGATTTTTTATATAAGATAGGAGTTACTTAGGGTTAGCTTAGGGTTAGTTAGGGTTGGTGTTAGGTTAGTGTTAGGGTTAGAGTTGGGTTAGTGTTAGGGTTAGGGTTGGGTTAGGGTTAGGAAGGTGTTAGGAAAAAAAAACTGCGAGCGAAGCGAGCAAAGGAAGTTACTTAGGGTTAGAATAGTTAAAGTAAATAAAGCAAATTAATTAATTTATTAACAAAAATTGTCGGGATTTTGTATCTGTCGGATTTTGAGTGTCGGATTTGGAGTGTCGGGTTTTGAATTTCGGGATTTAGTACCATACCCGCCAAAGTCATATTACGCGCGCAATCCTATATATATGGCGAAGAATTAATAAAAAGTTAAGAAAAAAACATTTACTCATAATAGATATGTTCGATTTATCAAACTTACGATGTTGTTATTTGCACTACATTAATCAAACAATCAAATCGAGAGAATAGAAAATATTTCCATGATAATGTGAAATTAAAAATAAATTCTCAATAAGTAAAACTAAGGACGGGAAGTCCCGAAGTCCAACTTGACAATTATTTATCGACATGACGCACGTATAACCTTTTTCCTTCGTAAAACATTTTCTCTTATATGTACGAGCTTATCTCTCTGATTTTAGTTCCGATTTCTGAAACCGTTACATATTTCACCATAATAGTTGAATTAGTTACACATTTTTGATTGATATTAAAAATTGTTCTTCATATAGCCTTTCATAATTATAATTTTTTTAGTACCAGGATTCTTAAATATTCTTTTTACGTAAATTAATAAGAAATCACTCACAGAGATCCTTAAAAAATAATTTATCATCCCTAAATAAATTTGGGGACCTTTAAGAAATCTCCCAAGTCCTGATGCAAGCTCAAGGCTGTAGTTTTTCGAATTTATCATGAGATCGCTAAAATAGAATAATTTTTGAAATCAATGAAAGTGTCTTTTAGGTCTGTATAAAAACCCAATGCTATTGATTATAAGCTATTAATTTTACAATACTCACAAAATTATAGTTTTATGTATTCATACTGCTTCTCTTTTTCGTCCATCTATTTATTTTTTTAAATTTCTTCATTTCTTCACGTCTTTTTCATGGATATAAATAAAGTTACATTATGTTTAAAAATCTGTAGCACTTATTTAATAATGTGGTATTAATATTTCTTATATTCTAGCGAATTGTTTCGAGATGATTATCTCTTCATCAAAAGTATCTTATAACTAATATAAGAAAAAAGAAGTTTACAGTTTTAAAATTTTCAATATTCAAACTCAACACCAATTATATTACCGACTAGATAACGCGAACCTGGAGCGTCCGAAACGGTCACGTCATTTGATTAACTCTATAAACAGTTAAATTAAAAATGTATTACTCATGTTCCCTTTCTTTAGATCAATTAGCTTATTTAGCTGCTAATATTGAATAATATCGTTACATAAAAATAATGAATCGTTAAATAATAATTGTGATGAAGAATTTAATGCGGAACACGATCAATAATTGTAAATACATGACATAAAGGATATGAGATTAGACGGAAGTGGTTCACGCTCACGCTTCGGATAATTATTCTTATCTCGGCCCTCTATTTGAAATTTTATGGAGTCTATATAGATATCATTATTAATTTATCGCATTGATAATCAGTTAATTAAATAAAGGAATTCATACCGTTAGTTGTTTGGATAGGACCCGAACAATTATAATAAATCTGGTATGTATAAATTGGGGTAAATTAAAAATTTTTTGAAAGGTGGAGGTAAAAAGTGGGTTTTTTGAAAAAAATGTGAGAGATAATAAATGAGGTAAATAAATTGTGATTTTTAAAGTGGGTAAGTTATAAATTAGATAAATTTTCAGTAAAATTTTAGTACATACGAGATCATTTTCTGGATAAATTCTGGATCTGGACAAATTCTGGACAAATACCCAACGTCCGGAAATGATCACGTTTTGGAACATTTCCGGACAATAAAATGTCTGGAATCTGTATGGTTATTTACTGGATAAATTCCGTGCAAAATCTGGACACTTTTTTTCGTAGGGTTAAAAAAAAAAAAAAGAAAGGAACATTAATAATATTACTAAATTAAAAAAAATTTTGAACCTTTATTTTTACTTATAATTTCAAAGTCCATAAACTACCTAAGCCAAAATCTAACCTCCTAAAAAAAAAGAAAGAAAAAGAATATTAGTAATGCTTCAAAATTAAAAGAGAAACAAAAAATCTAAAAATGCACTTTTTACTTACAATTCCAAGGTCCATGGACTGTACAAACTGATATCCAACTTTTCTCTAAAAGAAAAAGAAAGAATATTCCAAATTTCCAAATTAAAAATAAAAAAAATAAAATAAAATAAAAAATTTGTTCTATCTTCCACTTACAGTTTTGAAGATTTCAAAGCCCACCCAAGCCAAAAAATTATTATCAAGAACTGTTACCAAGAAAACAAATAAAAGAACCAAAAATGTTTGGACAAAAAAAAATTGCTATATTTATAAAAAAAAACATAAAAAATTTGAAACAATAGTAAAAAAAAATAAATAAATAAAAAAAAAATACTAAAAAAAAAAATTACTGAACATAAAAAAATCCGATCTATTGAGGTTTTAAAAAATCTTGTTAAAAAAAAAAAATCACAGTTTTCATAATTGTATGATCACTGGATTTTTTGTGAATTTTGAATGAATTTAACAAACTGGTTTATTTTAAACACAAAAATCTGGTGACTATACAATTATGAAAACTGCCATTACATATAAATATTAGTAAACTTCAGTACCGAAAACTAAAAATAATTATATCAACATAGATTTTGACAATCAAATTTTTCCAACTATAAAAACAAGTGCAAGCAAATCATGCGTTGCACAATTCAAAATTATTTTATACGGGTAATCTAAATATGACTTTTTTAGTTAGATTAAAAAAAATTCCTAAAATAATTTTAAAATCTCTAGTGGACTCTTATTAAAGAAATCCTTTTTAAAAAGAATCTCTAAATACAATAAATTAAAAATTTTTGGGACCAAATTTGAAAAAAGATGTTCTAAAATTAATTAATTTTTTCTAATCTGGTATGATAAAATTTGAATTTGTTAAATGTACTATGCACAAATATGGGTACAGAACCTGAAAATTTTGGGTAAATTTTTTCAAATTTCATTATTTTTTCTCTTCCACATTATATATAATTATCCGGAGTATGAATTTGATACTATAAAAGATGATAAATGATTTATATATGTTAATTTAAGTGAATAAAATCATCAAAAGCTACGACACCAAGTATTTTTCTATGGACATGTTCGATTTTAAGAAACACTTCTAGGAAATCTTTCCGAGAAATATTTTTTAATCGTTGTGTCCATTTTGTTGAATAAGTGAAAATTGTACTTTACAGTTTTTGAATAGTTTTACTATAAACTCATGATGTTAAAACCTTTGTAAACTCCTCCTGTAGATGTAGTAAGTGTACTCGTTCCTAGCGAATAACCTATACATTACATTAGTAATCTCAACAGTGCTTTTCGGATACGTTTGTTGTTATTTAACAGAATCTGTCGAATTACTAGTACACTGCAAATACTTTTCGTAAATATGGAACAAGTTTTAAAAATGATGATAATTTTTATCTTCTGAACTTAAAGATCGTTATCTACCATTCCCATACTCGATATTTTATTAAAGCATCTGTTGTGAAATATTCTGCGGTTGTTACCAGTTATTGGATCATTATCTAAAGAGATTAACACTGGTGAATTTATAAAAAAAAAAAACTGATGAATATAACTTGGTTAAAAGAATTCTTAACTGCTTGTGAGAGTTTGTAGAATTTGCTTTGATAAATTATGACTCAATAACTTCTTCATTGTAAAATTCCAGTAAAGATGGGTTTTAGTAAACTTCTAAGGTAAATTTAAACATTTCTACCGTCCAAGAACTTTATCAAGCGTTCCAATTACGAAATCATTTATAACTTCAGTTTATTTATTTATGTAATAATAAATTGTCAACGACATAATCTATTAATATTAAAGTTATTTTGTATATATTTGTGAATATAGTTGTCTTAGCTTATTTGTAAGAGCTTTACCTTCTTTTCATTCAGTCCATCATTAAAACAATTATTTTTATTAATCCATTCCGTGACAGAATCGCACAATAGTTCGGTTTGATGGGAACATGCATAGAATTAATTGAAATAATTGGGTACATATAATGATATGATAATTAATATAGATTTTATCTCGTATTCATTATAGTGAATTTTTTGAGTTTATAACGCAATTGGCCTGAATTGGGTATTCTATTTAATGATATTCGTATTCAACGATAATAAACTGTTTAATTAAAAAATTTGGCCATTAAAAAAAATTATAATGTTTAAACGAAAATCAATTTTCTTTACGAGGAAAGTTTTTTCAATTCCTAAATCACATCTAATAAAATGTGTCACGTTGTGCAAAGATCGAAACCTTACATTTCTTTTTTTCCTTAAGAAACAAGATATTCTTATGCATGCGCTCTTCATTTTGATGTTTCTTTGAATCATTTAATCGTAACATAAAACCTTTTCAATATGTTTTGCGTCATTAAATCGATTTTTTTAACTTAATTTATTACTATAAATATAAAAGTGTAACAACTAATAACTAATTTGTTTATTTTAGCAACAAGCAAACATATCTTTAATATAACAAAAAATACAATAAAATAAAGTAAAAAGGAAATAAAATAAAAAAATATTTTTGTAGATATAAATATTTGAACTTATATCTATTATCTAGGTAATCACGTTTTAACATAAATGGAGCAACATAATTAATAAAATAATATAATATTCGGTAACTACATAAGACAATTTAAAACTCAGTATTATTAACGAGATTTTGCCAGCTGTCTAAATGTTATATTTTAGTTTCTTATTAATCATGATTTATAAAATTGGAATTATTACTTAAAATATTCGTTGGAGCAATGATACGGCGAAAACTTATGTTTCAGAGTTTATTGTTACAGTTAATACGAATCACAAGTTGAATGATAAAGAAATTCTGCATAGAAGAATATTGGCGTTGATTCATGAACAATATTTGTGAACATATGATTTGTAAGTCAAAATAAAAATATGTGCATCATTATTGAGTTTCATTTATGACAAAAATTATTTCATATTGTTCAAACAAAGAAAATTTTAAAAAGGTTCTCTTTTTATTTACTTAATATGTGTAATGCCGTCATTATAAGGATTGAGGAGAAAAATAAATCAGTCGGTCTAATCTATTTTATGAAAGCCATTTATACAATGATAGTACTATATTTGACCTTGGCGTTATTTCTGCTTGCCATAAAATTTTATATTAATTTTTAATTGATGTAACAATAAAATATTCGGAATAATTTTACATATAAAATTTATATTGTAAGTCTTTTATATAAAGGAAGAAAATATACTACATAATAGGATTAACTAATAAAAATAATTTCACGGGGAACGGTTTTTTTCCTTTCGGGAAAAAGCCTAACTCCCCGTGAATTATCAAGTAATACCGGGAGCGTGTGACTTGTGATCACTATTATTATTACTGTATAATGAGCATAATGAGCATAATGAGGTCATTAATAATAGATTATGTGATAATGTAACTTTACATAGTTTATTGCCATGAAAAAGGTCTAAAAATATCCCGGGGAAAAACATCATATAATTGGTACTAATTGATCTTCTGTTACACGAAAATATTAAACGAATAAACATTCATGCAGGGTCTACTTGCCAATAGGATGTCATTTTAAATATTTAACCAAATAGTTTGAAAGTTTTATTGTTAATAGTTAAATAACATTTTTTGGCAATTCAGATATAAATCCATAAATAATTTTTTTTTTACCTATTACCGTTAAATGTTAGCCCGAACTGAACAAATTTGCTAGATATAGTAAGTTATATTAAAAAAAAGAATAAAAATAAAAATAAAAATTCACAGTCGTAACACAGTAAATCAGGATCAGCACAGTAAGTAAAAATCATGAAGTTATCCCAAAGACTATTTTTGACACCTATTGATACGTTTTATTTTGCATTATGAAATAAATAGGACCCAAATATATACTGTATATACAAGGGTAAGGTATGGCAAAAAAAATTACTTCTAGTTGTACGCATTTTTTTTTCAGGGTCGGAATTATGATAACCTCAGCCAGGATCTAAAAAAGGTAATAATATTTCAGTAGGAATTATCATAAAAGGAAAAATCTGTGGTTTTTTTTTATCAGTTATACGCAAACTCAAACCTGACCTTTTATATAAATATGTCAATAAAAATCCGTAGGTTCTTAAAAAAAAAAAAATTTTTTTTTGTTACTATTTAAAGATCACATTTCCAATTTATAGTTACTTCGAAGAATTGAAAAATAGTTACCTATTTTTTTCATTACTTGAGACTAGAGTAATAAATTTCCTTCGTTCTAACCGGATATTTATTTTAATCTTTTTATTTTTATATAAACTGATATTTTGGACACATTATGATTATGTTAAATTTTATAAAAATGAAGTTTTAAATTGAAAGCAATCTTTCACTTTATTAAGGTATAATATGTTATCATTCAGTTAATTAGTAATAGACGGATCAATATTTTATGAAGTCTAATATTGTAAGCATTATTTCCTACAGTTCCTAATGACTAAAATATAATGCACTTATTGATGGGATGTTAGACATCAATCGTCCATTATAATATAATTTGAATGTATAAAAACCTTATAGTAACTAGTACATGTCCGTTCTTAAGCATGATATTTTAAAAGTTAACGAAAGAAATAAATTAAGATTACTATCATCACTGCGTAAAAATTGTTCCGTTAATTAATTATTCTCGAAAGGCACACTATTTGTTAGCATCGCCGGACGGACAACGGTACATTTGTGTGCACCCTTAACGTATAAATATATAGTCTTCCACTACACTTGGAAGAGTTTTTACGTTACAAATTCTTAACTAATATTGAATGAACTTATATTAATTACAACTCCATGTTTTCTTTTATAATTTCTATATATGTAATTTCTTAAATGCCTTATTTAAAGAAAGTTTACTTTTAAAACTCGGTTATCACTGCTGAATTAGAAATAATAATATAGTATGTCTTTAACATATTTATTAGTTCTTACTGAAAATATAAAAAAAAGTATGATGTTCAAAGAGTCGACTCGAGCAAATCGAAATAATTTTTTGACTCTAAATTCAAACCGTCCGTAATTTTATTCGAACCAGAAGAAGCTAGGCCAACCGGCGCTATTAATCACGTGGTTATGAAGTCAAAAAACCTGAGTTCTAATCTAAGATTCCATATAGTTCAGTTAAAAGATAGTGAATTGTACAATAATCTAACGTTCAATTTATTAATTTGTTATCATTTCAACTGAAGTAGATCAAATTCGTTCGCAAAATTAAAAGATTGAGAATTGATTTGCTCAGACCTTAACAATAGTGTTGACTCGGTCTCTGCGCGAGTAAAAACGTGGCTCATACTTGATGAAGTTAAATCGCTCTGGCAGTCTGACTGGCTCGTATAATTTGCTGTTCTTCTGAAAATTTACTATTATTAGTGGCTATTCGAACTTCAGGGATTTTCTAAAAAGTATATATCTAGTGAATCGCATGATGTTTTAATTTCATCTCTTTATACGTAATAATCAAGACATTACGCTTTTTATTGGCGATAGTATGTTTTTGACCGACAAATTATTGCCGATCATTTTCCAAATTAATGTACTTTTTCGCTTAATTTGGAAATTGTTGTACGATCTTCAAGCATTTTTTCATGAAAGTGGAAATGCGCAATGTGAACTTTAAAGTTGAAATTTATATAGCTATTTAATTGCAATATGCAATGCAATAGCAATGCAATAGCAATGCATATGCATATGCATATGCATATGGTTATTGCCATAGCTACAGTATATCTATCTATACGCTATTTTTTTTCAAAAATAAAAGTGATGATTATTTGCATTATGCTATATTGCATCTTTTGATATCATTAGAATAAAATTGCAAAAAAAGCACTCCTGTGCCACTTTTGTTGTTAATTATGTTTAACCATCAAGTAAACGATTTTGCTGCAAAAAATTGATTTTGTCGATCATAACGCAGGTAATTTGAGGTAAAAAAGCTGATCATTTAAAATAGTCACTATAGTAAAACAAATGATTTTTTTATATCATTTTTAATAAAAAACATTTTATTTTTGCAATAATAAAAAAAAAGTTTTTTTAATCATTTTTAATTAAAAACGATTTTAATCATTTATTTTTTCTAATTATTTTTTTAAATAATTTCTTTTAGTCATCATAATAAAAACCATTAAATTGTTTTTATTATGAAAGAATCGATTTCAACAACTTTGTTAAAAATCATTTTTAATTAAAAAGTGCAAATTCTTCTTAATCATTTTCAATTAAAAACAAACAATTTTTAATTAAACAATTAAAAAAAGCGTTTTTCTTTTAATTTAAACGCTTAAAAAAAGGTTCTTTTTTAATTAATGTTTAATTAAAAAAAGGAATTTTTAATTAATGTTTTAAAAAAAGCGTTTTCTTAATTAAACCCTTAAAAAAGCGTTTTTTTAGTTAAACGCTTAAAAACTTTTTCTGATTAAACGCCTAACAAAAAAGGCTTCTTTTTTTTTAATAAACGCCTAAAAAAAGGCTTCTTTTTTTAATAAACACCTAAAAAAAGCTAATTAGACTCTTAAAAAAAAAGTTTTTTTAATTAAGCGCTTAGAAAAAGCACTTTTTCCAATTAAATGCTTAAAAAATGCGTTTCTATAATTAAATGCCTAAAAAATGCATTTTTTTTTAATTACAAACGCCTAAAAAAGACGTTTTTCAATTAAATGCTTAAGAAAATAGCGTATATTTTTAATTAAACGTTAATTAAACGCTTAAAAAAAGCATCTTTTTCAATTAAACGCTTAAAAAAGGCACTTTTTCTGATCAAACCGCCTAAAAAAAGCGTTTTTTAATTAAACGCCTAAAAAAAAGCGTTTTCTTTTTAATCAAACGCTTAAAAAAAAGCGTTTTCTTTTTAATCAAACGCTTAAAAAAAAGCGGTTTTCTTTTTTAATCAAGCGCTTAAAAAAGGCCCTTTTTCTGATTAAGCCGCCTAAAAAAACGTTTTTTTTTTAATTAAACGCCTAAAGAAAAGGCATTTTTTTAAATTAAACGCTTAAAAAAGCGTTTTCTTTTTTAATCAAACGCTTAAAAAAAAGCGTTTTCTTTCAATTAAGCGCTTAAAAAAGGCCCTTTTTCTGATTAAGCCGCCTAAAAAAACGTTTTTTTTTTAATTAAACGCCTAAAGAAAAGGCATTTTTTTAAATTAAACGCTTAAAAAAGCGTTTTCTTTTTTAATCAAACGCTTAAAAAAAAGCGTTTTCTTTCAATTAAGCGCTTAAAAAAGGCACTTTTCTGATTAAACCGCCTAAATATTTAAAATTATTTGTGCTTGGGGGGGACGAAGTCCCCCCGCAAACTGCATATTCTAGTTTTTATAGTAAACTTTATATGGAATACAAGGATTTCTACCGGATCTACCCGGTTTGATTAATTTTTATATCCCAATAGTAAACGCATGAGGCAGATCGATTGGTTATACGTCAAAAATGCATCCATTACACAATAATTATTGTATAAGAATGAAAAGTATACTATTTTATATAATATTTGTTTTGTCAATATTTGTTTATTTGGATAATGGTCAATTTCAAGATGTTAAATGATAAAATTTAATAGATGATAGTTTTTTGGTTAAAATTAAAAAACAAAACTGATATAACGTATAAGGCTAACAAGTTAAATCAAATAAATAACAGCATACATTAGAAATAAATGCTTATTTTCAAATATCTGGGGAAGGGTTTCAGAAAATCGCACCAAAAATCCTCGCTATTTTTCTCATTTATTGATTTTAATAATGGGAAGAATTCTAAATTATAATTATTATGAAAAGAACCGATTAACTGCATTCAATAATTAAATTATAAGAACATGTTTGCAAATAAGGAGAGCATTTTAACCCACTTCGAGTTTGTATTAAAATTAGTCATAAAGGTGATGAGGTGAAACGTGATACTGTATATTTGCACTTTTATATAAATTACCGTAGAAGTTATAGCCAATAGATTAAACAGAATAATAGAAAATTTATGATTAATCGTTATTACGTAAATTTAAATATTTATCGTTTTTTGTAATCTTATACATACAGATAACGACTATATGAAGATAACAAGAATTATTATAATATTTGATTATCATATTCAGCAATAAATTTAATCAAATGCAAATATTCATAATTGTTTTTTCCAACATTTGCTGTAAGATCACATTTTGTTCATGCATAAATAGATTAATAATTCAGATTGATTTTAAGCTTGAATGTATTCCAATAACATTGTCCATAGACATTTTCCTTTCTTTGTGAACTTAGTAATATTTATGCTTCCCGAATCCAACTCATTCATAGGATAAATTTTATTCCGCAAAATCAATGACAAAAATCATACTTACCACAAATAGTAGTATATCGCATTTAAAGTGCTAGTTTACCCGATAGCACCAAACTATCACAGATTAGAGCTTTCCTTGAACGGATAAACATCCGGATTATCCTTTATCTGGAGAATAATCCGGATTATCCAAGGTTAATATGATGTTCCTATATTTCTAGAAGCCACTTGTCGAAATTGCAAGTTTAACGTCGGATTTATTTAATACGATTTTTTTTCTTTTGGAAAACAAAAGTTGTCCTATCAGGTAATGTTCGACTTGGATTACATTGCTTTTAATAACAGCTCTACTTCCTGTCTAATACTATTTATATCTTGATCGTAAAATTTCTGAAACGCAAAATAAGTTGCAAGAGTCACAAAAATTACTTAAGAAAATAAATAAAACTGAAATTCGTATAGTGAATTTTTTATTATAACCAAAATTGTTAAATTATAATAACTTAGTGTTACATAAAAGCTTACATAAAATTTTTAGAATTTTTATAAATAATGTATTTGTGATTCGAGAAATATGTGTTTTTTTTTGATAATTTAGAATTTTTATAAATAATGTGTTTGTGATTCGAGAAATATTTTTTTTTTTTGATAATTTAAAATCGAATATAAATAACGGGAAAACGACATAATATATTTGGAAGCGTATTATTAAACGAGAAGAAAAATTAAATATTATTATTTTTACCGGAAAAATTATTGCAATTTTGAGTCATAAAAATTACTAGTTTTTGTAAATTGTCTAAACTAAATTTTGATAAGTCATATTCTAATTCACAAGGAACGTTGTTTAAGGTAAATTTTGCGTTAAAAATAGAACATTTTTCAATCTTGCTTTTTGAACATTTTTTATGAAAATCGTTGACAACTTCTTCTATTCTATTTACTTTATTAGAAAAAGTTTTGATGCAATCATCTGTTTCTTTACAGTCGGGACAATACTTCGGAGGCTTTCTTCTAAATCTTCTATTATCGTTATTCAGATTTATTTTGTGGACTTGATATGGGGCTCCGTATGTTCTCGTTTCATTACTTTTCAGTGACATTTTTTTTATTAAAAGTTGAAGGAAAGTATTTTATGTAGCTCAAATGGAATAAAGAAACAAATAATTAATGTGCATTACTAAGATTATTATTTTTTTTTTTTTTTATTATTGTTTTTTGTTTAGTACTAAGAACCTTTATATAGAAAATATTTTGTTAATAGATTACATAATATTGGACTTTTAAAACAGAATTTCTTGTAAAATTTACTTCATTTAATAAAAAAGAAATCCGTACATTCATTTATGCATACTAATGAGAGAATGTATTTACAGGGATTTACATATATTATAGTATTCCTTTATTTAACCTAACCGGATAATCGAAAATTCAAATAAGAAATATCTATACTTCTATATAAGGAATTATTCGGAATTTAAGATTAATCTATTCATAAAAAAGTTTACCGAGTTTAATCATGCTGACTAAAAACGTGGGAGGATTATCGCACGGGCCTACAGATATTTTGATCATCGTACGATACATTTTATTTGCGTACAATATTGTCTATTCATGTACAATATTAAACAACCATAGTTCATTCGTACTATAACTGTATTAGGCTATTAGCCGTATGATACCTTTATCTTATCTAAATGTAAAAAGATCTTATCTTTAAGTGTTCACCACTCACCACAATAATCAATAAATAATTGCAGACTGATAATCAATATTTTTTTGAGTTGAACTTTCTTATATTTATGGACGTTGTGGAAAAACTTATATCTGATCCATGTTTACAAATATTCTAGCAAATTCAGGATCATAATTATGCACTGTACTACAAATTGTAATGCGAATTAAATTGGATGTTACAGTTGTTTACCTACTTACTTTTATGAACAAGAGAATATTCGTAGCGTATTAGCGTATATCTCCAATGAAACTGTATCAAAATTATTTTTATAATAGTCTATGAATCAAGAATTAAAATGTCGTGCCATTTTTAAATAAGTATTGTAAAAGGAATATAAAAGTTGCTGTTGGATTGACTTGTCTAAATAAAATGCCCTCAAAAATGATCGACATTCCACACACGGTTGTGAAAAATTTTTTAATTTATGTAGAGGATGATTAATGTAACGAACGAATATAAATAATAATTAAAAAACGAAACATTATTAAATATAGTATTTAACAACGGAAAGGTTACCTGATTAGTCAAAAGTGGAAATTTCTGCTATCATATACATATATTGTTACATGTTCAGATATTCGTAAAAATAATAAACAAGAAACGAGATTAGATGAAATCAACTGAATATATATACATGATATATTTATTTATATTGAGATTTTTCATGCATATTAGTATTTAGGTAAAATATTATTTTAATTAGAAGATTACAGATGTAACTAGAATATGCAGTTTGCGGGGGGACTTCGTCCCCCCCAAGCACAAATAATTTTAAATATTTAGGCGGTTTAATCAGAAAAGTGCCTTTTTTAAGCGCTTAATTGAAAGAAAACGCTTTTTTTTAAGCGTTTGATTAAAAAAGAAAACGCTTTTTTAAGCGTTTAATTTAAAAAAATGCCTTTTCTTTAGGCGTTTAATTAAAAAAAAAACGTTTTTTTAGGCGGCTTAATCAGAAAAAGGGCCTTTTTTAAGCGCTTAATTGAAAGAAAACGCTTTTTTTTAAGCGTTTGATTAAAAAAGAAAACGCTTTTTTAAGCGTTTAATTTAAAAAAATGCCTTTTCTTTAGGCGTTTAATTAAAAAAAAAACGTTTTTTTAGGCGGCTTAATCAGAAAAAGGGCCTTTTTTAAGCGCTTGATTAAAAAAGAAAACCGCTTTTTTTTAAGCGTTTGATTAAAAAGAAAACGCTTTTTTTTAAGCGTTTGATTAAAAAGAAAACGCTTTTTTTTAGGCGTTTAATTAAAAAACGCTTTTTTTAGGCGGTTTGATCAGAAAAAGTGCCTTTTTTAAGCGTTTAATTGAAAAAGATGCTTTTTTTAAGCGTTTAATTAACGTTTAATTAAAAATATACGCTATTTTCTTAAGCATTTAATTGAAAAACGTCTTTTTTAGGCGTTTGTAATTAAAAAAAAATGCATTTTTTAGGCATTTAATTATAGAAACGCATTTTTTAAGCATTTAATTGGAAAAAGTGCTTTTTCTAAGCGCTTAATTAAAAAAACTTTTTTTTTAAGAGTCTAATTAGCTTTTTTTAGGTGTTTATTAAAAAAAGAAGCCTTTTTTTAGGCGTTTATTAAAAAAAAAGAAGCCTTTTTTGTTAGGCGTTTAATCAGAAAAAGTTTTTAAGCGTTTAACTAAAAAAACGCTTTTTTAAGGGTTTAATTAAGAAAACGCTTTTTTTAAAACATTAATTAAAAATTCCTTTTTTTAATTAAACATTAATTAAAAAAGAACCTTTTTTTAAGCGTTTAAATTAAAAGAAAAACGCTTTTTTTAATTGTTTAATTAAAAATTGTTTGTTTTTAATTGAAAATGATTAAGAAGAATTTGCACTTTTTAATTAAAAATGATTTTTAACAAAGTTGTTGAAATCGATTCTTTCATAATAAAAACAATTTAATGGTTTTTATTATGATGACTAAAAGAAATTATTTAAAAAAATAATTAGAAAAAATAAATGATTAAAATCGTTTTTAATTAAAAATGATTAAAAAAACTTTTTTTTATTATTGCAAAAATAAAATGTTTTTTATTAAAAATGATATAAAAAAAATCATTTGTTTTACTATAGTGACTATTTTAAATGATCAGCTTTTTTACCTCAAATTACCTGCGTTATGATCGACAAAATCAATTTTTTGCAGCAAAATCGTTTACTTGATGGTTAAACATAATTAACAACAAAAGTGGCACAGGAGTGCTTTTTTTGCAATTTTATTCTAATGATATCAAAAGATGCAATATAGCATAATGCAAATAATCATCACTTTTATTTTTGAAAAAAAATAGCGTATAGATAGATATACTGTAGCTATGGCAATAACCATATGCATATGCATATGCATATGCATTGCTATTGCATTGCTATTGCATTGCATATTGCAATTAAATAGCTATATAAATTTCAACTTTAAAGTTCACATTGCGCATTTCCACTTTCATGAAAAAATGCTTGAAGATCGTACAACAATTTCCAAATTAAGCGAAAAAGTACATTAATTTGGAAAATGATCGGCAATAATTTGTCGGTCAAAAACATACTATCGCCAAAAAACCAAAAATAGTTTGTGATTATGATATAAAACTTTCGTTAAAAATAATTAAATTTAAGTTACATTTTGTAGCACCTTTTCTAAGTTCTACCGGTAATCTTTTTTCTCTTTATTTCCTTTTGTTAATTTTTGTTAATTATCAAGCACCTCCCTCAATGTGATTGGCTAGTGATTGAGGTGATGCTCAAGCTTCACAATCTCTCAGTAGTTTTAATAAAAAAAAGTGATCATAAAAATTTTTTTGCAATATAATATAGGTTGTATTAATGGTATACTAAAAAAAATCCATAAAAATGTTGTTTCGAAGTGAAAAAATTAACTGCGAAAAAAAATTAGTGTGTTACAAATTTAATCAAGCGTGATTAATATTTTCACCAATAAAATCTAGTGGCATGACCCATGCGACAATGTGACTTGTCACAGGTGCAATAAAAACAAGTCCCTTGTTTAACTTAATAATTGTAATAATAAATATAATATATTAAATAGAAAGTCTCCTTCAAAGCCTAATAGTTCACCTTTAATACTCTCAAGATTGCGAAAAATTTTTCTATTTCATATGTAAAAAGCGCATTTTATTTTCACAATACTATAAAAATAGAATGGAATAAATAAACTATAATAAAGAAGAATAATATACATTTTAAGGTGAAATTATGGGAAAAATATGCAAAAACTAAATATTAAAGTGAGAAGTGAGAACTATGAAGTATGACGGTTGATATAATTTACTATTTTTAGATTTGTACTATAATGCTACGCCTAAATATTGCGTGATTGAGGGTGTTGTGTGTGACCATTAGGGATGGCAACGGTTGGTCATAGTCAGTTATTGGTCGGTTATAACCAGTTAAGGGCCTTTGACCGACCGACCATTTTGGCTGACCATTTTTCTGACCGTTTAACTGACCGCTTGACTGATCGTTTAACTGACCCTTTAACCAACCATTTTTTTTTTAACGAATTTAATCAAGACAAAACATTAAAAAGTGTTTTTTGTTAGCGAATTTAATCAAAAAAATGTTATTTGACTGTTTTATTGATTAAATTCGTTAAAAGAAATGTCAAATGGATAAGTTAGCTAAATGGTCAGTTAACGGTCGGTTAAATGGTCGGTTAAACAATCAGTCAAATGGGCTCAGTTAAATGGTCGGTCAGAAGCCTTTGACTGACCGATATCAGTCACAGTCATAACCAGTTATGACCGGTTAATAATCGTGACCGTTGCCATCCCTAGTGACCATCCATTGTGCTAATTACATTGGGTAATTTGCATATGGGTCAATTGGCTGAATTAATGAAATTAGGATATTTTGTAAGTTATTAATTCTGAAATAAAAATGACATTTTACAAATCATGTTACAGGGTCAAGTGATATGATTTGCTTTTAATTAAGTCATAATAAAATATTTTTTCATTTGAAAACTCTGTTAGTTTCTCTATTATTTCCCTCATCAGACCCTATAAGAAATCCGTATACGGAATTGATGTGTTTCGTATACAATTATCATACGTTTTTATAGATTCCGTGCGGCAATTCCGTATATTTAAGACACAATTCATTTTTGAACATTTTTTCAAAAAAATCAATATATACGGAATGTATACGCCTAAACGGAATTTATACAGAATTTTTAAACTTAATAATTTTATTGTCATTTCGTATCAGGTATCATAACACATGATCACGTGATTATTGTTTTGTTATGATACGTTTTTTGTTTCCCTCCCCATTTTTTTTTATTTATACCCTCCTTTTTTTTTATTTCCCGCATTTTTTTTTTCTCTTCTCCCTCTAACTTTCTCTAAAAAAATGTTTTTTTCTCTTGATTTTCTTCTCACCCGCTACTCCTTACTTTTAATAAAAAATAAAAAGTTTTTTCTTTCTATTCTACTCTTTATTCCAACCCCTTCTTTTTAAAAAAAAAATTTTCACTTTTTTTTAAAAAAGTTTTTGTTTTTGTTTCTTTTATTTTTTATTCCCTATTTTTATTTCTCTTTATTTTCCTAACTTTGTTAAAACTTTTTTTTGTTTTTATTATTCATTTTCCACCCACGCACCTTGCTCCCCTTTCTTTTGTAAAATTTTTTTTTTCGTTAAAAATAATTTTTTTACATTGAAATTAATATTTTTTTTTGTTTAATTTTCTTATAGGGTGAGAGTCTTTTCTTTTTAAAGATCAGGTTCAGGTTTCTTTTCTTTTTATGAGTTAGTTCATTCTTTTTTTTTTGTAAGAAGCTTCAAAGACTTTTCTTTTTTTGTAGGTTAATTTGTATTTTTTTACTTTTGTAGGTAATTTAGTTTCTTTTTTTGTAGTAGATCAGTTTTGAGACTTCTTTTTCTCTGTTGTAGGTCAGTTCTTTTTGTAAGTTATTTCCTTTTTGTGGGTTGATTTCTTTCTTTGTGGTTTGGTTACTTTCTTTGTGGGTTGATTTCTTTCTTTGTGGTTTGGTTACTTTCTTTGTGGGTTGATTTCTTTCTTTGTTCTTTCTTTGCAGGTTTATTTACTATTTTCTCGTGAGTTGATTTGTTTTTTTCATATTTTTTTTTGTAGGAATGCTAACTCTTGGAGACTAGCATAGGATAATTCTAGAATTACTGTAGGTATGGTACAATATGGGGGGAGTTTGGTTTTTAATAAAGTTAAAGAAATGTAATAAGAAAGGAAATATCTGTATTAAATAAAATATTATTTATTTATTTGTTATTTAAATATTGATTTAATATTATAATAAAACATATTTAATGAAAATATTATTAATTAAAAATTAAAATTAAATAAAATTTATATTATAAATTACGTTAAAAAAACGTATAATTTATGTATTTTTCAGTATTTTTCAGTATATAAATTGTAATTTTGTGATACGGAATTGGACAGTTTTCTGTATCATGTATTTTTTTTACGTATATTTTTTTTACAGAAAATTCTATGTTTATTATACGATAATCATACAATATTCATATGACTTTTTCTGTATAAAAAAACGTATAAATTCCTTATCCAATTTTTTAATAGGGAGATCCCCATCAGTTTTTAAGTTAGGTAAGCTGAAAAGTTTTGAAAGCATATATAACAGTTTTTCTGCTTTAAATACAAGCTGTAGCTTTCTTTTTTATTCTTTAAAAGTTTTTTTACAATCTGTGAGAAAAAAAATACATTATTTGATAGAAATATTCAAAAAATCATAATTAATAGCTTTAAATGTAATTTATTAAGTTACAACAGATTGAATTTCAAATTAATAAAATATTTAATTAAGATTTATTTAGTAATTATTTTAAATAATTTATTAATTTTTTTAATTTTTTTTTTCGTTTAATATTATGTTTATTTTTTTTTTTAATAAACTAACTATATAATTATATAGTATTTTCCTTTATTTTTTAGGATGGATTTATTTGTTTTAATTGAAGTAGTAAATTTTGTAATAGAAATTTCGAAAGGGTTATTTTTTTAATATAATATTTGATCATTTTTATTTGGAAACAGTTTTGATTTTAATCAGAACTGTGCCACTCAGCTGATTAAACATCAGTTGACCTAACCCTTAATTCTGCTGATTGGCCCATATGGTGATTTCCTAGACTAGTTTCTTTTCACTCAAACTAGGGATGCCAACGGTCAGTTCAGTTCAGTTTTGGTTTTAAAACTGCGGTTTTCAGCCAAAACTGAACTGATCGCAAAACTGACTGATAAAACTGAATCGCAAAACTGATTGCCAAACCAAATAAATTATTATTAGAAAGTGCTAATTATACCTTTATTTAACAATAACATTTAAATTTACATAATTTTTTCTTACAAAAATAGCGCTGATTTTGTGATTTTTTGGTGATACAAAAATCATGTGATCATTGCACAAAATTAAAATTCTCCCCATAATTTCAAAAAGGATAGTACTATAAATTTAAATATTAAAAATTCATGATTTTTAGTTATTCTCAATTGAAACAAAGATGTTTTTTCAGGATATGTTGTAAAATATTACAATTAACCGATCAGTTTTTTCATCAGTTTTTTATATATAAAACTGATGGTTAACCAGTCGGTCTTGGACTAAAATTGAACTGAAACTGAACTGGCAAAAACCGGTTATGACCGGTTATAACCGAACTTTTGGCATCCCTAGCTCAAACCCTTGTACTGCTTCTGCCACTTGCAACCCTACCCTCATGGCCATATAATTCGTTCTTGTTCTAAAATAATAGTGCGTTAAGAATCAATCAGTAAAATTACTTGCATTTGCTAGTCGCTATAATGCAATAGCAATTTGTTTCCATACAGGTATTGCATTAAAGGCATCTGAGATGCATTTTTAATAATTGAGTTACAATGGTGTGAAAAGTATTCTGAATAACACAAAAATGTTTTTGAAGAGAATTATAACCTCCTAAATCCACAAAGAATGGAAAGACATCTTATATTAGGTGGGATAAAAATAAATGGAATAGGTGTGTTCACTGTGGCACAAGTAAAAGTAACGTTAAGAATTGGTTGTATAATAGATATCCAGAAATTTATCATTTTTATATGAGTTTACAACATAAAGGGTAAATTAATAATATTCTGGTGATGACCTTTCCATAATATAATAGTGTAAAAAGTGCTTGAATCAATAGTAAATTTTAGCCAATCAGTGTAACTCTATGAAAAAAAAAGATGGGCCATACCTCCAGGGTTTATTGACTTAAATGATCATTGCTCTTAAATAGCGTACTATTGGTACGTCTACGGCCGATAATTCAGTTATCCCACGGATTTAAAATAACTGAAATTACGAAGTTTGATTTTTGTTAATAAATAACTATTATTCTATTTATAAAAATTTTAATGTATAACTTTTTAAATGGAATTATAGTATATAACGAAAAAAAAAAAAAAAAAAGAATTACGCCGAGCTATTTAATTCAACTCTACTAAACTTCGGCAATTCCATTATGTTGATCTAATTGAAACAAATGAAACACATAATGATTTCTATGATATTTCCAATTTTGGTAACCATGTGGTTACACACTACATCGGTAAAACTTCATTTACACATGGACTAAATATTTATTATTAACTAAATAAAATAATTCAATTAGTAATTGTTATTTATTGTATATGTTCTATGAAAGCACCGGACATTTTCCGCGTATGTTATTTATTGATCACTTCATAATAGTGATACACAAATTTTGATTACTTTATATTATAATTCACTTTATTATAAAATAATCAATAAGATACACGAAAAAGGTCCAGTTTGCTTACATCAAACATAACCAATAACAATTACTTGTTATGTTATGACTTATCGGCCACCTGATCAGTCAATATTTATCAGATTACAGATTAAGCAACTGGAGTATTTATTATTTACAATAACGCTAATAAACAATTAAGTAATTAATTCACTAGATTATCTATTTTCAGAATTTGTAAATATTAGCGTCTGATTATCTTTGTATAGTAAATTACTTATATTGCTTTAATCACATACCATAAAATATTTGCAAACAACCATTCTAATTTTATTTCTAATCGATAGTTATATCATTATATTCTGTACGTGCTAAAATTTTAAAAATTTTAAAATGTGTGTAAATAAGTGTAATAGAATAATTACTTCTTATATTTCGAGACTTTTCACCGAAGTCTATACCACCGAAACCCATTTCATCGAAGCTATTTTGCCGAAAAGCCACTTCGTCAAAAAACTAATATTATATGAAATATTAAATTATCAAATTATACATATGAATATCAACGAAAGAAAATAAAATTACCTTATTTAATAAAAAAATGTCTACAATTCTATTATATAAGTCAAACATATTAATTATATATCCATCAATTTTTTTTAAAAATTGTTAAACAAGTAAGAGATAAAAATATTAATCACTAACAACATTTGGCGAAATGTCCGTCCCTTCAACTGAAGGATTTCTGTGGAGTGAAATGAATGAGAATTCGGCAAAATATCCATTCGGCAAAATAATAGATTGCGGCGAAATGTACCGAAATCGTTTCAATCTACCTAAACTAAATTAGTTTATATATTAGTAAATGCTTATTAATGTTTAAATAATTAGAACAATTGTTCGTAATTAAAGTTAGAATCTAACTCGATAATTCGACAAATAAATTGATTTCACATTATTGCCGCTCATCACTATACAGTGATGGGCATTGGAAGTTGGAACTTGGAAGACTTCCGATTCTTCCAATTCCAATAATTTCTAATGGCGATCACTGTCAATTTGGTTCAATTTTTTGTGATAAAATCGCAATTATCAACGTTAATAAATAAATTTACGGTTTATTTGATGCAAAAAAAAAAAAAATAATTTAAAATAAAAAAATTTCTAAGATACATATGCAAATTTTGAAAAAACTTTACCTTAATTATTTTCAAGTAATGTCGTCAAAAAACTATGAACAAAAGATACCATATGTTCAAAAAACTCGTCTTAATAGCAACAGTATTCGCATTAGGAGAAGGCCACAAAAATCTTGTCCTGATTGTAAGGAAACAAAGGAATGTGTCGATTTCTTTTCCAATAAAATAAATAGACTGGAAGAACTAGTCAACAATTTTCATAAAAATATGAATCCATCATATAAAATAAAAATAAAATAACCTGATACCAATCTTTTTTTTATATAAAAAACAAATTAATAAATAAAAATCTATATGAATCAAGTCATAAAACTCATCAATAAACAGACAAATCATAAAAAAACTGCAATACCATGGAGTACTGAATTCATTACATATATATACGTTCGATAGTGAATATGATTTCCTAAACTATTAACTATGACTCTGATATAAATCTTCCTCAAAACTATTCGAATCAAAATATTATAAATATTATTAAATAAAATTCAATGAATGAGATTACAAGAATAGCATCACCACACGTTTTAACAACCACCTATTCACGTGGTCGTATAGCTATGGTTCAAAATAATTATCATCAGCCACACCATTCCTGCATAACATTATCTTAGAAAAGAATTTCGCGTGCGTTAAAAAATCTATTTATTTAAAAAATGTTTAAAGGTAATTTTAAATATTTAAAAATAAAATCCTTAACCATTTTATTAAATGTACAAAAATTATTTTATTTTAATGATTACTATTAAATGTTATAAAATGTTATACTACAATAACCGAAATTTTTACTAAATGAGCGCATTTTAATGTTACAAAAAAAATATAAATCTATGACTACATAAGCTAGCCTCATGAATATTACACATAAAAACAATAACTTGATTAGGTTTGTTGTTTATTTTCTTTAACTTAAAATAGAAAGCAAACACGTATTAATATGATTTAAAACGTCAAATTTCAAGCTAGACAAGTAAAAGTTAATATGTAGATATTTCCATACCTTTATAGACAACTTTCTCTGGGTGTCTTTCGCTTGTTTTAGTCTGATCAAAGTGTTGAAATTACATAGCGAAATCTTTACTTGCGTTATTATAAAATATCTACAACTTTATGCCAGTATTCTATACCTGAAGTTATAAACTGCTGTTGAAAATACTTGGCTTTATTACTTAGCAGTTAGTAAATATATAAAAGGGAAAAAAATAAAGGAGAGAAGGAATTTTTTTCGGTAATCATGTAAAAGTTAAAACGACAAACAATTAATTGATGTGTCTGAGATCATGATGAACCAATCAAAATTGGGGTTAAGATTCCTCATTCTCCTACTAGTAGACCGTTACGTCAGTTACATCATCCCATTTTAAGCGAAAAAAAAATTTTATCAATAATAAAATTAAAAATAACTAAAAAAGGAGTCCCGAAGTCCAGTGACTCCTATGGTTAGTTAATTACATTTTTTGAATATAATATTCGTCGAATCATTACACATTATGATTTAGATATAAAAATATTCTTCATAAAGCCTTTCATAATTGTATTAATTTTTTAGATATCGAAGGTTCTTGATTCCTTTTATAAAAAATCTTTTTATGTGGAACACCAGGACAAATTCACTTCACGGTAATTTATATCGTAAGACTAAAAAAAAGTTTTAACTCGTGAGTTTTTTTCACTTTTAGTAATACCCTCTTATTTTTTCGTAAATGTAGCTTAAATATTTTAATAAAAATGATATATTTTGACTCGTAGCGATTTTCAAAAATTGCTATTTTAACAGAATTTAATTTAAAGAATGACAAACTCTACCTCTAGTCGGAAATATCCAATATATGAATAAGTATTATAAACGGACATTCTAAAATTTTTCATTTTAACACATAATTTTACGCTTAAATAGGCATGTTGAAATTTGCTTTTAATACTATTCTAATAGTTTAATAATTAGAAGTGAAATGTTATTAATTCGATATATTTTATTTGCGATTAATCAAAATCAATTGATTATGAAATATGATTATACGAGATTTATAATAGACCGGTACTAATAGTATATAGTTCAAATAAAAAAAAGAATACAAGACTTGATTATCAAGTTTTCGAAAAAAAGTTTAAGATTTATTGAACTTCGGAAATTACTTAATGATTTTCATATCCGAGATTGCCCGGTAAAAATTTTTCTCACTTCAGGACTTAGAACCCGTAAAAATTTTTACCTCTCTATTTATTTTTTTATTTTTATTTTTATTGAACAGATATTAGAAGCGAACACATAAATTATATTTACCTCTCTATTTATAATATACAGTATATTTCTATTTAGTCGGTTTAAGATTTAAAAAGCGATATATCACATGATGCCAAATGGAGATATTTTATTGGCCAACTACTGTATATAATTATTATACGGTAATGTTTAAGAAAATCTTGATTTATTATAAATACAGAGATGAAAAAAAAAAATTGCAAAAAAAAAACAAAAGATAAAAAAAAAAATTCTAAGATACATATGCAAATTTTGTAAAACTTTTACTTTAATTATTTTCAAGTAATGTCGTCAAAAATCTATGAACAAAAAATACCATATATCCAGAAAACTCGTCTTAATAACAACAGTATTCGCATTAGGAGAAGACCACAAAAATCTTGTCCTGATTGTAAGGAAACAAAGGAATGTGTCGATTTCTTTTCCAATAAAATAAATAGACTGGAAGAATTAGCCAACAATTTTCATAAAAATCTTTATAAAACAAATACTAAACAAATTTCCGTATTCCATAGTAAATTTACGTTAAATGGTATTCCTTGCGAGCTTGAATATGACTTATCTCATTTCACATTAGAAAATTTGCAAAAATTGGCAAATTTTACAACTCAAAATTGTAATAATAAAAGTAATTCTTCTGGAAAAAATGATAATTAATGATATTTTTTCAATCGAGTACTAAATCTATTGGTAGATTCTAATTAAAAATTCTTCGATATCCCTTTATTATTCAATCATATCGACATGTTTATTTTTCTTCAAATTAAACTTTTAGCTTTTTATAATTCAAATTCCGCCTTATACCTTTATTATTCTATCGATATGGAGTTAAGTTTCAATATGCGAAAAAAAAAATATTTTTTATATGAATCACAAGCACATGTCGTACTTTATAAGATTTTAAGGTATTTTTTAAGGTATTTTTTAAGATAAATCAATTCACGTAATGCACGTGACGCTTGCTATGTATTTATATTATTTCATATTATATGCGTTCTTTTACAATAAAAAAACTTATTTACCACCGATAACAGTTGCAAATGATAAAAAGACGACTGTTTTGATAAATTTATTATATTTACATTATTATTAATTCAATGAATAGCTCATCATACTTCACGTATAATTAAATACATTATCCACGACTTCTAGTTAAAATTTTCTTGATATTCATTCACACGGATGGTGTTTATTTAAAAAGATGGATAAAAAGACCATCAATATTGGAATAAATCAATCATTAACCAAAATAGTTAAAATAAGTACTGTGGGGGAACTGGGGATAGCCGTGAAAATCATTAATTAGCGTACCGATTTTAATATATAATTTTGCAAAGAAATGAAATGAATGCCAATCTTGTTTACGTGAATCACTACTGACTTTATGTAACATAGAGGTATTTCTCTAGTTCTTTCTAGTAAAACTTGATAGAACAAAAGATTATACATCAGTTTTCTTATTAATTTATAATGGTAACGACTGGTAAAATTCATAGCAAATGGTTGAGACCTTCATGTGATGTAGCAGATGTTTTTGCAGTATTTTAGAAAATTATGTATTAAGAACAATATGTATAGTACAGTTAAAATGATCTATGTATGATTTTTAAATTAGTATGTATTATCAATTCATAGATTACTATATATAAAATCATATTATGTAAATTCATTTTTTTTGTTTATTTACAAAATTAAGAACTAATATTAAAGAAACTTAGCCTTATCTATTTTACTTACTGGTTCAACATCCAAAAGTTCTCTCATATTGCTTGCTCATTTTACTTTGAACAGAATTATTATTCAATATATGTATATTAATATTGGCCTTGATTTTAAAATCTAAATGAAAAATGTGATAATTTAATAATTTAGTGATAGTATAAATATCATTTACAGTACGAGTTTTCATTAAGTTCAACTTTTATTAATATTAATAGAGACATGTTATATATATTTTTCTTTTGCAAGAAATTTTATTATTTAAATCGTAAAGCGTGCTTTTTTAGTAGTATTTTTTTCTGTTCATAAAAATAATATTTTCTATAAAAGTCTATTCTATTTTTTCGCTATAAAAAGTAAAAATTTTTTCATTTCGCATAAAACGGGACACAAAAACTTGCATGGGTCAGGATTAAGGTTCATATATTTATTGTGGCAATATGATGTCTATCATACGTAGTGCATAATATTAAACGTAAAGCTAGTTCCCGTTAGTAATAATTACGTCACTTGGGACCACAATTTGGGTTGCAATCCTAGTCCCAGATACGATGCCCGAAATTAGAATAGTCTGAAATTGTGCAAATAACGAACTCAATTCCGGCTAGAATAGATAATGTGAACTATAACGGGTCCCATTAAAATATCAAAAATTGGAATAGACTAAAATAATCATATCAGCTAGGATTTATTTCCTTTTTCAGACACGAAGTCTTGATGTGAAGCTACAATAAAATTTTTGTATGACAATATTTTCTTCCTCATTTTGTAGCACAGAATTGAATACTTGAGTGAATAATCAAATAAACTTTTCACGGAACAGAATATCAATACATAAAATGATTTAATTTTGCGGGAAAAAATACGAAAAGAGGTAAACACCGATATCTTTTTTTGAATTAATATGATTTGATTTACTCATAAAAATAGATAAACAAGGAATGATTTTTATCTTAGTCCACAAAAATTAACTTTCGTCGTTTAATTTTAAAGATATTCCATCTTGATATGCTCATATTAAAAATGAAAAAAAAATTCTTTTTCCGCTTTCTAATAAAAAAAAGTATCTTATTTCCACTTTTATTTAGTTCATTCTCCTCCTAATTTTTCAAATGAATATACGGAAAGAAACAATGCTAATAGATGTATAAATCGTTACTTAGTAAAAATTTTTTTTAAACGTTATTAATTAAAATCATGTTTTTGATCGCCTTCGAGCGGCATATTATTTTTTCTGTTGTCTGGACAACAAAAACATGATTTGTTCCAAATATTTTTTTTTCAAAATATTATTTCTATCTATTTTAATTATTTTAAATGAAGTATTAAAAAAGAAATTCACCAGAAAAAATTTGCGTAAAGTATGAATGATATGGTTTCTTTAAATGACGAAAATTGGTGTTAACATGGTCATTATCTTTGACGAAAAGGGATTTGTTGATAGAAATTGTGTCTTGACTTTTTATTCAAATGATACATTTTGGTCTACGATCATAGAGAAGTAATATGTATTAAATTAAAATAACATAAATCCAATCCGTTACCCCGCCTACAGATTGACACGATTGACACGATTGACACACTATGTACTATATTATATGCTGATCACAATGAATTAATAATTATTTATTTAAACCTAGAATATTCTACGAACGGGAAAAAGTTTTTCTAATGAAAAGGTCAAAAAATGAATCTTAAAACGGTAATTTCTCAAAGAAATGAATACTGCATGAGTTTCTTTCATAATTATCGCTGATTATTAATCAATTTTTTGAATGTTAGAATTTTTTGATCGTTCTGAATTTGTCTAGAAAAAATGTCAGAATTTTTGATCATCCGGGATTTGCCCTAAAAAAAAAAAATGTCCGTCATTTGGAATTAATTGCCCGATCTATGTTAATTATTAGAGTCAGATCGTATATAAACCTTTTTTTTAATCTAACATTTCATTTTATAATAATATTTTTTTTTTTGACAATAATTTTTATTGTGTTAATAAATATATATTAAATTTATAAGTTGTGGATAAAGTTACAGACGTTTTTATAACAGCACAAACTTGTATATTTTAGTTAGGTATGCAAAGAATGTTTATAAATAGAATAAATTTTTTTAATGGTATTTATTCAATAAAATTATAATAAGTAAATAAATTAATTTTATTTCGTTTTCTTTTTTACTGTGTATAATGATATTTTTAGAATTATTATCTGTTTAATGTTGAAATCATTCGCGAAAAATTCAGCTAATCGTTACACAAGATCAACCAATCATAGTAATTAGTATTGGGTCATGTGATTACCTTATAGTCGTCCTTTTTAAACACTTATACCTGAGCTTTTGTTATTTGTATTTTATGATATTTTTATACAATAAACTTCTTTTGTTACTTTTGTATTAACATTTCTAACTTTAAAGTGTAATTTTAATACTACCACCTTTTTAGAGTATAATGTTTGTGAAACAAATTACATTTTATAGATTTTATAGCAGCATTAATTTTCAAATTTTTATTTTTATATTTTCAGCTTCGCCACTTTAGTTAAATGAAGTTGCCCTTTTATGCTTAAGTAAAGTTGTCCAATAAGATCGGCATTATGAGTACCTCAATTTTCACGAGTTTAGGTCTAAAATTCACTAAACAAGTCGAATTTTTCCTTTTTTTTTTTTTTTTTTTTTTTTTTGTCTTTCAATTTCAGAGTGTAATTTTATCACGATATTAATCCTATAAATATTAGAATACATAGTCTAATTAGTCTATGCACGATATTTTTTTTATTTACTTTTAGTTGAAATAAAATATAAATGATGTTGATAAAAAAAAAATAAAAGTAAACCATACAAATAATATTGCAATGATCGGTCCGGAAAATACAGGCGGATAATTTCCAGGCAATTTTTTTATTTGTTTTCGTGCAATTCTCTCTCGTACAACTTCTTTCTTATTTTCTCTCTACCGAATATTAATAATAAACTGTTAAAGGCTATCGCTGATGAGAATTGTTCCATTTTCATAATGGTTGAAATTATTGAAACATTTTTGTAATATGTTTCCTCCCCTCTCTTTTTTGATTTTCAGATTTCAGTTATTGACAATTTATGCCATAATTTAGGCTCAAACTTTAAAATTAATAATTAGTACGTTTCAAATTTGGTAACCCGTTCCGTGACTTGACTTGTGTTTACTTATATTGTATTAATGTTTTAATAATTAATAAAATGTCAAATAAAAATTCGTAAATACTAATTTCAGGAATTATAAAAAGATTGGTATTTGTGTTTACGTGTAAATACGTTATACGTGCAATAATCGTCTGAAAAGTACCATTATGTCAAATTTTCGTCATATAACGCAATATTATATTATAGCCCATTCATAGTTTCTTCTAATGAAATTGACAATAATATTGCAGCGATTTTTATTTTTATTTTTATTTTTGATTGCAGACAGTTAAATAGAACAGTGATACATATATAAGCACTCAAAAATGTGAGACTAATAACGAAAACCATTACTAATTGTCACCGACTCCAAAGAACCAGCACTATCCGCCTCAGCGTACTGGAGCGAAAAAAAAAAATTCCACCCACCGATCCCAAGGGATAAACGCCAAGAGAAAAAAATAAAAAGAAATAAAATGAAAAGTAACGCACTGGGGAAATAAAAAAAGGGGAGACCAAGTCATAACCGTTTCTTAGGCCGTGGCAAAATGTGGAAACACCTGATCTACGCTAAAATCCTATGGAATATAAGAAGATAAAATGAATTACTAGGTTAGCGATTTTCCGTCTAGCTTCTGTATAAGAGATTTGAGAAGCGTGCATAAGTCGTCTGAAGCTGCAGTCTTTTTACGAGATTTGTTCTTTTTGACTTTGGACTTCTTATGGTCAGGGCAAACCTGGACCTGTTTAGGAGGGTTCGATTGTCGTGTTTTTCGAGTGGAATCACTCTGTTTGTCTTTATTCTTCTTCGACTTAATCGGTAAGGGTGTCCTGGAATTCGTCAGCTTTATTTTGTCCGTTTGTAAGGTGAGTGCTCGCATCAACCTTTCATGCGTTTCAAAATAGAGTATTCCTTTGAGCCCTTGTTTATCCTTGATGACTTTCCACGCCGCAGCTCTCGTATGCTGGAGGAGGGATTCGCCATCAGGGGTGAATTTGCTATATATTGCATCTTCTGTAGTATCAGCGGGAAAGTGGAAGGAGGCTTGAAATATTTCTCGACTCTTTCTTTGTGCGAGCTTCCATTCGCCAGGAAACCACCGGACCCATATACCTCCTAGTTGGGTACACCAAGGCATCAAGATGAATTCGGTATCCTTTGTGGGGTTTAAAACAATGTCCACACGGATCGTGTAGTACTTATGTTGGGTCTTGAGGGAAATGTTTAAAACACGGCCCCAGTCAGAAAAAGCAGACTTTATTTTATCTGAGGACCATTTGGTGGGTACATCGTAGACCATGATAGTTCGACGTTGACGATTTTGACTTTCATGAACAATGTTATTATCGCACGTGACTTTCTGAATCGACCCTTGCTTCTCTTTGCCTTTTTTTGATTTTGCGGCTGGAAGTGTTACGACAGGGGGGGAGATCACGGATACATCCCGCGTAATTACCAGATCTACTGCCAATTTGGGAGTAAAACTCGTGGCTGCAGCCGATAGCTTACTATCTATGATCATCGCCTGAGATTCTGTTGATATTATTGGTGCGCTTTGTTCCGGTTGTGCCCATGATTGCTGCAGCTCCAAGTCTTCGAAATTGTTTCCTTGAGAGGGCGGCTGTAATATATCTTTAACCTTGATATAAAGTCTATCTAGTGTTAAACGCAAGTGCTTTTTCCCTAGACTGGTCGGTATAATAAGGTTGTTATGGGCGTAGTTTCTTTCAACAACAAACCGGCGGTCAGTTCTTTGAAACAAGTTACTCTCGCCGATGAGATAAGTGAGCGTTTTGTGTTGTTTAGTATCTGTAATAGGTTTTCCTAGGGGGGTCACTGGGTATACTTGACCTAAGTCTTTTATCAGTTTATCCTCGAAGGTTTTTATTAACTCTGTGATGGTGGTGGACCAAAAATTTTCAAAATTTTCCATCTTCTCTATATGTATTTTGTCTGCGTATTTTTTGACAAAAAATTTGTGAGAAAGTAGGGATCTCACAATAATATTGCAGCGACTTGACTTCTCAAATTTTATATCTGCTTTATTAAAAGATCACGTGATATTTTAGCCTGCATCAAGCCATTTTATTGGGTTTGGTATTGTTCTGGTACGAAATCCCAAAATCCATAATCCTGATGGTACATTATCCCGCCGACATCCTAAATCCTAAAATGCCAAAATTATGAATTGTTATAATTCTGAAAAGGACCCCGAAATTTACAATTTACATTGAAACCTAGTTTGCGTCAAAATACGGCGAGGAAAAATATTTCCTTTTTTAGAAGGTAGTGTGGAGTGAAAATCTTGCCTTTTTAGAAATTTCTGTGGGGAAGCCATTACCTTTTTTGGAGGACGTCTAAAATCGGAGCGGTTTTGGCCGGCATTACGGCATTAAGAAACTACGCAAGTGGGTATAAGCTAAAAGTGTCCCAATAGCGAAATTTTATAATCATGACATTTCATAAATCCAAAGGTAAAAATACCGAAATGAAAAATACTATATCAATATGGATTTCGAGTTTCAAGATTTTGGTCTTAAAGTTACTTGATGATAAGGTTTCGATAAAGATATCTCAACTTATTATTATAAACTTGTTAAATACGTAGGATTCCATACATTTCTGGATATTTTAGACTAATTTAATTTCTATAGAATTCCATGCATTATGTATACGATGTGGTTTCCCATACGCAGAAAAACTTCTGATGTCATAAAACTCTATGTCCTGAGACTTTATTACCAAAGCGTGATAAATTTTCTGGAAAAATCTGATAATAATCATTTTCCTGGTTTTCCGAAAACTCCGTCAATTATATGATCAATCTTCTAAAGAATTTTTTATAAAGCTCCGTTTAGGGTAGCTATTCGGATATCCATATCCGTATCCGATCGGATGCAATAATGTAAATATTATCCGTCATCCGAAGTCAGATCGAATTCTTTATCCGTTATACTTCCGTTATCCTTTCGACAGATATCCAATATTCGAATGCAGTCGGATATTCGGTTTAATATGTTTATCTGTGTATACTTTGGCTAATATTGTTTTAGATAGATTTTTTTTTTTTTTTAGTTTGAAATTGATTATTTATTTATTTATTTATTTGCAAATATATATTTATTCCATCGATTAATTATGTAATTATTTATAGATGTAATTATTGAATACCGTCAGATGATCTGCCTATCCAAGTAGACCAACTATCTCTTCAGAATCCCAACAAGAAAGACGCTAGAAACTACCCAAAGTCAAAATATTCCTCAAACTCAGAATAATATTCCTATTCCAATGGAAAGAATTACTGGAACAATTGCAACTCCTACTTTTTATAACATGCTTTTGAATTGTATGGTACGCCATATACTGTAAGTATGCGTTCGTGTCCAATATCCGAATTTAGATGATCATTAACGTTAAGATATCAAGACCGTCAAATAAGTAATTTTACGCGCGCACGAAACAGAGGTGATTTTTATGAATGCTCTAACATTCGGTTTATTTTTGATGAAATTTGATTATTTGTTACGTATCTTTTATAGTAATTATATTAGAATTTTTCTTATAAAAAACCTGAAAATTTCCTCGTTCATTTTTTAATTAATTGTACATTTTTTTTATCCTGCGCGGTAGTTATAAGTTTTATAAGGAATTTTCATAAGGAATTTATAAGAAAAAAGATCAAATTTCATTCCACTGTCATCAAGTAATTTTAATTCTGAACAAAGAACGCGCGAAAATTCAAGATTGAATATTAATATGAATGACGCAAATGATGCAAATAATGCAAACAATAAAAATCAAACCCGTTACCGTATGCGTTGATTGTTAATATCAACAGAATCATCCGGATAGCTACACTCTAAATTACAAGTAACCAACTCTTCCAAAAATGATTTCTTTAATGGGACGAGTAACGATAGTCTCGAATCCTTAATCTTACCTGTTGAATTCTTTCTTTAAATAAGAATTTTATTAAAGGCAAACATCAGTCATAGAGACAACGATTATAATGGAAGATCAATACTAGCAAACGACTTTTATATAATATAGTTCTATTATCGTTCGATATATTCGATTTGATCGTTTTATTTCAAATTTAATTTGGTTATTTTTAACGAAAATGTTAACAAACATATTAAGATATAATACCAAATAAGGTTTTAAGTTGTACGTGATTTATTTATAGTGGTAATTTATTAGTAGTTACTCGTAATTAATTTAGAAATTTTTATTTATTTATTTTTATTTTTATTTTATTTTTTTTTTTATAGGATTAAGATTTTTTAGATTTCTTACGAATTCTCCATGACAAATTCATCATTATGATATAAAATGTATGTAAATGTAATAAATTACAGTTTATTTTTATTCTTATCAATTCCCTATTATAAATATAACGCCACCTTAATATCTTCAAATTAATGATTTATATAATACAAAATTTTAAAGGTTAGACCCATCTAAACACACGCGTGACATATATTTTTTAATTCCTCAAGCATCATCTACGAATTTTTAATTTAAATGTTATATTTAGAAACTTTAAAACTATAAATATAACTTTTAAATGAACGGAACCGGAATTTCCTATAAATAATTTGTTGGATTATATGCACAAGATACTGTTGAAAGGAAATTAATACAAACTAATTCATTATATATGCCAAACGCGTAATCATTATTATAATGGACATTAAAGGAAATTCATGCAAATGTAGATTTGCATCTAAAGTTAAACAGCCGTTTCAGAATTTAATCAATACTCTTTTGAGAATTTCATTATATGAACATTTTAGAAATTCTATCTAAAAAGCATGATTCAATGAAAAGGAGAAAGAAAGGAAAGAAAGGAAAGAAAGGGTAACAAACTTGCTTATCAGAAACATGATTTATTATTCGTGTGTGAATAAACTTTTATTTAGATATTAGTCAAAAACAGATTAACTCAAACTGATTGATCGGTTTATCACGCGCATCAGTTAGAAAAGAGTGTTTCGGGTGTTTCATATAATAAGATTTGGCGTTTTATTTTTCATGATGACAAATGTGTTATTGATACCAGCCTTTTTTTGTAACCATTATAAACAAAGAAAATTTTTTTCGTTATTGTTACTTAGGCTTAAATGGAAAACGAAACAAAGGAAAATCGTTTCCTTTCTTTTAAAAGTTTAAACAATATATATATAATTTATATTAGAAATTCTTTAGGCATTTTCGTCACATGGTAAATCGTGAATCATGCAGGAGTCAATATTTCGATTTAGAAATTTAAAGCTGTATAACTGTATCTGTGGCGCCCACCTGTAAAAATAAATAAATAAATAAACTTCACATTCAATAACAAAGAGGGGCCAATTATTAAAAGTAGAAGACTAACCTTCTTTGTCTTATAATAATTTTTTACTTGTCTTATTAATTAGGCACATTATTATTATGGTAACTTTTTAAATTTTTCAAATGGCAATCACTTTTTTGGTCAACAAAGATGATCTGACACGTGACTCACGTGACATAATCTTAATTTAAAAACGATGCGATTGATTCCCTTTCTAAAATAAATAAATTTTTATTAGCACAAAAAAAAAAAAAAAACTCATTCATTTCTTTTACAATGTCATCAAGAAATTATGAACCAAGAGCAGTCGGTACACCATATGTTCAAAAAATTAAGCTAGTAGAAAACAACAAAAGAACTAGGAGGAAGCCTTCGAAATCATGCTCCAATTGCAAAGAAGCGAAAGATTGTATTAGCTTATTTTCGAGTAAAGTAAATCGGATTGAAGAGATCGTTAATAATTGTCATAAAATTTCAAAAAAGAAGATCCAAAAAATTTCTACATTCAACACCAAATTTATTCTAAATAACGCACCATGCGAGTTGGAATATGATTTGTCAAATTTTACGTTAGAAAATTTACAAAAATTGGCGATTTTTACAACTCAAAATTGCTTTAATAATGACGATAACGATAATATTGAAAAACGATCCTTATAATTATTTTGAATACTCATAATCAAAATAACCACCATTAAATAATATAGTTTATCATCATTTTCTTTATTTCTTTATTGTCATCAGTTATATTTATTCAATTAAGTTTTAAAAAATTTATGATTTATAGTATTTAATTTTTGAAAAATATCATTAAGGATTTATTTTGTTATTGCTATTTTTTTATGTTATATTCAGAGTTAATTATGATAACTATGATTATGGTAAATCAAATTTAATTTCGAAATCAGCATGAGTTTTGAATGAACTGAAAATCTCCTAAACTCGAAAGTTCTTTTTTATTTATAACTTTTCTTAATAAAAGTGCTGTTTTTAATATGAAATCAGATATATTCTATCCACTTGAAAACAATTTCGCAAATATTACTTAACACAAATTTTCAAAATCTCGAATACTGACCTTTTCTTTAAAGCAGCAGTTTTGCTTGCTCAATAAATTCACTTAGAGCTCAAAAAGATGTTTTAAATACCATTTTTGAAATTTAATTTGTGAAGAATATCAAATCTCACCCGGGTGTGACTATTTTTGGAAAGCTACCTGAGTGTTATTCTGAATATGATGATGTAGAAAGTTGATTATGGATTTAAATAATCCGTTAGAAATCTCTTGGTTTATTTGAAGAAATTTGTTTTCAGTGTGGAAAGGAACAACAGTGTTGTGTAGATTATTAGTGTAGATGAAGAATTTTATTATTATTGCAGAATGTTATGTTAAAGTTTCAAGCAAAAAAAAAAAGTGGTAAAGATATATATTTCGTTAGCCTCATTATATAAAGCCATACGATAAAAATTTTACTATAAAAAATAAAATCATGAATTCTTATAAAACTGAAGTTCTTTTACTTTCTTTAATGATGGTTCCCTATCTGCTACCGGCCCTCGACATTCTAAATTAGGTTTTTGCTGGATTGAAAATATATATATATATATATATCGTCCGAACCTACTTTCCTTAATTATTTTCAGCTAAAGGTTGCACAGTTTTCAACCGGCATCGACCAAAGCTGAGAAGACTTTAATTTTAATATGTTTGCTGACTATTGTTAACAACCCTGAAGTATCTATTAATATGAACTCTCTTAATTGTATCTCAACATATCAGCAGAAAATTACGGACTCTACTATCACCAAGGAAATTATTGAATATAAAAAAACCATCTTAGTCAAGACGTCAAGTATCTGGTAATCAAAATTAAAGTTCATTCAGATAATGGTTTCAACAACATCGCGGACACACTAGCTAAGGATAGACGATCACTTCGGCTATTTTAACACCCTTCTGGATCAGCAATATTGATCCCATCGATCAGAATACTCGAAAATGAACGCATAATATTATGCATAGCCTACAATTCGCAAGAAATTTTTAGCTTGTATTTTTAATTTGTATAGAATGATCCGCGTGTAGTTTTAAAGATGATCGTATTAAGAACTTCAAAGTTAAAAGATTCACTCACATTCTATCTATTGGGAATGTGTAACAACGATATTATCCGCTACTTTATCCACAACACACGCTCACTGCTCAACTGCTGCCTTTCATACAACACACATGAATATTCGAATTCATATTGTAGATTCTGCTCTAAACGTTTGCAGGAGTTCAATCACAAAGTAACACGATACATCTTTTATACAACTACTCTTACAACAATCATGGAGATGGCATCTCAACAATTCACATAGTTTGTTTTTTATTCCACTAAATAGCACCTCAAGAACTATCTCTATAACCTGGTTCGAACATTCAATAAATCTAATAGGTCTATAGAACACATCATAATTTACTGTACGTTGCATTTTTATAACGAGATTACGCGCCTTTTATGGGGACGTCTAAAATGGAGTAGTATCATGTGACCAAAAAAATTTGTCACGGGCGTCACACCTCGCTACTTTTCATTTTTACCAAGTGTACTGGGGACTTGAATGTTTGCTATTTGTTACAGATTATTTGTCACATTAGTAATTTCATAATGCCGTAATGTCGGCTAAACCTACTCCGCTTTAGACAATCCCGTCAGGTCATGTCTGTCGCATTTTTCAAACGGAGACGTGAGTATAGTTTCCGAATACAAGAATGTAATCTTGACAGAAAGATTTTATTTTATGAAATACTATCTAATCAAAACTATGTATGTCCAGTTGCAATACCCTGAGGGTCAACCCACTGAACACCCAAGAACCAGTGAATAGGGAAAACTAAGCTGATGATTTTCGCTACCCTACTCTCTATCTTTTACTCCTAATTTTGTCAATACTTATTTCAATAATATCTCGTTGTTTTTTCTTCTTCGAAAACTTCTTGGCCACCAGATGAAGCTGGTTGTGTTTAATAGCAACGTTCTCCTATGGGAGGATTTCGACTCTTTTTTTGCGGACGACCTTACCGAATGGAAACTATTTTTTTCTTTGATTGTTTAGGGTTTGTAACGGTACCAACGGAATTCTTTCTTATTGTAGATGAAGACAAAAATTAAGTAGATGGTCACGTGAACTTATGTTACGATTGTTTGTTTAATCAAGTTATTTTCTAACTTCCTGTACTATTTTCATCATTCGATTTAGGACTAATTTGTAAAAGCTGGTAAATACTAACGCTAATGTTTCTATATAGAATATTTATTTTTATTTACTAAAACTGACCTTATAATAATCAATTCTCACATTAATCCGATCACCGAATTACCGATATAATCATTTTGGCTATTGCTGATTTGGAACTACTATAATAGTCTCATGTGTCTATTGATTGAATAATCAAACATTAAATCTATTTGATATTTTTTTTTTTTTTAATACACAGTACGAGAAAGTGAGAAAGTCATTTCAGAAATGTGTATTATTATAAAGATTGTTACTGTTAATGAGAAATTACATAAACTGTTAGATGTGAAGTGTTTAGACAAATCGATAACTCCAAAGATTTATTAATGCACATAGTGAATTAAAATTTGTGCTTGAAAGTAACTGAATTCATTCACATGTTCAACTTGTAAAATTATCGAACAAATGGAAGCGTAATTTTAAATTAATAATGACTAGAGATACCTTGTAATTTACGTAATAACGGAATTACTTTTTCTGATTCGTTTTAGGTCTTATGAAATTTTATTGTTTAGTGTTATTTCTTAATGTAAAATGTTTATAGTTACACCCGTTTAATTTTATGTATCGTTTCAATTCTTTTAATGAAATTCTGTTATGATCATTCCTTTCTCCGAAATTTTCTTTTTTTTAATATTTGGCTAAAGCCGATACAATAAGGGGTAATTATAAATATACTCTCACTGTTTATGAATCATTATTTTTTATCATCTAAATTTTCTTTAGAAATGACGGAGTGCATCAATGGTTTTTTTTTGTATACTATTAAATGCACGGATTAACTTTTTCCAATTAATTTTATCTGCATCATTGTTGACAACTGATGATCAATTTCTTTGTTATAAGTACCACGTGGCAAGCGTCATATGAATCAAAACAGTCACGTAATACATATATTATTTTTATAAATTAAAAATTGGTAAAATGCGTCACAAAATTAATAATTTAACATTGCCACTGATCGATTGAAACAAATAAACATTAAAAATATTATTGAAAAATATTAAATGCATTCCAAATAATTTTTTTCTTATTTTGTATTTATCTGTATTTTATGCAAAATTTCATTTATTATTATTATTATTATTTATGACAATAATAAAATAAGTAGTTTCAATTATCATTTGGTCGCTTCGCTATGATAAAATTTATACATGTAAAATTTCACAACATATTTGAATTTTTAATTTTTTCTAATTTTTACTTATATATTATATATACATATATGTTAATCACAAAAAATTTTGAAAGTTACTATAATACAATATATGCAAAATTTTTCAATTTTAAAACATTTTATTAAAAAAAAAAAAAAAAAATACTAAAGATATTAAATACATTATCGCACTGCGCAAAAAGTACTATAAGGATTTATAGATTTAATATATGGAAATTTATAAATAATGATCTACAATGATATATTGTGATAGTACATACATGTATGTATGATTTTTTTCATTATAAATATAAAAAAGTTTGCATCAATGGTGCTCATAAATGCATTCATTCATTGTCGAATATTAATAATGTTGTATTTATTAAACGTAAATAATAATAAAATATAATAAATTCCATACACTTTATTTTTATAATAGACAGTTTCCGACAGAAAAAAAAAAAAAATCAAGAAATACGCAAGAATGGTGTCATATGATGTTTTTTTTTGTGGAAACATTATCAAAAGATTTTTTTTTTTTTTTTTTTTTTAAAAAAAAAAAAAAAGACTAATGATAATAATAATTTGTAATAGGATCTTTTCGATATTTTATGTAGCCGCTTCAAATATCTATTAAATTGGTTAGTAAGAAAGTAAGACGATGATAAGTCCTTGGTTGCAGCAGATATTCTGTTTTGTTTTTCTAATCAATTATAACAAATAATGATCGACTGTTTGTTCAAAACGAAGATCATGTGAACACGAATTCATTGATTTGTTTTAAATCATTTAGAATCATTTAGATTGATTGGCAACGAATGTTGTTTGGTATAATTTACATATCCAAATAATAAATGATTCACTCAATAAATAAATAAATTAAAGTTAACAATTGAAAATAATATTGTTGTCTCAACGCCCATAAGTAAATCGAAGATCACAGTAATCATCGATAAAGAAACCCAGCCTAGTTGAACAAATGCAATAATACTAATTTGATGTGGTGTAAAATTCTTTCTATATGAATTTTAGATGCGTAAACTTGGGCATTATATATCATTTAGATGCATACCATCTCTGATGATAGATATATTACTTAATGCAATATAAGAAGAATCACAAGATCATGTAATTACTAGTAATTATTTGAACATGACCACAACAAAAAGTATTAGCACTTACGGAAATATACATTATGTAATCCCGGTATCTCCCAGAAGGAATGTGACACGACATTTTTTTATTCATAATGCAAATAAACAATCGGAGATCTCCGAGATGTTTATCTATGCATACCACTATATCATATTAAATTATATGTTCTCCTGAACTGTTGATTGATAAAAGATAAGATAAGATAAGATAATAAAGAAATTATATAATTAAATAATAAACAACATAAATGAATTGATTATAACCCATTATATTGCGTCATTTTGATTATTGTTTGATATATAAGTTTCGTGACAAAATGTAAGTAAAAAATTTCTTACCATAAACAAATTTTCTTTCAATGTCATCAAAAAGCCGTTCAAGAACATGCAACACACCATATGTTCAAAGAATTAATTTGAATAACAATAATGGGAGTAAGAAAAGACTTCCGAAATTATGTCATAATTGTATCGAAACAGACGATTCTATCGATTTATTTTCCAAGAAAGTAAATAGAATTGAAGAAATCGTTGACAATTTTAAGAATCGTTTAAAAAAAAAACCCATAAAACATTCTATTTTCAATGCCAAATTTACTTTGAATAATGTTCCTTGCGAATTGGAATACGATTTATCAAATTTCACTTTAGAAAATTTACAAAAATTAGTAAATTTTACATCAAATAATAACATTTCATTAAAATAATTTGATCGTAAAAAAAACATATTTTAAATATTAAAATCATCTGTTTAACTGAAAATTGATTTAGTTAATTTTCAAATGAAAAGCGAGAAACTTTTATTTTTTATTTTTTATATGAAAAATAAGCAATTTTGAAATGAAATTAATTTCTAAAATATGTATTAATATTATTATGTATTGTATCCAAGTGTTTTTAAAAAATTTTAGTAAAGGGTGTAAAGATTGTCACATTTGATTATTTTGGATGGGTAGTACCAAGTTATGTATCAATTTGTGACTTACGAAATATTATATAATAAAGTCACTGCATGATCTTTAATAATTTAGATTATCGTGCTCTGCTGTATGATGATGATGATCATTTTTTATGCGGAAGTTTAATAATTACAATAAACTTTATTTAAGCTATATACAATACATGTGTTGTATTTATTAATTATGGCTATTAAAAAAAGCTAGTTTATTATAGCTTAATTTGAGTTAACTAATAGTTTAAACGAATCATCATGTCACACTATAATTCAAATGATGGCAATAAAAATTAGCTTATATTTGAATATAAATTAAAATCTTATTAATTCGAATATTGTTAAATCTTATGATGATGAAAGAAATATAATATATAAAAACAAAAAAAAAAAATTAATAAAATATGATAAACTAAGTAACCAATTTTAAAATTGCAACACGTTAGAAAGCATCTGCATATACAGTACTTTTGTCTTGTTGATTTTCTTTCACAGTAAGGATAACTGATAAAAACGGCATTTTGCGTACAATTAAAATAGACCGGATAAAAAGTTTAGTAAAAATATAGAATAAATTTGAGAAATCATAATATACTTTCTAATAGAAATAAAATAAAACACGAATAAATTTTTCAGTGCAAGATTGTCCCGATGTTGCGTACAAAAAGTGCTTTATTTTAATATATTTTTTTCATATATAAGTTTAATCCAAGTCGTTATAATGTACTACTTTTATAGAGCCGGTGATTTACAAATTTATTCCTGAATTTGTAAAGGTTTAATTAGGAGAAGAGGATTGCACTTGGTTTGACTTTGACGGCGTGTTTTGATTACGCTAATTTATTATTTGTCATTATAATTACTGTACTGTAATATATTAAAGAGTTAAAAGAGAATGTCATTCCCCAAAATTGAATATTCCAAATGTGATAAAACTTTGTATTTTAATTTTTAATAAAAATCTAAATTAGAAATTTGTGAGATTTTTTCTAATCTCTAAAATTACATTTTAAACAAATGTTACAATCTTATTTTAATTCACAGTATATAAAAGTATTAAAACATTAATTTTCTATTTACTTTATCAGAAATAATTTGGCCCAATCTTTTGTTTCATTACACAATTTCGAAGGCCTTCAGTTTTCTTAGTAATCTTCCCGTTATGATTACTTAAATTAATTTTTAAGCATATGGAGTTCCAAGCGTATGACTCCTTGACGACATTGGATAGAAAATTCATGAGGTAATGATACTTTAAATCAATTTTTTAGTATCTATATATTAGATAGATCGGCAAAGTACGTTTTATTGCTATTAAAAGCTTTACCAGGCACTTACAAATCGCCAAGAAATCAATATATGACTGACTTTGGAAAACAAGACTGAATTTCGTAAAAAATGGATAACAAATTCTAAAACAAGTTGACAATAAGAATTTTCTTATTAGGGTATTTTTGATATTCTACTTATATAATGCCAAGGTCTTGGCAATAACCATAGATTGATGTTAATTTCGTTTGTATTATTATTATATTCTGATAGATAAATTGAAACCAAATATATTTTACCTAATTTGTTGATTGTATCAGAAATATTTTATTTATTTCGCTTCAAACATAAAATTTATAATAGGTGATATGTGTAATCTCGATGAAGTAATTTGTTTATAGAGTAAATTAAATATCAGTATACGCTGTGCTAACTAATTCAATAACGGATAAACAATTACTCTTTTTTGGGTAACGCGTTTCCCAAAAAAAAATAAAAAAAATGAATTATTAATTACAGCTTGTTATATAAGAGGTCTCCAGTTTTTGAAAAAATATTTTCAAATTAAGTCAAAAAAAAAAAAAAAAGAAAAAAAAAGAAAAAATTTTCAACTTCAAAAAAAAAACAAAAAATAAAAAAAAAATCAATTTAACTCTAATCTATGCACTTGATTGATTAAAAAGATTTTACAAAATTTCATTCCAATGTCAACAAAAATTCGTGAATCAAAATCATCAGGAACGCATAGAATATCATATGTTCAAAAAATTAATCTTAACCTAAGTATGAGAAAAACTAAGAGAAGAGCGAAGTTATGTCCTGATTGTGAAGTAAATGCTGATTGTATTAAATTATTATCTAATAAAGTAAATAGAATCGAAGAAATTGTTAATAGTTACTATAAAAATTTTCCGAAAAAAAATACCGAAAAATTTTCTTTATTCAATGTAAAATTTACATTGAATAAAATTCCATGCGAATTGGAATACGATTTATCAAATTTCACGTTGGAAAATTTACAAAAATTAGCAAATTTTACAACTCAAAATTGCAATAGTTTTATTGCTAATAATAATAGCAATTCTTTAAAAAAAATCGATAATTAAACCTTTCGATAATTTTCTTTATAATTTTACTACGCATACCTCATCAGTGTCACGTGATTAATTCTGTCACACACATGTCACACTTCTCCTTTTTCATTTTTGACTCGAATCCACCGTAACACGCTGAATCCCCCCCTGATTAATGTATTAAAAATTTTGACTCGAATCCACTATTTAAAAAAAACGTTGCGTTCATTTAAATATTCTAGGGACGAATTTTTTCGTGCTAAAAATTAAAGATTACCAAAATTATTTTCTTGGTTTCGGAAATTACTATAACTGGAATTTTGTGTAATATTAATTTTCAAAAAGAAAATTGTGACACCAGTGCTAGCTCGCCAGTGTGGTAAATAGCAAACCTCTTTTCTTTATTTGATTTGTTATTCTATCGCTATGTTTTGGTTTAAGATTTTTTAATGGTTAATAATATTATTAAATTACAATAAAAAATATTGCTTAAAAAAATAATTTATTTTAGAGATATAATTTTTTGATTTCTCAAACTTGTCATATATGAAACAAATTTATGAAGGTAAAGGAATACTCTCAACTAGTTTATGCAATGTTTCATCCGCTGCCATTTTTAATAATGCAAAAAAAAGGATTTTCCGCCGTTAATTGGTTGTAGTACACATATAATATGTTTGGTGGTTTAATTGTTACAAAATTTTAAATTTTTCTAAAGCGAATGTGATTATTTATTTCTAAAAAAGGTAAAATGGAAGATACGAATTGATAAATTAGTAAAGACGGAATTTTTTTAAATCGAACATTCAAGCGTTATTTTTATTAATAATTTCGGATAAAATTTATTCTGTTTAAAAGGAAAAGGATACATGTCATTGATTTAAGTTTCATTTGTAAAACTTAGAAATTTTAGTTCCTAAATCTAGACCTAGAATTTATTATCCGTTTTAAAAAACTTTATCATACGATTTTTTAATTTTGAAGAGTTTACTGGTGTACCTGCATTAATAATTTGATTATGTAACGACATTTTTTATAGTGATGTCAATACCTATAATGGCTAGAAGTAGTACTTTAATTAGTTAATATAAATGTATTTATCAGTGGTCATGACGTAATTTTTTTGATGCGTAAATTGATTATTTGCGGATATGTGTATTTTTAAAATTCTTCACAAATAGTTATTAAAAATTTTAATTATTTTAGATTAAACAATTACCATTACAGTCCTGAATTTAAACATAAAAATATTTTGAAAGCTCTTATTAATCTGTTTCATACATGATGGAGTATTACAGTTTGAGAAACTAAAAAATTGTATTTCCGAAAAGACTGCATCCCGAACCAATAAACTTTTTTTTTTAAGCAGTATTGTTTATTGTATCTTTTCTGCGCATATACATTTGTCACACAATATTCCATATTAGGAAAATATTATTTAATTCCGGAAGGAATTATAAACTTGGCCGGAATTACTGTCAATCATATGCGTATAACTGCGTATGAAACTACTAAATTGGGTGGTCCGTTCTTTTTTGCAAATAGCTGTAAGAAAAATCAACTAATGATAGTCCGAGTCCGATCGGGTCATGCAGGCACGAATCATTAAGATTATTAATACGGACCTTATTAAAAGTCAAATCAGGTCAAATTAACCCAGGTCAGCTCGTATCTAAATTGAAATAAATTTTGTAAAATTTTTTAAGTAATCAAGTGCATATATTTAGAATCGCCATAAAATTATTTTTTTTTATTTTAGTTTTTAAAATTAAAATTTTTTCTCAAATATTTTAAAAACTGGAAAGCACACTACATTTATACAAAGTAGAATTACTAATCACAATTAATAATTCATTAATTATAAGTTTTATCCGTCATTAATTTAGTTGGTTTTGCATTATATACCGATATTTACTTTTTATCTTACAAATTATACGAAATGCACAAGAGGTTTGGATCAATACAGCTCCGAAACACCCCATAGACAGACTTCATTATATCGATAGGCATCTGTGATAAATTTTTTTGTTTGAAGCAAAATATCATAAAATATTTCTGATATAATTAATCTTATTCAGTCTCTGGAGTTGTTTAGGCTTAGGGTTAGGGAAAACCTCATTTCTAAAGATATTGACTATAAGGATTCACCTACGGTGACCTGAAATCCGCGTACATAAATCGAAAGAAAAAAACTATTTTCTAAAAAAATTATTTGAAATAAATATTCTAATAAAGAAATTACCAGTCATCAGGGACCCAATTGATTGGAGGACATGATCACGTGGCACACGAAGCAATGATTGGTCCTTATAATAATTATAATGAAAAATCACATGATTTTAATAAACATTTGTTACCGGTGATGAAAACAAGTGGTGGTAAATTTACTAAATTATAATGTTAAACAAAATTAAACATCTATATGTAAAGTTACTATAATACTAAGAAGCAAACGAAACCTTGCTAAGTGTAGATCAAACGCACAAAACAGGAATTTTTCATACTATATAATAATAACAAATTCAAAAGCAAGTTGGAAATCCAAGAAATTTCTCCGGAAAGGTATTTTCAAAAATCCTATTTATATGACGCCAAGGACTTGGTAATAATACTGATTTCCTGGTGATAAATAAATACCCGGTAAAATTTTTAATGACTATAAAATTATTTATACGTACTTTTATAAAAATAGGTTAACCGATATATCTAATATAAAAAGTTGATTTTTCAATAAAAAGTTTTTTTTTTTGTTTCTTCAAAAAACTGAGAGTTAAAAAAATATTAAAAAGAAGCATCACCACTTTGTTAATATTCTATTTAATGTCATCAAGAAGTTATACGCGTGAGACTCCATATGCTCAAAAAACTAATTTAAAGATCATTAAGAAAAGGCCTTCGAAGTTGTAATAAAATAGAAGATTATATCAAATTACTTTCTAATAGAGTAAATAAATAGAATTGGAGAAACTTTGCAGAACCTTCTAAAATCTAAATCACGTCGTGACAAAGTCGAAATTATATCATAAACCTTATAACCAAGTTCTGGTCACGATATGATTTCATGTCCTTACGATAAGCTTATCCTAGAATCCTCTTCGCCTTTACACTTATAGACAAAATACACAACATTGATTGCATTCATAGAGGAAATCCTTTGCCAATTAGTATTTATCATTTGCAATCTGTAAAGGTCTAGAGGATACGTGAGTATTCAGAACGTTCAAAGAGTGTTTAAAATGACGAAGACGAAGGAAGAAGATAGAAAAGTGGAACAAATATATATAAAAAGTAGTACAACGAGCACTTTCCGGAGTCAGTGTTTAAAAGAGAATACATGAATCTCAATAATGATTTTCCTAGAATGATTGGATTGCAGGTATCAGATATGGAAATGATTTTACCGTGATCAAAAATTTGTCACAAAAAGTTGAAATGGAAAAAATGAACAGTGAAATTTAAAAGAGGGGGACAAGAGTGTAATTATGGAACAAATCAGGTTAACTTCAGTTCTTCAAGTTCAGTCGTAGATACTAACTGTATTAGAATATAGAAAAAATCAGCAGCGTAACCAAAAAATCCCATGGAGAAAGAAGAACTTGACGCTAAGGATGATATTAATATTATGGAAAATTATGGAGATAGTAGTAACGTATTAAAGCTAAACAAACATGTCTGAAGTGGTAGAGATAATCAAAGATCTACGAAACAAAAAAATTAGCAATCAAAATGTAAAAAACCGGATTACGATAGTAGAACAACGAATTGGTGATGCGCTTCAATGACATGTTATCACATTCATACTCATAAATAAAATCACCTTCTTTAAGCTCATCTATAAGAGCCTGAGCAGGAGTACTTCCTGCTAACTTTTTTTGACAAAGCTGATCACGAGTATTATGAATATCTCTACTGACTAATGTTGATGCATTGTTTGGTGAAGAACCTGATCCAGCAACAGTAATTGCAGCAACGACAGGTAATAAAATAAATTGTAGGAGTTATTGGAGTTTATGAATACAACAAAGATCGGGAAACTTTCAGGTTGAGATACACGGACAATGTTACAATGAAAATTGTAGATGCGTTAGAAGTAAAGATGGTCACTCGGTCTCGGGACTTATGGTCTTTTCATTCTTAAGACCAAAAAGACCGGACCGAAAAGACTGCAAACTCTTATGGTCTTTGTAAATAACTTCCCAACCCAAGGACCAGTTCTATCATTCTGCTCATTTAAAAGACCATAATATACTAAATATAAATTATTATTATCATACTGCAGTCACCCATTGCTTCATACTGGGACTATTAAGTTGGTTTAAATCAATATAATGGTGTATATTGAAAAGAAGCTTCTAATGAATAAATCATGGCCACAATTTATTATTTAAAATTTGGCTGCTAACTTAGTTATTTATTTATTTATTTGCTTTAGATTTCTCTGTTATTCGTTTCTAAACTACTCAAGGTTCCTGATCTAAGGTCGTAGAAAACTAAGGAGTAATGGATAATAGAACAAATAATTAAGGCACAATAACTCCTCCGGTTCCTTATTATTTTTTCCTACTGCTTTTTTGCTTTAGAATAACACTAACAAAATTTTTTTACCATTTCTTTCCATTTTCCATTCGTTTTTCTACACATTCTTCTCGTTTCATTACACTCACTTTTTTTGTTCCATTACACTTATTTTTTTCGCTCCATTAACAGTTATTTTTTCGTTCCATTATACTTTTATTTTTTTTTATTCCATTAACATTTATTCTTTCACACCTCGTTCCTTTGATACATTTTCCGTCCCTTGTGTCACTTTTATTGTTTCTCTACATTTATTATTTTTTTTCATTTCTTTACACCCCTTATTTTTTTTTTTGTTCCTCTACACCAATTTTTACGTTTCTCTATACTCATATCCGTTACTTTACACTTATTGTCTGGAGCGAAGCGAAGGACTATATATGTTTATGAAAGGTGATGATTAATTAAGGTCACGTGGCGATATCCATTTGTCCGCACACGTTACGTCACTTAAATTTTTGTGCTACATTAGTAAACAAAAATAAAAATAAAATTGCAATACGCTAAATGTAACGCATTAAAATAAATATTTTGCTCCGGACTCTCAACGGTTTCCGTTTCCCTAGTTTTATATTTCTTTTATACATTTCTTTGTTTCTTTGATTTATTTATTTTTTTTGGTTAAAAACATATTAATGATTAATAAAGAAGTTATAAAAATCTAAACAAATCTACAAAAATTTTAGACAATAAATCACGTAATAAAGTAATGTAAATCGTATGTGTGATACTTGTGTGATGAATAGTTTACCCAAAAATAAATAAATAAATAAATAGAATAAAAATAAATTGAAGCCGATATCCTAATTAACATTTTACAAAAAAAAAAAAAAAAAAAAAAAGAGAAAATTTTACCAAAAGCCAAAAAACTGCAGAAAAAATTTTCTATACAATCTTTTACTATAATATCATGTGTATCAGGCTATTATGAATAGACTTTAAAAAGCCAGATGGTTACACTGGATAAATCACTCATTCGGCACTATCTGAAGGTAGCTAATTATATCGGGAATCAAATTTAATCAGTTGATCCGGGAAAGTGCCGAAAACTAAATCAATTTTCTAGTTTAAATATACTTTATATACAATATTGTTATTGAATAGCTTATATTGTTTAGATATAAATTCTCATTTTCCAGTAGAGTTATGTGGATATCACGTGATCACTGCTGATTTTAGGAACTCACCATAAAATTCACTATCACGTGATTTTTTGTGGCGTTTGAATTTTAAAAAAAAAACAAAAAATAGCGGAGCAGAAATAATTTTGATGTTATTATAAACAAAATTATTTTATTATTTTTCTTTATAATAAATATTTAAAGAATAACTTCATTTACACTTTAAAAATAATGTTTATTTATTTGTTTAATTTGTTCATTGAATTTAATAAGGAAAATAATTTTCAAATACATTATTGTAAAAAAATACCAATTACTCTATTCTTGCACAATAATATAATATGCAGATATTTTCATACCAGCTGAACAACTTTGTTTAAGATACCTAAACCTATTTCATTTAACCAAAATCCTTAAATCACGCTATAAAAATAAAAACAAATGTATTTTCTTAAAAACATCTATATTTTCACAAATATTTAAAAAATACTAATAAAAAAAACTAATATATAAGTGTTTCCATACTTATTAAATAATTCTCTTTAGTTACTCATTTAACTAAAATATTCCAATTTGTATGGCAAAATCTCTAAAAAACGCGTTTATTTGCAAATAAAAATTGGTTATAGCTTTATAATAAGTTTCTATACTCAAGCTTTTCAAAAGTATTTAATTTTTTATTGTTTAATAGACTTTAGAAAACATTATAATATGATGACAAGAGGGGAGAGAGACTGGGAAGAGAGAGAATTTTATTGCAATAAACAAATAAATTAGTAAGGCTGATCACGCCACACAAGTCACGTGATAGTGAAATTTTAATGGTGATGCTGGATTTTAGTCTTGGGATTCTAATACAGGTAAGGTAATTTTCGGGTAGTAGATATAAAAAGATCTACATTTATGGGTTATATTAATCAGCCAATACATGCACAAACATGCACGCAAAATTGATCGGCAAACCACCTTATCATTATCAACATTATAAATATACGGTTTATTCGATGCAAAAATATAAAAAACAAAAAAAAAGAAAAAGAAAAAAAAAAAATTCAAGACATATATACATATTTTGGAAAAATCTTTACCTTAATTATTTCCGAATAATGTCAAAAAAATATAAACAAAAAATACCGTATGTCCAAAAAACTCGTCTCAATAACAACAGCATCCACACCAGAAAAAAGCCACAAAAACCTTGTCCTGATTGCAAAGAAACAAAGGAATGTGTCGATTTCTTTTCCAATAAAATAAATAAATTGGAAGAGTTAGTCAACAATTTTCATAAAGATCTACATAAAAAGAATACCAAAAAAATTTCCGTATTCCACAGTGAATTTACGTTAAATGGTATCCCTTGCGAGTTTGAATACGACTTATCATCTTTCTCTTTAGTAGATTTACAAAAATTGGCCAAGTTTACAACTGAAAATTGCAATAATAATAAAAATAATTGTTCTGGAAAAAATGATAATTAATGATATTTCTTCAATCTAAAGACTTCAAATGATAGATACGATTTATCTCAATTCACTTTAGAAAATTTACAAAAATTGGCAAATTTTACAACTCAAAATTACAATAATAAAATAATGATAATTAAATATATTTATTTGTTCGAATAAGTATTCCTTGCGAGCTTGAATACGACTTCTCTCATTTACGTTAGAAAATTTACAAAAATTGGCAAATTTTGCAATTACAATTGCAATAATAAAACAATTCTTCTGGAAAAATGATAAATTAATGATATTTTTCGATCGAATACTAAATCTTCTATAGTTTTAATACTTCAAATTTCGTCTTAGTATCCCTTTATTATTTAATTGACATATCGACATGATTAATGTTTCTTAAAATTAACCTCTAGAGGTTTTATACTTTAAATTCCGTCTTATTCCTTTATTATTTTATCGATATAGAGTTAAGTTTCAAGATGCGAAAAAAAAATATTTTTCTTATAAATCACAAGCACATGGCGTACTTTCTAAGATTCTTTTACGGTATTTTTTTAAATAAAATTATGTTTATATATTGTATTTTCGGGCTTATTTACCACCGACTGAATATAAGCTCATAAAAAATAAAAACCACATAAATAAATTTATTATATTTACGCATTATTATTCAATGAACATATAATTAAAATAGTGATAGTAATTTAGACTTGCGAATACCAATCAATTAGACAAATTAAACTTTAGAGCAATACAGTAAGTCTAATATATTTTTGAACTTACATTTCCATAAAATAAAATTGTATATTCAGTAGTCTTTCTTCTCTAACCTCCAAACGACAAATAAGCAACGAAAATTTTATGTTTATTATTAGAGAATCCATATTGTAAGATTTAAACTTCAGTTTATGTAATATTTTTTTTAAATACTATAATAAAATTAAATTTTCGTATATAATTAAAATCTAGTGTAATGATATTTTTTAAGCGATATGAACTAGTAATATATTCTACATAAAATTAAACTTTCGATTTTAATTTTAATTTTTTCTTGGGTTATTTATTTTCCTTGTATACTTTTTCAATAAAATCTTGTGACGTGTCAATTTGATAATAGATAGATCGGTCCATGTAATTCCACTCAGATTCCATATTTCCTACATGGATATTACATGGAAAATAACACGTGTTTCGTCACAGGGTATTCGGAATATATTGGAACTACACATATTTGACGTGGAAATCCATCATGATTTCAAACGGAAAAAAATTCCTGATGTAAACGTTTCTAGTGATCCATTTTTTTTTTTCTTTTCTAGGTGGTTCTTTTGGTTCAGCAAGTTTCTCATTTTTTTTTCTTTTTTTTTATCTTAACGATTGGTTTCTAACGGTTCTTTTTTTAAGTGATTGTTCTTCGGTTCCTTAGACATGTAGAATCTTAGTGAGATAATCTGGAAATATTTTTTTTTTTTTTGGATTTATTTATTCTATCAAAACGTTACTACCGTTTTGGTTTTTTTTTCTTATTTTTTTTTTTAGATAGCCTGCGATGTTTAATCTAAACAAAAACCGAAAGAACCTACGGTAGCCAGTACCAATGAAAAAAAGGTCTTCGAACGCGTAGAATTTTGGTGCAGAAATGACCTCTTTTTTTGGATTTTGAATTATTAAACAGATCTTTTGGTTCACTTTAGTTGCGTGGAAAGCTACTCGATATAAAGTCAATGTCAAATATTAAAATATCTGATTTTCTGATTTCCATAAGCAAAACGAATGAATATTATTAGCGAACTTAAAGGGTAAAGCAAACTAGATTTTTTTGTTTTTACTTTTTTTTACTTTACTAACAGTTCATTTTTTATTTTCGGCTTGGTTTTTGGATCTTTGGAGGCGAGCATCAGTTTAATTTTTATTAATTTAATGAGACGGTTATTAACATTTTATTATTTTCTTTTTCTTTTTGGATCTCCTCCGATGTGGATCTTGAATACAAAACAGTTACAAAACAATCCCTTACAATTAAAGTTTGGAATACAAGTTATTATATCAATAAAAATAAACTATTATTAAGATTACATAAATAAATGTTCTTTTTAATATCTGACAATATTTTTGATGTTCTAATTTATCTTATATTATGGTGTATTTTGAACTTATCTTTGATAATTTAACTTAACTTGTTATTATATTGACTTGTTAAAATAAAAACAAACTTGGATTGAAATATCCGAACGAATCTAGTATTTATGAGTTCAAGTATTAATATAATAGCAAAAAAAAGAATGACTAAATAAAATAAATAAAAATAGGATTACAGAAATTTTGTGATGACATATTTAAATGAAAATGATCCGCAGTTCATTGATATCATTGACGTATAACAAGTACACTAAGTTAAACAAATAATCCTATAATGGTCACACATTCTATACTCTGTTAGTAAACGGTGACAGTTATTATTCCGATAACTCTTTTTTTTAAATATTGATAAGATCTCTTTAGCCAATTGTATCGTCGAAAATTTTTTTTTTTCTGTTACCAGCTATGAATTAGTTTTATTAGTTAACGATATGTACGCCACATAAATTGGATTTATTATTGTTGCTATATTAACCCATTTATAGATAGAGAAAACAAATATTGTGTTACAACAGTAAATAATTAAGAAACATTTGAAACAAAGAAATTTATGAGGCTGGACGATTCTATTATTATTGTATAGAAGTGAACTTAAAAATTTGTTGTAAAAATAAAGTTTTTGCGTCAAAGATCATCAAAATATTTATAGGTCAGCAATGTCAGTACTTCAAATTTGAGTACTTTAACTTGGACTATATTAGTGAGTTATTGCAAGTATATAATAGTTGAAAATGTTAATTTATATGATACCCATTTTTTTTATATCATTTAAGAATAATATTATTTATCGTTGTCTTCAAACAGTGCGACCCCTGCATGACACCCCTAAAAGGAAGAATTTGTAATTCTCGGAAATTAATTGAATGATTTCCGATGGATTCAATTTAAACTTGGTGTAATACTCTTATTTTTTTTTTTTTTTTTTTTTTTTTTGAGAGAGACCTAGAAATTTCCCCCGGAAATCTAATAATCGACCCTTCTCTGCATAATTATTCAGAAAATTCCGGGTTTTCGGAACTATAAAATTGGATTTATGTGGAATGACGTGCAGAGGTCGTACTAATTTGAATTTAGTTATATTTAATGAAATACAGTATATAAAATGTCATCTTAGTTACTTAATGCTATAAAAAATTGTAAGAACGAACTTATGCTTTTGAACTTTCCAATGAATTAATGTATACTAATATGATATAGTATGAATGATTTTTTATCTGTTTAGTGTTAAATTATGTTGTGAAAGCGCTATACGAACCAATAAACGAACAATTTAATGTGGCTATAATTAATTACTAGCGATTCGATAACGGAAAGCTCCGCACTTGAAGAAAAATAGAACGTACTGATAAATTTATATGAATTCGGTAAGATGTATCAAATTTATTATTGTTTATAAACATTTTCTATGTCGTCAAAGAAGAACATTCGAACTTCTATGCGCAAATAATTAACTTAAGCGATGATAATAGAAGGAGAACTAGAGAAAATATTCAAAATCGTGCTCCGATTGTAAAGACACGCTCGGCTGTGTTAATTTACTTTTTAATAAATTAAACAAAAAATTGTAGGAACAATCATATGAATTAATGTATACTAATATGATATATCATGATTGATTATTTTTTACCTGTTTAGTTCGGTTAAAATATCAAATTATGTTGTGAAATCGCTATACGAACCAATAAACGAACAATTTAGTGTGGCTATAATTAATTACTAGCGATTAGATAACGGAAAGCTCCGTGCTTGAAAGAAAAATAGAATGTACTGTAACATTTCGATAAATTTATATGAATTCGGTATGATTAACATTTCCGTCAAATTTATTATTGTTTATAAACATTTTCTATGTCGTCAAAGAATTATGATCAAAGACATTCGAACCGTCTATGCTCAAATAATTAACTTAAGCAATGATAATAGAAGGAGAACTTTCAAAATCGTGCTCCGATTGTAAAGACACGCTCGGCTGTGTTAATTTAAGTAAGCATAATTGGATGATTATTCTTATCTGTTTAGTTCGGCTAAAGTGTTAAATTAATTATGTTGTGAAATCGCTACGAACCAACAAACAAATAATTTAATGTGGCTACTAGCAATTCGACGGCAAGCTCCGAACTTGGAGAAAAATAGAATGTACTGTGACACTTCGATAAGTTTATATGAATTCGATAAGATGATTAACATTTCTGTCGAATTAATTATTGTTTAAAAACATGTCGTCAAAGAATTATGAACAAAGAACATTCGAACCGTCGTATGTTCAAATAATTAACTTAAGCAATGATAATAAAAGGAGAACTAGGGGGAAATATTCAAAATCGTGCTCAGATTGTAAAGACACAATCGATTGTGTTAATTTACTTTCTAATAAAATAAACAAAATTGAAGAAATTATTAATAATTTTAAAAACCGTCCAAAGAAGCAACCCGAATTATCTATATTCAATGCAACATTTACTTTGAATAATACTCCCTGTGAACTCGAATATGATTTATCAAACTTCACATTAGACGAATTACAAAAGCTAGCACGCTTCACGACTCAAAATTCCAACAATAACATCTTTGTTAATGATCATAGCAATCCTTTCGATAAAAATGAAGATAAATGAAGATTAAATTAATTTTTAACATCTCTCCTCACTATTGTTTAAGGTTATCTTTTATTATTCTATTTATTGAATTAGTTAGATTTAGTTAAGTTTCAAAATATAAGTAAAAAACACAACCATTAATGTGATATTATATGTTATGAACCAAAAAAAAAAAAATATGATTATGATTATGATTAAATTATGGATTCTAGATAGAATTTACTCATAATAATGAATTTAGTTTAACGTTTATAATTAATTATAAAACTATATTTACTTTGTTTTTTCCGCATAACATGGCATTCAGTAAGATATTAGAAAAGTCATTATTTCTCTATATTTTTCGTATAAATTTTATTATTGTTTGACAAATTTACCCGTTTTACTTTTAACATTATAAGCTTATCTACAAATCATATCTCTGTATTATGCAAACATAAATAAAAATGCGACTTAACGAACACTTTCGTAAAACAAGAGCGATAATAATTTGCCATTCCATAACTATATAGTTTAATATGCAAAATTATTGGTATCTATCGGTTATGCTCTCCTGCATACTGTGCTTCATTTGGTAATATTGATAATAACAGATAAGAAAACAATATTTAATGATACGAAAGATATGCAAAAAAATTTCCAAGAACATGTTATTTTCAAAGTCACAATGAGGAAATTCCAATAAATATTAGGGCAACACTTCTTATTTTCGATTAGTAGGTTACATTACAATCATCTTTAGATATTGGTATATAAACATCGACACCGGAAATGCCCGCGAAGTAGTGGCGTAAATTGGGCGCTGAAATCTTGGTTTGTCAAATTGCATTTTCGACACAATTAGAGATGAAACATTTTTGCGGATTAAAGTAATATTTCAATGCTTATATTAAGTAAAATGATTTGTGTTGTTAATTTAATTGAAATTTCATCACCATATGGAGAAAGCGTAGTGCATAATACTACTGTATATAAAATTTTTACTATCATTTATAGAAATAAAATAAAATGAAATAAAAGATGGAAATAATCAAAATAGTCAACATCGGAAAGACATGTCAATCATTCTTGCAAAATATTTTAGGTTTATTTAAAATCACATGCACGACTAAAAGGTTCCATTATTAAAAATATAGCGAATTTGTTTGTCAATCTCTATTTAATAACAAATAAAATTAAGAAATGTATAATCAGGTGATTCGAATATAATAATTAAGCCACTTATAAGCCCTATGCAATGTAGAGAATGAAATATTTGTTTCGTTGATAACGAAAAAAAAAAACAAAAAAGCATTTTATGTCATGCCAATACGTCACGCATTAAAAGCGTTAGAATTAGAAATACGAACTTTGAATAATTTGCTAATTTTAGGAAATGAGAGACATTTAATGTTGTGTAATAGTTTAAAACGAGCTCATGATCAAATGTAACATATCACAATCGGTGATGCTAATTTTTGATAACACGCATTTTTCATTTCTTGAGACTTCCTAAGGTAATTTTTTGTTTTCTCTTTTTCAATATTTTTTTTCTTATTATTGTGTTTTTTGTGTTTTCCTTTACTAACTTCGTTTTCTTCTCTAAATGTTACAATTGAGAAAGAGATATTACTTTTCCTCTTATTATTTTTATTCAGTCCTTCTTGCTCTTAAAATAATATTAACCGGCGTTTCTTTTCTTTCTTTATAGATGTTGGTTTGTTATTTTCATTGTTCTTTATTGTAATTTTTTGTTTCTCATCGTCAATTTTTTTTTTGCTCCTTACTGTCATTTTTCATCTCTCTTATTTTTTTTCATTCCTCTTATTTTTTTTTTTTATTATTCTTCAACTTTCTTCATTTTTTTCATATCCTCTTTTGTTTCTTATTTCCTCTTTTTCGTTTGTTCCTTCTTTAACCGTTCTTTCCATTTCCTTCTATTCCTTTCATTCTTTTGATTCTTTTGTTTCTATTCATCATTATTGGTATTTTATTTTTTATTAGTGTTTCTTTATTTTTTTTTTTTATTGGGCCAATTTCTCTTTGTTATTATTGTAATTTCTTTGTCATTAATAGGTTTCTTTTATTTGTGCCATTTACTGATAGTCCAGTTAAAGATAAGTTGTAAATTTTTAATTTCAGATCGTATTAATTACCGAATCATTGGAAAAAGAATATTCTATTGTCAAAGAATTTTTCGCAAAAAAAAAAAAATAATAAAAAATTATAAAAAAGTTAGCTAATTAATTTATAAATATCAACTCTAATCCCGGAGAGGAATAAATTTACTCTTTTTCTGATTTAATAGAAGTTTCAAAACCTATAGAACGCACTTTATGTTCTCTTGATGATTACGTAAAATTAAGAATGTTAGCTAAATAATTACGCCATATGACAAACAAAATGCAAATGATCAACCACTCTTTTTATGGAATGATCATCAGTTCGACGAATGCAACAACATATTACTGGAAAAGAGGTTATTGTAATTATTGAAATTGATAAAGGCATGTATGTATTGTGTTTCTGTATATTTTTCCGTATATGCTGTAAATCGTGGTTTCCGGTCAAAAACTACAACACAAAATGCGACTTTTTATCCGGAAAACATGCATGTATTATACGGAAAATGTACCGAAAATGTACGAAAACACAGCACATGCCAAATGGTATGCTGAATCAGCAAAGTATCTCCTAGTACCAATGCTCTGGGCGGTGTTTAACCTCGTGGCTAAGAATAGTACGACTAAATACAAGATTATTATGTATTTTTCTTTATATCATTATAGAGGTGCAAAAAATATTATAATTAAAATATAAATTTTAAAATTGTTTAACCTTATACAACCTGCTCTACTAACATGTGTCGCTTCGGATGATGTACAATTCCAAGAGGATATAATATATATCCTTTTACCGATCAAGCAGAGCAGTGTTATAAAAATAAAAATTATGCAATGCGGTGATACCGTTGGGACTAAAAGTGGCAAAAATTATGAAAATCGCATTTTTTTTTTAGAAATTTCCCTTTAAGAAATTTCCTTTTATAGCAAACATACTTTCTATAGTATAGATCAATGATACGCGGATTTCCAAATCAGGAATCTGTATCACAACATTTTCTTATTTTTAAAATTAAAAATTTCACGAGTTCCAAATTTTTTTTTTTTTTTTTTTTTTAATTTTCAAAATTCGAAATTTTCAAAAAAGAAATTTCTTTTAAAATTTTTTTTTTATAGCGTAAATTAACATTGAAGATATTTTAGCATTCGATGGGTATGTCTTACCAAAGAAATATTGTTAATTTAAATTGAATTTTTATGTACTTTACTACATAGTACATAGTTTTAATTTATGTTGACCTGCCCCTCTTATTATAAAAAAAACTTAGTTTATATTCTGAATTTATCAAAACTGATGGTAAACCTAAATTTGTAAAAACATCACTCAATGTTGTTTTTGTACTATAAAATACTACAAAACTTAATACATGAGTCCAAAGATAGGTTTTAACCTACTTGTTTAACCCATTTGACTCATAATATATTTCTAAATAATTCAATTTTAGATTTTGAAAAATCCATATACCCGCTTTTTCATATGACCTTATATTTTACATTTTTTACTTAAAAAAAAAGATTATTTAATGAAAAAAAGTATTTTCATTTTTTTTTTAAAGAAAATCAATTTTTATGTTTTTGATAGAAATGAACAAGGTTTTCATATTTTTTATATTGCTCAAAAAAATAAAAGAAAAGCCAGTAATTAGAAAACATGTCATGTATAAAAGTCTTTGTGCGTAGTGTAGCCTGTTCTTTTGTTATGTATGTATGGTTGTCATGAAATAGACATACATACTTAGAAATTTATTTAATAAAAATGTATGTACGTACGCATGAAAGAAATAATGAGACCAAATATACATACATACATACGATAACATAGGTGACATCTTTTCTATATAATCAAGAAAAGCTGTGGGTAATTTTTCACTTTTGTTTTAAAAAAAAGCTAAGTAATTTGAAATTTTTTAGAATTTTAAACGATAACGACGATATAGAAATATTTGCCATAAAAGGAAATTTAAAATGGAAATTTCGTTCAAAATTACGATTTCATAATTTTTCCTAACGGTACACCGTAATGTGATGTTATGTGTCACAGACTGACATTCATAATCTAATAATCAAATCTCGAAATTTTTTAAGAAAAAAAATATATATACACTGTATTAAACAATATCGATATTAATATTTCCATTTCAATTATATATTCATACAGAAATATCTTATCTTAATAGTATTATTAAACTTTTAAAAAAAACAATAAAAAAAAAATTTCTTATTTCAATCTGAAGGTATTCATGGACCATCGTAGGGATTTGGAACCCAATAAAACTATTTATTTTTGTATCTCCTTGTAGATGAAAAATCTTTTATAAAAAATCATTTAACTAGCATTTTCGCTTACTTTCTTTAAGTAAACCGAAACGATCAATAAAATTGATAACACGCTTATATAAATAAACGATGCATAATACTTAATAACTTTGAAAATAATAAGATTATGTTGATTGGATTTTATTATTTCTACGTTATTGGTTGCACTCATTTTTTTTTTATTTTCTATTTATTTATTCAGTTTTTTTGGGGGTTGAATTATTTATTTTGATCATCCAGATTTGAATGCTACTAGTGCTATTTAACCAATCAACGTCAGCGCGTTTATTATTCGGATTCACTTTAATCACTTTCATGCGTCAAGCGTCTTCTACGTAATTTTCGGATTTTTTTTTCATATGGGCAGTTGGGCACCGTTATCAGTTAAATCCCTTTATAAATTTCCTTTATTATAGAACAGAGGATTTTGTCAATTAAAAAAGGAATTATATTATTGCTTTCTAAAGGTAAATAACAATTATAGTAAATGAATATCATATATTCATTTCACAAAATTCTCTTCGGTGCGATATATAGGTTAATAATTTCAAAAATGATAATAGTGCTTGTATTTTCTTTATTATTTATTTATTTGTTTGTTTATTTTTGAATCAGTAACGACAATTTATTTACATCTTAAACTACAACTGAAACTGGCTTTCCTGAATGTAACTTGCCAAAGATTTGGATAATTCTTGCTATTCTTATAAGTATAAATAGTTGTATTATGAAATTTTTCGACAAATACAGTAGTTACTTAATCATATATAAGAATTTAAAATTAAGTGTACCTAAAAGTACTAACTAATCAATCATATTATACAGTATATGTCTAATAGAAATACAAAGTGGGTATTATAAGTACGATACATTTTTTATTTTGTATAAAGTAAATGAAAAAAGGTAATAAATTATAATGTTTAAGAATACAATTAGCTATGTACATAGTTTTTTCATAGTAAATTTGCGGAAACGTTAGTCTAAGTCCATAGGGTCCCATGAACGATAAAGAGCGTATTCAGTAGGGTCATCTACCTCCATCGGAGCTGGATATTTTGTAAATTTCTTTGTAGTTTTATTATTTCTATTTGACTTATTACAAAGTAACTTTTCTTGTTCCTTCATAGTCAAGTCACAATTTTTAGGGTTTTTCTTAATTGTCTTGTGGTGGTTATTTGGATTGATTTTTCGAACATATGCATACGGCATTCTGACTGTTTTTTGTTCAAAGCTTTTCGACGACATTGAATATTGAAAAGAAAACAAATGTATTCTTTTTTGTGCTAATAAAAAAGTTTGTTGCCTCATTTAAATGAATAATAATACTGCGTCAATGATTTACAACAAAGGCAATTCGTCTTTATCAATAATATATAGTAATCGTTGCACAATCGAGAATATAAGCAAAACTTATTATTTATATATTGCCAAACTAGTTAGACAATAACATTTTCTCAAAAAAAAAAATATAGAAAGAAAGAAAATTATTTGTTCTAAAAAACTATTGTGATTTTAAAATAGTTAAGCTAAATTTTGCTGTTTCTTTATTGATACCATTTATTGCATATTATATAATTTGGATATAATAAACATTTGCATCGATTTCTATATAGTTGTTTTAAAAAAATAACAATAAATAAGTGGTTGTTGTCAATTATTTCGATGGTGAAAAGTACACTATACAGAAAATATGCCGAATGGATACGTAAATATACGGTAAAATATACGGTAAACGTGTTCGGAAAAAAAAAGAAAATGCACGAAAAAATACATTCCCTTTAACATAAAATTGCAGCTACTTCAACCATTTTGAAAATGGAAATAAAAAGAATTTACGGTTTCTTTAATGTGAATAATAACAATTTCATTTTCCGGTAATCCATTGTGCATTTAGCATCAACAATCGAACTGATGATCATTTTGATATTTTTTAAAATAACATTAATAACATTTTTAATTTTACGTAACCAATCCTTTTTGTTGCGATTTGCGAACGTACAATATAAAAGTAAAACGGTCCATTCTAACATAGAAGTTTCGAAACTTTTATTAAACCAGTCAAAGAGTAAATTTATTTCTCACCCGAAATTAGAAAATTAATTAGCTAGTTTTTGATTGGCTAATTTTTAACAATTTTTTTCGCAAAAAAATATTATATAACTGAATGCTAAACTAAAATTAAAAGTTATGAATGTATGGTAGTATAACTGGTATTTTTATTTAAAAAGTTTATTTATTTTTATTTATCAATAAATAATTCTACAGAGATTGACTTTTTACGTAGAAATTTATTATAACATTTTTTTTTGCAAAAATCTTTTAGCAATAGGATTAATATTTTTTATAAATGATTCAGAAAATTAATACGAGTCAAAAATCAAAAACTTACGACTTATTTTAACAGAACTAGCAGTAATGGCACAAATAAAGAAAAGACAAAGTTGTTCTAATAAGAAAAACTAAGTAAAAAACGAAAAAAAAACAATGATGAATAGAAATAAAGGATAATGGGAATTGGGAAAGAACAAAAACGAAAGAAAGGGCTAAAAAGGAATAGATAAAAGAGAGGATGAGAAACAATCGTTCGACGATTCCTGTTATCTACTAGTCTATAATTATTTAGTCAATCATGATACTTCAGTGAACACTTCAAAGATAACACTTAGAAAAATTTTCATTTACCGCTCGAATTATATAATAATATTGTCATTATTTTTTAACCTTCAGGAATAATACGATTTATAATTATTATTTACTTCAAATTAATTAAAACGGTGTACGATCAAAGTCTTAATCTAAATGTTATCTATTCAATTGAATTAAAATAAGTTGACTACTTATAACAATATTCGTGGTTAATCAAGAAATAAGTACTAGGAGTATAAAAACAAAGTATCGATTACTGAGTATCGACGTCTAATTTCAAATTCTAACGCTTTATTTTCGACGCACAATGTACTACACAAATGTTACTTTTTTTGTTATTGTTGTCAAACTGAGTTTATTTCTAGGAGTAAATATGTTGGTTGCTACTACTAACAACCCTGACCATTCTCTACAAACTTTGCAATGAATGCAAAGTTAATACTTAGTTTCTCTGTATTTTTAATAATGAAGTCTTTTTATTCTTTTATCTGACTTTAGGCAAAACTAGAATATTTTACAAGCTTGATGTGTATTTATCATAATTAACATACCTTTTTATGCTGATGACTATTTTCTTTTCATTTTATTTCTATAGTAATAGTAAAAATTTAATATAGTGTTATGTACTACGCTGTCTTATATGAAGTAATGGAATTTCAAGTTAAATTAGTGACACAAAATATTTACTTGATATAAAGCATTGAAATATAACTTTAATCCGCAAAAAATTTTAATCACTAATTATATCGAACCACTATTTCGCGGCGGCAAGTCGCGTTTATTTATATGTTAAAATAATACAGAGATATGATTTATAAATAAACTTATAATGTTAAAAGTAAAATGGTAAATTTGTCAAACAATAATAAAATTTATACGAAAAATACAGATAATGAAATGACTTTTCTAGCCCTGTCTTACTGAATGTCATATTATACGGAATAAACAAAGTAAAATTGAGGTTTAAAGTTAATTAATTATAAACGGTAAACTGAATTTTAATGTATGATTTTTGATAGAATTTACTGCATAATAATATTATAATCATAATTTTTTTTGGTCATAATATCACGTTAATGATTGTGTTTTTTACATATTTTTTTGAAACTTAACTAAAACTAACAAATTTAATAAAAAGAATAATAAAAACTTAACTTAAAAAACAATAGAATAAGAATTTAATATTGTTGTTATGGGAATTTTAATCTTCATTTCTATCGAAAGGGTTGCTATTAACAATGATATTATTGTTGAAATTTTGAGTCGTGAAGCGTGCTAACTTTTGTAATTCGTCTAACGCGAAGTTTGATAAATCATATTCGAGTTCGCATGGAATATTATTCAAAGTAAATTTTGCATTGAATATGGATAATCCGGGTTTCTTCCTTGGACGGTTTTTAAAATTATTAATAATTTCTTCAATTCTGTTTACTTTATTAGAAAGTAAATTAATATAGTCGATTGTATCTTTACAATCGGAGCATGATTTTGAATATTTTCTTCTAGTTCTCCTCTTTGACATCATAGGAAAATGTTTTTAACAATAATAAAATTCGATGGAAATGCTAATCATCTTATCGAATTTATATAAATTTGTCGAAGTGTCACAGTACATTCTATTTTTCTCCAAGTTCGGAGCTTCCGTCGAATTGCTAGTAGCCACATTAAATTATTTGTTTGTTGGTTCGTAGCGATTTCACAACATAATTAATTTAACACCTTAGCCGAACTAAACAGATAAGAATAATCATCCAATTATGCTTACTTAAATTAACACAGCCGAGCGTGTCTTTACAATCTGAGCACGATTTTGAATATTTTCTCTAGTTCTCCTTTTGTTATCATCGCTTAAGTTAATTATTTGAGCATAGACGGTTCGAATGTCTAATCATAATTCTTTGACGACATAGAAAATGTTTATAAACAATAATAAATTCGACGGAAATGTTAATCATACCGAATTATCGGTGTCACAATGCATTCTATTTTTCTTCAAATACGGAGCTTTCCGTTATCGAATCGCTAGACATTAATTATAGCCAACTAAATTGTTCGTTTATTGGTCCGTATAACACTTTAGCTGCGTGCAACCAATCAAAAAAAAAAAATCATGAAAATCTTTCCTTTTTTAGATAATTCATGGTGGAAACCTATTACCGGTTTTGGATAATGACCAAAATTATCATAACTCCGGCCCTGAAAAAATACGTACAGCTAATAGTAAAAATTTTTTGGCTGTCTCTGACCTTTATATATATATTTCGGGTCCTAGCCGAACTAAACAGCAGATAACAAAAACATTTATACTATATCATATTAGTATACATTAACTCATATGATTGTTCTTACAATTTTTTATCTTCAATTACAGTTAATAATCCGATATACTGGAATAACTGATGAAAATAATAATTTGTAAACTTATCTGTTATCACTTAATTGTTTATTCATCAGCAACAATTGTAATGTTTATTTATAGCTTAATAAAATAAATATCAGCACGATGAAAAAAGCATGATCCTATTTGGCTGCTGTAGGATAATAATACTTATCTAACTTAAGAATCACCATGTAAATAATTCTTTTTATATATAATACAAGGGTTGTGTAATAATTTAAAGCTGAACCCATGATCAAATGTAACATTTCACAATCAAATGTTGGTTTTTGATATTATCATTTTTAAAACTCCTTAAGGTAATTTTTGTTTTCTCTTTTTTATGTTTTTTGTGGTTTTCCTTTACTAACTTCATTTCTTTAGATATTACAATTGAAAAAAAGGTAATTCTTTTCCTCTTATTATTTTTATTTAGTTCTTGTTTTTAAATGATATTAAATCAGCGTTCTTTTCTTATTTATGAGTGGTCTGTGGTTTATTATTTTATTCCCTATTGTATTTTTTGTTACTATAATTTTCATCTCCTTTTTTCTTTTCATTTTCCTTCATTACTTCGTTTACCTAATTTTTTAGTATCTTCATCCTTCGTTTTTCTTTTCTTTCATCATCCTCTATTGTTTCTTATCCCCTCTTTTCGGTTGTTCGCTCATTCTCTTTATTTCTTTCATTCTTTTCTTCTATTCATCATTACTTGTTTTATACATTTATAATTTTAATTTTAGTTTAGAGTTCAGTTGTATTAATGAATAAAACAGTTTTGAATAATAATTTTTTGCGAAAAATATTGTTAAAAATTAGCCAATCAAAACCTAGCTAAAACAACTATATTTTAAATTTACTCTTTGTCCGAAATTGCGAAGCTCTTATACGGAATAGAACGTATGTTCGCTTGATTACGCGAAATTAAGAAAGTTAATTAAACAATTACATCATTTCTTATATGTCAAACATAACAAAATGCAAATAATCAATAACAACCGAATAGATTACCGGAAAATGCAGGATATTGTAGTTTTCAAAATTAGTGAAATTGATAAACGGCGTGTATTGTTTTCCGTACATTTTCAGTTTATTTTCTGTATACAACTCATATGTATTCCGGTCAAAAACACAATAACATAACAATTTTTTGTCGGAAAATATGGAACATACGTATTACAAGGAAATTTACTGAAAATGTACGGAGAAACACAACCCATACTGAATTTATAATATTATCAATTTCAATAATTTTGAAAATCACAATAAAGTGTCGCTCTCTATGACCCAACATATCATGATTTGGAAATGCTTTCATAAATATGTTCGAAGCGGATATGCTGAATCACAAGAAGATCTCCTTAGTATCCATTACCCTTGATGACCTCGTACTTGGCCTGATACATACATGAGCATCATGTACTCTTCCTTGTCATCATCAGAAAGTCGATTCAGATATATATATTGTGATTTGTCACAGTGAATAATCATGCGCTTTCTGTCTACCGTATGCCTATTCACTAGATTACTTGAATTCATTTACTTTCAATTTCTTCGGATTCGCTGTATAATACTTGTATATCGACCCCAGTCCTGGATTTGTTCGGATACAATCAATTCGGATGGAATGGGCTCGATTTATATTTATATTTAACAGATGTAACCGGATTAAATCTAAAGGTAGAATACTTATATTAATGTTTATTGCCCAAGTTGCATTACAGTACGATCGAATATGTATTGCCGGTGATTTCTTACTATTATTTAAAAAGATTTTTTTAAAAATTGAATGATAATTGCGCTGTTTTTAAAATTAATATAAAAAGAACAATATTTTGGGTCAATATTCTACATTCAAAAATTCATAAACTTCTAAAGAAAGCTATACACAGAACAGTATCGCTTGTATTGTCATGAAGAAAGTCATCGGCAATGTGAATGTCCAAAAATTAAATTCAAAAACTGTAGAGAACTAGGTTTTAGAGGGATGAATTATAATTTTTTTTAAATATTTGAAAAAAATTACATGAGGTGGATACGATTGTCTCCTGAATGGAATGAAACAAAAAACTCGATGAGTGGACAAGGTAAAAAGTTATTAAAAATTCGTGATTACGAGTTTTTTTTATCAACTCATGTGATCATCAGCCAATAATATCGTAAGTTTTAGTAATATCTTTTTGTTCCGGACTTACGCTCTGCTTGTTTTAAAAATTTGATATTAAAAAATAATTATAGTCCCCTATTATAATAATTTTAATGTAGTAAAGATTTTATAAATGATTTTATTTATACAGTATAATCGTTATAACAAATGAAAAATTTTCAAATTTAATATCGTATACGCCGTATACTTCACTTTAATACATGATCTGATTCAAAACATACTGTAATAAACAATATAGAATGACATTTAAAGAGGAATTAAGGAACAGAAATGATTCCAATTAATTGATAAAAAACATTTTACATATATAATTGTGTCGGTAGTACAAAGTCACGTTTATGATTACAAATATTTCAATAAATTACATAACCATCATAGGTTTTAAACAAATTATTGTATTATATAAAGTAGTATAGCCATATTATCACATAATGTTTGAAATTTGAGTTGACTCAACCTAGCAAAATTTAAGAAATAATAAATCATACTTTCTAACTTTCTGTATCATCAAGAATTTGCTATTTAAGCATCAGAGTTTTTGAGATAATATTATTAATGGGTACATTATTTTCAATATTTTCAACTTCAGATATGGATGCACAACAAACTTCCACTTCAAATATGGATGTGGATGCACAATCAACTTCAGATTCAAATATGGATATGTCAATGGATATATCAACTTCAACTTCAAATATGGATTCGCATATGGTTGTACAACTTGAAGCACAAAAAACACAAAAAAGAACAAGTGAAAAGATGGAAGAACCTTTTCCTGGAAAAACAACAGCAGGATCGTCCGCTGGTAATAAATGAAATTTTTTTGTTATTATTTTGAAAAATGACTTTGTTAATTAATAAAAATATTTCGCCATGTTTAGATCATACAACTACACCTACACTTACTATATATCCTAAGAGAAAAAGAGTAAAGGTTAATGAACCTGATAACCAATTAGAAACTTTTAAAGCAATTGTTCAACAAGCAACTGAAACAGATAAAAAAATTATCAGTGTTATAAATCAACACCCTGTGGTTTATCTGCCAAAACTAGGACCAAATAAACTTCAAGATCGGTTTAAATTTTCTAATGAAAAATTGTCTTTTATACGACGTAAGAATCACCATCGTCAAATCACAAAGACATTCATAGAAATGACAAGAGCGGAAAAAAATTCTAAATGTCTCTATATACGTGGACCTTCTGGTTTGGGAAAGTCATACAGCTTATATTATCTTGTTTCAGAACTTCGTTTACAACCTGATTACAGAGTAACATACATTAACAGTTGTGAAGAGTGGTGGATTTCTCATCAAATTGAACCATATCAATACTTAATAAACGAGCTTCTATGCACTTTCCACAAAGATGTACTATCACCACTTACAATAACTGATTGGGCTGAACTTGTGATGTACGGTCTTACGACTAATATACGTGAAAATTTAAATGCTGTTAATGAAAATCAGCATAATTTCAAGCTTAATGAATTTAATGAAGTGAACACTAGGTAAATTGAGACCTTCATATAATTGACATAAAAATCATGATTTTATTATTTCTTATTAATAATTTTTAATTCATTAGTAAAGGTCGCTTTCAATTATTCATTAACGTATTGGCAGATTTTGTTAAAAATGATTTTTATTGGGTTTGGATCTTTGACCAGTGTGATGCTTTGCATGAGCACAAAGTTCTCGATGAATATCCCTTTACATTGGTAAATGATCTTCCTGGAATTCTAGGGAATGCTGGTCTTATTATTGTTTCAGAAACTTCTAACAATGAAGTATGCCACTTTAAATCATGGAATAAATTACATCTGTTTGATGGTTATGATGACGATGAGTTCAATCAATGGTGTATATTGCACGGTTATGTAAATGAAGGGCAATTGAATTATGTGAAGTATTGGACAGGTGCTAGTCCTTTGGAGTTGGATATGTGGCATAATACATCAGCGGAAGATTTACAGAAGAAAACTGAAAACTATTTGATAAAAAAAGAATGTGATATAGCAAAAGATTATAAAATTTATCAAGAAGGTTTGACAAAAATTAGAAGAGAGAATCTAAATCAATGTGTTATTTCTATGATTCTTCAAACTGATTCACCCGCCAATAGATATGGAATGAATCGTCAATTTATGCATGTTAGTGTTGCTTCATTTCAGGGCGCGAATGAGGAAATCAAAACAATCGTTGCTAATTGCCCATTTATCAGAATAACCATCATTCATATCCATGGTAAAGAAATTATTAAAGATCTTAGAGAAACTACATCAGTAATTCTGCAAGATAATAAATTTACAAATAAAATAAAGGAAAGAATTACATCATCGTATATTACAACGATATTGGATATTGTAAGAAAATTTAATTTTAGGTGTTGGTAAGTAAAAACTAGTATATTAATCAATACTAATGGTTATATTAACAAGTGTGTCTTATCGATTTAGGAAATTTGGCAAACCAAGTTTAGAAGTATTTGACAAAAGTATTGTTTTTGACAAAGCCTTCAGGCTAATCGATAATGACGTACCTTCTTATTCCATGTATGATTTCAAGGTGCACCAAAATGTTCTTTTCATTCCAGAATCTCCCAACTATCCTGGTGTAGATTTTCTTATCTGGAATTTCGAGGATAAAATATTATTTGCGTTTCAAATTGCTATTAGTAAACTTAATGATAGGAAAAACGCAGATAATTTTACAAAAGGAAGGAATAGCCCGTCTTTAAAGAACAAGTGGGCGAATCTGTTTGAAATAGATGAATCTAATGTTTATTTTATTTGGATTGTTCCTGATAGTATTGTTGATAAAGATACTAATAGTTTGTTCGGTAAGCTTCATGCGTCAATTGTATCATTTTCAAATATTGAAGATCAATTTCCGGCTTTAGCAGATTTGAGAACAAAGAAATGAATAAGAATTTATAGCGGCAATATTAATTAGTTTATTTTAATAATTATCTTAATAATTTTAATTTAACAATTAATAAAGTTTTTTTGCATATTATTATATTATTCAATCTTTTTTTCCGATAAGCTGCATCGTTGAATAACTTGTTAATTTCATTTTTCTTATCGTCGCCCCACTTTTCAATTGATTTCGACTGGGGAAACGGCCCCTGAATGTGATGATTGGAACCTCGTCGTGATAATTGATGTGATATCTACTATGTTTACTAGTATCAAAATGGCCAAAGTGTACATGGTTACACTTATGTTACTTAGAGAAATTATTCCCAAAGTGTACGAAACAGATATCTTAATGTGATATCTTCGTATTCAGGGGCCTTCTGGGGAACCGGGTCCGACTGCTGGACTTTTTGGATTTGTAATTATTTGCCATCATCCGGCCCCGTGACATCTGCCGTTATTATATGTGATTACACATCGGATCAATCGCCGGAAAGTGGGCGAAAATTAGTAAAACCCAAGCGATGCTAAACTTGTCGCAAAATTAGTGACATCACGAAAAAGGACCACCAAATAACAAATGATAACACATGACTAACAACAAATTTTTTGCAATGACGCATTTTGTGATAACTTGATTAATATAATAATTGTACTTCATCCCCACCAACAGAAATAAGTAATTCACAATGAGAAAGCGAAGGTATATTTTATCATATTTGCAATATTTAAATCTTGAAAAAGCAAAGGATTATATTTACAAGTATTGTTTTAAAATTTACATTACGTACATTGTTATAGTTACCACTGCTAATTTAATGTCTTATGACCGTTTTCGAATAACAAATTCGTAAACAATTATAAACTAATCATTGGATGTTTGATTTGTTCAATTTTTAAAATAATTTAATAATTCAGCTTTTTTTTTGGGTTTTAAGCTCGTTAACGATTCGAACCGTGTTAAAATAGAATATTGCAAAAAAAAGAGACAGGTGATTCATTCAATTATAACTCAAAAAAAAAGAAAGAAATATAATATAATAAATAAAGAGTTATTTATAATCATTATTGACGCTACTCAATTTTATATTTCATACAATCATCCATTAACATGCGGTCACACCACTGATTTACATTTATATTCTATTAAATTAATTTCAGACTAAACAGTATATCATATACAATTGCGGCATGATATGTCATATTGGTTAAGGACAATAAAACTTTTTTTCGAACAATGGATTGTTCTTTTCTAGTATTTTCTAGTATGAAACAAACAATAAAATCTAGTAATATTATTTTCCAACTAGAAAAGTGCGACGATCCAATCAAACCTAACCAAAAACAGTTAGCACAGTTCACAGCATGTTACACTATAAATATTGACGTAAAATATACGTAATAGTCATTAGTAGAAGAACGCGTAATTACGAACTTATATCAACGCTATCATTTAATTTATTCGAATAGAAAATTTAAAAAAAAAAACAGAAAATCAAAAATAAAAACTAGGAAATCTAAAATAAGTAAAATTTAAAAAAAAAGGTGAAACCTCTATAAAATCGATATGAAATTTAAAATTCTAGCCTAAGAAAAAAAATTTTGCCATTACCTGCTAAAGAAATCATTATATAAAAAAAAAGCAAATTAATTTATCTAGCAGTTAATAAACAAGTCTATATATTTAGTCAAGAATTTTTTTATCGTATCTCTAATAACACATTATAAAACGAATGATAAAACCAATTGAAAAAGACTGTATTAAATGCATTAATAATATAAAAAGGTTTCCTGTGTAAGTAGTTTTTCGTGATTTCACAATTACAATTTAAAAGGAAAATACGGTATAATATGTGATTAGGATTTATGATTTCGGAACAAATACTCTAATTATTGAAAAGTCGGATGGTTGATAATGAAAAAAATTATTGTAAATTGTGAATAGAAAAAAATCATTATTATTTGAATTTTATAAATTTTTTTTTCTTTTTTTCTTTTAATATTTTTTTTTTGTTTTTTTTTTATTTGCAAAAAATGAATTAGAAATTATTACGAGGCATTATGATTTTAGTACACGTTAGGGAGATAGGGTCATTAGGGAGGTTCGAATTTCTTTATTTCAATGTAGAAAAAAAAAAAGAAAAGAAAGAGGTTACTTGCTTATATAGTTGAATAGTCGATATTATAACTGATATTATTCTCTAAATATCTTATATTATTCCCCTTATACGGTTAAATCATTTCCCATAAACGTGCTTGAATAAATATTGTTCATAATTAAAGTTTATCATCTATGACGATAAAGTTATTTTTGTCAAAAATTTATCTGCAATACAAGCCACTTACACGTATAATCATATGATTCTATCGGTAAGAATTTTTTTTTTGTTTTGTGCTATTTTATAAATAACTAATAAGATTAAATTAATCTTTAATAGCTAACAACAAGCAGAATAACTGATATTTTAATTATATAAAGAAATATCATTGCGGTAAATGGCGATATGTGCAAATGAACAATTATAGATTAAGTAAATATGGCAATTATAGAGATTTTCACGTCATAACTGTAATGATAACAGCAAATTTTTTTTTTTAATATTAAATGTTTGTTTACTTACTAATATATGGGGCAAGTACTTGCATATTTGACTCCGGTTTATGCAGGGTCAAAGTAATAACTTATTGTTCTTATATTACACATTAGTTACACATCATTGTTGTATTTTTACTGAAGAAGCACATCTTTTATTGTTTTTTTCAAGTAACTTTTTAAATTTTATATTTTCATTTTAAATTAAAAAGAAATTTGAGTTTCACAAGTTAAGCCAAACAGATATTCATATTCATGGGACAGTTACTTTGTGAAACATCTATTATTAGGAGCAAGATAACAATAATGCGCATTATCGATTATTTTTCTATAAAAGAATTTCCGATATATATATATATATATATTTGCGACAAAGTTATTGATTATTATTGTGTCAAATGATTTAAGGGAGTTTATTTCATAATTTTACGAATAGTTTACAGATAATGCAAATAAATGCAGAATATAATAAGCCGACTAATCTGATTTATTCCAAAAATGGGTAGAACACATTTAGAATAGTATTTTTGACCATTATGAAAATATAATTATTGTTTAAATTTTTTTTTTTTTTTTTTTTTTTTGTTGAAAATTTATTTACACACAAAATTCTATCTATACATTTTTATAAATTTTATAAATTTGGTACGGAAGAACTTTTTCTTAAAAAAATTTTTTCTCGTATCAATACCTCTGCATGGTCATGTCGGGTTAATTTTAAACCGATTGTTATGCAGATAAAAAATATTTTAAACAAAATACATTATCAATCGTTATTTCAAAATCTCTGTCATACAAGATAAATACTCAGGTTTTTGTCCTAGCAGCAAATGAATTATATTTGATAAAGTAATTGAAACCAGTTAAAAAAGATCTGGTGAGAGATAAGAATTTTTTTTTTCTCGCCGCGTTCCGCCTTTTTTTTTTTTTTTTTTTACTAACACAAAATTTACATTGAATAATGTCATAAATAATAGTTCAAACCTGATTTCTTTATCTTGCTGATCTATCGCCAAGGCCTTATAAACGTTAATTATTTTTATTACGCTTCTCATTTAATTATGGTAAACAACAAACTCCGTAAATATTTTGAACGAAAAATTTGTGTTACAGACAGGTTAACAAATTGGTAGTTACCGAGTTACCAGTAATTTTACTGGTACAAATTTTATATTATCGGTAATAAGATGCTAAATTAAGTGTGATGTACCAATTACCGTAATTTACCGATTTACCAACTTGTAACCTTTGTGCAGCATTAATTCTGGCCAAAATTACCCAGGGTAAATCTTTAACCGGTTATCCGGTTTAATTAATCCCAAACCCTGGCTAGGTCATTAATGGAAATGTCGGTAGTCATACAAATTTACCGTATTTAATTTTTAAATTTTTTAAATTTTCAATTATTTGATCCAGTTATTGTGTATAAATTAAAAAATAATCGGGTTAAGCTTATTCCGTGAACATTTATTAATTTTAAAAACAAAAAGTATGTTCAACTGGTTTTCATAAGATTATTGATCACTTTCTAATGGAAGAAAATATTCAAGCAAATGTGGTAATTAAACTAAATATAAAAATAATACGATAATATTATCCTTCATTATTTCTAAGGAAAAAAATAAAATAAAATAAAATAATTACAAATATTCAGCATGCTGAAAAATTTTATCGAGACGTGCATACGCAAATGAAATGTGCAGACTCCGATAACTACTACATAATACAAACAGTAAGAATAGTAATATAAAATAATGTAATGATGAAATAATTAACCAAAATGATGCACTATCATACTAAGATTAAGGTTTTGCCCTAACCAAAGTTCATTTGATATTGGATGTCCTAAATGAGCCAATCTGCTTTTTCTTATCTTTGAGAAGTATCTCATGTCGTTATGTGTAAGGATGAAATGACTTCTATACATCCATACTGTTCAAAATGGTGACAAATACGGCACACAATTAATTTACTAACTCTAGATGATTAGTAATTCGGCTTTCAAGTAGACCTGCAAAAGATTTTTCAAATAAGTACAGCATATTCAATAAGAGTAATCTTCATAATAAAGAGAATTTTCATTAAAGTTATCCCATTCAAATTCGATATCGGTGTCATTAGTTCTGAATAAAATTTCTTGAGATTCTCCAATCTTCAACTATACTAGAAATAAAACATACTGCGTATTAAAATTTATTTTACTTAATTATGGCGTGAGAAGAAACTGAACGAAGCGTAGTTGTTTATTTGTTTATTTGCCAATTTATAGCGGCAGGTATGTTAAAAAAGAACTGGCACCGTGACACGATTAGAAGAATACACAACTATATGTTAGTTGTGTTACGACATCAATGTACATGTCTATTAGTAAAAGTGTAAACTATAAGATGTAAGCCAGTATTATTTGATTAGCAATCCATAAAACGTAAAAAACCTGACGATAATGACGATAATTGCTAGTAATTATTAAATTCTTTTATAAACTGAGTGAGTGTAATTTATAGTTCGCTTTCATGAGATTTGACGTTTTAAAATTATCTTCTTTTGATCTAACGTAATTTTTATGTGACTGCGTTTTAATATTTCTTGAACAGGCCATCCTGCATCCTACAGTATATCCGAGAAGATCCGATGTGACTATTTTATTTTTTGCCTTATTTACGAGGTGGGACAATTGTATATTTTGGCGGTGATTGTAAAATAATAAACCTAAAACGGCGAGTCCGAAGCGGGATAAAAAATTTTTCGCAAAATTATAACATTTTACGAATTTATTTCAATCTTTTATTTGTCAACGTATACAACTGAAAATTTCGACAACTGGACTTCGCCACGTGATCTTACATGACATTAACGTTCATAAACATACAGCATATAGTCTTTCGCTTCGCTCCGATCAATTAGCGTTAAATCTTTAAATACTAATATTTGGTAATCTAACAATGAATATCTAGCGTATTGCTTCAATTCAAGCAGCAAATGTGATTCATAAAATAAAAACATTATACAAATGAGGAATAATTAAAATAAATAAATAAATAATATATTTTTACATGAGTAACACTAATATATATTTGGGTTTTTCTATTACTAACATTATTTCCTGTAATTTCAGTTGCCAATATGTTTATGTCGATATCAGTATCATATATATATACACATATATACCGGTCTTCCTCTCAAATTCGTTTTAAGATTATCAATGATGAATTTAGTGGCTGATTCGTTATAATTGATTGGTTAAATGTCACGTGTTGAATAAAATTCGTGAGTTCGTTATATCGAGTTTTAACTTTACCATCTACCAAGGAACGAAATTTATTTCGCTTCAAGTTTTAAAATAATCTATTGTTTTGTAATTCAATTGAAAAAATTGATAGGAATATTGTAAATGATGGAAATTTGATTTTTTTTTTCTTCCTTAGATAAAAAAAACACCATTAATTCCTAACTTAGCTTATCTTCTCTCCAATTTGGGTTATACGAACATCTGACATATACAATAAATAAATTGGAAATTGTTGATTAGAATCAAAGATCCTTTCTATGTTGAATTAAACTAAATTTTGTTGATTTATATAGTATTATATTTATTATTCATACAATAATGCGACGTTACATTAATACATTACACTGCAAGTATAATACAAATAAATAATTCCTATCTATATCATAAATCTTTTAGACGAATAGAATTTTAGTTGATTAATTGATAGAAATCGATGAAAAACCGGTAAATGCACCGAATGACACATTAGAATATTGTAATGTTAAATCAAAAAATGATGCTAATTCAATAAAGCTATAAAAGGATAATATCCGTTCATTCAAATTTTTGATACTGTATTTACATATTTTACTGCAAAAAAATATAGAAACAAAAATTTGATAACGGAGCATTGCATAGTGAAAAAAGAAACAAGTATCTTAAAATTCACTGCATCAAAATGTAGACAAATGATATCATCTTACTTTAATATCGTAGGGCCTTCTCGAAGAAATGTGACTTTTAGCGTTATACACGTCGCATGTACTGCGACTCGAAAGAAAACTATTTCCAGAGTCTGAGATTAATTGCCATTGATAATTAACTAGTTCATTTATTCCTAATCTTATATGCTTTAAACAATAAAGAAATTTCGGAAGTATGCCACCTCTGAAAGTTAAATTTTTAAAAATTTATAATATAGTATAAGTGTCGTCGAAATTAATTACGGCATATGAAGCTTATACCGTAATACCATTCTAGTATTCTACCACAGAAAATGCCGTAATTATTCTATAAGTTATTGAATGCCGATTTTGATTTTCCAAGACCAAATTCCCATTTTGCCGTAATGCCGTAATTGATAAATACGACATTTCGACGACACCTATATAATATAGAGATCTATTTTTGAGTAATAAAGAGGCTTCGGAGGTGCTATTTACGCATAATCATTTTCAACTAAGTGATACGGCACCTTTCGTCATCAAGTTGTAAACTTTATTTATTAGACGCCTTTATCTTATATACCTTTAAGATTTAATAATTTTGATATAATAAACTGTTAATGATAGAATAATATAATGCATTAATTGTATTACGTGTAAGCAAACAGTGCACAGTGAAAAAAATTACCATTGTTTATTAATCGACCCAGGACCCGGGGTTTATATTTTATTAATCAAAAAAGTTTATTTGTAAGCCGTGACATCTTATTGGTCAACTTTAAAGGATTAATTATTTAAGATAATCGATGACAAGATCTATTAGATGGAATTAATATTCATAATATGCATGTGTTGACGCTTACTTCTAATAATACAAATAATTCTATGAAAGAATTATTTTTTATAAAATTAATAATACTTTAACATACAATTCCATCGAAATTCCATATTATTCAAGCAAAGAGGTACTTTGTTATAATTATGTTTTTCTGAACTCTGAAGACTGTAATATAGTGGATAAAGAAAAGAATTTGTAAAAAGTATCAAAACTAAGAAAAGTATTATTTTTTATTTATTTATTTCAGATATAGACGTTGAACGCTTGATACAAATGGAAAGCACAAAAGTGAATGTTAAATCCACTATAAATACTTAAGTACTATATGTCACTGCCAACGCGTGTATTTTACGTATAATAGGCTCAACAACTACTATGAGATGTTGAACTAGAAGTTTGAAAAAAGAAATGGTTAAGAAATAAAATACAATAAACGAAACGAATGAAAGAAGAGATATCAATTAATACATAAATAAAAAGAACTTCTGGAGAAACTTATCAGGAATCTAAGGCCAAAATAAAAGCATAAAAGAATTCCCTATAAAAATAAGAAAATCAGTTAACACAAAAAGAGACAACATCCAGGCGGGCTAGCAACCATTATTGTATACGTCCATAAACTATATTATAACTGCTGATATAACAATAGTATATTAATTATTTAATTTAAACTTCATACTTTAAGAACTCGAGTAAAACAAATTTGTAACACTAACTGAAGGGGCATCTTACCACACTACCCTCGGCTATATGTTTTGGGTAGTACAGGTGTCATCCGAGGTGTTGTGACAAATAGAGATCAGACTAGTCAAAAAAACCGAGTCGCTGAGATAGATATAAACAACGCGAACACGGCCATCACGTGAACGGTGACGGTTAGACATCACATCTCTCCGAGGGTAGTGTGGTAAGATTTCAAGGTTTCATAACTATCATAATGATCCATAATATCCATTTTTCATGATCTAATCACCTAGACTATTTAAATGTACTTTATAACGTATATGTTTTGATTTATTTAAGCTGAAAACCATCAGAAACACAATGTTAACGAATTAATCCTAATGAAACGTTACGTCTCTTATTGGAATGGTGCAAGATAGAAACAAGATACGGAATGAAAATTTAAAAAAATTTATTGATCATTATTATTTGCTGACACCTTCTTATAAATCATATATTTACAATTACATTTGCTAAGGTTATATGCCTCTTTCTTGAGTAAGTCTTCTTCGAAATATGACATACCCTCAGAAAATCGGTCAAATCGTTTATCTTCCAGAAGCTTCCTACTAAGATAATCCCAAATACAATAAGATTTATCTTTATATATATAAGTTGTATATTGCATATTGGATGAGTCTACAATCATTAAAAAAGCTCCAAAGCGTATCTCATTTAAAAGTTTTTTGAAAAACCTTTTTGTATTTTTGGGATTATAACGAAAAAGCTCACAGATGACAAAACAAGCCGTTATAAGATGACTTTTCGATATTTGTTCCCACGGCACTCCATCAAATTCTGTCGAACTTATAATATTACCTATTGAAAGATTCCAATTAAAACCTTTTACGTTAAATTGTTCAACTATTTTCTGAAGACATTCCGTATAGTCGAAGTTATCATGTAAAAAAATATTGAGTCTTGGAACGGCATTTATAATTGAATAAGCCTGGAGAATCGCGGCTAATTCTGCTCCTGGTCCAGACCCAAAACAAAACACATTTAATTGTTGTTGTGTTAGTGCAATAAGGTTTGATAAAAAGTCAATACGCTTAATATTAAATATATTTAAGTAACAAAGCGTTCTAATGGGCGAGTAACTCGCCGTATACTCATTTCTTAAATTTTCGCTTTCGAAAATTTTTCTATAATTTTGTCCTTTAAAGAGATTTCTAATTTCTATTAATTTTTGCCTATATAAGGGATCTTTCATAGTATCTACAAGTGCGTTTGAAAAAATAGAAATAACTCGCCCAGTGGTACTTTCCTCTGGTTTATCTTCGTCTTTAAATTAAAGTATAATAAAATAAAATTAGCAACGCTGGTTAAGTCAAACCTGATGGTCCACTAACTAATGAATCCGAAAAACACCATTTATCATTGAACATTTAAAAAAATGATAATTTTATTTAATAAAGGCGATTTTTACTAACAAAAAAATTGATTTTTTTTTATTAAAAATAAATAGATGATCGTTTAATTAAAAAAAAAACAATTTTTATTTATTAAGACCAAAGTATTCGCCTGGTTACATTAATAGCCGGACTTTTTTAATTTTTTGGACGGATTGTTCGATATCGGACTCATTCGAATCATACTTCAACTGTATTTTACTTACTTGATGATCGCGCACTCAACTTCCTCTTTTTTGGTGGAGTGGAAAGATTTTCCACTCTACTCAAGGCTTTTCTTTTGGCCAATTTTTCACTGACGCTTTGGGTATCATACTAAAAAAAAAAAGAGACCAGATGAGAAATATTACTACTTAAGTGAAACCTAAGTGTACAGTAAATAGACGACAAAACACTACACTAGCTTCTTTGTTGTGTATAAAGGAAGATACATAGCCGAACCCTCATGCAGAATCAGCAGACCTTTATCAAAGAAGTTGTGCTGTGAATTACATCTATTTCATGCAGGACCGCAATCTCCCCCTCGACGGGGACGATACGCGTCAAGGGGTACAAGAATCTGATAAAAACTTGTAGAGACATTGATCCACCTTTGTCGGGGACGATACGCGACAAAGGCTGCATGGAACATTTGGAACACCCATAGAACATTAATGCTCTGACCAACCTTCTTATCTTCAAGTAGTTTTCTGATACGTTCATGTGCTTCCTGTGAGTATTTAGGATCTCGCTTCATTTTATGTAACATGCCATAAAATGCATTGCTGATGTTACGCTCATCAGCACCAATGTCATTAAAAATGGCACAGGAAGCAAAATTTTCCAGCGACCAAAACTCGCATGGGAAGATATCAAAGTATTTAGTCGCGATAGAAAACATGGTGAAATTTTTTTGATATTTTTTAAAATTCTTTAGTTACTAAACGAGTATAGGAAAACTAAGACTTTAAATATAAAAAAAAAGAAGGACGGACTTACAAAGTTATCATTAGTAAACAATAACTGAATTGTCTGAGTTCAAGTTCCAGTAACCTATTTACTAAAAAATAACTCTATAGTACGTTAGTCCGAACAAGATTACTGTACTATACATCTGAAAGAAAACTCGAATTTATTAACTCCGAAAGGGAATAAAATAGAATAATTTTTTAGTATATCTATTAATCTGATTTATTTTCGGGGCTATAGAATTTTGATGTTATTTATATTATTTTTCCTGTCAGTCCATTATCTGATTTTAAAGTACAGCAGTATTAAAATTAATTTGTCGGAACTCTAATTAAGATATTAAGACACGACTATCTGATAATCAAAAGAGTTATTTGACTTACAGTATGTGTACAAAATTTTAATAGGGATAAATACGGTAACTAAGAGCATTCTCAATTACTTAACTAATGGATCGGAGAAAATTTTTATTAGTAAAATTGATCAAGCGAGTTTTACTGCAGGCCAAACTGATTGGCTAATTTGTCCATTTTATCCGTATTATTCTTCACATGAATGATTTATGTTGTGATTTATCTCTAGTCACATGTCAATTTTTTTTTATTACGAATTTCTGTCTATCATTTTACATAAAATTATAATTTAATTCAATACCAAACGATAGCTGAAGGTCTTCCAGCAATAACTCTATTTCTTGTTAAAGTTAAAATTCATATAACTATTATATATTGCAATAATGTCGGCACTTTATTAAAATAAAACATATACAATAGTACGTTCTAAATCAATGATCAGCTCATTTGGCAAAACTGCTTTATTTTACCTAGTTAACTAAAACATAGGCACAGCCTTTTGGACACGAGACCTCACATGATAAGGTAAAACGTACCGGGGAAGAGAAAAATAGGGTAAGGGTATTCACCAAACTTGATCACAGTTCTTAAGGTAGGGAATCATCTACACCACAACACCTCTAACTACTACAAAAAAAATTACATGAAAAAAAAACTACATACTATAAAAAAATAAAAACTAATTAGTATTAGTCCTAATTAAACTTTGTCTTCCCATATGACGTAAGAATCGAAACTAAAATAAAGTTAAAAAAAAAATATGTTTACATCACGGCAGGAGTATATGTCTGCAAGTAGAGTATACTAAGGCGTAGAGGATCACGTATCATTCCGTTTACCAGTATGTTTGAATTTATTCTGATCTTTCTTCTCTTTTTTTTTGGGGCGGTATAGTAGAAATCGCAATATTTGTACTTCCCTTTTTCGCTGACGCATCCAGCAATAGATCTTGTGAAGCGAAATACAAAATCATCATAGTTTTTCCCGACCCGTCTTTACTGATTTTGCTGTATTTCTTCCATACACTGGCTCAGAAGAAATCAACAACTGATTGGAAATTGTTAAATTTTGCAGTATGGATATGATCATTGGAAAATCTCCCACTAATTCAATAGATGCTTGGATCTGTTTCTTTAATTTCCGAAAAATACCAACGAACATATGCATCTCCCACCACTTATGTAATACAAAGTTAGTGTCTACGAGGGGGTTCAATACCATTTTGACCCATATCTCCCCCACTCTTTTAAGTGATCTAAAATCTTGTTGTGGGGCCACGTCGATAGGATGTCGTATATTATGATCGTCCATATTTGTGATATTTGTTAATCTGACATGACATTATAAGGTGCTACGCTTTTCTTCTTTTTCGTCTAGGTAAAAGTATTAGTTAAGTCACGTGACTAGGTGGAACCGAATCACGTTATCAAATTTATATTACGATTGTTATCGGGTTTGTACTTTCCATTAATGTACTAGGCGACGGTGATTCTGATGGAACAGGAACTTGATCAGGTGTTAGCTCTTCGAAACTTACTTCGCGTATTTTTATGCTCCCAAGCAACTGCTTGCATTAGCATATTGGGCATGCCCGCACCATAGCCTGAGGCTTTAGTTTGTACATATGTTTCTTGTGCGTGTATATGTTTATCTGACAAAGCCACAACTTCACTCCAAGAGTATAATATTTTGAGTAGGTCTGGAATGAGAGTATCTAGAAACTCTTCACGGGGAAACAAGAAGGAGCGTTGCTATCTTTATTCTAAGCGAAACTATTTTTCAAAATCCGAAACGTTTCGTCCAAGTTTCGCCCAATATAAGGAGAAATTGTCCGAAACTTCTGAAACCAAATTTGGAAATGTTTTTTAGACCATTTGGACGAAACTAGTTTCGCCCGAAACGCTACTTGAAAATATGTTATCTTGAGTATGCTGCATGTTTCTTTCTATATGGAAAAACGTTATCGTAATTATTTGTAGGCTAATGATGAGGAATGAATGAATGATCGATTAGATATAAATATATAATTATCGTTTTCATTGTTAATGAAATAAAAAAATCCTTGAGAACAAGGAAATTAATTATTTTCGTAAGCAACTAATATATAAACTTTCGGTACTATAAATATTATGTGATATGAATACGCCAGTTATGCATCAGATGTATCAGTTACCTTCTTTACAGCTTGTAAAATCAAGTTATATACCCTTTTGTTATAAAATAGTACGACAACGCTGAGACATTGTCATATGCTTATCTACTTTTAATTGTGTATCATATTATAAAAATACCACTCTACAAAACAATGGAAATTGTTCTATCATGCGCAAAAAAGTGAAAGCCTTATAAAATTTGAGTAGTATATGAATGAAACCAAAAGGTTCATCGTCAAATGATAATATATTGATGAAAACATTGTTATCTAATCTACTTATTTACTATGACAAGAATTTTCCTTTTACGGATAAGCGTTTATAACGCCATTATTTTATATTTTTAACGGAAAAAATAAGTTCCAAACAAAGAGCTGCGGTACAGAATTATTTATCTGTTATGTTAATCAATAACAGTTACACCTTTATTTCTTTTATTTGTCAATCAGGCCCTATATAGCAATATTTCAATAAAATTCGAATTATTAAATTTCTTAATTTCTTTTTTTTTGGTTTATTCTGTGGTTATAAATAGTTGCGTAAAAGCTACTAGTTTCAATGACATTAGGTAATCGGTATACATATTCCTAAACTATATTATTTATAATTTTTATATTTATAATTTTTGTTTTTATGTATCATATATTTTATATATTTTAGCGCTTAATATAAAACGCATCAACACGTTAGTATAAATAAAGATGAGAATTTACCATGAAAAAATTTAAGTAAAATATTTCGTTACCCGCATAATCTAATGTCGCATAGACAAAATAGAATGCAACCGTATATCCAAAAAATAAATCTTGATAATGGCAAGAAAATTAGGAGAAAGCCTCCCAAACTTTGTCTTAATTGTAAAGAAACAATTGATTGCGTTAAATTGGTTTCTAATAAAGTCGATAAAATTGAAGAGATTATAAATAATTTTAAAAATCTTCAAAAGAAGAAATCTGATAAGCTTTCTAAATTTAATGCAAAATTTGCTCTAAATAATGATCTCTGTGAATTGGAATATGACATATCAAGCTTTTCTTTAGAAAGTTTGCAAAAACTTGTCATTATTACTACACAACCTAATTCTCCCTCAAGCGAAACATCTATTAAGTAAAATGAATATGAAACTTTTTTATCCTTTCTCATTGGAATTCGAATATCCATTACAAATTTAAAATCCGACGAAATTTTTTTTTTTTTACCTTTTTACTTCGTTTTATTTATGTATCTCTTTTTAAAGAAATTGATTTTTTCGAAAAAAAAACGTGATTTAGCAATCAAACCTTTGTTATTTCACTTGTGTGTGTAATTGTATTATAGAAATTATTGTTTAAAATATTCGTTATTCGTTAAGGTATGTTGTAAAAAGCACATTAATGTATGTGTTTCGTTCAAACTATTAAGTTATGTGGAAATGTGAGGATTATTGATGAATGGATGAAAAAAAAGTAACGTAATATAATCCGTTGATAAACTATTTTAAGCGAAATTTAATTAGTTATTCGTAGTCAAATTTTTCGTTACCATATTAATTTTTGGAGTTTAACTAACCAACAAATTTACTTATTTTTCTGATTGGTTAATACATATTTTGTCGGAATCTGTATCCGTATAACGATTGAAGCAAACAAAGATAATCGGAATATTAGTCATGTTTAAACGTTATAAGAATTTTTTATATAAGTAATTAATTAATAATAGTATGTAAATTATTATTATTAAGATTTAGAATTATGGAATTTTTAAGAATAAAATAAAAATAAAGATTATTTTAAGTAATAATAATAATAATAATGTAATTTGACCATCCTATTGCGGTTTTTTTTTCACACTATTCGCTCTTACTTGGCAACAAAAAAAAAAAAAGAAAAGCTTTCTTTTTTTATTTTATAAGGAAAATAGAGTTAATTTTTTTTCCAAATTATATTTAATTTTATTGTGATATTTAAATGTAAATATCGGTGAAATGAATATCGATGAAGTAATTGTGGTGAGTTAAATGTGACCCTAATCAATGTATCATCGGTTACATGATTATAATCTTCTGATTCCTTAGTAACAATTAAAAGTAAATAAACATAATAACTATGTGTAAGTAGTACACAAATTAATGATAATAAAGGCCTTTAATTTGCAAAACTCAGAAGTTTCGAACGTAAATTCTATATTTTAGTAACGACTAAAATCTCGATTTAAGCTGCGTAAGAAAGCAAGTGATATTCAATACACTAAGCTAAAAATAAACTACAATTACAAAATTATTGTTGGTATATTTTCATATACTAAAAACTAAACATCATAATAATCATATACAGAAAAAATAGTTTGAAAAAAGGCTAAAAGGACGTGTCACATTGGAAATAGTTTAATTTCGTATTTATAAGTATGATCATCAGCGGCTGCAGGAGGTTAAAATATCATCCGAACTGCTGTGATATTCTAACCCCAGTACTTTTTCTATATGGATAAGTAATATATATTTTGAGAAATTGTCTTAAATATAAACTACAATATTAAAAATTAAAAGAGACAATTATTTTCGGAAGTTAAGAATTAAACTACTATGTACTCTTTCAGAACTATAAAATATTTTGTGATACTAAAATGTCAGATATCTTTTTTTTTACAACCTGTTCAATCAAATTACGGATCCTAATTAAGACTTCGGTTATTACGTATATCCAAATACTAGTACAGAAGGTTTATCATAACGATTTTCTTTATTACAAACGTCGTATAAAATAGTCTAAACGATGACACTGGGATGCTCTCATATGCTCATCTCAGTTTCTTTTAATCGTTCATTGCTGTATAAATACTGTATACAGTATCCTACTTCACGTTCTTAAATGAAAGCAATATACCCTTATAGTCCATAAAAAATTACGAACAAAAACTGCGCAGAACACTCAAAAAATTTGTCCTGAAAGAAAGATAAAACCCTCCAGAGTTTAAATGCAATTAAACGAGCAAGTTTGTTAATTTACTTTTTAGTAAAGTAAATAAAACAGAAGAAACCGTAAATAATTTTAAAAGAGACGACCAAATGGAAGTTGATGAACCTTTTTATCAGTGATTAGAAATGTCAACATTTTAGAAATTTGCAACATTAGTAATTTACATTTACATCTTATTAAAAGTGCAATAATAATAAATCGTATGCATCCATTTTCTATTAATATAGTTAAAGTAACGATATCAAAAGCGTTTGGTTTTTAATCTTTATAATTTTATTATCAAGCCACTAAATTTATTTGACATATTTATCAGATATTCGTTTTTCGCTTTACGTATTAAGATATATTAAGAAATTATATAAGATTAAAAATTAGTATAAATTTATTACTTTATTAAGTTTTTTTAATTTATTTGAGAGAGAAACTTTTTGTAAAATGATTTACAAAAAGAAAAAAATCATACGTGTGTCATGTCGATCATCTGCCTTACCGTTCTTAGTTTATTTTTTGTGCTTATTTTTAACTTAATGTTATTGAGAGAAAATTTTTTTCTATTCTCTCGATTTAATTGTAATGCATATAACAATATCGTAAGTTGATGAAATTATCTATTATGACAGTGTTTTTTTTTTTTTTAACTTTTTATTAGTTCTTCGCCATATACTGTATATAGGATTGCATACGTAATATGACCTTGACAATAAAAGATATTTGAAAGATAATGATAAACGTGTAAAGTTTCACAGTTTTAGGTGAATATATTTTGCCATTATTGCTTAATTTTTAATATTATCTGTTCGCCATTATTATTGAAATAAAAATCGAAAAATATTTCGGTGTTTACGATTCTTTCACGCTTGTATTTTTTGTTATAATGTTGCATAATTAATTATATCATATAAAAAAAAATTTTGTGTTTGTGAAGTAAAAAAAAAAAATCATTTTTCTAAAATTTCGAAAATTTCGGTTGTTTAGAGCATAATAATATCGAATATCGAAAATGTATTTCTTCGAAAAAAAAAATAAAACTCTTTGGAAGCCTTGGAATTTCGAGAAATTTTAGTCGCTAGATGTAGAAGAGGTAGAAGGAGAGGAAGATTTAGATTATATAGAAGATGAATGTTTATTATTTCCGTTACTATTATCGCAATGTTGTGTCGTCAAAATTACTAATCTTTGTAAATATTCTAAAGAGAATTCTGATAAATCATATTTCATTTCACATGGAACATTATTTAAAGTAAATTTTGCATTTAAAGTAGAAAATTGTTGATTATTCTTCTTAGATAAATTTGTGTGAAGATTGTTAACAATCTCTTCGATTTTATTTACTTCACTAGAAATAATGTTAACGCAATCACTTGTCTCCTTGCAATCAGGACAAAGTTTAGGTGGTTTCCTTCTGACTCTTCTGCTGCCATTACTGTTGAGAACGATTTTTTGAACATATGGAGACGTCCCGCGTGTACTTATTTTTTGTGACATATTTTTTATGAATAACGAAATGAAATCTATTATTTTTTTTTGTTTTTTTTTTGTTTTTTTTAGTGCATAAGGAAATAGGTTTAAAATTTCAAAAAACATTTCTGTGATCTATATATATATTTCTCATAGTTAAATAATTTTTTGTTTATTTGTTTTAAAGTAATAATTTCAGTTTATTTGTAACAGGAGTTGTGAACTTTTCGGATATTACCGTTTATATTTATACCACTAGAAATGCTTATAGTAAAAAATGGCTTGATAATTTATGTCGATTTATAAATTCTTTATAATTACTACATCAATCTAATATAAATAGATCTATGATTTAATTGATAATTCTGACCAATAGAATACATAATTTTGTCAATTAAGATTAAAAAATCATTAAAATTGACCGTATAAAAGATTGGTAATCACTCAATAAATTTATCAATAAATGAATTGTTGTTTAAGAGTTTCATCTCAAGATTGGTGCAATTTTGGTTGCACATAATTGGCTGTTTATAATAACCTTTACAATTAAATGTTCATAATGATAGTTTAATGGCCATTTTTCCTTATAAATAATTCAGTCTGATATAGAAGAATTAATATAAATATCATTTATTTATTGATTTTTTTGGCAAATAAGTATAATGAAAAAAAGAATAACACAAGGTAAACAAATAAATAAAATCCCATAATAAATGTGATGTGTCATTTATTATTGTTTGTTATATCAAAATCTTATTTCCTTATTCGTATGGAAATGTTTAATTTATAAAGAGATAGTAGTACAGCATAACAATGATGATAATCTTAACTAATAAATTAAAACATATAAGACTTATGTTAAATGGAAAGAATATCGTGTGTTTACTAGTTGGATAAACTTAATTACTCACAAGTAAACTAAAATTGGTCGATCTACCAATTCATTTCGGTTAATTCTGGTCTGTTTTAATCTGAGGGGTCATATTTGATATATGAACGTAAAATATTTGAAAAAAAAAAATCCTAATATTATAAATAACCTTACCTGCTTCAATCCGTGAGTTTAATTTTGAAAGCTTTTAATGCAAATATATAGTGAAAGAAGATAATATAATCTATCTTAATTTAATAAGTTTATCCTCGCTTTCTCCAAATCTTTTTCCTAAGACATTTATTTTTAGTTATAAACAAATATGCTTGATCCACGACGCAAGTTTAATCTTTTTTGATTTCTTCAAATTAATTATGCTTCTTTATTATTATTATTACGAGACTGTCGCGATCATTGTTGGAAGAAAAATATTGATCGTTTGATGTCTAATTGTTGAGGAAACCTTTGCTGCATTTTATTTTTATCTCTCATCGATTGTGAATCATATTTACTTATTTGGGTTTACTGATTATGAATATTTATTAGTTTGCGGGTCGTGGCAATAAAAAAGGATTACAAATTATTAAAACTTCAAGATGTTTCCAGAATTTATCTAACAGAGGTATATTAGATGCTAAATATTAAGATTCTGTAACCACAAATTAAATTAAATTTTCAACAAAAGTTTTCGTTGAGAAATTATTATTTTGCGCAAATAATCAGTTGCCATTAGATACAGAATTTGTGTATTATTGAAATAGTTTAAAAATGTTATTTTCTGCACTATATTAAATACAAAAATAATAATAATCTGTTTTATTACGGAATTCGCCGTAAATCAATGATTGAGGTAACGATTTATTGTTATATATTTATGGCAGTGAAATGGTAGTGATGTTTCGGTCTTTCACATTAAGCGAATCCCGACGTTAACTATAATATTATTCAATTATTTGGCTTTGCAAATTAATTCCCATCATTCATGCCGATTTATTTAGCCAACGCCTTTTCGGGCATAGACCGATTATTTATGCTAATCCGAAGTCGGGCATATCGGCCTAGATTTTTCCGATCACGTAAACAGAAAATCGTGTGACCACTAATTACGCCACGTACAGTAGTCGTACACATCATGACCTTTTATTTCTATATTGATTATTTTTTAATTCTGAAAGACATAATATATATAAAAAAGATACAAAAATGCAATCAACTAAAGATAAACAAAGGCGTTTCGTTATCCATAGAGAAAAGTATTTCCGGGAAAGAAAGATAAAGACGCGCTTTGTTGGTGCAATGTAAACAAAGGTGTATTTGTATTGATAGCATTTGAGATCAAGGTATATTTTCATGGGAAAAGTCAATTGGAGTTAGACAATAATTATTTCCTTTTTACAAAAACTTTTAAGGAATTACAATATAATTAATTAATTATAGAAGCAAAACAAATTAGTGCAATGCCCCGATTTTAACGCGTTCCCTTACGTTTTCTGTTTTAAACATACATGAAAAGGCACGTATACTACAATTATAAAAAAAAAAATTTATTCATTTGTACGATATTAACAAAGGTAGTGTTCATATACTAACTTGCTCGAAAAATTTTACATAAATGAGATCAAGGTTTATTTTATGGAAAAAGAAAGACAACGAAATTAGACAGATCACCAAATTTTTAAGGAATGATAATAAATTATCGAAACAAAAACAATTGAACAATGCCCGATTTTGACACGTCTTCTGTTTTAAAATATACATAAAAATATGCTATGATGATATATATTCGGATCTTATTTTAACGTAGTATAAACATTTATAATATTTGGTTTGTTCTATACATAGTTTTGTGCTAAATATACTGTATGTGTATATACATACATTATACAACGAAAATGCCTTCTCAAAAGGGAAAATGTAACGCACCAATTAATACTCGAAACAAACTAAGGCTTATCACGAACCTTTCTCGACAAATACGAATTTTTATTAATTGCTCAATATTTCAACGGATTTACTTTTCATTAACTTTAACAGATTATGTCCAATTAAAATAATTTATAAATTTAACAAAGAATTTATTAGTCAAAATATTTTATTTATTATAACGCTTTGATACACTACTTTATTTTATTATTCACTATAAAAATTGTTACTTTTCAAAAATCTTGTATTATGCATTTTATGTGCAATTTTTCCCGGTTTTTCTTATTCCATTCATTGATACACCGTAAGATATTACCATTTTTTTTTATCTATTTATAATGTTATGTTTTAACGACCGTGTATTGTAATTTTATTTAAACTTTTCAATAAGATGCATTTGGATATGATTATGATTTCCTGTAATAAGATATGTATACTTATAAATTATCTTTCAGTATACAAAATGTACCCTTCGGTATAAAAACGTATCTGGTATCTACTTATTTTATAGGGCAGTAAAATAATATATAGTGTATACACACGGTATAGAAAATTTATTAATGATCATCTTTTACCGAAAATTTTAAAGCGTTGGTTAACTAATAATCAGCGAATACTTTTTGTTTATGATTATCAAAAGTTAAAAGAGAACGTTGTTATTAAAAATTGAATTTTAAAAATATGATAAAGTTTTGCATTTTTTAATTCTTTAGTAAAATCTAAATTACATTTTTAATTAAATATCATGAGAGAGAGAAATTTTATTTCAGCTTACAGTAGTTGTTATTGTTACAAATTTATATTATATATATTACCAGTTTTTATAAATTTTCTACTAAGGTAAGAATTGATAAATCGGATTCCGATTTGCAGGAAATATTAGTTTTTATAATTGTTGTTAATTTTCCAATTCTGTTTACTCTATTAGAAAGTAATTTGACACAATCTTCTGTTTCATTACAATTAGAGGTTTCATCATATTATTTTTTCGTCATTAAAAAAATAATTTCATTGTCGTTATTTTCAAACGGTTAATAAGGAAATCGATTTTTTCAGAATTTGCAATTCTCGGAAATTAATTGCCCTATGAAAGTGTTTTAAAACTTAGTGGAACACCTTTATTTTCGAGAAGAACCATTGAAATTCCAAAATCTGATAATCGACTTTTCTCTGTATAATAATTACTTAATTATTCAAAAAAATTCCGGATTTTCAGATTTGTGAAATTGGATCTCCTTATGGAATGACGTGCAGAGGTCATAGTGGTTTGAATTTAATGAAATATAAATATTCTTTTTAGTTACTAAAAGACACTTCATAAAAAAAAAATTGAATTTATTGGTTAAGAATTAAATTTTATTTTATTTTATTTATTTATTTTTATTTATATTTATTTATTTATTTATTTATTTTAATACTGATGCTTGAATTTATTAATATTAGATTCGCTTGTAGAGTCTTTTTAAGTTATTGAAGAGTGCGGACAGAGTGCGGAATGTCCGAGCTGCAGACGCCAAAAATGTGAAACTGGTTACATATGATGGATTTGTCAACCCATTCCAAAAGAGTACATAGTAACAGTGTAGTCACTGTAATGTATGGATGAGGTGTCTACAATAAGTTTAATCACAAACATGGGAGAAACTCCATAATAAAAATGATTAGTACAGATTTTTTGTAACAAATTTCGAAATTCCCGGTTTATTAATAAATTAAAATTAGAATTTGCCATCATGAAAATTCTAGCTTCTGTGTTTGTGATTGAACTTATAATAGATACCAGCAATCTATTAGTGTTGGCACGTTGTAAATAATCATAATCACGTGACTATACGTATATACATATGCATTTTACGATTTAAATATTTATAGTAGTACATTTAGTAAAAGAAAAGCCCATGCAAAAGACCCATTCTAGATAAGGTCCATTCTAAAAGAAGTTGCATAAAATATATAGTAGGCATATTTTCGCCCTTATCGTTGGTTATTATCTTATTTATTTTTCACTTTTGCTCCAATGTCATCAAAAAATTACGAATTTATACCCGTAGAACACTGCCATACGTTCAAAAAATTCGTCCAGATCATAGAAAGATAAAAAGAAACCCTCTAAAGTTTTGTCCTATATGCAAAGAAACAAGCAAATTTATTAATTTACTTTTTAGTAGACGGAGTAAATAAAATAGAAGCAGCCGTAAATAATTTTGAAACCTTTTTAAAAAGATGACCAAAATGGAAGTTGATGACCTTTTTGAATATGTTCTTTATAGTTCTAATGATTGGGATCCTATGGACTTGGGCCAATATGGTAAAGTTTGATAGAAATTTGCGAAAATTATAATTTTACAACCCATTAAAAGTGCAATAATAATAAATATTCATCTTCTATCTATTATAGTGAGAATATTGGTAACAAAGTGATGGTGGCTTTTAAATCAAGTCAAAATCGGCGAACATTTTCGGATAATTAGAAAAAAAATATTTCTTTTGTAATTTATTCGACAATTTGTCAATTCATTTTTCGTTTTGTGTATTAAGATTTATTAAGAAATTACATAATTAAGTTATTTAACAAAATCGTAAACCTCAAATATAATAATTATTTATAAATCAATCCATATTTCTTTTCAGTTATCTTATTAGTTAAAATGTGTGAAACTTGATAGTCTAGAGTGAAAGGACGTTCAATAAGGTGACACATATAATAATTTATAAATAAACTATCTTTATTTATCTGCATATAATTTAGTACAAATAAAGTAAATTGAGTTTTAAAGTTGAATAATTATAAACATTAATGTATAATTTTGAACGGAATTCTCACTGCACAATAGTATAATAATCTTAATTCATAATATCACGTTAACGTTAATAAATGTGACTTTTTACTTGCTGTTAAAATTTGAGTCTCGAAACTTGCCAATTTTTGTAGATATTCTAACGTGAAACTACTTGGTAGGTCAATATTCCCATTCTGATCGGCGGATTTTTGATCGGTTGATTTTTGTTCTACAAAAAATTTAAAATTGAATTCTTTGGTTATTGATATTTTGATTAGCCAGCTCTATAGTAATTTTGATCACACGTCTGGATTGGTTAATGGATTTTGCGATTTTTGCGTTTAAAGTAGAATATTGTTGATTATTCTTAGATAAATTTATATTTTTTTATCATATTAGTTAAATTATGAGAAAAACTTTATAGTTAGATTTTTTGAAAAGTGTAAGGACGCTTGATAAAGGGTTCCATATAACTTAAAAGTAGAAAGCTTACAATTGAATCCTATAGTAATATTATGGAAAATGATAGTACTGCACATATGATATGGTTGAAATCACAGAATCAAAATAAGTTACCAATTGCATATAACAAACAACTTGCAACTAAAAATTAAATAATATTTCATAATAGTTTACCGACTTACATAAATCAAGTCATATCCGCCGATTGGAATAGTGACGTGTTATTATAATAATGTTTGATGGGTTTTTAGCTGTGTGTAACCTTTGTCAATCAGCCGATATGTAATATGTTGTATGGTGGCTGTCACCTATAAACCACCATAATATTATGTGACTTCAAACTTTTATAAATCATGAACCAAGTGATATAAAAAAAAAACTAAACCGATAAAATGATAGAGCAACATGAACTGCACATTTCTATCAGTTTGTTTTATAAGATTTAATAATAATATTAAGTTCTATTATGGATCAAAAATAGGTAATTTTAGTAAGTAACCATAATAAAAATGAAAAATTTCGGACTTTTTTCATGGATTTTTTATGGAATATGGCAAAAAAAAAATTTTGCCGCTTACGCGGCAAAATTTATATTTAAATAAAGTATTGTAAAAACAAGTTACACAATATAAATAAACACATTTTTAAAATTTCGGACTGTGTGGTTTATAGATGACAGCCAACATACATTTAATGATCATGTGAACAATTGTAGGTGGTCGTCAATTCATTATCGGTTCCGCTTCGACTCAGTCGCTTTCTAAAGTTACGCAAATTAAAACAATCAACCATAATTTGATAGCTAATTAAAATTTTTCTGACACCCGATTTTTTAAAAATGGCTAAAACTCAGAATCTGCTAAATATAAAATCAGTTCTAGAACCGGTTCGAGCGGCTCATTTTGAGTCGCCCAATCCATAATGGTGGCACATATGGAAGAAATTCCGCATTGTCACTTTGAATTATAATATAATTCATAAATCTTATAACAATAAGGCAGGAATTGTTAAAATTACTTAAAGTGTAGAAAAAAACTAATATTTAAAGCTACATGTTCAATGATTCACTCATGCATGCATAAATTTTTTTAATTCCTATCATTAGTATCATTTACCACATTTATTCCTTTCCCTTCGTAATAACTGCACGCACAATATCTTTCAACGCATAATCTCTTCAAAATTACTATAAGATAAATACTATAACGTACATCAATGACCTAATTGGTTATATACTTGAGTCTTGAGTAGAACATGAGCGTCGTAAATATTATACTTGATGATTACACAACTAGGATGCTAATTTTATTTCGGGACATAGGTAAAGGCGTAATATAATTAGTTTGAGAGTATTATACGTAGAAGAGAAAGTTCTTTTCAGTAGAAAATTTAACCTGTTTTTTTTTAAGACAAGAATTTATAATTCTTAAAGGAAAAATAATCTTTCTGTGTTACCTTTTCTCGTTTTAGTTTTCAGTTTAAAATAACTATTATTGGTGCGTTTATAAACTGTCAAATACATATATATACAGTCCCCGGCGAAAGTAATGGCGGTGAGAATACCGCTTCTTAATTTGGTTATAACTTCATTACTACCTCGATTAAATCATTACTTATTATACCAAATTGAACAATGATATGCTCATTTAAAAAGCAATAAAAAAAAAGTAATTTCAAATACTGACATTATTCCTGTTTTATTACCCACAATAGCTTCTATTACAATAAATTCTACTTACGAGGCTGGTAACTTTTTCATGAAACAAATTTTTAGGAAATTTCTAATTGAACTGGAAATTTTTGCATTCGTATAAAACAATGTATCCCTTTCTTACAAAAAATGCCAAAATTCTGAATATTTTTATTCAAAGTGTCGCACTAAACTTATATCATAAAAAATTACTGCCAGAATCGAAATGATCATTTTTTTTAATTTTCATCATGAAAACTTTGAAATATGTGTATTTTTGACTAATCAAACGTTTTTTTAGACCATTGGTGAGCTTTTTATTATGATGATATAAAATAATTATATTAAGGTGGTATGAAAATTTTTCTTTCAATAATGATTTTTTTTTTGTTCATTTTAAAGCCCAGATCTCAAATCCCAATGAGAATTTTTGTTTGTTTTTGATGCAGTATATTAAGAAAATGGTAATGCAAAAAAAGGAAAAAAATGGTACAAGCTATTTCTCAATTTATTTAGAAAGGAGTGAAATAATTTCGAAAATAGCATAGTTATTGATAGCGAGGTTATTAACGATAATAGCATGCAAAATCAAATTGAAGCATGTTTTGATACAGATAGAGGTCAAACCCAATATTTATTAAATAATAAAATATATGTATTTTTGACTCCTCTTTCTGAAAATAAAAAAAAAATTCATAAATTCATTATAAAATTTATGCGTTATATTAAAAAAACTGACCGCCATTACTTTCGCCGGGGACTGTATATTTATACGTCGTATGTGTACAATATAGAAGTTAAATCAATTAATTGGTCAATCGCGAAATTTTTCGCTTTATGATAACTTGGATTTGTCACATGTCCTTCATTGGTGGTGGCACAGTTTTTGACGTTTGGATGCACAAATTTTTAAGAAACGTAGTTTAGATATAGGCCACAATATTGGTTAAAATTATTTCTAAATTCGGTTTACTAAGATCAAATCGATAATTTTAATTTTATTATTACAATTTATTACAAAATAAAATAATATACAAAAAAATATACAATAATATACATATATATATATATATATATATATATATATATAAATGTTCAATAATATGTCAGGGACATATTATTGTCGTAAGCTAACCCCTGCAATATTCCATTTATGTAAATGGAATTTATAATTTCTTGAGATTTTATTATAGTGGCGGAATCCGCCACTCCGTCGAAGGTAGATACGGTTATAATATTGTATCTAATCCGGCGGTTATTTATTAGTATAGTTGTGTTCAGTAAACAACATGTTTGTTGGTGCTGATATTGATGCGGTTGTTGGGGCTGTTGAGGCTGTTGAGGTTGAGGATATTGGCGCTGTTGAGGTTGTTGAGGTTGAGGACATTGGCGCTGTTGAGGCTGTTGAGATTGAAGATATTGGTGTTGTTGAGGTTGGGGACATTGGCGCTGTTGAGGCTGTTGAGGTTGAAGACATTGGCGCTGTTGAGGCTGTTGAGGTTGAGCATATTGAGGCTGTTGAGGTTGAGGACATTGGCGCTGTTGAGGCTGTTGAGGTTGAGCATATTGAGGCTGTTGAGGTTGAGGACATTGGCGCTGTTGAGGCTGTTGAGGTTGAAGACATTGGCGCTGTTGAGGCTGTTGAGGTTGAGCATATTGGGGCTGTTGAGGTTGAGGACATTGGCGCTGTTGAGGCTGTTGAGGTTGAGGACATTGGTGCTGTTGAGGCTGTTGAGGTTGAGGACATATGGGCTGTTGGGGTTGTTGATGGGGATATTGTGGCTGTTGGGGTTGTTGATATTGAAGATATTGAACATAATAAATAGGCTGTTCGGGTTTTTGATATAAAAGCTGTTCTGATTGTTGATATAGAGGCTGTTCGGATTGATGATATAAAAGCTGTTCGGGTTGGTGATATTGAGTCTGTTCAGGTTGATGATATAAAAACTGCTCGAATTGTGGCTGTGGCTGTTCGGGTTGGTGATATTGAGTCTGTTCAGGTTGATGATATAAAAGCTGCTCGAATTGTGGTTGTGGCTGTTCGGGTTGTTGATATTGAGGATATTGAGGCTGCGGAGGTTGCTGAAGTTGCTGGAGTTGAGGATATTCAGATTGTTGTGAAATATGCTGAGCATATTCAAGATATTGAGGATGCTGGGTGTATTCAAGATATTGAGGTTGTAGAAAATTTTGAGGCTGTTCTTCACTATATACTTTATGTAATTGGGAATCCATTCTAAATTCGAAAAAAAATATAATTATGTATATATGTTTTTTTTTATTAAAAAAAGTGGTTGTTATTTCTTTTGCTTTGAATATTTTTTTTTTTTTTTTTTTTTTTTGAAGAAAAAACTCAGTCTTTACGAGGCCTATTTATAAATATTGGATTATTATTAAAATTTTAATAGTTTTTTACGTTTACATATTCGGTAAGATTATCTTTAAGAAAAATTGATGAATGATGATTGATTTATTGACATGCAGAGATATCGGGATTCAAGTTTAAAAAGGAATTTTTTTGGAGATAAATAACAACACGATAATATTTGTCATTGAATTCTCATAAAAACCTTAAAATAATAAAATGCGTGTAATGCATATACGTGAGAAAATTAATATACATACTAAATTGTAATTTTTGTAATCCCGTCATATGCTATAATAATTTCACAATTAAAATAAAAAATGTAATAAAACATGAATTTAGATATACAAGAAATTACTAATAATCTTGAAACATTTTTTTCTCCTGTAAACATCATCTAGCTAATAGAAAGATAAATCGGGTTAAATAAAAAAGATGTTGTTATTGATATTTCGATAAAAAAAAACTTGTTTGTTACAATTTTTCTTTCCCTGAACTGCATGTAATGTATCAGTTGTAACACGACAATCCATCAGCATGATTTTCATTTTTAATAATGAAACTTCCTTCTCTTTTTCTTTTTTTTTTCTTCCATGTTCCATGGGCATCTAATCAAAAGATGATGGTATCAATAAATTACCAACAATGGGTAATTTGTAATTTATCAAAATAAAATTTAATACTTCATTTTTCCTTTTCCACGGAGCCACAAGAGTTTGAACTGCAATTAATGTATCACGAAAATTTATCAACAAGACAAGATTAAAGTTTTTTTTTCTTTTTATTCCACGGAATTATATATTTCCAATTTTCGATTCATATGAAATTTAACTCATTGTTATTGTGAGAATATTTTTCATTAATCGAGAGTAATAAATTGTTAATTTTTTGCAGATAGATAAACCACTTAGACACGCACTTTCCTTTTTTTTATTAAGTCACTCAAGGTTCCCTTTAAAAAAAAAACCTGATTGTTTATTTACATTTCTTGTGGGCTGAAGATTGCATTAAATAACATTAGGGAAGTTAAAATAAGAAAATATACTATAATTTTAATGACGATTTGGTTCCGAATTTAAATTTCTATTACTTTTTTAATATCATATTTGGTAAATCGCTGTTTTGTAAATTATTCCTAATCTAGAAACATTGAACTTAAACTTTTTGGAAATGATCTACGATACTTACATTAAAAAATCCAATCGACTTTAACTAGATGTTTCACCGTTCAAATTTTTTACTTATTCCATATTCCGTGATACAAAAATTCTGTAAAAGGCAATAAAAAGAGAACAAAAGAAATTTTTTTTTATAAAAAATTTTTTTTTTTTTTCCTTTTTTTTTACGTTCATTTAAAAAAAAAAATTGTATTCCATTAATATTTTAGATAAACCTTTCATAAAATTTCCTTTTTTTTTTTTATGAATTTTTATAATTCCATAATTGGTTTAAAATTATATATAAAACTTATAGTGTATGTTTATATAAACCTTTATTCGTTAATAATAATAATAATAATAAAAAATAATTTAAATGAGCATAAATAATTTTAATAATAACGGTTATACAACCGATTTATTTAATTCAACTTAATGTCAAATGATCAATATTTTTTAAAAAAATATGTTCAATTAAAAAAGTTCAAATTAAAATTTTTTTTTTTTTTTTTTTTTAAAAAAAAAAAAAAAAGAGAAATATAAAAAAAATGACCGATAATGAGTCATTAAACCAAAATAAAATAAAATAATTGATCTATGATAGATATTATATTGTAATACATTTTACAGTAGTTAATTATATTATTTATCTTTTATCCTTTTTTTCCCTTCGTGGAAAACACGTTCTTGGAGGAATGGAAAATGCGTTCTCGTTTCCAATTTTAGACGAAGATAAGGCAATGTTACATAATTCACGGAATTCTTAAAAAATAATCAAATTAATCAAAAACAAAAAAATTCTTTCTCACGAAATGAAACAATGAAACCGTCAAAAACAAAAAAAAAAAAAAAACGATTGATAACAAAAATTGATAACAAAAAACTTTGAATTATATTAAAAAAGAAAGATCGGTTTTACAATTTGGTAATATTAGTAATATGATCTTATGATCTTATCTTTTTTTTTATTAACTTTGAGAGCATTTGAATGAAACCGGTGAAAATTAATATGTATATTGTATTAAAAATTAATAATAATTAACCAAATTAAAAAAAACCTGATTACAAAAAATATGCAATTAAGGTATCACAGATGAACCAATGAAAAAAATGATGATAAATTATTATTTATATAGTATATAAATCCGGAGTTTGTACGGAAGGACCATCAAAAATTTTATTTACGGTTTTTTTGTACAATTAAAAAGGAAAAATTGTTTGCAGAATTTGATATAATCATTTCCTCTGCACCATGACAATGGAAATCATAGTCAATATAAACAAATTAGACAAAGTAACAGCACAAAAGAAAAAAAAAAGCACCCCAATTTTTTTTTATTTGTCAAAATTTTGTTGGTATTTTTTATTTTTATTTTTTTAATTTTTGAAGCGTGAATATTTAAATGAAAATGAAAATAAAAAAAAAAAAATATGGTTTTTTAATAAAATAATATTTTTTTTTTCATGCAATTCATTTCAAAATATATATTAAATCTTACACAAATAATGATTTTTGATTTATTTTCGTTTTTTTTTTTCCTTTATTCAAAATTTTATTCGGAAAAATATTGATTGCAAAAATTTGTCACACATAATTGCACCGTCTGGTGAACTGATGGATCGATACGTACCCTGTTTTTTTTTTTCCTGTTCTGTGTGCAGCCTGTCCAATCGATAAAGTTATATCACGTGCTTGTATTACGTTCCCTTGGGTGGTTTCATTCTTCTTGTTTGAAAATCAAATCAATATCGACCATTGAATTTCTATACTGAGCTAATGAAAGAAAAAGATTTAAACCATTTTAATATTAATCTAATTTTAACCATGCGTAAAATCTTAATGGCTGCTGTACCATACATGTTTCCCAGACCCCAAATTCTTAGGAAATATCATAATACAAATTTATTCCGAATTTTTCCTTTATTTTAAACCAAGGAATTGAATACTCCACTTTTTGTCGCTATGAACTGTTGGAATATATTATAATTTCTTTTTCTTTCGTTTTCTTTGATTTCTACATCAACGAAAAGAATTTTGTTTTGATACGTTACGCAAAATTTTTGTATGATAAATATTGCATGTATTTGTGCAACTTATTAAAAAAAAATTGGCTCTGTTCAAGTTTTCATCCCGGTTTGCCTTAACAAAATAATTATGGTCAAGTGATCGAATTAACAAATACAGAAGATGCATATATATACATATTAAAAAAAAAAATAATTAACCATGTAAAGAAAATTTCCCTAAAACAATATAGCCATTGAGAATGTTTAATGAAAATTCCATCACAACTAAAAAAATTTAACCAATCAAAAATGGTTACTTAAGCTAAAGTTAATATCCTTAAAATTTTCGGTTAACTCGCATAGAAGAAATGCGTTTACCGCAGTCACTGCGGGTTAAAAAAAACACTCGCATCCATGGATTGAAATCATCATGATCACCACATCCAAAACCTTGTATTGCTTGCTTTTTTGTGAAACTCTTTTATACCCCAATTCCCCAAATAAATCATTTTTTTTTTAAGTTCCACAAATGTTTTGTACCAATATACTCGCATATGAACAAACATTAGTAAAATTCATTTAAGTTCCACAAATGTTTTGTACCAATATACTCGCATATGAACAAACATTAGGTAAAATTCATTTCATTTCATTTTGAACTCGTCTTTAATGTCCAAAATGTGGTGATTACTACAATTTACTTTCGTTAACAAATATTGATTTTTCAATATAAAATATTTCCCGGAATTTTTGCTTCTGGTTTGATAGAGAAAAATTTCGACAGGAAATTTATTAGAACACAAGTGACGTCATATTGCGCAAGAGCTCTTGAGGTGAGATAACTAGAAAATTTGAATTAAAATTTTTTTTCTGCCACATTAATTATAAACCTGTATTTTTTTGGTATATAGCATTTTCAAGTTGAATGATTGCGTTCAAGAGAAATAACGGATTTTAATGTGTTTGGCTCATTTTTCAATAATTTTTACGAGCATCTTTCAAAATCTATTTGTCGTTTTTTTTTTCGGTCGCTTTGGAAAATATCAATATGGAAATCAAATTTATAATATTTTATTTAATTACTGTACATGATGATGACTTTTGACAATATAAGAAAACAAACAAATTTGATCGAAAGATACTCTTCTCTAAGTTTGAATTTATGGTACAATATCATGCAAATCCCTCGGTAAGCTGTCAATGCGCATAGTTTCCTTGTATCACTACTGCAACAAATAATTGATAGTTTTGAATATTTACAGTTTTGACGTAGCGATTTATCGTTTGTAGAATGCGGCCGTAAAGATATTACATATTTACGTAAGTTTAGAAATATTTTTATTGTAATTCTTCAGCTCTTACACCTATCGTTCCTTTTAGTGTAATAATCGGTGGATAAATGGGATTGAGTTTTTCATCATTGCTCCCTCGTCCTCGTATTACATTCCGGACGTCATCTATCTACCGCTTTTTCTAATGTTGATTTTGTGATAAAGCATTAGGTCCAAAAAACCATTTGAAGATTTTCCAAGAACTTGGCCTCAATGAAATTATTTCATTTATGTAAATGAATTTAAATCTTTTTCAAATACTGAATATACAGGTATTGATTTTTTTGATAGAACGTTTATTTTACATGTTAATAATTGCTAAGATTTTCTCCATAGTTTTTTTAGGAAATGAGGATGATCGAGTTGTGGACCAAGACGAAGAGAAAAAGGAGGAGGAAAAATTAAACGATCTTTGATACTTTGATTACGAGGTTAAACACAAAACTTCCATATAAGCTAACACTTACTATTAAGGAATTGTTAGCACAAAGTACAAAAAAATCTAAATCCTCTTCCAAATCGCCATCTCCACGACCCCAGAACGTTTTCATTTTGTTTAAAAAAGACTTAACCATAAGATTAAGACAGAAATCAGAAGAACCGCTATCAACTGTCAAAATATCACCAAGACCACTTGGGAAAATATATCTAATGAAGTTAGACAATTTTTTCAGATCCTTTATCTTGCATGCATTGAAAAGTAGGCTCTCTGAGCTTCGACTATTTGTCGTAATTTGATGCTATGTTCAATATATTAAAAGAAATTTGCGGTATGATCTTTTTGCCAAGGTTACAATGATTACATTGGCGTAAGTGATTTAATTAATCTGAACAATTAGCTTTCTTTGGTCAAATATGAAATATTAATATTAATTATAGTTTTCATCTGTTTAGAGTGAATAAAGGGCAATTATTATTGAATACCGGTGCTACAACTAGCCAATAATTATAGTGGTAACTTTCTTTCCTTTTATTTCGCACATATGCTTATTGACACACAATCATGTTCAACAATCGCTTACTTTTGTGGCGTCTTAAAAAAAAATTATTAGAAATTAATTTACGGATCATTAACAACCGAAGAAATACGTTCGGCATGATGCTTGAGCAATTTTTTGCAGAGAGCAGTTTTCTAAAACGACCATCACGATTAAGCAACGATCATGATGGAGTCATTCAAACACAGTCTTATAAATGTAGTAATTACTATCATTAGCATTCTTGATGCGTTACATACTGTGTAGTAAGTTTTATATTTCTATCATTAATTTTACTTTATTAACGGATGATGATAAAAATGATTTTTTTTATACTGACAGACAACTGATCAAATTAATTAATGATAACGAAAAACGTACTATGGATTGTAAAAGTGAGTCATTTTATGTTGTATATGACGGATTGTCAAAGGAAAATAAAATACACCTTCTAATACAGGAACTTTTATTTAGGCAATCAGAGCATGACTGAAAGAAGCTATCATTATATTTTAATTGAAGCTATGTACACTAATATAAAGCCATCGCCTTAAAAAATTTAAATTAGCAATGCCTTAAATATATGAGCGTCTCGTATTTACTTGGTATACTTGTTTATTTTAAATTTTTATAAACCGTTGAATTACAAAAAAAAACCATGAATTATAAATTATTTGTATTCTAATTTAATTTAAAGTAAATAATAAAATTAATTAATCAACTGTTTAAAATCCTTAATCTCACTTGCATATCTTAAGGGATTATTCTTATTTTGAAAGTTCTTATTTTTAATTTCTTAGATGTTGTGGTAAATGTGGTGGAGGCTTACAAGAAGTGCTAAAAAAAGAAATAAAATAAAATAAGATAAATAAAAATAAATAAATAAATAAATATTTTTGTGCTTAGAAATCTTATTTATAAACTTAGGCTTGAATTTTCCTTAAGTGCACGAATCCTAATTTAGACCTTTTGGATCAAAGAATGCATATTTAAAAGTATTTTCTAATTTCTTCCTTACGAAAAAAGAATGTCTGGAAAATGTCTACGAAAATGTCCGGAAATTATCCAGGTGCTTCAAAAAATTGTCATGAAAATGTCCAGGAAATTGATCTATTTTGCTGTCCGGAATTTTTTGCATGCCCAGTTTTTTTATACATGACAGGACAAATTCCAGACAAATAAACCCAACAAATTCCGGACATAAAATATTCCAGATGTATTCTGGACATAAAATATTCCGGATATATTCCGGACAAACTTAACCAAACAAATTCCGGACATAAAAAATTTCGGACATATTCTGGACAAAATAAACCAAATAAATTCCGGACATGAAAAAATTCCAGACAAATTCTGGACAAAATAAACCAAACAAATTCCGGACATTTTAAATTCCAGACAAATTCTGGACAAAATAAACCAAACAAATTCCGGACATAATAAAATTCCGGACAAATTCTAGACAATGTTTCTAAGAATGTAAAATTTTAAATTTTAAAAAAATGCAAAAAGCACAAAACTGATATTTAAAACCACCCCCTGATGTAATAAGTAAAATTGAAGAGCAGCCAAAAATGCTATCTATGATGTTAATTTAAACTTGGTTAATTGTGTAGGAAGTGGTAATCTCCTGCTGATCATCCAGGATAAAATTGGATTGTTCAGAATTCTGGACAAATTCCGGACTAATTTGAACCCGGAAATATTCTGAACATCCGGAAACGCGCACGTTTTGGAACATTTTCCGGATTTACTAAACGTCCGGAAATTGTCTGCTTATTTTTCCAGACAATTTCAGCATGAATTCCGGATGCATTTTTTTTGTAGGGCTTGGATCTTTTGCTTTTATGAGCAAATCCATCATTATTAACATCAATATATTTAACTCTAATTCCACTAGATTTTTGTTTTAAGAAAATTGGTCCATAATTGTTTTCTGTAGAATATAAACTAAGAAATCTTGGGCTTAATTTTAAGTTATTAAACTTAATAAAGTTAAACAGTTTTTGTATCTTACTAGTATTTTGAATTGGTAATATTCCATAATTATCAGAATTAGGATAGTTTGAGATAACAAGAGTATAAAATGTAAAATTAGGTAATTTTACAAAATGATTCCTTTCCAAACAACAAGAAAATATATATAATCCAGCTTTTCTATTTTCTTTATTGTTATTAAAAAAAATGATGTCCAATAACAAGAGAATTATTTGAATCATCTAACTTGCTTAATACTGGAATTCCAAAACAAAGAGCTGATGGATTATATTGATCATATTCCAATTCTAATGGTTTGACTATTGTTTTATCGTTTGTTGCATTAAATTCATTTTTTAGAATTTTTAGCTTAACGTTGAGATCTGACCGATTAAAATCAAAATTTATGTCATAGCCAACGATCATCCAGCTAATCTTCAATTCACATTCACACTTTCTGAATTTTTTTTGAATACAATGAATTATAAGTTTTGGATCTTCACGTCCCATGTTGCTCACGTAATTCCTCCCTTCGGAAGAGACTCCATGTCTACGTTATCCCCTCTGTTGTCCACTCATATTCTGCAATGCAGTCATCAACTTATTATCACACGTCAAATAAGTAAAAATCGGTCAAAAATTGGACTGCCGATATTTTGCTTTATTTGTCCGATTTGTGGCTTTTTCCCGCCAATTTTATGGCGCGAAAAGCAAAAAATCGGAATTCCCTTTTTTGATAAAAAAAAATAGGAACACCGATTTTTAAATCTCCGTACCGATTCTTACTATAAATCATCCAAAATCAGACTGCCAACGGTCAAACAACCAATGCCATTTCTCTCAAAAAAATGCTGATTTTAAAACTGACATACAATAATCGTTTAAATAAAAAATGACGATTTTAACACTGACATATTAATCTTCAAATAGGAATGACAATTTTATTATCGATATAAGCAAATTTCTAATAACCAATGCCAGTTTTTATTTCGTACTAACCAGAGTCTCTATTTTCATTTCGATTTTTAATTACGTTTAATATGAACAATTATAGAATATATTATTTATATATAAATTTTTTATTATTTATTACTACTATATTATTACCATATCAATACTACATATTATTGCTATATTATTGTTATTATTACTATATTATTGTTATTATTACTAATATTATTGTTATTATTACTAATATTATTGTTATTATTACTAATATTATACGATTATTTATGTATAAATGTATTACCTAATGACAAGAAAATATTGAACGCTTCCTAGTCTTTGATGAATGCTTGCTAGTATTTGATGAAGTTGACGTTGTACTTCCTTTCTTAATACTATCCAGCACAAATAAGTAAAAAGGTCCATCCAAACTATTCTTTCTAGCATTAACAACATCATTGTTATTACCGTTGTCATCCTTTTCGATATTGATATCGATATCGTTATCTTTATTACCACCACCAACATCGTTATCATTATCTTTATTACCACCACCAACATCGTTATCGTTATCTTTATTACCACCATCAACATCATTATCGTTATCTTTATTACCACCACCAACATCGTTATCATTATCTTTATTACCATCACCAATATCGTTATCGTTATCTTTATTACCACCACTAACATCATTATCGTTATCTTTATTACCACCACCAACATCGTTATCGTTATCTTTATTACCACCACCAACATCGTTATCGTTATCTTTATTACCACCACCAACATCGTTATCGTCATCGTTATCACCACGTCGTCGGTACCCGGCTTCGCCAGGCGCTGGGCTGAAGCCCCAGTATACATCCACCCCTCCGGGTGAAAACCCTATCAGATCCCCTTCCAGTTAGGCTGGGCGCCTTACGGCGCCGTCTCTAACAATACCATGGATAAATACCATACCCCCATCTGTTCCGATCTGTTCTATACATCTGTTCTATACAAATATACTAAGAATAAAGTAAAACAAAGAATAAAGAAGAAATAAGGATATGGAACAGATGGAACAGATGGAACAGATAAAATAAAAAAAAAATCAGATCACCTTTCCCAGAAAAAAACTTTTAAAATTCGGGTACCTGATCTGTTCCATTCGTTCCAATCTGTTCCGTCCACAAGAACAGATCCAAACACCTCACCAAGCCCAATACGATATGCAAAAAAAAAAAAACCCTATCACCTAGTATGATCCCCTATATATACCCCCCATACCATCCTCATATTAGTCATCGATATTGGGCTATGCCTAAGAAATGGCAATATTACAGGACCTATCCATAGAATACCGTACCTAAAAAAAAATCGTAATTAATCCTCTTTTGTCGCCTCCCTTAAATACCTCTTAATATAAGCCTGAACTTTGTCATCGGCATCCAAAATCTTAAGACCAAGTTTCTTAGCCTTCTTGTTTGTAGCCGTCTTCTTTCTCTTTTTCTTAGCATCCAGAATTTCTCTTTTACTATGTGTTTTAACCTCCCAATTCTCACCAGTAAGGGTATTCTTGTGCGTCCCACAAATAATACAATCACCATGAATTCGATATCGACCTTTATCAGTCATATCCTGAACTTCTGAAGACGTTTTTGTCTTCTTTTTACACTTTGCACAATGTATCTCTGTCATATCCACAAATTTGAATTCTAGTAGTAAATCTTTAATTTTGAGCGATATGACCCCTTTAGAGAGGTATTACAAATTTTATAACCTATCAGGGGTACCAGCACGTCTTCTTAAAGACCAAGAGCATTATAACATCTATCGAAGACCTCTAAAGGAGAAAAGATCTGAGCGTCCAAAAGTAATCGTCTGGAAAGAAAATGCTACTCAGCAGTCTGATTTAGCAGAAATGCCTATAGATCCCAAAGGATACCATTATTTTCTCGTAGTAGTAGAAATATCCAGAAGACGAGTAGATGCTGAGCCTATCAAAAATAAGACAGCTAATAGTGTATTAAAAGCATTTATTAAAATATATGGACGTGGTCATATCCAACCTCCTACCCATAGACTAGAAACTGATTCTGGTTCAGAATTTACCAATTCACAAATACGTGATTTTTTCCTTAATAGCATTGGAGTTATGATGAGATTTGGAGAACCTGAACGTCATAAACAGCAATCATTTGCAGAGAGAGCAATTCAGGCTATAGAAAAACCGCTTTTCAGAAGAATGACAGCACAGGAACTAAAAACTGGTGTGACGTCAGTGGAATGGTCTGAAGATTTCCATGATATAGTAAGATTAGTAGATGAACAGTGGCAAAGAGACCCGCCTAAAATCCCAGAAGGTCCACCTAAAATCGATAAAAATACAGAACTACTACTAGAGGGTACACAAGTTCGAACCAAACTTCATGAACCTATATCAGTACTTGGAAAAAAATTACATGGTAAGTTCAGAATAGGCGACATTAAATGGGATCCAAAAGTTCGTATAATTAAGAAGCTTATCCTTTCTCCTGAACAGCCACCTACATATCTACTTGATGGACCACATGGTAGGTTAGGAGTATCTAGATGTGCATATACTAGAAAAGAATTGCAAGTCATTCCTATCAACGAAAAACCCCCACCTGATTCGGTCATAAGGGGACGGCCAGAAAGATATGTACCTGAAAGGATTATTAAGCATCGTACCAGAAAGGGTCAGCTCCAATACTTAGTCAAATGGGAACGCTATCCAGAAGACGAATCTACATGGGAGCCAGCTGACAGATTACAAGAAGACGTCCCCAATCTAGTACACATTTATAATAATACAAAATAGGTTATATTTTTTTTTTCGAAAAATCCTAAAATTGTAATTAAAGATAAGGGTATAATAAAGTAAATCATATAATAAATATTCGAAATTAAACATATCCATTATATACTAAAAGATGTACACGAATATTGCTAAATTTTTAGATGCAACCCCAGAGTGGGTAGAAAACTGGCTAAATACTCCAATCAAGGAAACTGGCCATAATGTTAATGCTACTTTCAAGAGAACCGATATATTTCAGATACATGAAATTGCTCGTGTCATCATGTATCAACTTAACCAGCTTGCCGAAGAGGACTACTGGAAAGCTGTAATAGATTGTAAAAATTGTGATGAAGAATTAGAACATGCTTTTAAAAAATATGTAGGTACGAATAAAGCTCTTACAGATAAACTATATAAAAAATTTAGGGATTTGGCCGATAAAAAAAGAAAAGCTTTTGCGTATCAGGTAGAAATAGAAACAATTATATTACAAGGTGGATTTGCATATAAAGATACAGAAAAGGATTATATAATTTATCATATTAACATGCTAGCTGATAGGTTGGATCCTTATGCAATTCCAACATTCTATGGTCCAGATGAAGAATCATCTTGGCAACCAGATTACTGGGGAGATGAAGATCCAGACGATCCTGCAAACTGGCAATCAGAGTACTCGGAAGACCCAAGTGATTCTGATGAAGATCCAGATTACCCTTATCTAGAATCCGTTGAATGGATCTAATTTTATATATTTTTTTATGTCCTATTTGCATCTGGAATTATAGGAATAAAATAGTCTTTATCATTGCAGGTAAGGGCGATATGATTTCGAGATTCATGAATATCATAATTATACCTTCTAAGACATGCTCGGCTCAAACCAATCTCTCTATGCTTATATCCTTTCAGGACTACAAGATCTTCTTTAATGATACAACTACCACTCTGTGGTGGTGAAAGGTTTATCGATACATTTTTTACTATACCAAGTGTCTCACCACCCCCTGATGCACCAGTAATACTATGCTTTATAGATTTATCAACTTTTAGTTTTAGTTCGTGACATGCTTCTTCTTGGATAAAGGAAACATTAGCACAGGAATCCGCTAGACACTGAATATTTACCCCATTTACATTTCCATTTATAGCTAAAAGATCTTTAGTATTTTCCAATCGAGCGACATCAATATCCATAGCCATTGGACCCAAATACTCTTCCTGTACTGCTGGTTGTTCTTGAGGGGCGCTATCATAATTTTCTAATATTTTATAGACGATCTCCTGAATAATCTTTCTGATATCAGCAAGTTTTAGAAGATTTAAGAGCTCCGTTTTAGTAAAATTCGTTGATGGCTTAATAGCAGGGATTTTTACCATCTTAGTCGAATTAGATGCCGATTTTGTCGATTTAGATGGTGGTGATTTAGTTGCTGGTAGTTTACCTTTATTTGAAACTATCTTTTTTTTTGGACAAGCATAATTTCTCCATTCTCACCTTGAACTAATTCTATAGGTACACCTCGAATAGCATTGGAAGTATCCATAGGATCATCATGATCATCCAAGGAAAGTTCACGCATCGCCCTATTTAACTCTGCATCTTCACGTCTTTCTCTAGCTTTTGCTATTCTTTTAGCAATCTTACCAGCTAATCTTTGTGCTGATGTATTTCTAGGAGCAGGTCTACCTGATACTGCATCAAATAACTGTTGTAAATGCCTATCATCAACCTCATCTTCATCAGGCGGATTAAAAGCTTCATCAGGAATATCATCCCAATCATCATGATATCGAGGCGTAGGCTTAGGCTTAGGTCTATAAACAGGCTTTACATCTCGAGCCTTAAGACTCTCCTGTAATTGACGAATTTGGGATTGAAACCCTTCAGCCTGTTGTTGCAATAATCGACTCATTTCTCCTTGGGTAACTGCATGATGTTGGACTGGTTTTAATATAACTGGCTCCTGACTAACTGGTGGCAATTGCTCTGGAATAATTTGTCTATCCCTCTGATACTGTATATTTTCTCGTCTTTCTCTACCAAGACGTAATTCAGACTTTCTTTTTTCAACTCGTTCAAGAAGACCTACTAATTCCTCTATATCTCGTTCAGCACCAATCCTTTCAGCCTCAATAGCACAATCATCATTTAGACCTCTTAGAAACTGATTAACTAAAACATCATTACCATAACCTAATAGTTCAGCACTTCTTCTAACTTTATCATAGAAATCTCGAACAGGCATATTTTCCTGAAAAAGGTTACCAAACCTTAACTGACGTCTGGCATTCTGTTGTGTAGGAAATTCATTACGCATTTTAATTAGAACATGACAGGGACGGGCTGGAATTACATACGGATGACCGACACCTGCTCCACCAGCAATTGCAACACCAGCTCCAGCACCACCACCAAGAACATTGTGATTAAGAGGGTCATTAGTAAATTCCATACCAGCACGATTTAACCAAATATCTCTATTTCCTTCTATAGCATAATCGGGCCAGATATCAGTGACTGGATTATTAACACCTGCAGGTGGTACTGCACCATCAGTCATATGAGCTTGTGCAGGAGAACCTACAACCCATGTATTTACTGGACAATTAGCACCAGCATTACCAGCCAAAGCCTTAAATGCTGGCTCATCACCATGTGCAAGACGAAGAAGAATATTTCTAAGTCTAACTCTCTTTCCTAGGATATTAGCATCATACCATCTGGAGGCCGGACCAGTTAAGCAAGCACGAAGTATACCCATAGCTTTCTCCCAACCCGCTGGATTACCAGCAACAGCCGATGGATCAATTCCAATACTATGAATATAACCTTTATATAACTCAAAAAATCTCTCAAGATCATCGTCATCATTTCCAGCAAAAACTGGCATTCCTATTGCAACGGTAGCCATACTACTGGGGGATTATCTGGAGGAGGATTGTTGACTATGGGATTTGCTTGTCTAATTCGAAACCACTGCGCTTGAATTCTAAGTACAGCCAATTGTGCTTGCATTCTATCACGAATTCGTCCCAAGTTTCTAGATGTAAATCGTTCTATTGCAAGTTGATGTGTTAATCTATTATTTCTTTGTTGCAAAGTATCCCTAATTCTTCTTTGCCGTACTTGCTGATCTTGTAATTGATTAGCTTGATCACGATTTGCATTTACCAGATGATTTCTCTCATTTTGCAATCCATTTCTCTCATTTTGACATGCAATAAGACGTTGTCTAATACCATGAATCTCACGTTCTCTAGCATTAGTCACTTCTTGCAAAAATCTTAATAAACCAGTCGAAGTATCAAGCTCTTCCCTAGTTTGTCTTGCTCTTTCTTCAACCTGTATACCATGAGCTATAATCAATCCAATAATATGCTTAATCTCATGATTAATATTTATAAGATTTGGTGTAACAGTCATTCGACCATTTACCAGCAGGGCATCTGCGCCATTCTTAAGTGCATTAATTAGCTGATTAATATCCATAGCTACTAAATGTGCTGGAGGGACGCCTGTAGGATCAGTGGGAACATATGCCATTTTGAATATACTATACACTATATACTACTAATTGCTTAAAATGGACTTATATGTATATAATTTGGATGAGTATACCGGTGATACTAGGCAAGGAAATGAATATGCTCCAGTATGGAATTTTCGTCTTGCTGTAGCCGGTAGCTCAGATTCTGGAAAGACTACTATGCTTCTTAATTTACTAATGGGAGATGCAAAAGCCAAAGAGGATGGAAATCGATATATTCTTTGTGATGAAATAGTCCTTATTTGTAGGTATTTAGACGAACCTAAATGGCAAATGGTAAAAGATTTCTTTGATGATAGTGAAGACGTTACTTTTAGAGCGATTTCATATCATCAAATACCGGATGTAGAAGACTTTGACCCCAAAATTGCTACTGTAGTTATATTTGAGGATTTAATGGATGCCCCTAAAAACATCCAAGAAAAAATAACTGGATACTTTACCCATGGACGACATAGAAATATTTCGGCTATTTATGTAGCCCAAAGATTCTTTGCCATCCCAAAAGCAATTCGAGAAAATGTAAATTATATTTCTTTACATGGTGGGCATGGTAGTTTAAGTGATACAAAGCGTATCATTAGACAATATACTAATGAGTCAGATTCTCTTGCCCCAATTATTGATGAGCTGACTTTGAGCAAAGAATTCATAGTATTTGACTTAAGACGCCCTAAAACTGACCCTTTAGCAATCAGAGTTCGATGGGATACTAGTCTTAGAACTTTTATAGAATCATCCAAGAACGATTCTAGAATCATCACAGATTCATCTAAGATCGATCTAAGATCATCCAAGAACGATTCTAGAATCATCACAGATTCATCTAAGATCGATCTAAGATGTCGATTTACTTCTTATGGGCAGAAGGCAATAGCTGAAGCTAAAAAGAATAATTTGTTAAAGGAATTTGCCCGAAACTTTCCTTCTCCTAAGGAACGTAAACTTTACTTAATACCAGACGCCTTATCGAAGGTAAAAAATTCAGATATTTGGGCTAAATATGTTTTTAGAGAAGCTTATGGAATAAATGATCATACTCTTGGAGATGAGTATAAGAAATTCCTGTCCCAAGTTAAGAATGTATGTATTACTAGAAATAATTCCCCAGTATCAGTAACACCTTTTGATCAATATAGAGAACTTTTGAATGAGCGTCCTCTAAGTGACGAAAAAATAATAGAAGGTATTGAAGCACTTCTAAAACTATTCAATGATGGCTTAATGAAAAAGCCTACCCTACAAGTGGGAATTAATAGTCTATTCCATTCTTTCTAAAAAGCTCAAGTAACTCTTCTCTAGTCGCATTTATAGTTATAGTACTTTTTTCCTTACCATCTATTACCATTCTTGACATTTTTGTTACTATGCCAAAGGCCTTCAATGCACGAGAAACAAAGTTTTTGCTTAAGGGATTATCTATTACAATACAATACATACCATAAAATACGGCAAAGGGTTCATTTATCCCTTCTACATATAAATCAAATAAAAATCGATATAAAGCTTTTTCTCCTACATCCCTATCTAGCTCATTAATTCGTTTGAGTAGCCAAATCTTGATCGATTCAACATCTGGTTCAATACTATTTAACTGTTCCTCATAGTCTCGAGTAAAGGTAAAAGTAAGTTCATCATCTAGAGAGACCGATCTATATATTTTGATTAGCTTATATATATTTTCATGTAAGCTGTCTATATCGGTACATCTTTGTACAGTTCGTCGGAATTCGATAGTAGATAGGCCTCTTCTTGGCTTGGCCAATACAAGTCCACAAACTGGGCAGTATTTTCTAATTTGCTCAACCATTTTTTTCAGAATTATCTACATAAAAAATGAAATTATTTAATTACCTGTTTTTATATTTATTCTTTACTACAGTCTTCACATAAACCACTCTCAGGTAATTCGTTAAGGTTTACAGGCATTTGACACTCTCTGCATAAGGCAATATTAAGTTCGGCAAGCCTTCTTGATTGTTCCTCTCGTTGTGCTTCTCTTCTTCTTTGTCTAGTAAATTGGCGTGCTTCTTCAACCCTTGCCTATAACTTGGATTAAGTCGTTCCCATCTAGCACGATGGGCGGTTATATTAAATGCAGTTTCGAGGTATTGAAGTCTAACCTGAGTATCTTGCAAATACAATAAAGATGGATTAGACTGCGCGATTTCTGCATATCTTGGAGGAACAAGATAGTAATCTTCTATTATTTCATACCCAGCCCTTTGAATTAAATAATAATATGTTCTAGTTCCAAATTGAACCATACGTCCAGTATCTACATTGAGATAGCTTTCCCTTACAGAAGGAAGTGGAGGTGCAGTTGCTCTTCGAACCAATCCGCTATCAAGATAATCATATGCTTCTAAAACTAGCTGATTGAAAGTTGAACCACCAACACGAATTGTTCTGCCGGTCAATGGATTAGTAGTATATCTATTAGCACTCATCTTTTTTTATTGTTACTTTAGTATAGGCTATATTCAATTACGATTTTTTTTTTCTAAAAATGAAAAATGCCTAGTGACAAAGTTACTTCGTCATCAGCCTTTTATGCAAAAAATGAAAAATACCTAGTGACAAAGTTACTTCGTCATCAGCCTTTGCACAAAATTTTTAATAATAAATTTATAGCTTATTACCAAGAAGTTCATCTAAGACGTCCTCAGCTTCATCTTCAGTAAGTTTACGTCTAGGTGGTGCTTCTTTAGTTTCTTTAGGAATATGTTTATATAAATCATAGACCTTTATAATTCTAAGAGCAAGTTCTGGATTATGTGAATACTTTGCTCGAATCTTTGCAGTTTTCTCATAATACGATTCTTCATTTGGCAATAATTTTTTAGCTGTATAACAAATATAGCCTTCTGGATTGTTGGCAGATTCTATTTTCTTAATATAGTTTACGTGATTCTTTATAAGATAACTTTCTTTACCATATCCATATTGTAAACCTGCCAATATGACACCTTTTAAAGCTTCTATAATTTCGGGCAGATACATTTCTGGCCCGTTAAAACTAAAATGCTTGTTTGTGAATGGGAATGAGTCGTCGTGTTCCATCTTTGTACTTCTACATCTAAGGAAAAAAATATTTAATTATACGGTCCATACCACTTGGTTGGCATTTTTTACATGACACTCTCCTTCTTTTTCGAATTTTAGAGCTTTTAGAGTCTTAAAGGCATCTTTAGAGCAGGTATAAAGAGGAGAGTTGTTAACATCTTCTTCTAGAATGAACCCATCAGTATGAATGCGTCTGACTTTATCTACATAGGGTTGTATCATTTCAGAAATAAACTTTCGACCATGTGCTAGAAGGAATGGAGCAATTCTAGGGTATTCACCTTTAAAGGGATTACCTGGATTCGTAAACTGGAATCTCCACTGCTCTTCTCCTATTGGTACAATCGAGTCTAATACCTCACCATCTGGAAAGTCAAAAGACTTACTCGATGTTGTAAGAGTCTTGTATGTTTTCTTTCTTTGGCAAAGTGCACCCCATAGTGTATTAAGAATTCTTTTAGCTACTTGGCCAGCTATACCACCCTGATTCTTGATTTTAAAGAGAAAATCTACATATTCTCCAAAGATTACACTACCCCGAATTCGAGTTTCTTTTTCATAAATAAGTGCATTGGAGGCTCCATCCTGAATTAATGTAACTTGAAGGCCAAGAGCTTTGGCACGTGTAAAATCAATATGAGTATATACATTATGGTAATTATATCGAAATAGCGGGGTATCCTTTTTTTCAATACTTGCACGAAATATTCCAAAATGGCTATATCCTCGATGGTTAGTAAAGTCTTTTAAAATCTGAAACTTACCTTTACTGATAGGAAAGTTTAAAGCTGACTGCTGAATACTAGGATAAAGACTTGTATCATCATAACTCCTTCCGTATCCTTTCCAGTTATTTTGTGCCCAGATAATCCCTCCCATCATTGCTTTACTTATCCATTGTGCTTCAAGTGCGTCAAGAGGTTCATTAGCAGGAATACTCACACTTAATTTTTCAAATAGCCATAAAGCCGTTTTCTTTATGTTCCAATCAAGTAATGATATATCAATTGGGAGGCCTAGCTTTTTCGTCTCCTGTAAAAAGGCATCTCGTTCAGCAATAATTCTGATATATGCCTTTTCCAATGATTCTTGGCGTTTAGCTAGAATGAAGGAGTAGTTTTTGCTAAACTTAAGTTTTTGAAATTGCTGGACGGTAATAGGCTTGATCTCCTTTCCATTATATATTTCAACAGTATCTTTTACTTCATTCTCCTGATAAGTTATAGGCTTCTTTGGCCTTTTACATTCAAAGCTGGGATGTTTTCTATCCGGATTAAGAGTGAGGGAATAATGTCCATTAGTGAGAGTAAGGGTTATTCTTCTTTGTGCTGGACTCTTAGAGATATAAGTATGATCACCTACTACATTGATAGCAATACTTCGAGCTAATCGTTCTATTTTTTCAATACAGGCAATTGGAATAGGATCATCTCGTGCCAAATTTAGATAATCTTTAATGTACTCAGGTTTTTCAATAGTTTGAGGCATATTCGAATAAGTGCCATAAGCCATTTTTAAGCACTGATAAAGGCAGTCATTTGTATCACCACATCCACCTGATACTGCTGGTGAATCTCTCATATAGATGATAAATTTATCAAATCGCTCTGGATCACCACTGTCAGGTGGCAATTGACTTGCATCATAGTGATCAAGTAGAGAGAAAAGGTTTGCGTCATCTCCATTTGTAGTCCATTGACCAGGCTTCCAGTTCTCATAAGGAAGTAAGATTTGAAACTGTTTGCCTGGATATCGGGCTTTAAGTTTTTGATCAAGGTTTGCAATACCTCCTCTAGAGAATGAACGGCCACTATACTTAACTTCTATGATGTCTGGCCTATTTGGTAAATGACGAACTAGTCTTGATAACATTTCTTTGTAATATATAGTTTTTATTTAATTGTTAATTTTCGTTACTATATTTGAAAAAAATAAAATAACTAGCCCTTATTTTGATCAATTTCATCATATAAGCCATCTTCGTCATAATCAGATTCGCATTCCTCACCATTGACCTCCATACATTCACGTTCATTTATTTGGCTACGACATTCTATTATCTGTGGTTGTAATTTTGCAACTTTATAGCCAGAAGGAGGTTCTACAAATACGGTTTTCTTATTCTCAATGTATTTTCTTAGATAGTCAGCAAGTTCTACGCATTCTATGTACCTATCCACCTCATCATTATATTTGATCCATTCTTTTAGCTTATCTATGGCATCACCAAATTTGACGAGATATAGGTTATCTCTTCTTATAATCTTATCAAATTCCTCCAATTCGGCTAAGAGTAATTCCCAGTCATATTGATCATCTTCGTAATATTTAGCCCAGCATTCTTTGGCTGTAGAATATAGCTCATTTATCATTTCATCACGAGAATTCTTGTACCAGGGCTTTATGTAGTCATATTTATGTTTATCTATCCATTCCCAATATTTGGCGGTATTCATTTTAGGCATGGGATCTGGATCAACTTTTTGAACTGACTTTAGGTCTTGCTTTGGTAATTCTTGTGATATAGATGGTTCGATTGGTTTAGAAGAACCAGGTATTCCGTATGGTTCTGGCTCTATCTCTGGTTCTTGCTTTGGCTCTGGTTCTTGCTCTACTTTTGGTTCTTCCTCTGACTTAGCCGAAGGTGGTATAAGAGTAATTAGTTCTGTTATGAAGTTATCTATTAGGTTTTCAACAGATTCTGAAGCGGTGGGATCTGATGATACTTCTACCTTTAGATGCGCTGGCTTTGGAGGAACCGGTGGTGAACTTTTCTTTTGCTTATTTGGTATATCAGCTCCAATTTGTGCTAAGAACTGATCGAGAGCTTTGGGGTCAGATATAGATTTTTTAGGAATATCAATATCCTCGATATCAATCTCATCAGTTTCATGAATCCAGTTATTGCTAAGATATTTCTTGTATAAAGTTTCTCTAGATATATTGTAAACTCTAGTACGTTTTCCATCAATATAAACTAAGTTGCTAGTCATATTTAACTCACTTGATAATGTTCTTGAAATTACAACTTTAGATAGGGGCGTAATATTTTTATTTACACAGTAGCTCATATAGGTGGCGTATAATATGTGAACTGGTAAGGATGTAGTAGTATAATCAGCCTTTGCTATATACGTCTCCTTTATAAATTGAAACAAAGGTGGAAGAGTAGATACGATATGCTCTTGCTTAGATGCAGTCATAGGAGGTGGGTTGCCATTAAAATCTGGATATTTATCGGCAATAGCTTTAAAGTAAGCATAAAAGGCCTCACCTACTCCTGGATATTTCATTGCATCACCTAACTGTTTGAAATATTGCAAATCTCCTTTTCGAGCAGGTGAGATATCTAGGAAAACTGTTCGTCTATCATCATTCTCAACTCTAAGAGCATTTTCATTAGTGAGAACGATAGTAGACATAAAGTTTTTATATTGGGTAGGTGTTTTATATTTTTCATGAATTTCAATAGTATCGCTAGTAACTTTATCTTTAAGAGCGCGATATAATGAATTCCATTGGCTTTTTTCTGTTGGCATTTCTTCAAGTAAAAGGAGTACTTTACCTAATAATTGCCCGTTAAAACTACCCAAAATTGTTTCAGGATCGCTCGTCTTATAGACTAGCTGAGTACCTAAAACATAACGCTGGATAAAATCAGTTATAATACCTTTACCCCAGCCTTGACCTGATTTAAGATAAAGAATCGAATACATTTTTCTACCAGTAGCCATACCAGCAAACCATTTGATAATGTATTCAGTTACATTCCAATCTCCTGAACACCAGACATCCCGAATATGAGTAAATATGATTTTGACTGCCTGATGAATATTGGCTGAAAAGTCTGTTAAAGGACGTAATTGATGTAAGAAACCTGGGAAAATGTTAAGATAGAGTTGACCTTGAATTTTATAAATACGTTGCTTTGCAGGATCACAAGTTGCTACACATGTTGAAGAATTATCATATATAAACCATTTGGCAATGTTAAATTCTGTCTTCGTTGGAGGATGTTCAGGATTAGTTTGCTTAAAGAAGGTTTTAGTTATAGGACGAATAAGCATACTAATATTTTTCATGGGAATATGCTCAAAATTCTTAATATCAGGTCGCCACATAAATACACCATGTGGATTGGAACAGAGAATGAAGTAACTGCAAATATATCGCTTTGCTTTTATAATGTCATCTAAACTGTTTGCCTCATTGATAAGCTGTTTTAGTATATCAATACTATATGCTACTTTAGATTCCCCGAATTTTGAGATTACTACTTGATTACTCATTGTTAGTTGGATACTTTAGTAGAAGTTTTGTTTAATTTATTTTTTTTTTTTGATACCTATATATCGACTATGTTTAATTACAATTTTTTTTTAGGTACGGTATTCTATGGATAGGTCCTGTAATATTGCCATTTCTTAGGCATAGCCCAATATCGATGACTAATATGAGGATGGTATGGGGGGTATATATAGGGGATCATACTAGGTGATAGGGTTTTTTTTTTTGCATATCGTATTGGGCTTGGTGAGGTGTTTGGATCTGTTCTTGTGGACGGAACAGATTGGAACGAATGGAACAGATCAGGTACCCGAATTTTAAAAGTTTTTTTCTGGGAAAGGTGATCTGATTTTTTTTTTATTTTATCTGTTCCATCTGTTCCATCTGTTCCATATCCTTATTTCTTCTTTATTCTTTGTTTTACTTTATTCTTAGTATATTTGTATAGAACAGATGTATAGAACAGATCGGAACAGATGGGGGTATGGTATTTATCCATGGTATTGTTAGAGACGGCGCTGTAAGGCGCCCAGCCTAACTGGAAGGGGATCTGATAGGGTTTTCACCCGGAGGGGTGGATGTATACTGGGGCTTCAGCCCAGCGCCTGGCGAAGCCGGGTACCGACGACACCACTAACATTGCCATCATTATCACCACCACCGATATTGTTATCACCATCATTTAGTTCGTCATTATCATCCTCATCGTTGTCATCTTCGTCTGATTCTTGTGCAACCTACCTTGAGGAAATCCACCAGCCCGGCATATCTTCATTGGGCTTACTTTTATTATCAACAATATCATCTGAGTGGTAACGTTTACGACTTAATCCTGTTCCGATGCTTATCCCGATTTCTTACACCTGGGATAAGATTTGTTTAATCTATAAAAATTTGTAGTTTATTATATATAAATGTTATATTAATTAATTAACTTCACAACTTTACATACCCTAGACGATCGCCACTTTTTATCATATACTTTTATTATTGAATTGGTGCTGGCTAATCGTTTTGATCTTATTTTTTTATCACGTTCTTCTTTCGCCAATTCTTTATCATCTGATGACCATTCATCTGAATGAAGATCTGACATATTTAACGCCTTCTCACAATCTTTCATATAGGATTCCCAAGTCAAATTCTCAGGATGGCATTCATATAAAAGGTTATCTTGTATCGATATCATATGTTGCAATCCTCTCCTGCGCTGAGACATATTCTAATGAAGTACAGTAAATTAAAATCAATTAATTGTGTACGTTTTATTTCAAATAATTAAAATTTATACCTGCTCCCTTCTTGAATTCATATGTTGCCTTCTAATGTGCTCTTCCGCTCTACCTTCTTGTTTCAATTTCCATATTTCTCGATGCGATTTATGTAATTGTTTAATGATTTTTAATATCTCTACATCATATGCTTGAATGGAAGGGTTCATTGCAGATTTTACTGCCGGCAAAAGCTTCTTGTTCATCGCTTTTTTCTAATTGCTGTAAGTTTTAGATACGTCGAATTGAAGTGACAGATTTATATTATTTAAAATATGGACCACTTCATCCTAGTTATTAATAAAAGATCATTAAAATGATCAAATATCAATTTATATTTAATAAAGATAAATTTTTAATAAAGATGTATATTTACGTGAAGTGTTTTCTTATAATTTTTTGACATAGGTGCTAATTCACGTTTTTGTTCCTTACTTATAAAAACAGGCGATAATGTTTTATTAGAGTTGGTACCCTTAGATAGATTTTCTAAACGTTGCGTGAGATTTGAGATTGCACCTTTCAAATCCTGGATTTCCTTACTTTTAGCGTCACCTATTAAATGTCAGTAATTAATATAAATCATTTTAGCACAAAAATTTTTACATTTAAGTCAGAATAAGCGTGTGAGAGTAGCAATACCGCTATTTGGGTCCGGAGCAGTTGAACTTAATGTTGAAGACATATGAGATGATGTTCCTATAATTTTTAATATTAAATCGGTATAAGTCATATGAAATATAATTAACACTAATTTAAAATAATATTACTTTTCGTTAATGATTTCCCTCTGTTTTGTGGGGATGAATCCGAAGAAGAGAGGATTATCATTTGATCATTAGGAACATAGTGGGATCAATGATGAGAATTGCGAGATCGAGGACGGTATCTAGGGGAACGAGAACGAGAATGGGATTGGGAACGATTATGAGAACGTCGAGATTGGGAACAATTATGCGAACGTCGAGATTGGAACGATTATGCGAACGTCAAGATTGGAAACGATTATGCAAACATCGAGATTGGGAACGATGATGCAAACATCGGGATTGAGAATGATGATACGAATGTTGAGATTGGAAACGATGATAAGGACGTCGGGATTGGGAACGATGATGTGAATGTTTTGATTGGAAATGATTATGCGAATGTCTTGATTGGAAACGATGATAAGGACGTCGACGATGATGGGAATGGGAATCTGATTCTTGTTGAGATCTATTATGATGAGGAACAGAGACATCCTGAGAGATCAGGTTTAAATTTAAAGATTTGTATATTTTCATTATGGTATTATTAAAGATCAAACAAGAGATAAAAGTCTCTTATATACATATTTGAAATCATCTGATTATTAGCCTCGTTAATCACCTAATTAAAATGAACAATAAAAATATTAATTAATTATACTATATCGCTATCAACCAATCAATAATCAATTAATTAAAATATATCATTAATTTATATATATTAATAAATGATATCATATTTAAAATTATACTTATGAAAGTAAGTTTTTCCGAAAAGTGATGTGAACGAAAAGCGATAAATACTGTCAAAGTTGTATGTGATGTGAACAAAAAAATGATAAAAAATATTGTCGAAGTTCAAGTTGTATGTGATGTGATATGAACGAAAAAGTGATAAAATATATTGTCGAAGCTGTTTGTGACGTAACGAAAAAGCGATAAAAAATATTTCAAAGCTATTTGTGATGTGAATGAAAAAGCGATAAAAAAATATTGTCAAAGTTGTTTGTGATGTGAACGAAAGAGCGATAAAAAATGTTGTCGAAGCTGTTTGTGATGTGAACGAAAAAATGATAAAAAAGTTGTTTGTGATGTGAACGAAAAGCGATAAAGATATTGTCGAAGCTGTTGTGATATGAACGAAAAGTGATATAAATATCATCAAATATTTAACGAAAAACAACAACGAAAATTTATTACATCATACTAAACGTGAAGAAAAGAAAACGTGGGGAAAGAAAGAAAGCGAAAGAAAGCGTGGGGAAAAGAAAGAAAGCGTGGAAAATATACACAAATATACCATGTTCTCACGGGAAAATTTCAAATTAGGCATTCTGGTGTGTTCTTGCAATTATGCATCTCTAGTATCTCTATTCACGTGATAATAACAAACTGCGCCTAACGTATTAAATCATATACACCGATCTATACCCTAACCCTAATTTTTTGCTAGATATAACTTTGGTGGTGGTATTATCATAAAAAGGAAGTGGCGCACATGTTGAGTGTTATATTAGAATTTAGGATGTAATCCTTCAATGTTTCTTGTGAAAAAAAAAAAACAATTTTTCTTATTTTATCAAAATGGCTCATAAAAGAAGTGAAAATAAATTACAGGAGCGAAAAGATAAATCCTTTTCAAAAAGAAAAAAGGTGAGTGGATACTCGAACCGCCTAGAGTGGTTACTTGGTCTGCCTGTAGTTTTTCAGATCTTTTTAGATAGATAATTTTTTATAATTTTTTTTTCTTATATATTATTTTTATTTTTACTTTTTTTGGAGGGTTTTTTTATAAAGGCTTTGTTATGGATTATTGTATTTGGTTGTATATCTGGTTTCTAATTCAAAAAATTGGTTTAGATCGATAAAACAGTTGAAAATAAAAATAAAGGTATAAATTTCAATAAATTACTTAATTTTATTCTTAATTTACTATTATTAACATTTATTTTAGAAATTACACGTCTAAAACGACAAAAATCACTTGCTGTTGATTTATATCAACAAAAATTAAAACAAATAATAGAAGTAGGAAAAAAATTAGATAATGAAATTAAATATAGACCAATTTGGGGGTCCTGGGACAAAAGTATCCAGAAATATTCCCAGATATATTTTCGAACCCTTCTAGCTATACAAAGCCACTATAAAATTTTAATCTCTAGCCCAAATTTAGACTCTTCCTGCTATCCAAATATTTTGGTATTAAATTTGACATTAAATTACCCCGCCAAATACCAAGAATAAAACAATCTTTATAGCCTTTATAGCCCCGATTTTAATCCCAAATAATATATCAAAAAAATATGCTATTTTGCTTGCCTTTGGAAGTAGCCTCGAATATTGAGAAACGAAGTGACGAAATATGAGAGGGTACGACCCTTACAAGACTAATATGCATACCAATTTTTTATGATATTCTAGAATTAATTCTAAAGCTGATTCATTGATAAAATCAAAGGGTCACAAAGTCTAACCTCTGAGTACCCAAAAATTTTTCGTATGATTTAGTGAAGCTAAGTCATACGAAAAATTGGATAACAGGAAAGAGTTCTAAATATTATTCTACTATATTCTAGCATACAAGTAATTTCACGATATGCAGGAAACCATTCTAGAGCCATTTCTATTACCAAAACATTAGGACAAATAAGTCATACGAAAAAATTTTATAAGTCATACAAAAAAATTAAGTCATACGAAAAATTGGATAACAGGAAAGAGTTCTAAATATTATTCTACTTTATTCTAGCATACAAATAATTTCACAATACGCAGAAAACCATTCTAGACCCATTTTATTAAGAAAATCATAAGGTCAAATAAGTCATACGAAAAAAATTACACTTATAAGTCTCACCTCTAAATCATACGAAAAATTGCTAACTATTCTGAGTACACCGAGCCTTATCCCGAAGCCTGTCAACATATTGAATCACATAGTATCCTTTAACATGCAATGGGCACCGTCCTGAAGTAGAACCAGTAGGCTTACCACATTCACTGCAAGGGATGCGTGGCTTAGCCTTCCAATGTAAATGGCATCCTTCCCTTCGAGAGAAAAAATAAGTCTAACCTCTAAGTCTAACCTAAAAGACTAACCTATAAGGCTACCTTCGAGGAGAAAAAAATAAGACTAACCTATAAGTCTAACCTTCATTCTCAATCGAGAATCTCCAGCAATCATGGGACAAGAAAGGGACTAACCACTTTGCTATTTTGATCAAACATCAGGGCTTTGTCCCGAAGAATATTCACATAACGAATCTGATAAAGGCTCTTATTACAATAGCTACATAGGTCATTATCAATCCCAGGAGGCTTATCTATCTTAGTAGGTTTGCCACATGCTCTGCATGGTCGGCGCAACTTAGCTTTGCAATGTAAATGGCATCCTTCAGGTTTATCACAACCGTTACCACAAATCCCACCAGTATTTTTAAGATGATAACAAACAAATTTTGCCTTCATTTCTTCTAGATGAATAAATAATTTTAATTGAAAAAAACTTTACACAATATAGTAAAACATATACTAATCATACAATGAGTACACAAAATCAATTAGCTGATATCAAGCCCACATATCAGGAAATCGAACAAGCATTAATAAATGTAGTCAAAGCTGGCATCTATTATAGAAGGCCAAAGGAAGGTAAATTCATGCAATCATATAAAGAAAGGATCAAAAAATTACGTCAGGCAGAGGAACCACAAGAATATGTATTAAAATTAGCCATGACGATATTTCCCAATAAAGATAAATATGATAAAATCATGGATGATTATAAATCATGGTATGGACAAGATCCAAAGATTCTTAATTCAATTATAGAATTATACAAGCTATACCATAAATTAGCTAAAGATTATTTTGTTACAGAAGACAAAGTTAATAAAGAGACAGAAGACTTCCTATCATCACTTTAGAAATTTATTTTGTAAGAATCCACTGAGGAGGTAATTCCGTATCAAAGGGAATAACCATCAATTCTTCTCGAACAAAAGATCTTTGTGGGCCATTACCATCATCATCTTCCAGCCAATATAATACTGGCTGATTTTTTTGCACCATAGATTCAAGAATATGATAAATATGAGGAGACCAATTTAAATCACCAGCACGACGTCTTCCACCCTCCAATTCACCAGGATAAAGTAAATAACGAACAAGAACATCACTAGAAAGCTTCTCTTCATCAAAACCAATTGGACCATCACGAGAATAAGAAGGCTTAGCAAAGACCTCTTCTTTTTCAATAGCCTCAACAGGAGAAATACCAATCTGACGTGTGATAGAATTATTAATATCCTCAACAACTAAAGACAAATTCTTAACCCAAGCCCTAGAACGAACATTTAAATGCAAAGACAAGAGATCAGAAGCATCCTGGGAAGGAAATAGTTTTTCAACCAAAGTACGATTATACCTTTCAACAATACCCATAGTGCGTTTAGATTTGGCCTTCTGAATTTTTACATTATGTTCCATCATAAGCACCTCACAATCACCCCTAAACTCTGGCCCCCTATCAGTGATTAATAATTTCGGCCAGACCAGAGGAATTTCAGGATCATCATAAATTTTCTCAAGTGCTCGAGCAATAGTCTTTGAAGTTAAGATTCCCTCTCTATCCTTAACACTATATGCACCAATAGGAATAGATGCTTTATATCTAGAAGCAACGTCCACTACATTAAGACAAAAAAGATAAGTAATTCGTCCTACTTTATCATAAGGCATATAAAGAACATCTGCCTGATGGACTTCATTGGGCGTAGTAATAGAGGTAAAACTTGCACAAGGAATATATCTAGGACGTGGCATATGTATTTGGTGTACAGCCTGTCTCACAAGCCAGTCCTTCACTTCATCAATAGTAAAATCATATCCAGCCTTAATAGAGGCTTCATGTAATTTTTTCGCATTTCTCTGATAACCAATAGGTTGATAATAAATCTTTTTCAAAGCAATAGAAATATCAAGATTTCGAGCCTCACCAGAATCTATAGGAATAATAGGTAACAATGGGGTTTGAGCAGACATATCTTGATCAGCTAAATAGCAACTTTGATCTAGGGATAAAGTTAGTACAAAAGAAAATTCACAAACTAGAAGAGGAAATTAAAGCCTGTGAGCGATATATTTCTCATCTTGAAAAGAATCTACAATCTTATGATGATGAAGTTAATCAGCTAAAGGATAAATGTAAGGTTATTCTAGGTGAACTTAAAAAATGTCAGGATCACCAGGAGCTAAAAGAAGAGGCATTAGTTATTCAAGATAATCGAATTATCCAGCTAGAAGACATAATAGATAAACTTAAATCTCGTATACAAGAATTATCTAAATCTAGTAATAAACATTCTAAAGAAGAACAAAAAAATATGGCAATACCTGATATTTTAATAAATATTGCTAGAGCGCTAGATCGGGTGGAATCATATTTTGATGGGGATACATCATTCAACCCCAAAAATACACTAGATGGTATACGAATCTTATTAACAACTGCTCGTGAACTTATGCAAAGAAATGCTCAAGATGCTATTAACATGCAAGGTTTATACCGTACAGCTAATGAGCGAATCAATGCCCTTAGGAATGAATTAACAAATACTAGAAATGATTATATTCAAGCTCAGCTACTGACTTTAGCATATAATAATGAGGTAAATGAGCGTCGACGTTGGTGGCAAATAGCACAGGATAGGCAAACTAATGGACAAAGGATAGCCTTAAGAAAGCAAAATCGAATAAATGTATTAATAGGAGAAAAAGCCATTCTTCAGCGAATAAATCAGAGACGCAAAGCAGAGGCAGAATTAGCAGAATTCAATCGGGCATTTGTATTTAATAGATACCAAAAATGGAAGGCTAGGGAATTAAATTCACGGCAAATTATTTTTAATTTACAAAATAACCCACTATTAGGAAACATGGCTACAATACAAGATGTCATGCATACATTAGCACCATTACTTGCGCAATTACCCAATTATGATGGGCAGGAACCACCAGACGTATATTATCAAAAGCTTAGAAATATAAATGAGATGGCACGTCCCTTAGCCGTTGCTGGCTTTAATGCCGTTGCAAGATGTCAAGTTATGATAAATAAAATGACAGGTAGGTTTGCACCTGTTCCTGCCAATGATCCTTATGCAGTAGGTAATCCAGCTATTAATACTGAACCTCTCTTCCTAAACTGGTTGCGTGAAAAATATAGAGAAGTTATGGTAGGGACTAACCGAAGTGCTATATTTGCTCTTGTTAATGAAAAGTTTTTAGAGACAGATACTCCAGATAGTTATGAAAAACGAATCAAACCACTAGTACAAGCAATGCCAGATGCTGATGCCTTACCTTATCTATTTAATCAATTGCCTTCTGATTTAGAAATGAGAGTTAGAATTGCTACTCCTGCTACAGTCATTGCATTTTTTACAGACTTGCGTAATATATGGCATGAAAGTGCAGGCAAAAGAATACAAGCTCATACAATAGCTCCAGTTAATTATAAAGCTCAACCACAAAAAGATGATTTTAAAATTCGTCTAGCAAAAGATTTGGGTTATACAGGAATAGGAACAGATGACGCTACATTAGAAAATTTTATTTATGAAGAACTTAAAAAGAGATTAGGAGGTCAAACAGCTCATGTTAGAAAGAGTCCCTTTACACCCAGAAGTGCCTATGCCACAAAGAAAGTTGTTAGAAAGGTAGTGCCAAGTAAAGCATCAAGTAAACTTGTCCGGCATTGCTCAGTATGTGGAAATGCTGGACATACAAAGGTTAATTGCCCCAGACTAAAGCGAACTAAAAAAGTTAATTATGTATACCAAAATAAGGAAGAAGATCCTGAAGACTCTGAAGATTCTGAAGAATACATATTGGAAGAAGATTCTGAAGAAGAAATTGAAGATGATAATGAGGATGATATTGATGATGAATCACGAAATTGCTATGCTTTAAAAAAAAGTGGTGCGAAGTGGAGTACCTATAAAAAAGAGTATCAAATCAAAAGAAGGAACCACCAAGAAGTCCCCTACTTCCAAATCTCGTACTAGTAATATAGCCATAGCTACAGATCTAATGTATCAAATAGCATTAAAATCGTCAATAGCATCATTAGTCCCTCATTGTCCTAGAGAGATTCTTATAGAAATTTCAAAATTTATTAATATGATATTCCCCAAAATAAAAGACCATTGCTTGAATACAGAAATGCCAAATGATACGGTTAAAAGAAGGGAATTAGCATGGGAAAATGTTACAAAAAAATTTCAAGATGTCTTATTTCCACTAATACAGGCCACAAATACCGAACAGAAGCTTCTTTTACAAGTTCCAGAAAATAATAATGAAACTGTTCCAAATGCCCCCAGCTCAAATGAAGATATGGTTATAACAGATTCTACTAAAATAAAGGAAAACAATACTACTTCCTCTAACTATGTTATACCAGAGAGCATTCAACTAGCCATTAAGGCATATGCATTAGCTAAAAAAAAAAATAGTCAAATATATTGGCCAAAGCCCTTGGAGATAAATTTTCTCCAAATAAAGGATGCCGATGATGTTGCAACCATCTCATGTAAGGTAGGGGATATAACTATACCATATGCAATGATTGATAGTGGATCAGATTCATCAATATTCTCAGAAAATGTTGCTATTCATTTGGGTCAAAAAATAAATAGAAAGAAGATTCATCGACTTAATGGGGTTGCAAGTAAGTCTCATTCTCTTGGTACGGTTGATAGTGTTCCTGTAACTATAGAGGATAAGGAAAATAGAGATACCATTTCAGATGAATTTTATGTCGTCCCTACAGAATATGATGATAATGGAAATGAGTTATCACTATTTATTCTTGGAACGAAATGGCAACATCGGGCAGGATGGGAACCCTTAGTAAAGGGAGAATTTAAGACAATCCGAAATGGAAAGACTATTACCATCCCCCTATCAGTTCACAAGTCCCAGCGTAATGTCTTCACTGTAGGGAAGGAACCAGAACCTATAAAAAAAAACTAGCTAGCAAACGATCTAATAAGGAACGTATATGTAAAAGATGTGGTAAGGAATTCTTATATCCATCTAAACTTGAACAACATTTAGCTAATAAAACTCCATGTATTTTTTCTTCCAATAGTTTAGCAAGTAGTTCTAATAGCTCAAGTAGTTCAAGTAGTTCAAGTAGTTCAAGTAGTTCAAGTAGTTCAAGTAGTTCAAGTGGTTCAAGTGGTTCAAGTGGTTCAAGTACTTCAAGTAGTTCAAATACTTCAAGTAGTTCTAAAAGTTTGACAAAAAATATGGTGCCTATTCGACTATTTTTGGCATGATATAACCTTTTGAAGTTCTTGAATAAGATGGTCAGAAAGTTTTGTACGAATAGAGGAACGAAATGAATATTTTTTTCGAATATCTGGATTATCTGGTGCATTAGCACGCCATCTATTCCACAAGACTTTGGCATCTTTTTCATAAAAACTAATTGGCTCTATAGCACTATCAATACAGCCAGGATTAATAGAACGGATTCCATCATTATAAATAATAATTGTTTGATCTTTAGAATAGATAATATCATCCAATGTCTTGATAATATCTTTAACCGAAGAAAGGACATATTTAAGATCCTTTATTTCATTCTTAGATCGTGATAGTAATGCAGATAACTTGCCAATCTCTCTATCTTTTTCAATATTAGCTTTATCCAAGGCAGAGATACGAGATTGGTATTGTTTCTCCAAGTCAGCCTTGCTGGATTTATGTTGCTCTTCTAGCTGATACCTAAATGAATATAATTTCTGCTTCATATCTACCATACAGTTATTATATTCTCTCACTTTTCGAGCTAAAAGAGTATCATATTCATCTTTTAGACGTTTGCGTTCCTCAGAAACTTGAGTCTCAATAGTTTTCTTAATATTATTCTCCTGTTGCTGTACACAAAGTTCACGCTCTTCTAACTGTTTCTCAAATCCATCTAGCCTTGATAATGTACTAGAACCATCAGAAGTGGTATTTGCTTCAATCTTAAGCTTTTGGCGATTTTTTTTATTAAAGTATCTTTCAACTTCTTTAGTAAGTAATTCCTCAATATCTGAACGAATACCTTTAGCCTGTTCCTCAGATAGGGGATTACTTTTACGAGTTGTTAGTCGTAACCATGCATCTTTTTTCATGGATGGTGGTAATTGGTCAAGCAAACTCTTATAGTGTTCATTAAAATGTGGTTGGCTTGCCATGTTCGAATAGGGTAAGTAATATGTAGTTTTAGAAAATTCCTGGAAGAAAATTATTCCTGGAAGTTTAGAAATTCCATATTTTCCCAGAAGTTTGGGTATTCCATATATTTTTAGTAAAAGTTTCCGTCTAGAATTAGCCAAAAAAATTGCTGAAGCCTATATTCTGGGAAAAAAATACCAAGAAAATGCCAGAGAAAATGCCTTTCCTTGTCCAAGAATTGCGGAAGATTATCCTGAAATTTATAAGGAGGAGAATGTGAACCGAGTTCACAATGTCACGTGTATGGCGCAGTAATTTAACCTATTTCCCTTTCTTGTCTAAGCTCTGCAAAAGGTCAGAAACATCTAATGGCAACGGTTTTTTCAAATCAGATTTTATCAAATTTATCATGTCTTCCAATTTATCCAGGCTATTCATTAGAGCTTGTGCTGATTTTGTCAGATCAGGGAATATAAGGGATGAGGAATTATAGTCAAGCTGGCTCGTCTCTGGATTCTCTTTTTTATTGCTTTCCATTTCTTATCTGCAGAAAATAGTCTAATTATTTACATAAAAAAATGTATCGTACCCTAGCATTACCCGAATTACTAGAAGCTATCTTTGCCTTTCTTAGTAGGAAAGATCTCTATAGGAGTTGTGCTAGAGTAAACCACCAATGGAATGCTGTATCTAAGCTTATTATTCAGAAAAAAAGGAAAGCTGAATTTATTAGTATTCCCAGCATTCGTGATGATATTATTTCTTACCTTTATGATGATGATCTCAGTCTTACTGAAATTGTTAACTATTGCAAAGTAAGTGATACATGGAGTGATATTTTTAATCGATTAAGTACAAGGACTATTTCGCTTTCTATATTATATGATCATAAAGATTTCTTAAATTCTTCTCGCTATAGTAGAAGTCAACTACTTCATAATAAAAAACAATTTTTAGTCTATTTTACACGTCGTAAAATGCAATATTATTTAAAACAGGACTATGAACTAAACAGGTACTATCAGGATGTCTGTTCGCTTTACGAACTAAGGAATGAATTTCTTAGACTGGCTAGAGTTTTCCAATCCTATGACTATGACTATACTGTTGATGATGAATTTCATAGGCTAGTCAAGTCTTTTCAGTCTATTAGATTTCCTTGATAATTATTTTGCACAAAATCTAACTCTCGTGCTAATCTATCTAATGTTAATTGTAGTCCAATTATATAAACTTTTTGACGATCTTCTGCTCTAACCTCATTTTGGAATACCATTTTGATATTCTTTTTTACTTCATCTATAATATCCTCTAATCCGACTATGCTGGTTGTCATTTTAGTGATTTATAACTAAATATTTAATATGCTAGAAAAAAAAAAATATAACTATTAATTATCACTGGATCGGACTCCCAGATAATCACACAGTTCGGGATAATCGAACACGCCTACTAAATCACCTGAAAATCTTTGATTTGAAGGGCAGGCCGGATTGCATAATGGCAAGTACTGCGTGGGATTAGTAGTGAACTTACCTGCAGTCTTGCGCCTATTATTCCTCGTTTTCTTAGCCATTACTAGATAGACTAATCGATTCAATTACTTTGCGAATCTTCTTTTCTAGGTCGATAGGCGCTTTGCATGGTACATAATCTGAATCGAATGAATCGGATTCGGAATTATCTGTTTCAGAATAATAATATTCGTTATTTTTTGGATACTTGCAAAATGGCACAAAATCATCATATATTGTTATCCCTTTTTTCCACATATCTATTTTTGCTTCATGTATCCATAACCACGGTATTCCTAATATGAGATCAGCTTTACCTGGCTTCGTAACAACCTCAAAGTCATTAAAAGCATTGTCACTACCAGAGACCAGTCTATCTTTTCCTTCGTATTGGAAAGATATATCTATACAATCTATAGTGCCTAATGAGTTTTTCACTCTTTTGTTTTTATATTGCTTTCCATATCGTCTTCTAAGCTTATCGGCCAAGCTTTTGCTAATAAGATTTACGCTAGAAGATGTGTCAATCAGTGCCTTGACTGTGTAGTGCCTACACCCTGCTTTCATTGCTCTGTAACGGGTTTCCTGATGTCTATCATCATCACCTTGGAAAATCCAAATTTTACATTCTACATAAGCCATTTTTTAGCGGTATGTTTTATAGCTGAATATTTATTATGCCAGAAAAAAAAACTTCCTTAATTTATCGATCTGCGGGAGGACCTACCTGAAAAAATAACTGATTAATTATCACTGGATTGTATTTCTTTTCCCGAATGAATATGAGAAATAGAGTTGTACATTTCGTCTATATCACTTCTTAACATTTTTTTCGAAATCTTCGGGTGCCATAGCATTATATAGATAATAGATTTCTCGGGCAATTGTCTTAAGGTTTTGATGTATTTTAGTTACATCACGTTCCAGCGTTATAATAGACTCTTTGATATTCACAATAGTGTATATCTTTTCTTTTTCCGAATCTGTGTAATATTTTTTAGAAGACATTTTTATATATCTGGAAAAAATAAACTGAATATTTATCGCTCTAGAAAAAAAATCTAATATTTATGTAAACTCTGTGTCATGGCTGGTCCAACTCGCTTACAAGTCTAGCTTATGGCTGAAGGCTAGATATGTGAGACACACATTCGTTTTGATATTTCTCTGGGAGCTTGGCAGTTATAGCTCTTTTTTCGGCCTGCTCCTCGGACATACCAGCCTTGACCATATTCTTATATGCTTGGATTCGCCAATGTCTATATGGTAAAGTAGTAACCCCATCAGATAGAATCCAGCGCTTAGTATCTATGGGGCAGAGTGCCTTCTTCTCCGATTCTACCAGAGATATTATGTGGTCCTTTGACCGGAAACCTACATTCTTGGCGTGGAATACTTCCTTACCAAAGAGACAGTCCCGATATACTTGGGTCATAGGATCGAAAACTTCAGATTGGTCTACTGGATCATCTAGCAAAGTCCCTCCTAAAGATGGGAAGTATGTATCAGTGGCCATCTCGCCCATACCTTTCTTACTAACCCCCTTGTGCTTAGACTGTGTAGTCTTATCTGCTAAAACATAGTGGTATAATTTAGAGCGAATATGCATAGATTCTGTGATCACACTGCCTGGAGTCTCATCCTTGAATAACCCAATAGTTTTGGAATCATTGAGATCGAATAGATCTGGGCGTTCGGCCATATCTTTATAAATATCCTCAGTCATAATTAGAATTATAAAGGAATCTGTGTCCATATAGCCAAGCTGGGCATTATCACCATATCTCTCCTTTACATATCCATACCAGAAGCGGTACATATGGAGCTTGCTAAGACCTAAGACAGATGCTCCAACTATGATAGGCTTATTGAGAGTCACACTAGCCTTTCCCATATGCGCTCCTACCAGTGTATCTCCAAGCTGTCTAGCATACTTAAATGAGGGCTTACGAACCTTATTCAAGAATGCCTTTTCATCCCGCTCATTAATACATTTCATGAGCTTGACATCCTGGTATTTGCGAACATTCTCCATAGTCTTGCCATATACTGAGTTATTCATGAGCTTGAAGAAGTCTTTTTCAAAGGCATTCTTAGCTCCTTGTCGTTTCTCAGTATTAAAAGCAATATATGGGGCGAGCCAGTTAGTCTGGTCGAAGGAAAGGATTTCTGAAACCTCGTCTACAACCATTCCTAACTTCACATAGTATTGGAGCTCTAGGTAATGGATGACATAATCCTTTCTCGGGCCAAGGTGGGGGACTAACTTTTCTGTCTTAGAGAAGCGTCCACCATCCAAGTTATTTACAAGCTCCTCATTGTATGGACTAAGCCAATCCTTTCCTACTGCGACATTCTCCACAGCTGGGGGTAAGTCTCTCAAATAATCATGTGTCTTGAGAAGGAAGTGAGACTTAATATTTAAGAAATATCCGCGTGGGGCATTTGCCTTAGTCTTAAGAATTTTTTCGAGATATTTCTTTTGCATAGCAGGGTTTTTGAGAAGGTATTCCCGGCTAGCTTCCCATTGATAGTTTCCAATAGGTAAGAACTGGCTCATAGCCCAACCATAGAGATTATTTGCGTCCACATAAGAGATCCATGATGTGGGTTTGGATGGGTTGAATGCCTGGCCCATCTTGGGATTATTGGCTTTGAAATATCGTTTACAAGCCTTAGAAATACCACCCCTCTTGGCCTTTTCGACAAAGTCATGCATCGACATATCTGTAAATAACTCAATCTTAACTCCAGTCTTTTTAAGCATACCGTCCCAGGATAAGGATGGAGCAGAGACATAGTGGCTGGGATCGAGTTCATAATATTTTATGCATGTCTTTCTGAATTGGGTCCAGACATCAGCTAAAGAGAGTACATCGATTTTAAGATATAGATCGTGGTACTCACCTAGATTCTTACATCCAAATGTCTTCCATACTTTCTGGGCATGTTGATAGTTCCCCTGTGAGATCTTCCCTTTTAGGGTTGAAGTAAATTCATGGATTGGTGGGAGCTCGGTCTCTAAGAACCTATCATGAGAATTGACATAGTCATAGAAGTATATTCCCTTGCGAAATGCTAGAGAAATTTGCTCATCTGAATAGCCTTGACTCTTAAAATACTGGCTTGTGATTGGATGCTTGCCACCCAAGTTTTTTGTAAGATTAGCCAAGCTATTGTTCATGAACTGCTGGCTATCGATATATTTGAGCTGACCTACCTTCATGGACTTATATCGCTCAAATGTCTCGGCTATAACCCTAATATGATGTGCATTAGCTGAGCGTCCAACAGAATCACAGACTAAGTGAGAGTCATAGCCCCGGAAGTTATGAAAGACTACTGGGATTGGGGTCTTCCATGGCTCGATTTGGAGTTTGAGATTACAATCTCTATGTGCAGTCCCTCGAAACTTACCTGTGATGTGACAGTGGTCCCAGACCTTATCAGCCTTAGCTTTTTCGCTGGTAATTGCCTTGGTTGCTTTTTCTATGGTTGTTTGGATACCATTATATTCTGCAGTTACTTTTTTGAATGTTTTTAGCTTTGCTTTAAAACTAACTATTTTGCTTTCTAGACGCTTAATTTCCTCTATATTTATATTAAACTTACCTTTACAAATCCAACAGGTATCAGCCTCAACAAATTTCTTCTTGTCTTCTTCTGTCACAATGCGTTCATGCTTAATGGCTAGAACATTATTTATTTCTATTAACTCCTGATCTATTCTTCGAACAAATTCTTGGGTAGCATTATTTCCTCGATATAGGAAAGGGCCCCATACATCTCCAGTATCGATCCATTGGACTAGGTAGCAGAAACTATTAGCATATTGCTCTGATATTATGCGGGTTTTTCCTCCATTTATTAGACCAGATTTTTTGTTTCCAGCCTCAAAGTCTGCTATAATTACACATGGAGAATTGATCATCCGGCTATAGTTCTTGAACTGTTCGAAATCATTGACCCCTTTCACTGGTAGATTAACTCTTTGACAAGCTTCACCTAATCCATGACAATAATCTTGATGATTGTTTAAGGATGCTTCTGAAGGCCAACTTATATCGCATCGGTTGCATGTATATCTCTTTTCATGATGTTTCGTATCTCTGTATCTTAACCCATTATGGTTCTTTATCCAGAGAAAGTGATTCTTTTGTGCGTACTTGTCATCCTCTGATTTGGTAATATCTGTAAGAGCCAAGAGATATATTACATGTGGCCTTTTAGGATTCTTGCTAAAAATTATGCTTTTAGATGTAGCAGTTTTTTCGTTCCATCCCCAGACATTTATGGAGATATCAGGGTTCATCTCCTCGATCTTTTTGAATATACGTGGACAAATAGGAGTGGGCATTAGGATACCATCGAGCTTGACCTTTTCTAGATATTGTTTTAGATCATTAGCTCGAAAGATTCTTTCAAGATGCTTTGTTTTTCCGTCCTGATGAGCGAAATAACATCCTATTGCACCCTGAAGACATTTTTCAGATAATGCATTTGTTTCTGGATCGATGAGACCTTTATTATCTGGATTAATGGTACACTTGGTATTGGCTAGCTTCTTGGGTGTGGGCTTATAAGACCCTCCGATAGCTCGACGAAGAGTATATGCTTCAATAGTTATTTCAAGAATTCGTTCAAGAACATAACCAGATCCCTTTTTTAACGTTTTTTCAATATGATTATCTATTTTCCCTATAGTTTGAGTTATATGTTCATCTATATCTCCTTCTATAAGAATTGGACGCATTCCTCCTCTGTGATGTTTTTCTTCATATGTTGTATCTCTTGTACCATCTGGATTTCTTTTAGTAATCGAATACATGCATAATGCTACTATAGTTGATTTTATTTGGTCTTTTCTATGAAGTTCTGTTTGGAGAACTTCTGTTATTTTTGGACGAATTAGTCCCATAAGTTGAGGCATGTATGGTATTTTTTTATATTCTTCTGGATTACCTATTGATTGAATAAAAGCATATGCAGGATTATCTTCTGGACTGGGCACTTCTCCCACCCATTTGGTCATTAAAGACCGGTTTTGATGTGGTCTTTCTAGATCCCTACCAACAGGACATTCTTCAAAGTGGATATCCTTTGCTGTGATAGGGACTACCATCTTTCTTTGCTTTTTTCTGTTTGCTTGGGTTGCTGGGCCGGGACCGGCTTCAGAATCCACCTGACCGTCTTGTTGCTTAACCTCACTAGGTTCATCCCTCGGAGAGACCTTGCTATATTTCTCTAACTCTTTTAATGTCGGTTGGCGAACTGCCTCTGGATCATATTGTTCGAGATCATGATAAAGAGTTAGACAGTCATCCAAGCTTATTGGTATATCATGTTCTCCTAAATCGAGTTCTTTCCACTTTTGAACCAATCTTTTTCCCCATGTTTTATAATGCTCACCAGGTTTTCGTGCATTTGGGCTGACCCAGTTCTTTGCCTCCTCTTCTGTGATGTAGTCGATACCAAGTATAGGAGCTTCCTTTTGGGATTCTGACACAGGAACTGGAGTTTGGTTTACCAATTGCGGATCTGGAATTGGATTAACTACTTTTGACTTCTCCTTTCTTCGATCCTTTCCTCGGACATGGACTACTGGAGCACCCCCTTGGTTTTTGACCTGTGGGGTGGGGGTTTGAATAGGTATTGGCTTGCATTTAAACTTTCTATTTAAGTGCTCACGAAGTTTATTAGGATTTGCACACTCTTTTCCACATCGTTCACAAGTTCGATTTTTTTTGTCACTTCTTGCCATACTGATTTGTATATAATACCTTTACAATTTTTTTTATTTAATTAATTAATTTCCTAGGTGTTTATATATATTCGGGGCAATATATTACCCTTACAGATTTTTCTCTTTAATTAATTATTTCCCTATATAGTGAAAATGATCGGAGAATATTTCTGTCCATACTTACTTAATACTGGCAAGGCCCATGGAGTCCCCTGCATGCGACCTGAAGGATGCCATTTACATTGGAAGGCTAAGCCACGCATCCCTTGCAGTGAATGTGGTAAGCCTACTGGTTCTACTTCAGGACGGTGCCCATTGCATGTTAAAGGATACTATGTGATTCAATATGTTGACAGGCTTCAGGATAAGGCTCGGTGTACTCAGAATAGTTAGCAATTTTTCGTATGATTTAGAGGTGAGACTTATAGGTGTAATTTTTTTCGTATGACTTATTTGACCTTATGATTTTCTTAATAAAATGGGTCTAGAATGGTTTTCTGCGTATTGTGAAATTATTTGTATGCTAGAATAAAGTAGAATAATATTTAGAACTCTTTCCTGTTATCCAATTTTTCGTATGACTTAATTTTTTTGTATGACTTATAAAATTTTTTCGTATGACTTATTTGTCCTAATGTTTTGGTAATAGAAATGGCTCTAGAATGGTTTCCTGCATATCGTGAAATTACTTGTATGCTAGAATATAGTAGAATAATATTTAGAACTCTTTCCTGTTATCCAATTTTTCGTATGACTTAGCTTCACTAAATCATACGAAAAATTTTTGGGTACTCAGAGGTTAGACTTTGTGACCCTTTGATTTTATCAATGAATCAGCTTTAGAATTAATTCTAGAATATCATAAAAAATTGGTATGCATATTAGTCTTGTAAGGGTCGTACCCTCTCATATTTCGTCACTTCGTTTCTCAATATTCGAGGCTACTTCCAAAGGCAAGCAAAATAGCATATTTTTTTGATATATTATTTGGGATTAAAATCGGGGCTATAAAGGCTATAAAGATTGTTTTATTCTTGGTATTTGGCGGGGTAATTTAATGTCAAATTTAATACCAAAATATTTGGATAGCAGGAAGAGTCTAAATTTGGGCTAGAGATTAAAATTTTATAGTGGCTTTGTATAGCTAGAAGGGTTCGAAAATATATCTGGGAATATTTCTGGATACTTTTGTCCCAGGAACCCAAATTGGTCTATATATTAATAGATGGCAAAAATATAGAAAATAAATAAATTTAAATTTCTTTTAACCAATTTATGTTCGATTTTATTTGAGCAAATAAATAAAGCATCATATTTTAATATCTTTACTTTTTTATTACTAATTTGGTACTTGATCGCAACAAATTTTTTTTTTGAATATAGCTCCCAGGATGCACGACGTGGACATCAGTACCAATTCGCATCCCAAAAAAATGGTTAATGTCCCAACGTTATCAATTATCACGAAATTTGAAAATTAAGTTTGATAAAATATATTATATTTTTATTATAATAGAATTATTTTATATGTGTGAAATCTTGCAAAAAAAAAAGAAAAATAAGATAAAAATAATAATTAATAAAAAAAAAATAAATTTAATGATTATTTCTTGAAAGAGAGTGATATCGTCTATGATGTCTACGATAATCTCTCGAACGAGAACGAGAGCGAAAATGTGATCGTCACCTACGATGATCTCTTGAATGAGATCGAGATCGAGAATATAATCATCTACGACGATTCCTTGAAATAGAATGGGAACTATTTCATCTATGATGACGAGATCGAGATCTACCTCATCTATTACTCCGTCTACTACGCCTATTTCTTCTATATCTTCTATAAGCGTACCTAAAATGATCTAAAAATAAATGAATAACTAATTTTATAAAAATTTAATTAAATATTAATATAGTCACCACTTCAAAGCCAAAATTCGTCACTAAGTTCATTATAAAATTTACGATCGTGCCAATTTGGACTTCTTAATTCATATCCATCAGCATCCGGATCTCTACTTAGCAGCCTTTTTAAATTTTCGTAGCCGCATTTTAGAGAGTACCATTTCACTTGGCACTGTCTAGCCGATATTTCATATTGATGGTGATGACGGATATAATTAGCAATTCGAGTCCAAAGGTCTGAATGGTTAGTATTATCTTCGAACAGCTGATGGTATCTTCGTCTTTGTTCGATCAATGTTAACGCAATATCATCAGGCCACTCTGCAACTGGTTTATGCGGATTTAGTACTTGGATTACTTGATTATTTGCCATTTTTTTTTTTTTAATAAAAATGTTGTTAGAATGGTAAGAAAGTTTTAGAATGGGTATTTAAATATATTTTGCAAATATAACTACATAATCAATTAATGATAAATTGTCCTTTTATTCCTTGTAATCAGTGATGTATGTAAATTGGATATGTGCAGCATACATACTCTTAATTCTTTGCAAATTTATGCATTTTTCTTAATAGTACTATTCTTGCATATAAAGCGCGTATGAATTGATGGGCTGCGTTAATGATTTTTATGGATAATGTGCGCTTTGTACATATAATAATTTTTTGAATTACTGAATGTAATGTAATATTTAATTCTATACAATTGTGATTTTCAGAAAAATTTTTCAATGGCAATAAAATCTGTGTTACAATTTTGCATAATTAAATATTAATCCGCTTTTAATTCGCTTTTAATTCACTTTTAATTCGCTCTTAATCGCAAGTTAATTAGTAGATCTTTTTAATTGTATATCTGCCGTACAAACTTATTTTTTTAACGCGTAAAAAGATTTTGTTAGTTGTTACTTCAATGTCAAACTCTAAGCAGCAAAGACGTTGTGAACATGAAAATTACCCTATTTCGCCTGAAATAATATATTACGGTGACCGAAAATTTTTTTTTTTAGGGTGCGTTTGCTAAGTTTTTTTTTTACTAATTAAAATTGCGTAATGTTGATCAAAATCATTATACCTAATTTTAACAATTAGCCGATATGCATGTAATTGTGTTATAATTTGATTGGTTGTAATGTATTTAACTTATTAAAAAAAAAATTTTCCTAAATTAAAAAAAAAAATGTCCAACTCTCAAGCTATTGCCAAATCTGATAGAAGCATAACCGACTTGACCACAAGAACAAGAACTAAAGTACACTGCTTCTGTAAAGAATGTAATGAAAAGTTGGTGGATCCAAGAACAAAAGCTTCGCATAAGTTAAAATATAATAAATCATATGCGAATAATATTTTTAGTGACGATCAAGAAGCTGGGCCTTCTAATGTTAGGCCAAATGTTGACGATAATTATGCAATGGAGTATGAGCCGTTGCTCGAGATGATCCCTTCTAATGCAAAGCAATCTGATGCTGTCGATAATAAAGTAATGGAGTGTGAGCCGTTACCTGATATACATGAATTGGCAAAATACAAGTTGTTAAAAAAAGGAAAATTATCTAATTTGGTTCTTGAAAATTTAATACCGAATAACGAAAGAGATATGAATAATGATCAAGATAGAGATTCTGAAGACTATGACGATGAAAATAGAGATTCTGAAAGTTATGAAGATGATAACGAAGATGGAGTTTCCGGAGGCTCTGAAGATGATGAAGAATATGGAGATTCTGAAGACTTTGATAATGATGATGAGGAAGAAATCAATTTTGCGTCAAAAGATTTTGACGATGGTAAACCAAAACTTCCCAATATCGTCAATGATAATTATATCTGGATTATCTTATGGATATTACAATATCAACAATGATATAAACTTTCCAATGTTGCAATAGATTCTTTGTTTAAATTTATAAGATTTTTTCTTATAATGATCGATGAAAATAAATTTTCAGCTTTTCCTTCCTCCCTATACGTAGCCAAAAAAATATTGGGAATATCAATGAATATTATTAAATACGCTGCATGCAATAAATACCACAAATTGCATGACATAAAAGAAATATTAAACAAGACAGAAATCCCAATGTGTAATTTTATAAACTATCCAAATCATAGCAAGGAAAGATTTCGACAAAAATGTAATAACCCTCTAGTCAGAAAAATAGATAGTAATAGAGATAATGGTAATAATCCAATTTACCGTCTGATAATGACATCTCCGTTAATTAACATTAGACACCAACTAACCCTATTTTTCAGTCGCAAAAATTTTGAGATCACATGTCGAAAGTGGGCAGAAAGACAAAACAAAACTGAAACCTTATTCGATATCTATGATGGTGATGTTTGGAAAAATTTTACAGATGATAGTGAAGAACCATTTTTTACAAAAGAATCTGCCGATACTCATATTGGATTAATGCTAAATTTGGATTGGTTCCAGCCATTTATAAATTCGCAATATTCTGTTGGTGTTGTTTATGCCGTTATATGTAATTTACCCTGAAGCAAACGCTTTAAACCCCACAACATTCTCACATTAGCAGTTATACCCAGTCCTAAAGAGCCAAAGCTACATGAAATAAACAATTACTTATATCCGATTATAAGTCAGCTAAATCGGTTATGGGAAGGATATCATATACAAACTTATGAAAACAACAACGGTTATTTTATCTGTGGTGTGATCATAGGTTGTGCCAGTAACGTTCCTGCTACCCAAAAATTATGTGGATTTATATCAGCTCACATCGCATGTTATCGATGCTATAAATCTGCAAACTTGGTAAACAATCAACCCAATTTTGGGGGGTTTGAAGACATTGACGACTGGTTTGTTGAGAGAGATATTGATATAATAAGGGAAAAAGCAAGTGAATGGAAGAAATGCGCAACTGAAGAGTCGCAGAAAGCCCATATCTTCTGGTATCATGTTCGTTAGTTGGAGATATACCAATTGCCTTATTTTAATCCTGTGCGCTTTTGTGTAGTTGATCCCATGCACTGTCTTTTTCTTGGGGTAGCGAAGTGGATTGTAATGAAGCTCTGGATCGGTGAAGGTATATTAAATGACGAAAAACTCAAAATAATGCAAAAGCAAGCTGACATGATAAAGTTTCTAAGTGACCTTGATCGTCGTCCCGTTAGAATAGCAACTGGTGATGGTTTTTCAAATTTTACGGCGGATATGTGAAAAATGTTTATTCTAATTTTTGCTATACCTATCACATGGAGCTTCTTGGGAAAGATCGATCAAAAAATCCTTGCTTATTTTGTGTGCGCTTGCAAGGTTCTAACAAGTCATGCACTACAAAAAAGTGAATTAGATGAAGCGTTTACAAAGTTACTCGAGATGAACAAATTAATCGAAAAAAAATATGGACAAGAAAAAATAAGCCTAAACCTTCATTTATGTCTTCACATATGTGAATACGCTTTCGATTATGGACCTTTATCCTCATTTTGGTGTTTTAGCTTTGAAAGAATGAACGGAATTCTTGGTATGTATTTAATTTTACTGATTTGAAATCACATTATCTTAAATTATAATAATAATTCGACCAATTTATTTAGGATCGTATAAAAATAGCAAGCGTAACATTGAAACTGAATTAATAAAAATCATGATCGAAAATTCCTATCTTGACTATTTTCTCACGAATTGCGATGATAATATTTTAAATACCACTTTGGACATTATAAAACCTAGAAAATCTGCTGGCAGCCTTGCTGCACTTGATGACTTTACAAGCGACAAGTATCAAAATTTTCTGAGGCTTTCGCTTATTGAGGATGAATCAGCTTATGGAACAGAACGTTTTCCCGGGTTGTTAATGAAACCATGCAAAGAAACTTGTCTCCCAAACTACATCTTGGACCTACTAGTAGAATTTTATGATAGTTTGTATAAAGAAAATTTCGTCCCTATTTATTCTATAATGGTTCCAAATAACGATATTGTTGTAAACTATAATATTATACAATACGGTAGACTAAGAATCGGGGTGGACATCTATGGTTCTGTTCAGGCAGCTCGCCATGAAAAATCTTTGTATATATTAGCTCGATTTGTACAAGAAGATGGATCAATCGATATATACCCCGGTCAAGTTCAATTTTATTTTGAACATACTATTTATTTAAAAAATTCACGATCATTAACTCATACATTAGCGTTAGTTAAATGGTACAGGCTTGTTCAAGATCACAGGACAAGATATTTTTGTCAAGTAGATGACGACATAAAATCATGTAATGTAGAATTATGGACAGATGAGTTTTATGATATGAGACGAGATAGTATTATACCGATACATCATATATTAGGAAAATTTATAAGATGTAATTTTAAAATTGGAACGAGAAAGATAAAAGAATATATGGCTGTGATTCCTTTAAATAAAAAAATTTTGTTTTAAAAACTTTATATAATATAAAATGAATTATATGTAAAATTGGAATGGCAAATTTCAATTTTAGCATTTGTATTTGATTAAATTATAACTATCATTTTTTTTGGCACAAGAATAACGATAAAGGTTACATATACCGTAATTAATTCTAACTACATGAGAAAATCAGATAATTCAGATACCTAGAGATCTTATTTTAAGCTGGTAAAGTTGTATTGCAAATCGGTTTTTCTTATATGATTGAAATAGTGTTATTACGGCATTACAATACAAGCACCATACTCTGTGATTAATAATTCTAATCGTGTAATAATTTTTGATATTAAATATTACATAAAGTATAAAACAATTATTAAAGAAAAAATTAACAAGAATAAATCTGGTAGATCAGTTGTAGATCAAATACGTTATTTTTTTGGAACTTTTCTTTCATGCTAAAGTGGCTGTATTGTTACTATATCTGGCATATCGGCAGGTAACTACCGCTTATGAATGGGCTTATCCATCATGTATATTGTTTATATTAAGTAGCATTGCAGGGTGTAAAAAATTTTCTCATATGTTATATTTTCTCGTGAGAAAAAAAATATGAATTTATATATAGAGGGCCTTAGTTTCTCTCATAAAATAACACTTTATTACCACGTAATTTTATAAATCATCATCACTTCATTTTCTTGCGTAAAGTTTTTATATTTTATTTCTTTTTTGTTTTTCGTCCCCTAGACATACAATATCTGCTCACGTCCCCTATTATAAATAATAACGAAAGATTTTAAAGGAGTACACGTTCACGTCCCTATTCTAAATAACAACAAAAGACCTTTGGCATACCAAAAAAGTACACTCACAGCTTTCAGTATACTAATTAACGAGCATATAATGACTACGGTTATCGATAAAGATAAAGATAAAGATAAAGATAAAGATAGTAATGTTAAAGATTTTGAACTTATTAATTGTAATAGAGCAGGGAATTCTTACGGAGAGCTAAAACAACTCCACAATGTATCAATGTTAGCTCTGAGTAACGTAACAAAAATTATTCCCTACCTCTTACTATCAACATCTTCTTCATCGGTATTGCCAAGAATTTTGTATTCTTCAAAGGATGTGTTAATATTCGTTACAAATAACAATTGGATAATCCCATACAATCAATATAAAGAGGCCTGTAAAATTTGTAAGTATTTTGGCCATTCTGTAAAAAATTGCCCCAATTTAAAATCGCAGTATCGATGGGGTAATTATTGTTTATGGTGTTGGAAACCCAGACATAATATCAGCGAATGTAAAAATGAACTGGAGGTCGTGCTGTTTAACAAAGAATTTCATTCTCCAGAAGAGATTGTAAATTTTTTGATTTATAAATAGTTAATTTTTTTTTTTTTTAGAAAAATTAGTTTAATTTTTTTTTTTTCTCTTACGAAATTTACCATGGGTTGCTGGTAGCAGTGGTGAATTTTGAAAGTTTATCTGGACCGTGGTGGCAGGATGAACTTTCTTTTTTGTTATATGAAATATTTTTCAATTTTTTACATTCCTAATAAAGAGTTAACGGATATTTTTTGAATATTATCTTGAATGCCAAATTGATATGATGATAATGTTAATTAAATTCATATTGCAGAAAATATAAAAAAAGGCTGTTTAAAAATCTAAGGTTTCTGTTAAGATTGTTTGTTTCTTTACTATAAAAATGCTGATCAATAAATTACTTTCTAAAAAATTTCAGTTCAGTAAAATTATTAATTTGTATAATAAATTCCTTTTATTCAGCAATAAATTTTGAAGTTCAAATAATTTTGACTTTTAATTTTAATTTATAAATATCCAGCATGTTCAAAGCACGCCTTAGCAAAATTTTTGCCAATTGTCATAAAAGGTAAAAATCGGCCGCTAAAATCAGTTTTTCCGACTGTTAAATCAGAATATAATAAAAATCGGCAATAAGCAAAATTCGGCATGTCCTATATTGAAATTGGCAAGGCTATTTTAAATAGAGTAAAATCTGATTTTTTTTTCATTTGACCTGTGTAAAAATCGGCCACTAAATTTGGCATTTCTGATTTTTAAATCAGAATATAACAAAAATCGGTAAAAATAGAGATGGCTATACTAAAATAAGCAAAATTCGGCATGTCCTATATTGAAATTGGCAAGGCTATTTTAAATAGAGTAAAATCTGATTTTTTTTTCATTTGACCAGTGTAAAAATTGGCCACTAAATTTGGCATTTCTGATTTTTAAATCAGAATATAACAAAAATCGGCAAAAATAGAGATGGCTATACTAAAATAAACAAAATTCGGCATGTCCTATATTGAAATTGGCAAGGCTATTTTAAATAGAGTAAAATCCGATTTTTTTTCATTTAACCTGTGTATGTTAATATAATATATGAAACTCTCCTCTGAGGGGAGTTTAATTTTGGTGGGACACTACTTTTTCACTCTTCAGCCTCCCTTCGGGAGAGTCACTCCATGTCTACGTTATTCCTCCCATTCTCCACTAATAATTAATTCCACAACTGTATACGTTATTCTTCCTGTCGTCCACTAATAATCAATTCCGCAGCTGCTTACATTATTCCTCCACTTTTTTACTCTACAGCCCTTCTGAAAGGAGATACATTCCATGTCTATATTATTCCTCCCGTTGTTCACTAAAAAATTTCAATGACCAGAAGTCTCTCAAAGTCACATGATTTTTCTTGGCAATTTCCGAGACCGCTGATCCCAAAAATTACAGTTCACTCCGTTCTGTAATTTCGACATTAGGAAAATAGTTCTGGGATACTTCTTTTTCACTCTTCAGCCTCCCTTCTGGAGAGTCACTCCATGTCTACGTTATTCCTCCCATTTTTCACTAATAATTAATTCTACAGCTGCCTATATCATTCCTCCCTTCGGAAGAGACATTTCATGCACGTATATGTTATTCCTCTGCAGTTGTTCATGTTATTCCTCCTATTGTTCACTAATAATCCATTCCACAACTGTCTACGTTATTCTTCCTGTTGTCTACTAATAATCCATTCCGCAGCTGCTTATATCATTTCTCCTGATGTCTACTAAAAAAATTTCGACCAGAGGCCCAGCCAAAATATTCATAAGGAGAAAGGCTGTCTACATTATTCTCCTGCAGTTGCTCACATTATTCCTCCTGTTGTCCACTAATAATCAATTCCGCAGCTGCCTACGTTATTCCTCCCTTCAGAAGTTTCATATAATATGTTAGTGAAGGTTCTGGAGTAGGTATTTCTGGTAACGATGTTCATGTATTTTTCTATTGGTCGACTGGAACACATGAGTAAATACTGCGTCATGGTCATACGACACTCTCCTATGATTAGCTCCTGCAGAGGAATGATGTAGATAGCCACGTAAATGATTATTAGTGGACAACAAGGGTATACTTCATCGCTACCAATTTTTTACAGTTCACTCTGTTCTGAAATTTCTTGTAATGATGGAGTAGAGTTTCTTGTAACGACAAAGTAGAATTTCTTGTAACGATAAAGAAGATTTTTTGTGTAATAAGAATTATCAATAGTTACCAATAATACCAATAATTACCAAGTGCGAAGTAGAGAACTGATTACTGATAATTACTAATAAGTAGAACTTTGTGTAATGATAATTGCCAATTGCAGAGTACTAATAATAACAATGAATATTTGTGTAACTATAGTTATCAATAGCGGAGAGTATTCAATCGTTACAAAAAATACAATTTGTGTGAAAAATATTACCGGATAACTGTTATCTACTATGGCGTAAACCAATTGTGAATTGTGTAACTGTCACTGACATTATGCTGTATGTGGACTATGTGGGCTACAGAGAAGATACGTGATCATTGCCTCTTCAAGGGATGCAAAGAATCCAAATCATGTAACAGCATTATCAATTAATATGTACTATAACAATCGTTACCAACTAATAAGTAATAGAATGTGTACGTCGTTACAAAAAATTATTACTGTTCAGTCCGTTCTGTAATTTCCCTAGACTCTGTCTACTATGTAGATTCTCTTTACTTTTTTGGGTGAAACCCAGACTTCGACTGAAGGTCCTACGGACTATTGTATCCTTGTTTTTTACTACCTCATGAGATTTCTGTGCTGACGAAATATTCACTAGGTGAAAAATGAGATCCTCTAAGGGATTATTCCATAACATTTCTATACATACTTCATCGTTACAGGCATAGTCTTAATATAATAAACATATTTACTGTTTTCGTTACAATTCAGTAAAGCTCCGAACGGTTCCGGTTTGAACCGGGAACCGAACCGGATCCGGACCGAAAATCCGGTTCGGTTCTAAATAATTTTAATCCGAAATTTTCGGTTCGGTTCCGGTTCGGTTCGGTTTTTTTTAATAATCCGAACCGGGACCCGAACCGGGAACCGGTGGAACCGATGAAAAAAAAACATTTAAAAATTTTTTTTAGTTTGTTTTAATAAAAATATTCTTAAATTTCTTTTTAGTTCTTTTTAATAAAAAATTAATAACACTTGATAAATAATTACTTTTTTTCTTTTAAATCGTTTTGATGATAATAAAATATTTTAAAAACGTTTTGTTAGTAAAAAAATGGTAATAAACTTGAATAACTTATTTTTTAATTCTTTTAATAAAAAAACGTTAAGGGCCGTTTCTTTTAATTCGTTTTAATAAAAGGAACGTTAGGAAACTTCTTTTATCATTTTGATAATGAAATATAAAATACTTTTTTTTTTAATTCATTTCAATAAAAAAAAAAGTTAGCCGTGATTTTTGGGCGTTAGTTTAGCGATTCCAATCACGTGATTCAATAAAATTTTTTTATGCGGAATTTGATCTACATATTATTTTTTAACTTCAATTTTTTCACAAACCAGTAATTTTTATAATAAATTGTATTGAGCTAAAAGTTGAGTTAAAAACCAATTTATTAATTTAAAGTTTTACGTATTTTATTGATTAAAATGTTGTCAAACATTTATTTTTTAATAGGAATGATATAAAAGAAAAATAACCTAATAATAATAAAAAAAAGGAGAGTTACAATAAAAAAAAAAGTAAGGAACAAAGAGGTGATTGAAAAAGAATAAGAAGGAATGAAAAAGGCAAAAAACAAGGGAACAAAAAGGAGTAAGAAGAACAAAGGGGAGGTGAAAGAAACGAAAAGAATGAAGAAGGCAAAAAGGAATGATGAATGAGGGGAGCAAAAAGGAACAAAAGGGTGAGGGAGAAGCAAAGAAGAACGAAAAAGGTGAAGTGGAAACGAAAAGGAAGATAAAGAATGAAGATGAAACGAAAAAGGAACGAAAAAAATGAAGGTGGATCAAAAAGGAAGAAAAAAATGAAAGGAGAACAAAAAACGAAAAAAATTAAAAGAGTGACAAAAAGGAATAGGAAAAACGATAGGAAGATGAAAAAGAAGTGAAACCAATGAGAAGACAAAAGAATGGAAAAAACACGAAAAGGAAGGGGAAAATGAAGAAGGAACGAGGAAAAAAAATTAAAAGAGGGACGAAAAGGAGGGGGAAAACGATGGGGAAATGAAAGAAAAGGAAGGGGAAAGAATGGGGAAATGAAAAAAAAGGAAGGTGGAAAGAATGGAGAAATAAAAAAGAAAAAGAAACGATGGAAAACAAAATGAAAGGGAAAAATAAGAAGGAAACAAAAAGAAAGGAAGAAACGAAGAGAGGACGAAAAGAAAGTGAAAGAACGAAGAGGGGACGAAAAGAAAGTGGAAGAAACGAAGAGGGGACGAAAAGAAAGTGGAAGAAACGAATGTGGGACGAAAAGAAAATGGAAGAAACGAATGTGGGACGAAAAGAAAATGGAAGAAAAGAAGAGGGACGAAAAGAAAATGAAAAAATGAAGAAGGGGCAAAAAAAAGAAAAAAAAAGAAAGGGAGGAAATTAGTAAAGAATGAAATGTAATAAGCGAAAATAAAAATAAAAAAAAAAAATAAAATAAAACATACCTTAATTGCAAACCCGGAAGAGCCAAAGAAGTGAAAAAACCTAAAAAGAATGAAATAAAGTTAGCAAAGAACAAGTTGTATATAAGAAACGAAAATAAAAAAGGAAGAAAAAAATGAAAGAACAAAGAAGTGAAACCAATGAGAAGACAAAAGAAGGGAAAAAAACACGAAAAGGAAGGAGGAAGATGAAGAAGGAATGAGGATAAAAAAAATCAAAAGAGGGACGGAAAGGAAGGGGAAAACGATGGGGAAATGAAAAAAAGGAAGGGGAAAGAATGGGGAAATGAAAAAAAAGGAAGGGAAAAAGAATGGAGAAATGAAAAAGAAAATAAAATGATGGAAAACAAAATGAAAGAAAAAAATAAGAAGGGAACAAAAAGAAAGGAAGAAACGAAGAGGGGATGAAAAGAAAATGAAAGAACGAAGAGGGGACGAAAAGAAAATGGAAGAAACGAATGGGAGACGAAAAGAAAATAGAAGAAACGAAGAGGGGCGAAAAGAAAATGAAAAAACGAAGAAGGGACAAAAAGAAGAAAAAAAAAAGAAAGGGGAAATTAGTAAAGAATGAAATGTAATAAGCGAAAATAAAAATAAAAAAAAAATAAAATAAAACATATCTTAATTGCAAAACCGGAAGAACCAAAGAACCTGGAAACCTAAAAAGAATGAAATAAAGTTAGCAAAGAATAAGTTGTATGTAAGAAACGAAGATAAAAAAGGAAGAAAAAAATGAAAGGAGAACAAAAAACGAAAAAATTAAAAGAGTGACAAAAAGGAAGAGGAAAAACGATAGGGAGATGAAAAAGAAGTGAAACCAATGAGAAGACAAAAGAAGGGAAAAAAACACGAAAAGGAAGGGAAAAGATGAAGAAGGAATAAGGAAAAAAAAATCAAAAGAGGGACGAAAAGGAAGGGGAAAACGATGGGGAAATGAAAAAAAAGGAAGGGGAAAAGAATGGAGAAATGAAAAAGAAAAAGAAAACGATGGAAAACAAAATGAAAGGGAACAATAAAAAGGGAACAAAAAGAAAGGAAGAAACGAAGAGGGGACGAAAAGAAAATGAAAGAACGAAGAGGGGATGAAAAGAAAGTAGAAGAAACGAATGGGGGAGAAAAGAAAGTGGAAGAAACGAATGGGGGACGAAAAGAAAGTGGAAGAAACGAATGGGGACGAAAAGAAAATGGAAGAAACGAAGAGGGGCGAAAAGAAAATGAAAAAGCGAAGGGGAAAAAAAGAAAAAAAAAAGAAAGGGAGGAAATTAGTAAAGAATGAAATGTAATAAGCGAAAATAAAAATAAAAAAAGAATAAAATAAAACATACCTTAATTGCAAAACCAGAAGAGCCAAAGAACCTGAAAAACCTAAAAAGAATGAAATAAAGTTAGCAAAGAACAAGTTGTATGTAAGAAACGAAAATAAAAAAGAAAAAACATACCTTTGACTAGCGAAGGGTTTAAAGAAAAATATTAAATACGATTATCCGATAAAAAGTAAAATAGTAAAACGTTGATTAATCGTTTAATAAATAAAAAACCGTTAAAAAAAACATTTTTTAAAATCGTTTTAATAAACTGTTAAAAAAGAAACTTCTTTATTTATCGCTCGTTTTTTTAAAATCGTTTTAACAATAAACACGTTGTACCGTTAAAAAAAAGGTTTTTTAAAAATCGGTTTAATAATAAATTGTTAAAAAACGGTTTTTAAAAAAAGTTTTAATGATGTTTAATAATAAAAAACAGTTAAAAAAAGAAATGGTAAAACGTCAAAAAAAAAACGTTTAATAAATAATTAAACCGTTAAAAAATTTCTTAAAACGTTTTTATTTAATTGTTTAATAATAAATCGTTAAAAAAAATAGTTTTTTAATCTTTTAATAATAAAAACTGTCAAAAAAAGGCGGTTTTTCATCGGTTTAATAATAAATCGTTAAAAAACGGTTTTTATTTAATCAATGATAAATCATCAAAGAAAAAATGGTTTTTTTAATAAAATGTTTAAAAAAACGCGTTTTTTTAGTCGTTTTAAAGTAAACATTTTCATTTAAAATTACACGGGAGGTGTAAAAAATTTTCTAAAAAAAAAAAAAAAAAAAAAAAAAAAAATCGATAATCTGATATTGATTATAGATCATCTAGAACCGAACCGAATTCGGTTCGGTTCGGATTATAAGTTCGGTTCCGGTTCCGGTTCGGTTTTTTGATTTTGATCCGAACCGGAACCGGAACCGAATTCCGGTTCGGACTCGGTTCCTTGCTAAAACCGAGCAGAACCGACCCGTTCGGAGCTTTATGCTTTATCAAAGGAAAAAGGGACATAACTCTTATTGTCAATGGTAATGAACAACCGGTACACCTTGAGAATATGGACGTTGACTTCAAATTGGGCACAAATAAAGTAAAATTAATTTTTAAGGAAGATACGCTATCAGAAGCCATAGAAGATTCTTTGGTGACCCCAAGAAGATAACGTATGAGCCTGTTTATTATTTGTTAATGGTTTGCGTTTTTGTATTGTTGATGATTATTGAGATATTTTTTTCAAAAACGAAACATACTAATACACGCCTATATCAATTATTAGAAACTACCCCAACGAAGAACCTTTTTCACCTTATTATGCACAAATATATAGTAACTATTGGCATGTTGTGTTTTGTTTCTCTATGTATATAGTTGCAAAAATGATTGTATATATTTATCACGCATTATTTTTTTGAGTAATTGCTTACATTTTAGATATCAATTAACATCAGCTAGTGCTACTATTTTATCTTAAAGATTATTGTCATTAGGATCAGGTTTATATAATTGCTTTGCTAACAATGCTAAATTTCCTTAATGCATTGTACAATTATTGTACAATTATTCGTACAAGATATTTTATATCTGAAAATATATAGTACAATATATCTAGCAATATATTATTTAATATTAATTTATTTGTAGCCAACTGTAAAATATGTGATTCTAATATATTTTCCAACGAATCTTGATATATGTTATATGTTGTTATATGTTGTTATATATTGTGCAAAATAATGTATGATAAGTTTTACAATTAATTATGTGTATATATATTGTAACAACGAATTTTGCAATTAATAAAAAAATAAATTTATTTTTATAATTATAATAATATATACATAGTGTATTATAAATCAATTAATTTATATAAAAAAATGAAAAGTAATTTTTGAAAAAATATAAACATGTATCACTTTCTTTCAGTTCCTCTTGTTATAATTGGATAGCCGCGGATTTTTAAGCGATCAACTTACTAAATTTCTGTTGAAATAGCGCCCCTGGTGACACAACCATAACAAGGTGGGAACAATGGTATCACTCAATTGGTTTGATATTCTCCAAACTGGATTTTTAATTTAAGCCATTAATTGTATAAATAGACGTCAATACTAGTAATATTTGAAATACCCAAGCAAAGGTTTAACATTATAAATCCTTTGTAGCTAACTCTATAAATAAAAATATTGAAATGAATTAATTGCTTATATATCCTCCACTATAACTCTAGTCTCCACTTCATTTTCAAATCCCCTAAATGATTTGCAAAATACAAATTTTCATTCTATTTCTGACCAAATCCTCCATAATGGCCATAGCCACTACGTCTACGTTCACGTCCACGTCCACGTCCACGGCTTCTATAATTTGTTGATATTTCAAATAGATTTAAGTCGATACTATTGGCATGATTTGTTGTATTATAATGAGGAAGATGGATATCTCGAGTTATATAATCTAAAGCTTTTACTTCATTTAAGGCTGGTGTATTTGAAATATGTGGATCATCTTTGCACTTTAATACATTAATGATATGTATTCTTATCGCTGATGCAATAAACATTCTGAACGCGTCAACTGAGTCTTGGTGATCCCCCTCCCACCAAGATTCAGTTACTTGAGCAATTGGATTCTTTAAGCACTGAAATATTACCATATCATCTACATACGAACCCAGGTCTTTAATATTTGGTACATTGTTAAGTGTAGTAATACTAAAATGAAAACATTTGTTAGTTAATATAAAAATAAATAAGAAAATAATTCCAAACAAAATACTTACTTATTATTATTAATATAATCTTCAGCATATGCTCTAGCTTCAGTGTTTAAATGTGAATGATGATCTGCATAATATGCATTTAATTTAGATTTAAGGAATGACGTCGTCTTACTGGTTTCAGCAAATCCTGGAGCCACTAACTTTACCAACATACTGCAAGCAGCTGGTGGAGGACTGCGTGCTCTTAAGAACATTATTTTTGCTTCATTTACTAATATTGCTAACATATCTGGTGTAGCCTATAAAAAAATAATTTAACATTAATATATGATATATAAACAAAGATTTACAAAGTAAATATAAATCGTACATGGTTAATTGAATTATCCAAATGAATAGATTTATTTAAATTTGAATGAAATGTGACCGGATTTGTTTCATAAGAATTTAATATATGTTCTTGACTCATTAAATCAGGAGAATAACGCAATACAAATTTTGGTTTGTAGGTTAAAGAATTTTGATGAGAATCATTTTCAAAAGTATCATCGTCAGGAATATCCTTAGAAATATTAGGAACATTATTAAGGGTATCATCAGGGGCATTGTCAGGAGTATTATTGAGGGTATCATTAGGAGTATCATCAGAGACATTGTCAGGAGTATTATTGAGGGTATCATCAGAGGTATCATCAGAGGTATCATTAGAAGTATCATTATCATCAGTATCAAGAGAAACAATATCAGGTGAAGATCTTTGGCTTTTTTTACAAGGATTAGGGTCAATACATTTTAGTTTCTTTGAAGCTACTGAGAGACAAGGTTCTTGAATTTTTACTTTGGCCATGTAACGCAATAAATTATTGGTTACATTTAAGTTGGAATTTGTAGCAACAGGTTGATTATCCAAATTTGATTCAGATTCAATAATATTATTATCCTTTGTTATAGCTATTTTAATTATTGAAGTTAGATTAGTATTTTTTTTTTAAAAAAAAAAAAATATTCAATTTCAACAATTTACAATTTATTAATATTATTATTTTACCAGATTCATTAAGAGGGATACAAGGAATTGCGGAATTTGGTAATATGTTTATCTTACGATGTTTGATTGGTTGTAAATTATCAACTCCATTTTTGGAGTTTTTCGTACGATTATCTAAATTTTTTTTTGAATTTTGTAAATTTTCAAACATATTTAGTTCCATTTTTTTAAAAAAAAATCAAGAAATATTCAAAATTAAAAAATTTGGTCATATTTTATATTATCATATTATAATTCATTGTTTATAAAGACTCCTACCCAATTCTTCAAGAGGAATACGAAGATTTGCAGAATTTTGTGGTATATTTGTCTTACGATCTTTAGTTGGTTGTGAATTATCAATTTCATTTTTTGAATTTTTTGTGCAATTATTATTTGAATCTTTTTTTGAATTTTTATAAGTTTTTGAACGTGTATTTATTCCCATTTTGAAAAAAAAAGTTAAAGAATCGAGCAATATTTGGAGTAAAAAAAATTGGTTGTCTTTTATATCATTATTAGGGATGCCAAAAGTTCGGTTATAACCAGTCATAACCGGTTTTTGCCAGTTCGGTTTCGGTTCGGTTTTAGCCCAAGACCGACCGGTTAACCGTCGGTTTTATATATAAAAAAACTGACGAAAAAACTGATCGGTTAATTGTAAATATTTTACAACATATCCCGAAAAAATATCTTTGTTTCAATTGAGAATAACTAAAAAACAAGAATTTTAATATTTAAGTTTATAGTACTTTCCTTTTTGAAATTATAGGGAGAATTTTATTTTTGTGCGATGATCACGTGATTTTTGTATCGCCAAAAAATCACAAAATCAGCACTATTTTTGTAAGAAAAAATTATGTAAATTTAAATGTTATTATTAAATAAAGTCATAATTAGCACTTTCTAATAATAATTTATTCGGTTTTGCAATCGGTTTTGCGGTTCAGTTTTATCGGTCAGTTTTGTGGTCAGTTCGGTTTTGACTGAAAACCGCGGTTTTAAAACTAAAACCGAACCGAACCGACCATTGGCATCCCTAATCATTATATTATATTAGACTTATTTAAACTATTGTTTATTGTTTATACTTTTTTTAACTAACTATATTTGCAATTAAAGGCCAGTTACTCATGTGAAAATAATCAGATGATTAATTATACTCTAATTATTAATCATTTTTTATCGTAATTTTTATATTTAAATTTTTTTGTGAACATTTTTTTCATATAAAAATAATTATATTATAATTAACTATACCCTAATTATTAATCAATCATCTTTTAATAATTTTTTTTTATTTTCACAAATCCTTTATACAATAGTCATTTTTTTCTATATTTCAATACAAACTAATCTTTTATAAATAATAACAAAATGCCAAAGCAACCTACATTTGAAAAAATATATCCAACACTTCGCAAACCACTTGGCTTACAAAAAAAATCAAAATTTATTGTAACATTACGAGAAAAAAATAATTTATCTTTTTTATCAACAAATGTGACATCTAATATAGATTTTATTATAAATTCTACTATAACTTCTGATAGTAATTTTATTAACAATTATGAAAAAGCTGTACTGAAACATATTTTCTTATCTAATATTCATGTTATGGATCATAATAACATCAATAATTCATATATTCAGGATAACTTAATTAGAAATACAGAAGATAATTTGCGAGAGTTCAATTTGACTATTTATGATGATATATCATTAGATAATTCAAAATCTACTTCTACAAATTATAGTTTTTCAAATAATGATGATGAATATACAAATTCTTATACCGATGTCAATTCTACAACTGGTCATAGAAATTATTATGATATGGATTCCAAATTCCCAGAATATACAGGAGATAGTGATCCTTACTTTCCAAGTCTTACAGCTATGTGGATATTCATATGGTTTACTAAAAAATATATAGGTAATGTCCTATTATTCATTTAAATCTTTATTTAACAATTAAAATTTTACAATATTTATATACCAATTTTATAGGTATTCATGCTTATCATGAACTTGTTAAGATCATATGCCATCCAAAGTTTGAAGCAAATCAAGTTCCATACAGTATTACAACTCTTAAGAAGATTCATAAAGGATTGCCTTTATTACCATTTACAGGAAAGCTTATTCCAATTGATTTAAGAAATACTCCTTCAAAGACTTTACCATTAAAAGAGACATATACTTTTTCAATTAAAAGTCACATATATCATATAATTAATAACCCAACATTAATGCCAAAAATGTATTTTGGCCCTGGTGTTAAAAAGGAAGAAAGGACTGAATTATGGCATGGAAATTTATGGAAGGAATCTCCATTATTTGGAGAGATTTTGATTGTTATAAACAATAGTAAGTGTAAAAATAATTTATTTTAAAATATTATCAATTATACAAATATATTAAAATATTAAAAACTATTATATTACAAAATAAAGTTACATTCAAGGCCGGTGATTAGATAGAATATAGAGATCAATGTACATTAAACTGTATAGGTAGAATAACTGGAATAGTAATAACAAATGAATCCATACCAGATCAATTTTTTCGTATACAACTTACAAGAACTTTTCATGAATTACCTGGCACATTGAAAAGCAATGAAAGATATCAAAAATCACAATTGTACAATGAATTATGGTTAGAAGAATCAAGAAATACAATTAGTGTTCAGGACATAATTCATAATACTAGTGTATGGATTAAAGATGATGATACTTTACAACCATCAACATTTGAATTCTCAATCCAAGAAATCTTTTATACTTTTAATGGACGTCAAAAAGTTCATCATATCTCCTTGCGACATAAATTACCTGTAGAGTCTATAATCACACCTCAATTACCACCAGACCAAAATATAAAACATTTCAAATTTTTCATAGATTTATATTTTGATGATTTTGGTGCTTTTAATAAAGCATATCATAAACTTGGTGGGCTTTATATAAAAATTGGTAACATGAATAAGGAGTTACGAAAGAAACTTAGAAATCATTTTCTTATTGGGTTTGTCCCATTTGGTGGAGAGTTTAAAGATGTAATAGAAGAATTTATTTCAGATATGAAAGAATTACAAGCTGGAATTCCTATGATAATGAAAAATGAACAAGTTTGGGTAAGAGCAGGATTTGGAATGAATACAGCTAACCTCCCTCAAGGTAATGATATGGCCGGTGTTAAAAGGCACAATGTTAAGTATGGATGTCGCACTTTTAAGGTTCCACAAAACCAACTGTCAGATACAGACTTTGATATATTTCAAAATGGTCAATTTCATCATTTACCAAGTAGAATTTTTGATGAGATTAAATCTGCCAAAAATATTTCAACAAAGAGAAATATTGCACAAGAACACGGATTATGTTTGAGTCCAAATATATTAGATGATTTGGCATGTGATCGTCATTTACAAACTCCTCAGGATCCATTTCATTGTTTGGCAGGATTGGCTCGCAGATTATTTGATCATTTATTTAATCATGAATTAGAAAAGCTCGGATTGGATGCTTTTCATAGTGCATGGATAACTTTTGAAATACCAAGAAATTGGAAACATATTCAAAGTCCAATTACTCACCTTGATTCATATTGGATGAGTGATTCATTGAGATTAGTCATGATCATACCATTTATTTTGGCACGATGTTTAAATACTGCACATTTGAAACAATATTTTGTTATAACTGTTAAAAATAACTGTGAATTGACAAATTTAAGATAAGTAAAAGCCGCAATGGTTAGAACCTGGAGTTTTTTTGCCAAATTATATGCAAAAGTGTTTGCCAATAAATTCTGTGAATCTGACTATCAAGTATTAGATCAATTGATAATAAAATTAACCAAGATTTGGAATAAGGTAATTAAAATATTGTTTTATTTTTATTCGATGATACATGATTATTTAATTTAATTTTTATAATTTTAGATTTATCCGGATATAATAAACACTTTACCAAATGTCCATGTTTTAAGACATTTACCGTCAATTGCAGCAAATTTTGGGACATTACAGAATATTTCTATTTCACTTAAAGAGATGATGCATGGCGTGTATAAAAGGGTGAGGCCACATACTAATAAAAAAAAGGTAGAATTTGATCTTATTAAACGAGATAATATATTACAAGGACTTCGTTATGTGATAGATAATGGTTACGATGCTAGATTTCCTGAAGGTACCAGCAATTGCATAAAATCAATTTTAAAGGATGAGCAGCTAATATGCTTATTAAAAGGGTGGTACATTTCTGCTCCATCTCACCACATAATAAGTTTAAAGGAATATGATATGATTGAGCAAGAACTGGAAAATGGTTAGTATCAACAAGGATTATTCTTTATATTCTTATTTAATAATGTTTTTTTATAATTTAGAAATTGAATCACCTCAAGAATGCTTTTTCAATGTTCGCGTACATAAGAAATGGGATACTAAAAGAATTAAAGAGAAAGGCTTTGTAAAAAAGATCAATAACAAAAATGAAATGCAACGTAATCTTTATGAAGCCTATCGCTATTATCTTAACAAAGAAACGGCAATTAGTTTCAAAATCTTGGAATATTATGACATGATTTCGTATACAATTCTACAAGAGGATGATGTTAATATTGATATCAGTATCCATGTAGGTGATGACATTGATATACTAGTAGAAGATGATAATGGAATAGGAAATCGGGAATATGCTCTTATAAAAGGAATTTTTACACACAAAGCAAATGATAATAAGAAATATGCATTTTTTATTTTAGATTGGTATTATGATACTGGTCGAACAGATGGCCTCACTGGATGTAAAATTTATGGTCTTTAAGGACCAAATCATGACTTATGGGCTCATGTTCACTCTTTTCATATTGTTGATCGAAACCCGCATGTACATTTTATTCATAATTGTAAGTCAAATTGTTTAAATAATCACGCAAAAGATAATTTGGAATATTTATACAATGAGTTTTTTTATATATTAGTAGTTTAGTATCATAAAGCAAAATATGTAAAATAAATATATATCAATTTAAATAAAATAAAATCAATGATTCGATTATCAGATGTATAATTGTAGATCGATGAAATCAAATCACTATAAATTTAAACTTTTATTAATATTTAAACTTTTACCAAAAATTTAAACTTATCAATGTCTTTCTTTATGTTTATTTCTTTAACAATATAAATTTGTGAATAATTTTTCGATTTCTTTATATCTGTATTATGATTCTACTATTTTTTAACGATCACTAAAGGCTTTGGTCTTTATTTAATACCTGTAATATCCTTCTAAAATTCTTAAAAATTCAATCTTTTTAAAAATTACTAGTCGGTTTGTTTTTTATTTTTTATTTGTTATACCGATTAATTTAGTTAATAAAAATATTAACGATTACTAAAGAGAGTTAAGTCTTCAAACCATTAACCGAGTTATTTTAATTATCATATTTTCATTAACACAATAACATATTATTATTCATCTCATCTCTAAATATATCACTCCCAGACTTCTTAACGAATGCTGAACACGAATGTAATTTAAGAAAAATGCGAAAAATGCGATCAAGATTATTGCGTAATACGTGATGTGGTTTTTCTGTTGCCGTGATCTTTCTATTTTTACTTTAACGTTAACTTTAAATAACCCTCAAATCTTTGACTCTATCAATTTCAGATTAGTGGTTTTCAATAGGGTATTATTTGAAGGAAATAACAGCGCTCTTACTGGTATGTTCGAGATGACTTTCTTCTTTGCCAAAGAATCAGAATTCTCCTTTTGATTGCATTAGGCAAGAAACATGACTGTTTATAGGTATGTCTTTCGTACTTTATACTAATACTGCGCACAGTTTAGACATTACCTCTATTAGGTATAATATTATTTCTAAATACTGCATATAATTATAGACAATGAAATATAAATTTACAAGTTGCTTCATTTGGCAATCTGTAAAAGCTACGACTACTAACGTGACTAATATAATTATCTATATGAAAAATTCATCATCTCGCCGAATAATAACCTGAATAAACTCATCTCCTTTCGCATACTTACGAATCCTAGGCGTTGAATTTTCTTCTCTACATACTCCCCATTTATCATATATTTCAGTTCATTAACACGCTTGTCTTAAACTAGAGAAAGGAAGTGAAAAAGTTGAAAGGATCATGTGTTTTTAGGAATTACTACGTTTATAGATAGACATCCAAAAAAGTTTATCATATTCCATCATCTCCTCTTTCATAATTATTCCAATCATTTTGAATTGTTTTCATGACATAAATGCCACCCATCAACTGAATGTAAGTCTTTTATTATTTTGGCATTAACATAATGTCCCGTACATGTCCATACTCGTTTACTTTCCCTAGGAATTGGATCAAGCCAAACTCCCATCCTAATAGGAAAATAACTGGCGTATTCTGTGCGTTTTACTATAACTGAACTTTTATTGCCAGTTTTCTTCTTTTCAATATTTATCTTTTATGTGTAATTGGTGATGGCGTTAAAGGTGAAGAGATGTTATAACGCTCTAATTTCTCAACCACTTTTAAGTTTTAAAATTGGCTTGTCTATTTTTAACCTTCTCTTCTGCTTTTGTTCTGTTTTTGCGCTTGAAGTCGGTGATTACCCATGGATTCCCTTTGTCTTCAAATTGTTCTGCTGCTTTCCTACTTGCTTGTTCTAGATTGTAACCAGTCACAAAAAGAGAATCATCTTTTTGACTAAAAATGATGATTTAATTTTTTCATTATGGCTTCATTATAGCGACAGTTTTTTTCCACGTCAAAACGTCTTTTGTTACATTCCAGGTCAGCTGCAATTCATCTCTTCGATTTCTTTTTGCAGTCATTGTATTTCTAGGATACCATCTTATATTAAGAAAACAGTTTTTTAATCTCGATTAATATCATGTGATTATAAACAAAAATACTGTTTTTTGTTTAATTTGTTTCTTTTAATGAATGTTTACTAACTGTTCATTGATTTTTTTAGCCTTTTTAGGGATTATTTGAAGTACTTTCAATTTATTTAGAGTTAGGTATTCATTTTTAACCATTATCTCTTTCGTTGAATATTTTTAGAAAATTTACAATAAATGTTAAGTTTTAAAATCTTAAAAACGAATATGGGTTACTTATACAAGGTAATTTGAAAGAAGTACTATTTTGTTTGTTTTTTATTCAAGGAAAATTGCTAATGTAACTAGTACTGTATCTAAAATTGATAGCCATATTTTTTAGCAAACATTCTGGGTTTTTGGTATAAGCCGAATTGAGGTTAGAGGTCATAAGCTATCCCACCAGCTGGCAAAGTGTATGAAATTTCTTTATTTCACAAAGAAAGCCTTGCTAAAGTCATCTTTAGTGTAGGTCTAGTAATACATTGCCTTAATTGAGCGCGGCTACGAAGTTTATGATTCTTGCATAATTAGTATTTATACCATCCAACTATATATATATCTTATGATTAATTTCCACGATTTATTTTACTATTTAAATTCACAATGCATGTATAAAGTCTTCGTACAAATCATTTTTAATAAATGTTCAGTATTAATCTATTTATTTATTTACAATCAATTTTACAATAATTTGTTATATACATGTATAAAAGTTCTCGTACAAATCGTTTTATAATAAATGTTCAATATTAATCTGTTTATTTATTTACAATCAATTTTCACAATAATTTGTTACTATACATTTTGCAATTAGACTTACTATATATCAATAAATTAATATAATGATTTATATTAATAATAGTTAGTACAAGACCAATAACGAGCATCTTATTATTGTTTGTATACAATGTATTAAAATACTAATTTTACAATACATTTAAAAAATTTTAAGGTGTTAGCAAAGTGATGACAATATCAAAATCAAGAAAAACGAAATTGACAATAAATTCATATTTCTTATCAATGATATGCGCTGTATAACATTTCAATAATGATCTCAATGTAGAAACTTTCTTAGGCGATTTTAATAGATAAGAATACTACTAGTGAGTAAAAATAATATTTGGAAAAAATATTGGATACGTATTGTAAGTCGTTTTTTTTTGTGTATTGAGATTGTATATGAGTTGGATGCCACCTAACCATGCTCTTCATACCCGAAGATTTAAGATATCGATACATCTAGGCATATATTTTATATCCTTGTTTTTTAGTCTCCCGAAAATCACTTCGTGGGCATAGCCCAGAATTATTATTACTGAGTATTAAGAATTGTTCCGCAGATAAGATGAATTGCCCATCTAATTAACAAGGTAAAAGAGAACGTAATTTCGACATCACATTTGTCCTATGAAAAAGGAAACAATATGTGCTCTTCGAGCAGTCTCCAACCGATTATATCTGCTCATAATCATGTGGACGATGTTTTTGAGAAGAAACATTCTACAGGTATTTGTATCCGATGCTGTCAATCTACTTCGCCTCGCTTATATTGTCATGTTTTGTTATAGATAGTTTCACGAATTACTAGCCTAGATGAGTAATTATCTATGAGAACAAAGGAGAGCACATATTAATACGCCACGCATGTGATATTAATGATAAGGTATTCAAATGAATAAGGAAACAAGTAATAATTTTTTGGTAATCGAAACTAAAAAATTTTTACTCCAAAGGATACGTGTTAGATAGAAGACTGAATATGATGGTACTTCATTGCTCAATGTAGTTTATTGATTATTTACTTGATGTGATCACGTGGTATAGTATAATAACTATGGAAAAGAATACTGTCAAAAAAAGATGAGATATACAAATGAGATCGTGCGATTACTATATTAGAATCAATGAGAACGTGTTTGCTCACGTATGTGTTCTGCACTATTTTTTATTTCCGTAACATGGGCACATTAATTTATTTCGATGTTATGAGAATTTCGAAAAAACTTACTTGGGAAATAAAGATGTTACCATGCATTAACTGACATAAGAATAATTATTGGCAATGATTTTAGTTTATTTATAATACGTTGAAACATATACTAAAAAAATATTACGAAAAAAAGAGGGACGCATTACATTTGTTGAAAGAGAGTAGATATCCAATAGCAATGTAATCTCGTGATCTATATTATTGGATAATTTTTTACCCGGTTATTGTCAGATTACTTCTCTCCGATGTTCTCCGATTTTAAGGATGGTCAACAGAAAATTTTTCGTGTTGTTGTTGGTGCAGGCAAATGGTAATCGTAACACAATAATCATTTCTGGTTGGGAAGACATTACTTTTAATATAGATGATGGTCCACTACACGCTATTATTGCGTTAACTTATTTGAGCTTCGGAGACAAACAGCTAGACTTTTATGTATAATGCAACTTTGTGATAAGTTTACTTGTCATCAGAATTTTGTTATTGATAACTATTTCACAAATAAATACAACACAAACTTTCTAATTATTTCTATTCATATTAACGTTATTTGTATCACTGATCGATAATTACAAAGTGAAAAAGTTCGTATATGTTAAATTTGTTCTCATTTCTCATCACAAAAAATAGTATTGCGAGATAGTTTCTTGGGGAAGGTTTCTGCTGTTTCATTTAATAATTCAGCCTGTTCTTTAAAAATGGAATTATGATTTAACTAATAAATATATGCTCATCCCACAATAACTTTTTTCGTTACTTTTTTAACCTAATATATAAGTCAACGATCTCGTAGGACATGTACATATCATAAAGATTCCTTTAAACGAAAGAGGATATTTATGCGGTTTCTTCCATATTTTGATACATTGAAAGGCCCATTGTTAGGCAATGATACCGTATTTATGGTTTGATTTTCATCTCATCTTTTCCGAGAAACGTAAATATAATTTTATTGTAGCAAAGTAATTATAATGCTTTTTTGTCACACAATGATCGTCCGGTAAAAAATTTACTCGGTGAATAATGACGTAATAGTATCACACTGTACACACTGAAGCAAAGTTGATCTTGACCGCATAACAGTAAGGTGGTATAAGAAAATAGCACCTGATGGTATAAGAAGATAGTATTTGCCACACTGAAAGAAACAATAATAACCATTAGAAACAATGCCAAAATGGTCATTAAGTTCTGACTATTCTCTTAAACATAATCCTTCTTCAGTGTGGTCTTACGGCTCAAAGCCTGCCGGCTATCACGTAACCGGAATGTTCAGCTTATTTACAAACTTAGCTCCGCTAGTAGATGGAATAGTCAGCTGGCATGACGGGCCGGGTGTTCATTATAACACAAAGCCAACGACTGTGATCACGGGCTCTGTAATATTTCCTGGTAACAGTGTAGCCATGCATCCAGGTGAAAATGGTAGTTTCTCTGTCGTAAGATTTACTGCACCGAAGGATGGAAATTATGTCCTAGACGCAACGTTTGCACATATTGATACAAATGCATTACATACAGGAGTTTATGTAATATATAATAACCTAATAACGCTTTGGGAAATAGACCTGGCCGGTCCCGAAGATTTAAAATCGTTCAAAACAACCATTTCTGTAAAAGCAAATGAGCCTATCGATTTCATTGTAGGCGTTGGTCTAGATAATAGCTACGTTTGTGATACGACTCTTGCTCATGTGGATATTCACTTATTGGAAAATCAATCAGGATTTCCCATAATTACTGTATCGATTGGATTTGTACTGGGTATTATTATTAGTGCTATTTCATATGTATTACCGATAGAATAAACGAAATGGTTATCAGGCTATCAACTAAGTGTGAATTGTGAGCTTAAGATTATTTATTTTCAAAAATTATAGAAATTGATTCAAAATAATAGTACACATATTTATTGAAAATTGGTTAATTGATCTATATTATACTATAATATAAATTTCTAAATGTATACTAAATTACGTGTAAAAAATGTGTGATCATGCGTTTTCGCTTAAGTCTACAACTCTTTATTCTGATAGTTGGTACATCTTAACTAAGTAAATGAGATTGTGCGATTACTGTACTAGACATTAATGAGATCGTGTTTTACTCGCACATGTGTTCTGTACTATTTTTTATTTTCGTAACATGATTTATGACCATAAATAATTATTGGTAATGATTTCAAGTGTTAATTTTTATTTATAATACGTGTGAAGACATACGCCAAAAAAATATTACAAAAAATTCAGGGACATTTGTTGAAAGTGCGCGACCTAAAACCCGCTGATCCAATTCTTAGAATCATTGTTAACAATTTCTGATGAACGTAGAAATATTTGCTGTGGTCAATAAGCAATATCACGATAACGGGTAAATGAATATTATAATAGATAACAATTAGTATATAATGAGACAATATCGAACATATGTAAGAATAAAAATCGGAAGGGAACACATACAGAAAAAAGAACAACTATACTTCATAGGTATCCAGATTGCATGGCAGATTCCTAATTTCAAATATTGCCCATATTCAAGGGATGCGATCCACATATCTATGATCAAATTACTTTTTTTTTCTATTATCGTCTTCTGTTATCAAACATTACGTCTCTCATCTTCGATTACTAAAATACTTTCCCTTGCAATCAAATACTATGTCCTCCTGTTTCTTCGATGATAGGATACATATTCCTCCGTTTCGATTTCTAAATAACTTATCCAAATTATTGTCGCAACCTTTGAACCTGATCCAATCATCACAGCCATGTGTAACGAAGTTACTATTATTTGCGATAACTGACCCGATTATTTAAGATCATCATGATATAGCACCTGGTACGTTAAACGTAAACATTGCTCACTATTTTCGATTCCAGTACACATGTTGGTAAACGAAACAAAAATATGATCTGTTCTGTAGTAGACACAAAAATCCCCCTATTTTTGGATAAATATAATCCCCCCATTTTGGGATGTTCGATATCGCTCCCATTTTATTAATCAGCATTTGTGCTATTTGTGTCATCGTTACTTAGTAGCCTTAAACGTTCCGAAAGTAGCCCATATCTTGTTCATGGCGGATTGAATTGGTATGAATGGCACAATGGTGTAATTGCTATGAACATGTGAGGACCGCACCCATATGATCTTGTTTCAGTGATATTATGTGCAAATATAACATTACGAACAAGTGCAATCATGGAAACTAATATTCTCTCCCAGTTATTCGTCTCGTTTTTGCGAAAATAATTCTTGAATCGAATATTTTGATTACTACGAGCCTTCCAACGATTCCAACGATTATTACTTCTGCGTCCAAGGTCTTTTCCAATTCTCGCATTTCCTCTATGTTGATGTTGATGCTGCTGTCTTTCCAACATACCATCCTTTTTCTTCTGTGGTATCTTTGATTCAGTGACACGTGTTCCACTCCGCATTTGTCTTTTATTGCTTTGTTTGATCTCATTTGCAATGAAGGAAAGCAGGACCAAACAGTTTAATGCAACAGCGTACTGATTATTAATCGATGGCAGATGTTTTTTTGTTGGCAACGTTGTAATCGTGCCTTCCCTTTGTTCGTCACCGGTACTGCCAGATTGTTTATCACGATTACCTTTGTTCTGTAACGATTCTTCACCGTACAAATCATCTTGTTTCGCCAATGAGGTAGTTTGTTGTTGGACAGTAAAGTCGTTTCTGCTGATCACATTGTGAGGACCTTCATTCACAGTTCTATGCTTATTTGTTGAACCAGACGAAATACATTCATTTTGTATGTCACTTTCGGCTATTGGTGAAGGATGAACAATGTAATCCAAGTCCGGAAACTTTTTAACGAATAATTCGTTCTTGTGAATATTAACGTTTGTTCCTAAGAATTGACTAAAACGAGAAACTTTCTTGTGTAAGGATTCTTTAGGGCATGTAGAGCCAAGTATAGGGACTAGTTGAATAGGGTCATTGTATTGGAGACTAATGAATCGTCCAACCTCTACAGGTAAACTTGAGCGTACACGATGAGTGAACTCCTTAGCCTCTTTATAGTCTGTAAATGTAAATGATGTGGCCTGTATGTGAAAATCGTTTGTCCAGTAACCATGCCTATTCTGGCCATACTCGTCCATGACAACAAAGTCATTTGGTGATTTAGGTACATTCGTTATTCCACTATAATTATCACGAAACACTTCTAACATCCCGTCAAGGACTTGTCTCAGTAAATTAACTATTTTTGTTCCAGAGATTCTATTGAGTGAACCGAACTCTACATGTATCCGAGGAAATTGTGGTAAATCCCCATACACTACTTCGGAAAAGGATCTTAAGTGTTCGGTTACGTTATCGTGGAACTCCCAAAACTCTTCACGTGAATGAAAAACCCTATACATGTCTGCATTGTGATCCTTAACTACTAATTTCGTAGATAGCTCTTCTTTGTCATACACATCCTCAACAGACAATTCATGTTGTTTTTGTGTTGTTGGGCGGCTATAATTATCTGTTCCGTATTCCATTCTTTAGTAAGGTCATGTTAATTCAAATGGAAAACAAAACCTAAAAAGATATGATTTCGTATACTAAAACAGTACCTAGAACAAAAATATTTGACACCGTAGAAAATAAGACAATGATCCGGAACAAGGGTTGATAACTTAATAAAGGAGACCTGAAGGATAAATTCCAAGAGAAATATTGGTAAAAGTCAATCCACGTGTTCGATGTAAGCTAACCTTAAGTAATATTATGTCGGGTAATCGAAATGGATCACGTTAACTCGCAAACCATTAATTCATGTGACATAAATAGCTTAAGAACAAAATAGTATACTTACGGAGCGGTTGTACATTCAGCATGACGATTAATGTACCCAATAAGAGCATTGCCGTAATATATCTTATCCTTTCTATTTCCGCAGTAATTATAGTAGGATATGATTCTTTTGTAGATATTGTATCAATGCATAGACGTAATGCAAGTGCTCTCACTTGGAAAGTATAATGCAATAGTCCATTGTATTACGATTTCTTCTATTTATTGTAAAACCACATTGGAATAATCTTGGTGGACCAATGCATCATCTACAGTCATCTATATAAGACAAGGTATGAAAATAAAAGGTTCATGGAGAAAAAATGCGAACAGTTTCTCATGTGTCTATATTACTAGGTCCGAAAGGAAATTCTTTTCTCCAAAATAACAGTTGACAGTTTCTTCCTGTAGCCACTCTCTGTCTTATATTATGTCTACGTGGCAAAATTTATTACGATAAAAAAGTATAACATAACAACCATGATCGTAGCAAGTATTCGAATTATATATCTATCTTTTCGAACTAGTCGGATCTTAAGAGGAAATTCATTGACCATGTAGAAAACTACCCAAAGGGTACGAAGTAGAATATGAAGGAGGTGAGCTCGTATGCATTGATAAAAGCTTTAGCCTTAGAAACGTAGGTTTCTAGAACTTCCTATCAAAGGCTTAAGTAATGTGTTCCTAATTTCAAAGAAATAACCTTTCACAGCTTTACCAAATTATACCTATACGTTCTCTATATGATCCTTTAGACGTCCAGTTTTCTTTCATAGATATTCGGATATCCTTATAAACGACAATTGTATTATTTTTGCTCCCGTTAATATACCTTTATGATATTATTGTGTTCTCAAATTAGTTCCAATCGGCTTTGTGATTAGTAGCAAGATAATTGAGAATATAACTGTTCATCGATTACGGAATATGTTTCATTGTAGTATCCAATTTTGAAAGAGACAATATCTACTTCGTACCCTTAGGGTAGTGCGACTGTCCTTGTAAAATTTTCTAAAGGAACGAATATAGTCCATTTTTTGTTAGTTCCGGTGACGATAAAAAAGATGATGTACAGTATCCCTTAGGTCACGATGTCGCTCTTTTAATTGTACGTCTTAGAACTAATTTCTGTTGACAATTAATGAACTGCATTGCTCAAGAAGCACCACCAAAATCAAACCTCTATCTACATGTGCCCTTTGGGGTAATAACGTCTAAGTTTTCAATTACTAAAAAGCTATTACTGTTTCCTTGTTCATTCGAATTCTCATCATTAATAGGTGTAGTCGAATTAATACGTGTCCCTTGGATTATTTCACTTAATTCGAAAAACTAACTGTAACAAAAGTGTATGTTAATGTAGGCGAAGCTTACGAAGTAGCTTTAGTCAGTTTCACTAAACTGGTTGGCATAAAAAATGTGATCGAATTATTAATCTCTTTCCCTTCAAAGAACTGTTCCAAGGATTCCTAGGAGTTACGTAGTAAAATTATTACGGTTATCTACATAGATTCACTACATCAGAAATTTAGATCCACAAATCACGTAACTAATTGTTGTTGATATTTGTAGTCGAATAATTGTATTTATTCTCTGATTGTATACCCCACATCGATTTATCATATGCTCCTTGTTCTCGATCAAATATTTCAAAAAATGTTACAAAGAAGCGAAAAATACTACACCATCCTGTTATCTTTATTTTTTTACTACCACCATCTTGCGTTTACATTACCATTTTGCTCTTCGAGCAGTCTCTGACTGATAAACTTTCCTTTGACAACAAAAGTATTATTTTCTGTTGTAGACACCATACTCGTATATTTTATGTGCAATGTATTTCCTCTCCCCATCATCTATTACTATTTTCAGCTAGCATATATCTAGGCGGAGCCTACGAAGTAGATTCTTCTTGAGATGCTCAAGCAGTGTATGATTATTACTATTAATATTATTTTCTTCTGTATTCGATTTTTTGTCATTAACGTCTCAAGGTACCTCAACAATCTACACACTATACAGTTATTTAGTGAAACTGGCCAAGGCCACTTCGCACATTTTGACGTTTGTTATGTTACAAAATTCTATACACGATTTTCTAAGGAACGAAAAAAATTACAAAAATGCGTGGAAGTGGAAGCATTCAATTACTAATTGTAGAATTGGTGATAGAATTCTTGTGACCATAGTTGATCACATATAAATATTCACATGCTTTGTGGCTTATGTGATCTGCACTACTCTAGAACATACCAGAAATTCTACTTCGTACCCTTTGGGTAGGCGAAGACTACGAATATATATATATAAATTTTTTGCCCTATTATCATTGGGTTGATTCGACTTCTTGTCGTATGACGTGCATTATAGACTAGTTCCGAATTATATAACTCCACCCTCCCAGGAGATATTATAATAATGTAGTCTACATCTCTAGTCTACGAAAATCTATCCATTTCGAAAAGAATTAAATACTGGTTTATTACTAGTGTAGTAAAAAAGAATGTTACTATAACAACCAAAAGCCAAGGTATTAACGCTCTGTTTTACTACCGAAGAGAGTTCAGTGCCAAAGGCATTGAACGTTGAGCTCCACCTCCTGGAAAGTTAATAGCTTTCTTGTTATACTTGCTTTTCTTTTGAGAGGTAGGTTAAATGCGGATGTAAATGTAATCGAAGAACACGCTCATAAGATTAACACCCTGAGTGAAATAAAGCAATATATAGAATATTTGGATCTAAGACACGTTAAAGAATATAAGGATCGCTTGCTAAAGGAAAAAGAGGAAAAGAAAAAGCAAGAATTACTATGGACCATGGAAACACAGTCAGAATGTAAGTTCGCTTGTTTTCGTAGTTCATTTGATTCAAATATCTAAGTTCATTTCTGCCTTTTTTGAAGATATCGAAGGTGAGGGTTCGAATAAAATGATTGAGTCGAACAAAGAACCATCACACAATGAAAATGCCTCGTATTCTCAAACAGTTACCGAAGAAAATGAATATAAGAATATTGAAGTAGCGGTGTCGAATAATACCCCCAATCATACAGAAAAATTAAACGAGATTCTAGGCTTCGTCTACGAAGTAAATATTATCACAGGTCGGTAACATATTTTGTATAGTTAGAACTTGTCCGGCACATTACACATCTCATTATTTCAATTATTTTTTATTATTAGATATTTGTGACAACGGAAATAATGAGGGACGTGTTTATCCGCATGAGATCGAACAATTATGGAGAGAGTATGCTGCTACTTTGCACATTAAGAAATGGTTACTCAAGTCTAAATTTGGATACAAAGAGTTAATTCGTGAATTTAATGAATTAGGCTATAGCATTAGTAGAGACACGTTGTACAGGTTTTATAAACGCCGCACTATTCCTATTCGAATTAACAGAAATGCGATCATGGCGTGGATTTTTAGGAAAAGAGAATTATTAGTGCGTGGATGGATTACTACAAAGTATTTAGACAGCAGGCTTCGCCGAGATGTCTTGTAGTAACTTAATAGTTGATATAAATTTGCAGGATAAATAAAAAAAGCTAATATCCTCAATTGTTTGAGGACGTTCTATTCTCTTCCAAGTATTTCGTTTTCATGTGATTATAGAATCTGTTTATTTCAAAAATCAGGAAGCTATTCTGAGCACTCCTGTCATATTCAATAATCTACCTCACTTTCGATTACTAAAAAAAATTTCTGTAATCGAAACCGAATTTCTTGATAAATATTATACATGTTTACATAAATACATTGCAATAAATTGATTTAAACCGGAAAACTTATTTTAAACATAATCTTTTGCTCTCGTATTCTTAAAATTATATTCCGAGATTGCACTAGAATCCGAAGATTCTCAGCATATTCTCTTAGTTAACGAATACTAATACTGTATTTTATGATAAAGATCCATACATTCTACATTAACCATTGTTGTTGTAAGAAAGATATTACCATAATTCTTCAATTCTGGAGTCGAATCTCAAACGTAATGCCATATTTTCATCTATATATTACCCTTCGGGTAGGTAAAGCCTACGAAGTAAATTATTACATCAAGTTCCATTTTCTAAACTGGTTGGCAAAAAAATTAGAAGTACGAAACTAATACTCGTAGATGGATCCATTCACGAAGACAGAATTACTGTTTTTTAATAGAAGTGAACCTGAGTAGACATAATCAGTTGGAGACTGCTCGAAGAGCACATATTGTTTCTTTTTTTTGTAGGACAAATACGATAACGTATATTTACCGTGTTAATGAAATTAATGGCTCGTCTTATTTTGCGGAATAATATTTTATGAAATATCAGGAAACAAAAACAATTGTAGACGCCTGGAGACATTCCCATAAAACCAGTGAAGCCCAAATCTTCTACATTCGAGAGATTATAAGAGTCTCTGACTGATCGGTGTATTATATCTTAGATTCTCCCTAGGTATGAAGAACATGGTTAGTAATAACATCCAACTCATATACAATGCGTACAAGAAATGACTTATCATACGTAGTCTATTATCTTTTTAATTATTACTTTACTCACTTGTGGTAATCTTGTCCATTAAAAAACGCCTAATAAAATTCTATATCGAAACATTTTTGGAATGTCACATAGCGCAATCGGATTTTATCGTCTGATTACATTTTTTCTTGATTTCGATGTTGACACAAATTATTAATAAAACTGATCCTAATGACAAATAGTTTCACCCGCCTTTCCTTTTTCGTTATACACATAATTTTCTTGATTGTAATAATGCGACGTCATAGATCACATGATACTCTGAACAAATGTGCAGAGTGTCACATGAATAGTACTACGCCAAAGATGCATGATATGCCCATTTCATTGAATGAAGTTGTTAACTGCGTGGTGTTTGTCTTTGACAGGAGACACAAAAACCCCCATGTTTGTTGGTAAACGCAATCCCCCTCTGTTTGTCGATGAACATATCCCCTCTATATTTGCCAATGGTTATTCTCCCGTATTTGTGAAACACCCAAGTGTCTGGATTCCTCTGGAATATGTTCGGCTGCTAATATAGTATACCAATGAACAGAATAGGGCAGATATATGTTGCAAGTTATAGTAGAGCAACACTATTTCCACTCACAATGCAGGCTGTTTATTCGTCAACCATATGGGCAAGATATTGTGGTTCTGTTGTTTGTTGAAAATAACTTGTGTCCATTCTTCCACGTAATTACGAGACTATGATATAAAACAGCGCTCCGAATGTGTTCTTTAGTTATTTCCTTTAGTGTTCTACATTTCCGCAGGATGTCCTTCATGTGCTTCACACCAGCTTGAAGTGCCAGGTATTTTAGTGTAATATGTGAGATTATTATTTCCCAGAACACATAGAAATCTATTTTCGTAACCCATTCTTCAGATATCGTGATAATGGAGCTTTTTGATTCGCTCCCTGAACAAACTCTTGATTTGAAAATGGAACAGATGATAATATTTTGCTCTTCGAGCAGTCTCCGACTGAGACTATAGCTGTTTTACAAGCACCTCGAAACCAATTAATATATTTCCTTCGGGAACTGCTTCTTCTAGCAGAAGAGTGATTCACCGTTGAAGAACAAAATCTTATACAATGCAGAGGCAGAATATTCAGACATTTCGAACGGGTATATCTACTATACTTAATCTGAAAATTAGTGAGAATGTTGTTAGTAACAGAATGCCCCAACTACTACTCTTGTCCTTTGAATAAAACAGTGATAGATTCTCTGGCTTACGGTTTTTTTCGTTGTTAACGCTGTTGGCGTAGTAATCACGTGACATTGTGGCAAAGTATATAGAGCCGCCTAAGCCAAAGCCATTATAGCCTGTTATTTTTGATATTTCCGATTTATTTGATATATCAGTTTTATTTGATTTATCTGATTTATTTGATTTAATTGATTTATTTTATTTATTTGATTTATTAGTTTTATTTGATATATTAGATTTATTTGTTATATTTTTAAATATATTTTATTTTGTATAAATATCCTGAAATTTCTTTTTAGTTGAAATATATCAGAGAGTGTAATAACAAAGTTATAATAACAAGTTCATATAATTAATAAATAAACTCTTTTACCTTATAAACGAACTGTCCCTTTGTGAATAGTGTGTCTTGTTGATTGGACTTGAGACATATCTATTGCATCCCTGTCTCCAAGTCATAGTTACCTGATCGATGAACTGACCAGAGTAACAACACATATCGTATGTTGGAGTATTGTATGCCTGAAAGGTATCTGTTTAGTGATGATGCAAAAATCGCCTTGACATTTTTCGAGTGTTAGTTGAAAGAAATTGGAAGAACATTGAAGATATGTAGTGTTTTGACGTTGTTGGCGACTAGATCTGCAATCCTTAACAAAATTTTCAATTTGTCTTATTTGCTCTGCTATAACTAAAGTACACAATAGAAATTTTACCAACGGGTGGATGTTAAGATCTTGTAGATAAACCACATGTCCTGAAGGAATATCCTTAATGTATTCTTTTTCCATAGTCAGTGCTTTGGTATGTACATCTGAAAACTCTTCTTTATTAACTTCTGTTCTTAACAGAGTCGCCATATCATATATAATATCCTGTAAACATGTGTTAGGTAGATCAACAGAAATAATACTGTCACACGTATTACTATTAAATGTCTGGAGGGCATTGCTTCGCACCTTTGGTAGTCCCTTTAGGACTAATGAATCTGTACTGTTTTGAATTGTTATTGATGGGCTATGTTCAACAAATTGCGATTCTGTATAAATAATGTCAGTAATAGCCCAGCACATGTTCCAAATAGATACGCAGTATCCCTTGGATATCATTGTGTCACACTTAACAAGTTGTGATCTGGTGTTGAAGAAGTTAATCAGAGTAATATTTTCTTCCATCTCGTGAACATTATCATTAACTGATGTATCGTTTTTGTCAGAAATTGGCATGTCATATCCAATACTTTGTGTTTCAATGATAGAGGAGACAATATTTTCTCCAGTATCGGGAATGCAATCAAAGTTAAAATTATCCTCATCAATTTCATTTGTATCAGTGTTTTCGTGGTTGTCCTTTCCTAAAGAGTCAATCTCCAGATTATTTTCATCAATCGCATCCTTAGAACAGATGAAGCTAACAGAGCAATCATTACCATTCGCAACAGAGTCGCTGTGGATAGAAGGGACACGTTGTTGCATAACAGCGAGTTGTGGATCATAAACCTCATCAACTTGGATAGGTTCATTTATTTTTTCGGAAATGTTATTACAAGAGTTCTCACTAGTTGTTTGTGAAATGCCATTAACCTTTAAGTCTGGAAAATGGTTAACAAAGAGTCCATTCCGGGGAATATCAGTAGCAGTCTCTAAGTAATGGCTATATGATGAAATTTTTTTGTTTTTAGCATCATCTGGGAATGCAGAGTCAAGGATACAGATATACTGAATAGGAGGGCTACAAGGGAGAAACAAGAACTGTCAAATCTTTTTTGGTACACGTAAGGCCACGTTATCAAGAAAAATAGATGCTTCTTGATATCCAGAAAAAGAAAATGAAGGAGCTAGTATATGAAAAGAGTAAATCCAGAATCCGTGAGAAAAAAGACCACATTCATCCATAACTACCAAGTCTTTTGGTGAAATAGGGACATTTTTCGTGTTGTGATAACTAGTATGGAAAACCTCTAGCATGCTAGTAATAACGGACTTAATAGTACTGACTATCTTTTTCTTAGGCATTTTAGAACGAGAAGAAATCCCTACGTGTACCATAGGAGCCTGAGGCGTATCCTCAAACACTACTTCAGAGAAACACCGTAAGTGTGGAGGGGTATTATCACTAAAATCCCAGAACTCATCAAAAGAATCAAATACCCTATAGCCATCGGCAGTATGGTCCTGAACAACAAGTTTGGTAGACAAATCATCGGCTAAATATGTTTTGTACTTATTATAATCCATTTTTGTAAAATACGAATTAGTTCAAATAGTATAACGAGGTAGCCAAAAAAGAGACAAATGTCCAATTAATAGTACCAAAACGAGATATCCAAAAAGAGACAAATGTCTAAATAGAATTTTGGAGTAATGGATGGTAATGAGGCGGCAAGTAACTGGTATCTCGTTGAATGATTGCGTCCAAATATGTCTTTCTACTGTTTAAAGGAAGTAGGAGAATATAAGTAGCGACACAATAACATTTCCAAAGGAATGACGTCTGCAATGAAAGTCGATGAATAAATAAACTTACTATATTAGCATGCTCTCTGTAATCGTTTAGCGATCAATAAAAAAACTATACGTTCGAATTAATATTTGACCGCTGTTCCCTCTATTATCGATCACGCATACATGTTTTGATCACCGAAAAATATCTGAAAGTGCTAAAAGCATATCCAAAGGAATACCCTCCAGGTATTCTGTTATTGATCAATGTCATACTTCATAGCCAAATAACAGAATCCACAGATATCATTTCGCTTCACGAGTTCGTGGGTTCTGCGTTAGCATTAATATTTGTCCACTGTTTTTACATTCGAACATGCTTTAATTGAACATGCATGTCCACTATTTTTTTAATCAAGCACACCTGTCCTTCCTTTGTTATCAAACCATTATTTTTGTTGTCAATTTCTAACTTGCAATACTATATATAGTGTCAATAAAGGATAGACATCAGCCTTTGAAGTATTATTTATTGTTTCCTCTTTGGAGAATATGTTGTCCAGCAACTAGCAGTGCCAGAAAAATACAAACGGATTTGTCAACTACATTTTAACAATTTGTACTTTTAGAGTTTCAAACTAACCTTTCTTTCATAAACTCTCACTAATATATGAAGGTCGTCTAAATATATATTTGTAACGAACGATTTTTTTTTTGTTAAATTTAATTGGCTAATTAAGGACGATCATCACGTGAAAATTTAACATGTGAATTTGTGTTACATCATCGTGTTACATCATAATTGGTCGACTACCATTTAATACCAAGATGCAATATTTTTTTAATATTATCTGATACTTCTTTAGCAAAATTCATGATGTCAAGAAAGAAAACAGCTTTGTCTATACTGTAAGTGATAAAAAAATGAATGCAAAAAATAAAAGAAATCAAAATAATTAATTACGAGTTATTAGAAAATATGAATGTTCCAGTTTCACAACGACGCTATTGCAGCAGTTGACACGATGTTTGACTAATCCCTTTCAGTTTCAGATCATACCAGAATAATGGTATTAATAAAGACTCAACTGAAGGACATACGACAATTAAATATCTCCTTTCTGAAGAGATCAAGAAAATTCCGGGATGGAGTCCAAATAAATATCCTGGGAAAAATCTAAATAAAAATGTATATACATATGTGAAAAGGCACCACAAATACATAGTCAACACAAATTTTTTGGAAAAGGGCGAAGAAATAACTGCGAAGAAAACCATTAGAGAGTATCTCTATCAATATCTAAAGACCAGTGATTCAAACTTCAAACCTACAACAGACAAAGCCGAAATGATGTATGTTTGCATTAGTAAAATTCCCAAATTATTAACCTTGTAAATGATTTGTCTATTATTTTCTGGCAGGGCTGACGAATTAAGTGAAGAACTTGGTGCACTTTTAGCAATTGCTGACAGTGAAGTTGACAATTCAATACTTTTTAATTTTACAAAAGATCCAAACATTATTGGTATGTTATGGCTAATTTAAGCATTACATATTATAAAAAAATTCATTAAAAATAATATAAAATGTTAATAGCACCAATAGTTGGTAATCGTAAGGTCTCTCCCGTTTGTGATGATAATACTTTTATAAAAATGGCTAAAGTGGGACGAGACTTTCGTAAAGAATTTGGAAAAAAGGTTCCATTGTCCGTTACATACCCTGGAATAGTCGATGGAAAAGAATACATTATCGCTTCAGTAAATTTGACAGAAGGGACGCCAGTTCATAACATTCCAGCAGAGTATAAGGGTTTTCCTTTGTTGGTCGATTACGGGGCTTTTAAACCATCATGCAATAACCGCCAATTTCAGAAGACTCTCAAGCCTGGAATAAGTATAGGTGACGCCAAAATTGATAATGCTTGCACATTATGTGCATTATTTAGGGTAAAAAATCAAGATAAAGATGAATATCTTCTTACGGTAAAGCACGGAGTCAGTGATGTTGATGACTCAGTAATTCAGCCAGGAAAGGTAGATAATGTATGCAGTTAATGGAAATTATGAATCGTGATACCACTAAGCCAACCTTGTTACTTTTTAGGGCACTCTTGATGATCATTGTGCTTGTGTTAAATATTCGGACTTGAATATTGATGATTCAGAAATGCTCGTAGATTACGCCTTTTGTATGATTGACAAGTATTGCAATTCAATTTCTAACAAAGCGTGTGGAACTGAAGTGGTTATTAACAGTGTAGAGTCTATTTTGGATCATGAAAGTGAAGATCAATTTATATATGTCTATAAGGTCGGCAGAGAGTCAGGACATACCAAAGGACGAATGATCCCTGTTTTAGAACCTGTGGTCATAACTGAATTGTTTGAAAAAGCTAAAAGAGCTAATGGTTTGTTGGTTTACAGTATTGATGGTAAATTTGGTAAGTCATTATTTATTAAATTCCTTTTCTGACATTTTTTCAATAAAATTAATTTCTGTGTACAGGGGATCATGGAGATTTGGGTGCCCCAGTCTACGATGAAACTGGTGCCTTATGGGGAATTTACGAGGCTACCCATGAAAAATACAGTGACATATCTATTGTCATCCCTATTGGCACTATCTTAGAAAGTGTTTACATAAAGGAACAACTGGAATTTAAGCTTATTAAATAATGATGTTAGAGGATTTATTCATAATAACCAATTATAGGTGAGAGTCGGATGTTTTACTTTGACATGGTAATGTATAGTATGGAAACTAAATGTTTATCCCAATCTGATAATAGTCATTATAATTACATCCACCGGAAGATTATCATTAAATTATGTATCAACAAACTGAAGTACTTGTGATTTTTTATAAGAAATGATCAATATTAATTGGGTAGCATCAAAGGATGATAATTTGCTGTTTGCATTTTAAATAATTTTGTTCACTACATAAGCACATGTAATAATAATAATAATATATGTAATACTAGATAATTAATGTAATAAATTTGTACAATAATGCTTTTATTGCGATCAAAGAAACTTTAAGAAACTATTATTTTTTATACAATTTTTCATTTTGCGATATGTTTCTTGTGAATCTGTGATCAAGTATCATTTCACTTCATGTGTCCCGTCACTCCCGTGGGTTCTGCATCAGAAATAATATTTGTCCACTTTAGCCTCTTTAATCGAACACTGCATGTCCACTATTTTCTTTTTGATCAAACACGCCTGTCTTCCTTTTCAACTACTAAATAACTATATCTGTTATCGAACCACTATTTGTATTAACAAGTGCCTATTTCTAACTCACAATTTACTTCGTAGGCGGGGCCTAGTAGCATTCCATCTCTCGGTTTTTGTGAATAGTAGTTTGAAACAAGTGTCAATAAAGAATGGACACCTGAATAAGTGACGGCATTCCCTTGAAATATTTTTTATTGTGGCTCCTTTGGGGGGATGTTGCCTAACAACTAGCTGTTCCATAGTAGTTCAGGAAAATATCAAACAGAATTGTCAAACAATAACGAGAGCAAGTTATGGCAAAATGCTACGAGACAGTAGAACATAGAACTTATGCTTCTACAAAAAAAAATCTTAAACCTAAACAAGTTTTTGCTTCTTATTGACCCCCTTGGATTTGATAACCATTGATGTGAAACTTCGGCCAAGTGTTCTACGAATTTTTATTAATCTTTTTAATAACATGATTAATAAAATACAGCTTTCTTATAACAGTTTTATAATTAAATGCATGTATTGTTATACAAGGAAAAAAAAATGAAAATTTTAATATCACCGATTAATTAAGTCATAACATTTATTTTGGCAAATCAGCAGGGTTACACCAATGATTACATAAGTGACTAGTCAACTCGACACTTTAAATGTAGAATGAAGTAATTATGCAGCAACAAAAATGTATATATATAACCAGTCAACTCGTCATTTCATGGTAAAAAAAAAACAAAAAAATGGTAAAACTAAAGATTGAATTAAAAGTAAGGAAATATGACGACAACAACGAATTAGAAGAGGAAGTGACAAATCAGGAAATAATAATCTTCACCGACGAAGACGCAGAATTATATGAAAAATTGAAAATGTGGGACCAAACAATAATTGAAAGGGTAAACACATTAGAAAAAATGAAAATGAAAGAAAAGATATGTATTGCATGTACAGCGTCAATGGATAAATACGAAGAAAAAGAAAAATTAGAAAAAATAGGAAAACCATTGGATTATCTATGTTACGTATGTGAACAGGAGAAGGAACAGATAATTGAAAGAAGTAATAATTTGGAAATAGAAAAATATGAAAGTAACGTCTTAATAAGAGATGAACAAATGACAAATAATAGAAATAATATACCAATGGAAGATAGTATAAGTGAAGAAAATTCAAAAGAAGATATAAATAAAGTGAAGGAAACGAAGAAGAATTACGGAAGAAAAAGGAATGAAAAAAAAGTGAAGAAACAACAAGGAAATTCGAAAAAACATACCAAAGCATATGAGAAATTAATGGAAGAATTGACTATTCCGCAAAAGAAAATAATAATAATAAAAGATGATGATGATGAGAAAATAGAACCATCATTGGCAAAAATATTACGTTGTGCCATAAAAGGAGATAGAAATTCAATAAACTTGTGGTACAACTGTGGTAAGAGATTTAGAGAAGAAATAGAAACTAAAATAGGAAAAGGAGAAAAAGAACAAAATGTAAGAAAGAAAATATATAACGAGTTAGCAAAGAAAATGCCTGAATTAAAGAGGGATATGATACAATATAAATTAATAAGAGCAGAAAGAGTGTATAAACTATTTAAAGCAATAGGACGAGAAAAAATAAATCGGCTGCAAAATTGCTGCATAACTGACATAATGGAATGCAAAAAAGAAGAGATTGATGAAATAATCGAATATTTTGGGAATAATATCGATATAGACCGAAATTGCGTCTCACAAATTCGTCCGATAAGTAATTCTAGTACTATTGACCTAATCACTCGAATAACTACACCACAAATTACAAATAACGCTTTCGAAGATAATTTCTTTAATGGAATAACTTTTCTTTAATTTTGTCTGGATTTTCAATAACCTCTTCATTGTTTCATTAAAGAATATTTTCCTACCGTAAAAATTTTTTTTAAGACCGTTTTTATGTTGGATATAATATTACAAAAATAGAGCGTCTTTTACAAGCACAACATTATAAAGATTTGTCGATGTAAATCGGGATATAATAATTTAAATAAGATATTTGTTATTACCACACAATATACGAAATTTCGCTTTTTGGCGATCGCAAATTTAATAATTGGAAAATCTCGATAAAAAATTTTACCTTTTATTTTGTTTTAATTATGTAATTTTTATTGTATTATATAATAATTATAAGGATAGATTTTAAAAAAATAACAAAAAAAGATTCGTGAAATTAATTTAAGTATTAGAGATCTTACAGTTTTAATTTTATTATTTATTATCAAACCTTTTATTGTCGTTATTTGTTTCTATTGAATCTAGAAATATATTTATGTGAAAGGATAATGCAACTAACTTTATCGGATGCACGTAATTAATCATTATTTTTATGGAGGTTGATTATTATTCATTTTCCAGACATTAACTATAATTGTTTCTTTACGATTATAAACAGAGTTTTTGGAGCTTCTCCTAATTAATTCTCTTGCTATTATCGAAGTTTGTTTTTTTTTTGAATGTGCGGTGTTGTTTATGCAACATTAGATATTGCGGTAACGAAACATTTTACGTAAATTTTTAATTGTAAATCCTATCTCTTTTTGCAAGAAAACGACAGCACTTAAATAACGCGTAACGTTTGTACATTCTAAAGATTTTTTGTTTCAATATACAAGTAAATCATTTTGCTATGTACAGTGGGATATCAAAAATCACCGGACAGTTTTTTTTCAGAATTGCTTAACCGCATTTTCTCAGCATCCAGTGATCATTAAGCAATGAACCAAAGCTTGTTAGAATCACCATAACAAGGCGCATTGAATGATGTTATCTGTGTATCTCTAGCATTAATAGGTAATTAGTTATTGTCAAGTATTTATAAACAGTAAAATAGGAATAACTTTTCAGTCTCTAATGCTAAAAACATAAAAATAATACCATTCGATTTGTCTTGTTATGGCGAATCTAACAAGATATGCCTCATCATTCTATGATTAATGGGCAATGAAACGCCTTGATACTTTTATTTTTCATTATTAAAAAAATTTTCAAAAATCATGATTTTAAAATAAACTTTAAATGGAGTTTAAATGTCACCCAGTGATCATACAAAGATGATCAAAGGATCATTAGATTTGTCTCATTGAGATGCATTGAATGGTGGTATTTATATATTTCTAGCATTAATAGATAGTTAATTATGATCAATAATCTCTAAATTAAAAAATGGTGATAACATTTTATCTATTAATGCTAGAGATTTAAAATACTGCCATTTAATGTGTCTCATTATGATAAATATAATGAGCTTTTTTTGTTTTTATATTACCACCAGATAATTAAACGCCTTGATGTTTCTACATGTCAATATTAAAAAAATTGTTAAAAAAATATAATTTTAGAATAAACTTTAAATGGAGTTTAAATGTCATGCAGTGATCATACAAAGATGATCAAAAACTCATTAGATTCGTCTCATTGAGATGCATTGAATGACGGTATTTTTATATTTCTAGCATTAATAAATAGTTAATTATGATCAATATTCTTTAAATTAAAAAGTAGTAATAACTTTTTGTCTATTGATGCTAGAGATATAAAATACTACTATTTAATGTGTCTCATTATGATAAATATAATGAGCTTTTTTTATTTTCATATTACCGCCAGACAAGAAAACGCCTTGATGTTTCTACATGTCAATATTAAAAAAATTGTTAAAAAAATATAATTTTAAAATAAATTTAAATGGAGTTTAAATGTCACCCAGTGATCATACAAAGATAATCAAAAGCTCATTAGATTCGTCTCATTGAGATGCATTGAATGGTGGTATTTTTAGATTTCTAGCATTAATAGATAGTTAATTATGATCAATATTCTTTAAATTAAAAAGTGGTTATAACTTTTTATCTATTGATACTAGAGATGTAAAATACTACCATTTAATGTGTCTCATTATGATAAATATAATGAGCTTTTTTTGTTTTAATATTACCACCAGATGAGAAAATGCCTTGATGTTTCTAAATGTTAATATTAAAAAAATTTATTAAAAAAATGTAATTTTAGAATTAATTTAAGAAATAATTTATTTACCGCCCCACGCGTTGCAAATTTTATGTTTATCATTGCCATTTTAAGAAATTTTTTATGTTTATCATTGTCATTTTAAGGGGGGTGCGGTGTATAAGCTGGTTGATCAACATAAACAATTTACAAAAAAGGAAGGATGCGTTGCAACGCAGGTGCGTTAAATAAATTCACTCTTAATTTAAATAGGATTAAAATATTACTCAGTGATTATACAAAGTTGATTAAAAGCTCATTAGATTCATCTCATTGAAAAAAATTAAATAGTAATAAAATAAGTGTAGTTAAAGTTTTTGACAAAAAATACATTTTAATTATAAAAAAAAAATATTTATTATTTTATTATTAATATTTTGTAGGATCACCTTTATTTTCAATAACTGCAGCAACATGGCGTGGTATACTATCTACAAGATTTTTATATATTTTTTCATCAAGATTTAACCATTCTTCTTGTAAAATCTTCCATAAATCATCTTGATTTTTTGGTAATGGTCTATGATTTCTGACTTTTCTTTCCAATTCATCCCATAGATTTTCTATAGGATTCAAATCTGGACTTTGTGCAGGCCATGGTAAGCTTGCAATATTATTATCTTCTTTCCACTTTTTTGCTATATTTGCTGTATGAATAGGAGCATTATCTTCTTGAAAAATATAATTTTCTTTATCTTCTAAATTATTTATAAAGGGCAATAAATGTTTTTCAAGTATTTCTTTTACATAGACATTTGCTGTTATTTTACCTTCTAATTTAACTAATGGACCTAATTTATTTTTTACAAAACAACCCCAAATCATTACACTTTCTTGACCTGATTTAAATGTAGGAATAAGACATTTTGGATTATATTTTTCCTGAGGAGTTCTCCAAACATATCTTTTTCCATCACCACCAAATACTTCAAATTTAGATTCATCACTCCAAATAATGTTTTCCCATTCATTTATCCACTTTACTTTTTGTTTAGCCCATTTTAATCTTTTCATTTTATTAGCTGCATTTACAAAGGGTTTTTTTGCTCCAACTCGTCCATAAATATTATTTTTATGGAGATATCGTTTGATAGTAATTGGGCTTGCCTTTATTGAAGTAGAAGTAGTAAAGTTTTCACACAATTCATCAATAGTAGTTTTTCGGTTTTTATTAAGAGTTTGCATTAAATGGCGGCCATCTCTTTCTGTTATAATAGGTGGTCTACCACTTCGTGAAGGTAGTGTTTCAAATCCTTCTTTATATGCAGCAATAACTTCATGAACTGTACTTTTTGAATATTTTAATATTTCACTTATTTTTCTTATGCTAAAATCACATTTCCAAGCACCTATTATTTCACCACGCTGGAATTCTGTAAGTTCTTTACATTGGGTAGCAGCCATTTAAATAATTTATTATTTTTTTTATAATTTATAATATTAAGGAAAAGAAGAAACTATATAATTTTAAAGACTTTTTTAATAGTAAAGAAATTTTTTTAAAAAAAAATATTTATAAAAAATAAATATTATCATAAATACAAATTGGTAAAAATTTTAATGTTTATATATTTTTTTAATTTTTGGCTTAATATACTTGACTTGCTTTGCATCATATTTGCTTAGTATTTGGCTTAGCATATTGGGTTAACACATAAGGCTTAGTTATTTGGCTTAGTATATTTGCTTAGCATATTTGGCTTTATGCATTTGGCTTTGAATATTTAGAATACAGTATATTAAATAAAGATAAAAAAAAGCTCATTATATTTATCAAAATGAAATGCATTAAATGACAGTATTTTTTATAATACTAACATTAGTAGGTAAAAAGTTATTTGCACTTTATCATTTAGAGAATATTTGTCATAACTTATTGCCTATATATGTTAAAGATATATAAATACTACCATTCGATGCATCTCAATGAGACGAATCTAATGAGCCTTTGATTATCTTTGTATGATCACTGGGTGACATTTAAACTCCATTTAAAGTTTATTTTAAAATTATATTTTTTTAACAATTTTTTTAATATTGACATGTAGAAACATCAAGGCGTTTACTTGTCTGGTGGTAATATAAAAACAAAAAAAGCTCATTATATTTATCATAATGAGACACATTAAATGGCAGTATTTTTTATCTCTAGCATCAATAAATAAAACGTTATCACCATTTTTTAATTTAGAGATTATTGATCATAATTAACTATCTATTAATGCTAGAAATATATAAATACCACCATTCAATGCATCTCAATGAGACGAATCTAATGAGCTTTTGATCATCTTTGTATGATCACCGGGTGACATTTAAACTCCATTTAAAGTTTATTTTAAAATCATGATTTTTGAAAATTTTTTTAATAATGAAAAATAAAAGTATCAAGGCGTTTCATTGCCCATTAATCATAGAATGATGAGGCATATCTTGTTAGATTCGCCATAACAAGACAAATCGAATGGTATTATTTTTATGTTTTTAGCATTAGAGGATGAAAAGTTATTCCTATTTTACTGTTTATAAATACTTGACAATAACTAATTACCTATTAATGCTAGAGATACACAGATAATACCATTCAATGCATCTTGTTATGGTGATTCTAACAAGCTTTGGTTCATTGTTTAATGATCACTGGATGCTGAGAAAATGCAGTTATGCAATTCTGAAAAAAAACTGTCCGGTGATTTTTGATATCCCACTGTATATCCTTTAGAATAGGGTTTTAACCTAGTCCTCTTTGTTTATCGTTTACCATTATTAACGAAAAAAATCTCTTCTCTCCTTTTGTTTTTTTTCCCTTTTGTTTTTTTTTTTAAATGTATTTTGAAAGTTTATAAGTAAGTTAAGTATTTTTTCAACAGCAGTTTAGAACTTTAATCTTATAATATTGTTATAACGAACATAACAAACGCATTTTTTTTTGTATTTGAAAATTTCACTATGTAATTTTAACACGACTAACAAGCGGAAAACACTTAAGGAACTTTGTTCATAAAGTATAGAAATATTCACATATTAATTTCCTTCTGTCTAACTTGAAAATATGATGTTTAGAATAATATTAAGACGATTTTTGATTTTAATACTTTAGTCAAAGAAAATGAACAGAATTAATAAAGTTATTCCGTAAGTTGTTAAATTGTTGGTTATTAAAACTTTATATGTAATTTTATGAGGTTAGCTTATATAGTTGTGGATTTATATTTTTTTATAATAACTGACAATATTAAAACGCGCTCTTTAGTAAAAATTTCAGTATTATTAAGAATAACAATTAATCCTAACATTTATTTTGACATTGAATTATGATTTACAATCTGACCCGATATAACGAACCCATGACATAACGAACTCTCGACTTACCGAACTTTTTTTTAAGAACCAATATCATAATATTTAAAAAATCTTGATATACCGAATATCATATAGAACTCTATATAATGTATACTATGATTTACCGTTTATAATAAAGCATATTAAAAAAACTTTCGATATACCGAACATGATCATTTGGCTGGATTTATGCTAATCTTAACGATTAATTCTTGCCAAAATTAAGTTTCTAAATCACGTGGCGTGTTTATATACCGAACTTTTACCGCAAGCTTATGAGAGTTCGATATATAGAGAGATTTACATACCGAACGCCTACTATATACCGAACTTTTGTTCTTGAACCGCGAGTTAGGTTTGACTGTATTGATAAAATCTTTATTTTATTCTTTTTAATACTAAAAGTACATAAATATATTTTAAAAAGTAGTCAGATTTTTTGACGCACTCAAAATATTTTAAGATAAATTTTGCGCAAAATGTGGCTGATGATAACGGGAGAAAGTTCTAATATATGAATTTCCATTACATCTTTTTTGTTTTAATCCCACTTATTAAATAAGAATTGGAATTCGATTGTGACAAATTTTCTAATAGTTTTGAGGATATGTTAATTCAAAACTTCGATTATTATTATATTGAACTAGTATTTATCAGTAGTATTGTCAGTAATTTTAACTGCGTCATAATCACAAATCAAAAATTTCATTAAGCGCATGAAAAAATAGGAAACAAATTATAAATCAAATTTTATTGAACGAACAACTAAATTATTACTCTAGGTCTTGGTCGAAAAAATGGTGTCATTATTTTATGTGTTACAATATTCTGTATTTTTGAATGTCGGATACTATATACTTATTTACGGTAACATTTAAATCTATCAACTTTGATGATTTTAAATGATGATTTATCGATCTTTGTCATCTATTTTATCATAATTGTTCTAGTAAAAAGGTGAATACTTTCATATCAAAAGATGCAATAGTATTAAAGCTATACCAACATAATCATACTATTTTTTGAAGTAATTTTCCGAAATGCGGCGACAAGTAGTGCAGACCTTTTCTTATTTGATAATATTAATGTAAAACATTGCTCCAGACCATAAGTCACATACACTTTCTTCGGAAAAATACATGATTATTAAACCAACAATTTCTTGATTAAAAACAATACATATCCTTTATTATAAATTCGTTGCAACATATTTAAATATAAATTTAATTAATTTTAATAAAGTTCTTTGGCTAAAATAAAGTAATAAAAAAGAAATATGAAAAAATCGATTTTTTTTCTTTTCTTATACAATAACTAACGCTAACTGAATAAAACCCCTATAAAAAAAATGGATACGTTTTTAATAAGATTTTTATACGATTTTTTTCCTTAGAAATAACGTACTGATTTATCACAAAATTTATATTATTGCTTATTAAATTTACTGTTTATATTACAATTTTACTAGACTTTATTTACATAAATTTAGACAAAATGATTTTAGCTAAAGTACAAATATATCAGTTAAGTTGTGAGGACATTATGTTAAATATTACCTCATTAATGATATTTTGTGAGTTAGTTAATCTTTTTACAGTAATATCGATGTCATTATCGTGTGACCAAGCTGCTTTATAAATATACTAAATCCTCCTACTGCTATTTCCTCTACTATATTTTTAATTTAAGTATGTGGAATTCATTTATTAAAAAGTCATTATCGTTTATAAATGTAAGAAATATCAATCAAATGATCAAATGATAACTATCGCTATTTCCGACACTCATATTTGTAACATCAATAGTAATAGATGTTATCCTACAGCCAAATCGTGCTGATATTTAAATTATTGTTGATATTTTTTCATAGTCTAAAATGTCATGTACTAAATAACATAATAAAATAGTTTAAAAAACTTAAGTCTAAAAAGGACGTGTCACGTGTCACGTTAAACTGGAAATAGTTTAATATCGTATTTATACGCATGAATGCAGGATAACACAGTTCGCAGTTCAGTGATATTCCAACCCCATCAAATAACTAATACATATCCTTTTGCATTTAGCAATCTGAACACCATTTTGATAATAAAGATTCTGACTTTTAGTGTGATAACAAACTGCACATCGTGCATAATTATCCCACCATGATAAATATAGAACATATTAGTTGGTTTGGAAAATTGGTCCAATTAATATTTTAAAATAGAGTAAAAAATGGCACCGATGTACTTTAATTTAGTATCACGTGACTATATTAGTGATGCCCGCGCGCTAAATAATCCGGATGTAACAGCAACAGGCTGAGAAATAGACACTATTATACAAAATCATGCAGTAAATTGGACCTTCTGTATAACCAAGCTAATTTCAAAAATAAGAAGTGTTCATATTCGAAGAATACAAAAACCAGAAGGAAATAGTTAACAAAAAAGATCAAAACAGAAAAAAAGATGAACCAGTTATGCACATGACAGTATAAATCTTCCTGAAAGCTCTAATAAAATTATTGGTGAAAGATGTGGTAGAAAATGAGGGTCAGTGTTCTAAAGGAATTGCGAGAGTCATACTAACTCCGGTCCTTTTGACAGTAAATAGATGTTTTTCCTCATCGAAACTTTAATTTTTGTGAAAAAGAGAAACAGTGTCATTCGTACAATACTTGTTTAGGCTGTCCTTTTGTAGAAACAGGATGCAGAATAGTATTATAACTTGAACAAATTTGCAATTAGTTTAACGTAGCTTCAATGTATTAAACCAAAAAAAAATATTGTAATATCTTAAACGTGGTAAAAACAAAACCTATTTAAATTTTACTTAAATTCATATAATAATCCTATGACTATGTAAACGGTTTAAAATTTCTATAGACTTATAAAAGGAGATGCATTAATTGCATATTACAGTATATATTTGAATTGGTCTTCAGTTGGGAGTGTTTAGTGTAGATTTTGTCGCGATTATTATATAATCCAATTTTGAAAATCTACTAAACGTTAACGCGTTTTCAACGCCTTATACAAAGAGCGTAAATTTCGTAATCATGTGTTATATACAATCAATAAGATTCAAAATATTAAAATTATGGCAATTTATTTAATCAAATTTAATGCGTTATTTGTAATATTAATACTAAATGAGATATGAAATAAGCCTGCCAAAGATTTTATTATATAGAATATCAATAATGTTCATTTAATTCATATACAAAACTAGTTAACTGTTAATATAAGAATTGAAAATTTTAATCCTAACACACCAATAGTACCTGTTGTACTTATTATACTTTTTTTAATAAAGATGGTTTGTGGTCTCTTAAGCTTTTTTCCACACAATTAAAATGATCTACTAATTTATTCGCATTAATAGCATTAGTAAATTGACATCGTAGAGTACCGGATGATGAATTCTGCGGATGATAAGATTGTGCAATAGTTGCCATTTCCTCTAAAGAGTCGCTTGCCAAATAATATTGTATAAAGGTATAACGGAGAACTAAAATTTCAAAGACTTTTATTAAAAAAAAAAAAAAAAAAAAATAGAATCACTGAGCCAATTTTATTAAATACCCTTTTTCTTTATTTCGTTTACAAATATCATGAAGTTGATTTGTTGGTGTACCGCATTCTCCATCAGATAAGAAAATAATGACATTTACTCTAAAGGAAAATTATGAAATAAATAAAGTTACACCGAATAGTTGCAGTATTTAACTTATTCAAGAAGACGTACTTTGTAGGATCAAAATAAGTTTCAATCAAACTTCCCGCTTTCTGAATTGCATTGTTATAACTTGTTCCGCCATAAGATTCGTGTTGGAGCATTAAATTCAACAAATCTTCCAAATCTGTTAAATCTTTATATTCAAATGGAACTATAACCTGGATTATTTGATAATAAGTGTGTATCTTATGAATAAATGAGTTCAAATTCAAATATTATATATATATATAAATATTGCTAAGTGTAAATATAATACCTCTTGATCGAACAAAATTAATGAAATGTTATCAAGACTAGTTCTTTTAACGCAATTTTTATGTGTATTCATAAATATGTATACCTATATTAATAGTAAATTTATTAAGTGAAACTAAGGTGGGATAATTGAATATCATCCAATATTACCGCCTGATAAACTGCGCCAATCCTATTATTATGCTTTTTTGTTAAGTCATTATAAATTGGAAAGTTTGGATTCGGTTTAATATCTTCGTCACTCATAGAAAATGAACGATCCAAGACAAAAATAATGTGATAAGCAGTATATGGATTTTTACAACCAAAATGATGTCCATCAAAAGATATATATCCATTATCGTTTTTGGGTTTTGTTGGACGGAGTTTAGCATGGAAAAGTTTTGATTTACAGAATGATTTAGTTGGAGGATCACCTGTAAATCCAGTTTTACGATGTTCTTCATCTGGACATTCATAATCGCATTTTGTAAATTCTTCCTGTTCTTGAACGGTATAAGGATCTAAATGTTAAAAGTAACATATCAAATAGTTTAAGAATACACAAAGCGCATTAAAAGAACATAGAAGAATTAATTTATGTATGTTGTACCTTTGAAGCATGTTCGTTCCCAGAAAAGTTTGTGAGAAATGAAATCTTTTGGTTGATCAGGATTCGGTGAAACTTTCGCTGATTAAATAATAATAACGGTAATAAGTAAATAAGTTCTTTAAGGGAAAAAGGTGGTTATAAATTACCTTCTATGTGTTCTATATCTCGACCCTGATCTCCAAGTTCACAATTTTTTACATTTTTGCAATAATCGATATGACGGTGTCTGCCCAATTCTTTACAAAACTAATATGGAACAGATAAAGAAAAATTAAAATAAATATGAAATTATAAGTTTATATTAATGTAATACTTTATAATACTTACTAAATTGCAAAGAACAAATATTCCTTGATCACCAACTCTTAAATTATATCTAATAATTAGACACTTTAATTAAAACAAGATCATAGATTTTTTTCTTTAATAATTTACTTATATATACTATACTTTGCATACTCAAATTCATCATCTTCTCCTGTGAATTCGGTTTGTGACATACTACCATGTTTTGTTTCATGAATAATTTGTGGATGTCCGTAAGGTAACGTACACTAATTATATATAGTTTAATATTATAATTATCAAATGAAATTTATAATTAAACATAAATAATGTAATAAATACATAATATTCACAGAACTGACACTTCTTATCACAAAAGTGAAATGCATCTTTCTCCTCTGAATGCATATGTTTTCCAGCATGTTCGAATTTATTTGGAGGAATCTTTTTAATACATCTTGATTTTTCGCTTACTTGAATATACTGTTTAATAAATTATCAAAGGTTTAAAAGTTAATGAATTTAATCACAAATACTTTCTAATATTATACATTAACTGGACATAATACCTTTGTATACGTAATAGAAGTTCCTCTGACTTTACCCTTATAAGTTTCTTCCTGCTTTTTAGGTTCAATTGCTATATGGCATATACCATCATATTCGCATAGTTCTTGACAATGATGCTCATTCCTTTAATCAAGAATATTTTTTTTTCAATCAATTACATTTACTCGGAAAGAATAATAAAATAGCCATAATCGAACAGTACTGTACATACCCACAAAAATGATCAACCTTGGAAAGAGCATGAAAATGGTCATCACTTTGGCATCTTTCCCTACAACTTGGAATTGGACATTGTATTGGACAAATTTTATTTTCACAACGCTGCAAATCATGTTCTTCTTCGTATGGTATAGTACATTTATTTGAGCAACGATAATCTCCTTTTATGGTACGTGTTGATAATGAACAATCTTTTCCACAATGATGATTACGTTTTGATTGACATAAATGTTCGCCATCATCATGACCGATTACTTTAGAACATTTTTCGTGGCAATTCGACTTATCAATAAGTTCACATGGTTCATTACATAAATGACTTATTTTATCACAAACATGTTTTCCTCCATGTCCGGCTTTGTATCTGCATTCTGGGATTGGACTATCGTCGTGAGCTTCAGTAAAGTGACAAAGAAAATGACACTTATGATCGGTTAAACAGTCATGATTTTCTTTGTGACCACAATGTTTGATACATTTCAAACCACATTTATGACAAGTTAATCCGCACAAGGTCCACAGACGTGTAAGCTCTTCTATTTTTTGATTCAATGCATACCTTCCATCAATAATGTCACTATTGTCTTTTGGAAATTTTGCAGTATTTTGCTCATACCAATTTTGAACACGTGAAGTTCGACGCTTAATAATATCCTTTAAGAATTTGTAAAATTCAGAAAACCATTCGTCATCATCATGTGATCCTTTTCGCGATTGTACAGTTTCCTCGAAGTAGTTTCTTAAATATTCAGAAAATTGAATGAAAGATTCATCTTTATTATCAGGCAATAGTTTAATTGGATTTTCGTTAACCAAAAAATCTATTGGGCTATCAATCAGTATTTCAGAATCATGATTCTATTGGAATAATAAATTAATATACATTTTTCACTTTAGAAATTACTTATGCTGTTCTCGTTAATGAGATAATTCTACCTACCACAAGAGGTTCAATAATAGGATCTCTTTGCTCCATACCATAAAATACAGCGATTGGAAGCAACCTTTTTAACGTTGCAACACGGATTTGTATGAGACTTTCGTTTAATGAACTCCAATCGCATATCTAAGTTTCAAATATAAAATTAGAAAACAAAAATCTTCACAATTACTGTAGAAATAATGCTTCCAAACCTTCAATTTAGCCATGATTACTTTTGTCTTTTGCAGAAAGGTTCTAGCATTTTCGTATTTTGATTCTTGATTATCCAACTTTGATTTAATGTACGATAGCTTTTCAAACCATGCTATATCATTAAAAAGAGGCCAAGCTATAATACTTAATCCACCTTTATACATTTTTGAAATAAAATTCTCTCCTCCTTCCTAAAAACATTAAATTAACAAATTTTTTTTTTTTAAAAAAAAAAAAAAAAATAAATGTATGTGTATATGTATATTTTTTTTTTAATTACCCCTGCGACTAATTGATTCAATTTTAGTTCAACCTCTCTTTTAACACCACGCCTATCTTTTTCATGTACGTCTTTAATGATAATACAGAGCCTTGCCTGAAAGTAAATAATAATTGATATACAATATTTGGTTAAAATGTTTACTATCATGACTTATGACTTACCTGAAATAACTCTGGATCCGAATCAAATAACTTAGCACCATCTTGAAATTTTTGAAACATTCCTGATATAACTCTACTCACAGTATATTGATTCTTTGGAATTGCACAATTTATTATTCATTTAGTAGAAACTAGCCATCACCCGTCGCGCTGCGCCGGAATCTGTAAATTTATGTAAATCAACGTCCCAATATGGCATATTAAAGAAATTTTTGAGTTATAAATAAATAGAAAAATTAAATATTATTTATAATTAAAAATTTAATGTAATAGCTATTGATTAGTATAAAAAATAAGAATGTAAATTAGTTTAAAATAAAATGATATGTGCCAAATTATATTTAATTATATTTATAGTATTTATTGAAATAGTGTTAATTAAGTATTTTGAAAAATTTCCCTATATACAATATTTTTAGTTTGACAGTCTTTTTGATAATCATTATGTAATATAAGAACCTTAATGCATTGATATGATGTAACCCTTGATAAAGCAACATATAGTTGGCCATGTGAAAACACTGGTTGTGGTAAATAAAGTCCCATCTTGTTTAATGTCTGGCCTTGTGCTCTGTTTATTGTCATTGAAAATGCAACACGTACTGGAAATTGTAATCGCTTTAAAGTAAAGGGTAAACTGCTTTCTGAAGGACTCAATGTAATTCGAGGTATAAAGACACGTTTACCAATATGAGAGCCAGTAATAATTTCTGCATCAATTACTTTACTTTGAAGATCATGAACAATTAGCCTGGTACCGTTGCAAAGTCCCTCTGATGGATTCAGATTTCGTAAAAGTATAATTGGAATTCCTGTTTTTAATTTTAATTCACCAGGAGGAAGGTCAGACACCTTTAAAGATCTCAAAAATTCAGGTGAATATATCTGAGATTGCTGCCTATAGGTATTTTCTGTTGAATCTGTAGAATCTAAACTGGGATATACTCTGGTTTCACCTGGTAATCTACTCATTAACATATCTGAAATTATATCAACATCAGTATTTTTAGGAGTTAATATTGCTCTGCCAACCATATAATTTACATTTCCTGAATTTTTAGCCAAATTAGGATAAACAAAATCTGCAAGATCAGTTAAATTGCCCTTAGTTATAGTCATATCTGCAGAGAGAGTTATCATATTTTCTGTATTTGAATTGGTTGAATATTCCCCATTTCCAATTTTTAAAAGAAATTCTGCAAATTCTTTTTGTTTTGAATTATCATCTTGGGAATTATGAGATTGACAAAGTCTCATATTAATTGTTAGTTTCATAATTTTCAAATGTCTCCATATATATGATTTACTTAAACTTGCAGATACAATATCAGCACGGGTTGCATGTGGTATTACAGGCAGAATTTGTCGAAAATCTCCTCCAAAAATAAAAATTTTTCCTCCAAATGGTTTGTCTATCTGTGTAATATCACGAAGTGTTCGATCAACAGCTTCAAATGCAAATTTATGCATCATTGGAGCTTCATCCCAAATAAAAACCTTTGCTATATTAATCAAACAGGCTTCTTTACTTCTTCGTGAAATATTGCATGTTGAAGTTTCATTTAATTTAATTGGAATTTTAAATCGAGAATGTGCAGTCCTACCACCATCTATTAAAAGTGCAGCAATTCCAGAAGAAGCTACAGGCAATGCAATTTCACCACATAATCTAACTTTTGCAAGTATAGTATTATATAAAAATGTTTTGCCAGTACCACCTGGTCCATCAACAAAAAAACACTCAGAAGAATTATGCTCAAATGCTTGTATAACAGCATTATATATAGCATGCTGCTCTGCATTTAATAAGGGAATATTATTATGTAATATACTCTCTAAATGCATGATATTATATAATAATCTTTCTTCCTGAATTAACTGATCTAAATTATTATTATCATTATCAACATCTGGCATATTTTCTAATAAAAGATGCATATCTGGAAAATCTTTAAGAGATTTTCCATTTGATAGTAAATATTGGTTTAATTGATTTAGTGCTCTACATTCAATTATATTATTTACTATAGTAGTTTGATGATATTGATATAAAATATCTTCACATAATGCTGATTTGTATTTATTCCATAACTTTTCAGGTGCTGCTGGTTGACAATATAAAAGAATCATTGCAAATAAATGACGTAATTGCTGTCCTGTATTTATTTTACTTGCTTCATATAAACATATATCCCATTCATTATCATTTTGAAGAAGGCCTAAATGAATACAGGCTTCTTTAAAAGTCCTACATGTATATCCATTAACAGTTTTTAAGTTATCAAAACTGGTGGCACCTTTGATGTGAGTTAATAAGATTCGTAAGTAGTATCTTTCTCCTTCTGAAGGTTGAACCATATAAAGTCTTCCAATAGCTCCTGTTGCAGATTTTCGAGGATTCCATTTGCATTGAGATTTATTCCAAGTATAATAAAGTGGAAAATCTGTATATTTATATTCATGTGCTGCAATATTTTCTAAGTTTTCTTGAAACCAAGCTGTTAAAGTTGTCATACGTGTAGTAGCATAATCTACAATATGTTGCAAATTGTCTCCATCTTGAAATGTAATAGATTGTTGATTAGGAAGATGAACAGCTAATCTTTGCACACTTGGAATATGATTATGCAATCGATAATGAAAAATTCTCCAAATACTTTCAGAAGAAGAAATGTATCTCGCATCAAGATACATTTTAATTTCATTTATTGTTTCAATATTAGCTGATGTCTGAGTATTATTAGTTTGAGAAAGAGTAATAGTAGCTCGGTCATGACCCTTATAAACATATTTGTATAAATACTTAATTGCTAAAATAGAATTGCAAATTTCAACATTAATATGAGCATTGTATTTTGTAGCTAAACTAATGTTATATGGAACAACCCATCTATTATCTAATCGAATTCCACTTCTAGTTTCAACAAATCTGCCATTTTCACGTCTACAATAAATAGGATATCCATTTTCATTTTCTTTAGTACATTCTTGAAAATTTTTGGGATAATTTTTCTGGCATTTACCATCTTTCATACATGGTGCAGATGGGTTTAAAATACCACATGAACCATGCATCATGCAAGTTGTTACTGTTTCATAAGCAAGAGGATATATTGCTGGATCTGGAATTTCAGCAGAAACAATTGAATCATATTTTTCAATAGAATATATCTTATCTTCTGGAGCCAATATTAATAAAATATGTGCATGAGGTAAACCATGTTTTTGAAATTCTACTACATAAACATAGGCTATAACTTTACCAAACCAATGATTAATATTTAAATCTTTTAATAGTTTTTGCAATTTTAAGTGAAAAACTCGAGCTGTTAAATCAGGTCTATCAGCAGCATTTTGGTTAGGTAATAATTCTCTGGTAATTTCTGGCCATTTTGGATTACATGTGAATGTTATAAAAAGATCTGGCTTTCCAAAATGACTTACAATAGACATAGCATCTTGATATAACTGATACATTTGTCGTGGTCCACCAGTAAATGAAGATGGGAGAATTATGCGACGCCCAATATTATTACTAATGTCTCCAGCATCTATAGCATCTACAGTACCTTGATACATTTCAGTACGAAGTATTGTCTGATTTAATTTAAGATAATTCAAGCGTTCCTGTTCTATTTTAGCATATTGATCAACAATATACTGCTGATATAAACGTCCTGCATATTGTAACCAATCTCCATCTCTAATTTGCAATCTATAAGAATAAAATTGCATTGGTGTTATTCTTTTTCTTTTTGACAATCCTATAAGAGGTATATTTATATGCCAACCATCATCACCTCTTGGAAATAAAAGTACATAGTATAATGGATCATATGATGGATGAGTTTCTGATATGATTTGCAAACCTCCATCATGTAATCTAAGACAGATATTTCGATTAGTTGGATTTACATCATAGCCATCACCAATAATAATTGCAGCTACATCAGAAGAGGTAGGAGCATTATAACAATGTGGATTATGTGTTCTATCACTATGAATTACCATTGAAATTTGAGAAGTAGCATTTGACAAAATGATATCTCTTACTTGACAAAAACTTCTAATATATGGATTGCATTCATCCAGCATATTCTGTAAATTTAGCAAAATATCATTATTCAAATCTTGCATGATGTTTTGCCGATTTTCATTTTCATGTTCAGTATCATAAATATACAACTGAGCAAATGCTGGAAAATGCTCATTCTCTGGTAATAATGATCCAATTCTATGATAAACTTGGCCATGAATTCGAAAATTTGATACACCTTGCCCTTGAAATTTTTCATCTATATTGGCTCCAAATGAAGTGCATGCTAAAATGTTATTATATCCTCTTATATTTTTTCGAAATAAAGCTGCATCAGAACTTGATGAAGTATACAAATCTAATATGTATGATGGTGGTTTAAGTAAAGGTGGTAAACTAACTTTACCACCAGCACAACAAACAGCAAAAGATGATGATGCCTGACTACTTTTCTGATCTCTTTCATCAATCCAAAATTTGGCATTACAATGAATACAAATCTGATCCATTCTTCCCAATTCATGACGCATTATATTACTATACTGTTGTCTATCTGAATGCTTGGTTTTTTGCTTTTTTCGATAGCGAGATTTATTTTCTTTATATAATCTTTTTTTACGTTGTTCAGAAGTTTCACTTTCAAACATTTTCTTGTAAAAGTATCTTATATTTATTTTAATAAAATTTTTTTGCTTGAATTACATAGCTTGTATTTATAGTTTTTTAAACAATGAATTTTTTAATTACTCTTTTAATCTAATACAAAAATAAGAAAATAAGAAAAAGAAAGAGAAAATAAAAGAAGGAAGTAGAAAATAAAAGAAAAAAAAAGAAAATGAAAGAAAGAAGTAGAAAATAAAAGAAAAAAAAAAAAATGAAAGAAAAAAAATACAAATACAATTAATAAAAAAATATTTAGCCTTATTTTGTTTTTCTTCCTCTCTTTGGTTTTGTTGGTGTTTGTACTATTTGCTCTTCTTTTTCTTGTTTATTCTCTTCATTAGAAATTTCAGATTGAATTTCTTTTTCATGTAAAGTTTCATCTTCATTATTTGCACTTGATTGAGGTGATGCTAAGGAGGAAAGTTTTGGAATCTTTAAGGAATTTAATGGAATTGTTGCTTGTTTTACCCTTTTTTTATTAGGCTTTTCCAAAAGAGATTTAGCTATATCAAATGCTGATGGAGTAGATTGTACTAAAGTAGATGGTGTTGAATTGTCTGCTTGCTTTTTTTCCCAGGCAAAATTTGATGATTTATATGATGATGAGTAAGTATTTTCAATAAAATTAATTTGTGTGAGTCTGATAAGTAAAAGTTCTCCAATAAGTGATAAGTAACCAGTAACATATAATGATGATCCACGTGAAACTTTGGTAGTAATTGGTGATAAATGTGTATCATTTGGAAAATGATACAAATTAAACAAAAGAGACTTATTATTTTGGTTATCAATGTATTCTCTAGCATTTAAATTCAAAGTGATTTTATCATCATTAACTTCTGAATTGTCAGATGCTATGCCAACCAGCACAACAGACAATGATGACTTTGGAAGGTCCTCTTCATTAAGATTAAGTACACATATATCTGAAGCCACCATCTAATTTTTTAAATAAAGTAAAATAAAGTAAATAAAATTTCATATTTCACATCTGTTTTTTAAATTAAAATATACAAAGAAAACATATGTAAATTTATACCTTTATTAGTTTGATTTTGCTCTCCTCAACTTCAGTTTCAATTATTGAAAATCTTCCTTGTACTCTAATAATATCACCTTTCTTAAATCTTTCTAAATCACAATCTCTTGTAACATCTTTTGGATAAAATGCAATTATATGAATGAAGATATTGGTATTTTGATGTTGAGAACTAACTATACCAACAGCAGTAACTACAAAGCTAGATTTTCCCAAAGTTTCATTGTGTTGGTCTATGTAACAAATTGCATTTAAATTGCAAGGCATTTTTGTAATTGTAAAAATAAATAAAATTATATTTTTCTCTGTTGAGTAGGAAAGAAAAACTTATTTATTTATATATTTTTTTTTACTATAATTTATTTATAAATAATAATGAAGAGTTGAAACATCTGACATCTGATATTATATACTAAATTATTTTGTGTAAAAAAAATCTCCTGACTTAGAATCTAGAAATTAAAAGAAAATAAAAGAAAATAATAGAAAAATTAGTAATTAGCAGAAAACCAAAGAAAAAATTCATATCAAAAACAAAAAAAGAATCATAATGAACATTGCACAAAGCCACGAATAGAAATTTCGCAATTGTTCCATTCTGAACCTGAAAGACGAAGCTGAATCAAGAAAAGAAAAGAAAAGAAATAAAGTGTAAAAAAAAATTAGTAATCAATCATAATTAACCGAAAATAGAAGGTAAAAACAAAAAAATCAACTCACCTGATAACGAACGTCACACAAACCGAAATTTTGCGATTAACGAACATCAAAATTTCGCGATTAATGAACGTCGCACAAACCGAAATTTTGCGATTGTTCCACTCTGTACCTGAAAGATAAAGCTGAGTCAAGAGAAAAAAAAAAGATATAAAAGTAATTATAATTAAAGTAAAATTATAATTCACCTATCGATTAATTGATTATGCAAGTAAATGGAACTTGCCTGCAATTTTCGCATTGTGACGAACCAATCGTACATTTTACTCAATTCAGACGTAATACGTGTCAGTTGCGTCACATGATGTATGTTACACAATTCAAATCAGCTTTATTTATACGGAGTAATCTAAACGCGAACATTATTTTTTTAGTATGTTAGATATAAAACAAGAGCTAAATAATAACATAATAAAATGATATTTACTTTATAAAGAATAAGATTTGAGACAACTGTATTAAAGAGTGTTAAAAACATGTCTAAAAATAGAAAGCATAGTTATTAACATTACTCAAAATATCACAATTAGTAAGATAGACCGTAAATACCTTCTTGTGGAGTTCTTTCAAGAGATTTTAATCCTTCAAAGTCGAGCACAACATAAATAAATTCTTCTGTATTTACTATGTATGTATGGATGTGGGAAAAGTTAATAAATATTTTTAACGGAGTAAAAAAAAACAACGTTAATTTTTAAAGGTTACCTAACAACATCCATACGCCCTCAGTACAACGCTAAAACAAAATTAAACAAATTAGTAAATTTTCTGTTTAGTGAAAAATATAAAAAGATATACTATTTACCATTGCTGATCCATCAAATGTAGTTCCAACAAGATGGTTTAACATAAATGATTTTCCACATGATTGTTCACCCATGCTTGAAACAACTTTTACTTTTTTATTACCGAAATGTTTGAAAATTCCTTCATACCATCCAAAAGATATATTTTTTGATATTTTTTCAACATGACGAATATCATATTCAGGTTCAATTAGATAACATTCATTCGAAGATAATCCATCTTTGAGTGGTTGAAATAAATTGTTTCTTGCTACGGCAATATGTATGGGAATTAAGCAACAAAGTTTAATAATCCACTCTCCTAGTTGATATTCTGATGAAAACTTCTGAAATTCCGCATTTTTAATATAAAGTTCTTGAAAAGTCATAACAGATGTAGAAAATTTCTTTAATATGTGTGCAGGTTTATTAGTAGAACGCTTTAAATTCTCAAACATTTCATCAATATACTTTTCAAATTCCTTGCCATATTTTTCAATGATGTTATTTTCATCAATGTCAAGAACCAATTTTAAACTAAGAGGGTGACTTTGTTCAGGGTTGATACAGCTATCAATTGGATATTTTTCAAACATTAATTTATAGACATTGATAAGATCATTTGATTTTGTTCTAGCAAGTGGTTGATTATGCATGCATTTTTGGAAACGAAATTGATCTTTTTGAAGAGTAATTTTGACTAATAAAGAATTAAAACACCCATTCTCCAAATCAAGTGAGATCAAATGAGTCTGTTAGTACTCTTAACAATAATTTTCGACTACAATAATTGTTGTGACAAAATATTGTTTTTCCTGTTCATACATAAATTTTCATAATTTTATATGATGCTATATCAAAGCACTCCTTGCAAAGTTTTCAGTTTTCCATAGTTGAAAATCGAGAAACAAACATGTTACATTTCACAATATGTGGTCTGTATTTTCATATGTTTTCTAGCTGAATTAAGTATAACTCCATTAGTTTCTAATAAATAGGGGCTACATGATCTTCATTTGCTACGGCATTATATGTAAGGTTAGCCAATCCTATTTCATTATTCCGTTGCACTATGTATGATTGTATGACCAATGGATTATCGAAAAAGTATCTAAACAAATTAGTCTAATATCGGTTATATTTTCATGCACAGGGGATAAATATTCCAGATATCTTTTTTTTCGAATAACCTTTCTTAAATTGAATACACAATACCCATACGTGTTTCCACTTGGATATAATCTTGGTGTTGTAAACTAACATGACAGAATATGTATTCTGGTGCTTCCTACAAGGAGATTCACAAAGGTTTTCCGTTTATGTTAACCATGAAAGCAAGACACTATATCAACTTAGGGAATTGATTAGAAAAGGAAAAAAAAGTGTTTTCCGCTATACTGACCCTATCGATATTGTGTTATGGAAAATAGACCTTCCTTACGATGAAAAAGTAAAACTGCAGAATCTTGAGCATCATCCAGATATCAATACTTACGTCGAAGAAGAATTACATGGGAAAGCATTGTTAAATCCAATATCAACTATAGAGACTTTGGTCTGGCGCTTGAAAAAAACCATTTTCATTAAAAAACCATATTTACTGTTGCTTTCAAGTTTCATGAGATCTATAATATAATTAACGAGTTAATTGAAGAGCGTATTCAACAAGGTTTGCCTATATAACTACTTTTGTCTTGTACTGTTATAGTTGCTGATACATGACTATTGGAGTTTTATAATTCGATTACTTTCTATCTAGATACTCCTTTGCATGTTGCGGAATTCAGAAAATAATTAACTGAATTATGTTCTTTGGGGATCAGAGAAGGGGATATTTTACACTTTAAAAAAACGTACACAAAATTGTTGAACACAGAAGTTATCCTAAGTTTTAAGGTAATGTGATGCCTGGTCCGAAGATTTTACAAAATATTTTTTTGCAGCCCTCTTATCCTTAAATTTCATTCATTGAAATTAACTCATTCTGAAACAGGTAATAAAAATAAAAATGGTAAACCTATGATAAATATTGTTAATCAACCATGTTAAAGTGATTACATCCAGCAGTTCTCACAAATAATAGATAAAAAGGCATACAAAAGCTTGAGTGAATTGGAAATAGACATTATCATCCATGTGGCCAAACAGCAATGTGTAACGAGTCTTGAACAAGACTCTCCTAATACTAGAGAACGTGTTGGTCAAACTATCAAAGCTCTTGAAATTGAACATGTCATTGACGAGTTCGAGTATCTTCAATGGAAAAATAGATGGAGTGAGATCAAAAAGGCTATTCTAGAAAAACAAATGCCTAATATAAATTCCAATGTACAATTTGAATTGTGGAGGAACAACGTTAAATTAGGAAAAGTTAGTGATATGATCAAATAGTATCTCAAAAAAGGATGAATTTCCGTTCACATAATTTTGCTCTTCGAGCAGTCTCTGACTGATTACTTATGTGTTTTCACTGTGCTTTCATTGCAGCTTCAGCGGGTTTCACTGATATGTTAAACTCCCGGAATGATCAAAGAAAGGTATTTAATACGCTTAATACTTATTTCACGCAGTCTCTTTTTTCGAAAAGCATTGATACATGGAAATAATTATTATGGAAACCTAGAACAAAAAGCGAATAAGTGATAGTGTTTAGCTAGTATACTTCTTAGTTGTAGATTACTGTATATAGCTACTAGTTTGTTATTTCGATCATTAACTAGCTATGTATACTATTCTGGCGAATCTAGCGCTATGTATTATTAACTGTATCTGTTTTTATCCCACACAATAAAAAACATTTTGTGGATATTTTTTTAAGATAATAGGATCAGAAAAATCATCGAATATAAAACTTGATAGCAGATAAGAATTAACCATTGTTTTTTGATCGAAAACAAAGATTGTATCTGATGCAGTAACAGATGAGAAAAGACTGATCAAAATATTAATAATTACGATATGAGGGACACAACGAATGTTGGCTTTAGTCAGTTCCATCAATTGAAAACAAAGATATATTTTCGATTCTATGCAACAATAGATGATATAACTTGCTGTTTTAGACTACCTGTTAATGAGCTGAAGGCTGGGTAAACCCAAAATAAATGCAGGCTTTAGCCGAGTTCAACTGAAAGTTATAACTATTTCTCGATTACAAAATGGGATCAAGATTATTATCCACAATTTGTCCCACGAACTTCAGACTAAGAGAATTATCTGATAACACCATTCAATCGTAATTTAGTGATACGGTTCTTCGTCTTTGTACTCAGAGTTACTGCGTGCGGGTATGCGCAGTTTACTAGAACAAGTCAACCGTAACCCAAGGTCACAAGCTCGTAGTTGAGAACTTTTTTGAATAGGTTGTATCACCTATAACACGTGATATATCATAATGCGAACATAGAATTTTTTTGAGAGAGTCGTTAATACTCATTATCTGAGAATGCATGCTTTGTATTACAATACAACAAAAAATGAAACATATTCATTCCTTCAGAAAAATTTTACAAGGACAGTCGCACTACCCTTTGGGTACGAAGTAGATCATTATCTTATTTTTTACAGTATCATATATTTTTTGCTTAGGAATAGTTTTATTATACAATATCGTATTATTTTTTGACTTTGATTTTCATTTGAACTAATGTGACCTTTACTAAAGAATGGGATACAAAACAACACAAAAACAACAGGTACAAAGTACTGGCTCGAAGAGCCATTTATCGGTTGAGGAGGTATATGACAAAGAAGAGCTAGCTACAAAGTTAGTAGTTAAGGATCACAATGCGGACGTGTATAGGGTTTTTTATTCACGTAAAAAGTTTTGGAAGTTCCACGATAATGTAACTGAACACCTAAGATCCTTTTCCAAAGTGGTGTATGGAGATTTACCACAATTTCCTAGAATACATGTGGAGTTTGGCTCACTCAATAGACTTCCTGGAACGAAAATAGTTAGTCTACTGAAACAAATCATTGATGGGATGTTAGAAGTGTTTCGTAATAGATATAGTGGAATAATGAACGTTCCTAATTTACCAAATGATTTTGTTGTCATAAACGAGTATGGTCAGAACAGACATGGTTACTGGACTAACGATTTTCACATACAAGCCACTTCATTCGCATTTGCAGACTATAAAGAGGCTAAGGAATTCACTCTTCATGTTCGTTCAAGTTTGCCCGTAGAAGTTGGACGATTCATTAGTCTACAATACAATGACTCTATTCAACTAGTCCCTATACTAGGTTCTACGTATCCTAAAGAATCCCTGCACAAGAAAATTTCTCATTTTAGCCAATTCCTAGGAACAAACGTTAATATCCACAAGAATGAATTATTCGTTAAAAAGTTTCTGGGACTGGAATGCAATGCTCATCCTACTCCAATAGCCGACTGTAACACACTAAACGAATGTGTCCCGTCTAGTTTATCAAATAAGCATGGAATTACGGACGATGTAGACTATCACGATGAAATCAGTTACCATGGAAATGACCTTGCTATCCAACAACGAGCTTCCTCATTTGTGGAACAAGAATTACAGGATGAAAACTTTCACGGTGATAAACAGACAGACATTATACATTCTGGTGAAGCTACGATTACGATATTATCAGCAAAAAAACCTTTGCCTCCGATTGGTAATGAATATGCGGTTGCAGTGAGCTGTCTGGTTTTGCTTTTCTTTATTGCAAATAAGATCAAACAAAACGACACAAGACAAATATTGAGTGGAACACATATTACTAAATCAAAGTCGTCACAGAAGAGAAATAACGATATGTTAAAGGGACAACGGCATCAACGTCAACATAATGGAAGTGCAAGAACTGGAAAGAAACTTGGTCAGAGAAACAGCAATTGCTGGAAACATTGGAAGTTTCATAATACTCCATATATCTGATCTAGAAACTGTTTTCGTAAAAATAACGTAACTAACTGGGTGAGAATGTTAGTTTCCGCAACTGCACTTGTTCGTAGTGTTATATGTATGCAGAGTACTAGTAGGCTTTGCCTAGTTTTCACTGAATCAAGAACATATGAGCCCGTTCCTCACATAGTTTTAGCAATTACATCATCGTATCAATTATACCAGTTCAAACCACCATGAACAACGATGTCAACAAATGCGGAGGTATCCCCTGGATATGCTGGTTATGAGCTACTTCCAGAAATGATTAAGGTTGCGAAGTAACAATTGGCACAAATAACACAAATGCTAAATCAAAAAAATGGGGGCGACATCAAATATTCAAAAAATAGGCGAGTTACATTTATCCACAAAATAGGGGATTTTTGTGTCTACTAGAGAACAGGGTAGATTTTTTGTCTCGTTTACCAACACATGGTTATGGCAAATAATGGTGATTAATTAGTTCAATATAGTTGTTATACATGGCTGTAATGATTGGATCGCATTCAAATGATTACAAAAAATTTTTGATAACAGAAATGGTGCTCATTCATACAAGTCTTCTCTTGTAATATTTGTATGGTAACATATAGGTTAAAAAAAAGGTGTGGATAAGTCTTAGCATATGTTCATGTATCACAGATTTGTATTTGTTTTTTATCTGTATTAATAAACATGATTATATACAAGAAAACACGCACACACATTTAAAACATCAAATTAAAGTTTTTTATTGTATTTTTTGAATTATACATGGTATAGAAGTCGGGTAGCTTATGTTATGGGCATTTTTATGAATTATCAATTTATAGCAGGCGCAGTATCATGATTTATTGGCCTAATACATGTGATCTCAATACATGTGACATCCACTGGAAATCCGGTAGATGTCATGTGTAAGATCATACGTCATCTATATGAAGAAAAATAAAATTAGGCGTATGTTATTGATATAGTAGATTGTTAAAATTGCCACCACAGGCAATTTTGATAGCATCAATATCCCGACTCCTCAATTCTGAAAAAAATGACAATTGTACTGATCGAATACGAGAAATCTTTTCAGGACCAACTGCGCTAAATATTTCGTAAACATTCCTTACCCGAGATATTTTTTTAAGTACTCCTCTAGAGCTTGCACTTGGAAAGAGAGCTTCGATTTCTCTGTTTAACGCCACTCTTGCACTATGATCATTACCATTTTCTGATAAAAGCGTCATGTATATATCTTTGATAGCCTCTCCAAAACGAAAAATAGTCGATACAGCTAAATGAAAGGCATTATTCGCATTTACTTCAGCACGTTCTGATTCATAGTACAAGTCATAAATTCGTTGTAAAATTTCGTTATGTCTCACTTCCACCTGGTCTTGCAAACCAATGAAGTTTTCGCCTTGTTCAGTATTCAGGTCTTGGATAAACAACCGCACAAGTTGGTTTCTACGCTCTGTATGGGTAATTCTTCTAGTGTTGTTCATCGCCCTATCTGTAGATTGTGACCAAGATACCCTCTGGGTACTCCTTCAGAATGTAGATTCATCTGTTAAATTGATAGGTCTTGCTGACCGATTTGGATTCCTGCACCTGGTCATGCGTGAAATTTGAATTTGAGAAATAGGGTTAACAGATGTATCAAGATTTGGAGATATATATGGAGGATTTGTGGTAATATCTGTGGTGGAAGAAGTATTGTCGAAGGTCATGGTTGATGTGTTGTCAGGGAAAAGACCTGGCCCTGTGTACTCAATACTCTCCATGGGCTGAGGACTGGTTCCAGTTGTGAGAGGTTCGTACAGATAATCAGAACGACATTCTGGACATCGGCTAGTGTTATTATGACAGAAGTCTTCTATGAAACAGCTTGCATGAAATACATGATCGCAAGGTCTTATGACGCATCCTTGTATTGGAGTCACTTCATCAAAGCAAAAACAGCACACAACCGTTTCAGGGGGTTCAATCCCATCTATGATAAACTGTGGAGCATTCGATGACACAATTCTCAAAGCTATGCGGGTGGACTCTTTGAGAGAAGCCATCAAAGGAATAAGGTTCTTTTTTCGTACCTATAAATATCTAATGATCTGCAGGGGATGAAGATCTATGGATGTTCTATTAGTTAAATGGGTAAAAAATATGCCCAAATATCAAATGATCTACAGGGGTACAGATGTTCTCTTTGTTAAATAGGTAAAAGATATATCCGAATATCATCACTGCGTATAAAAACAAGAATTTATCCTCTTTTTCTATCAAGGCTTATTAATAGACTGTGGAACTATAGAAGTTAAAAATAGACGACAGTGACATGAGCGTGAAACTAAGTGTAATTATTCTTATGTCAACTAACATATGATAACATTTTATTTCACGGGTATAAGATTTTTTCGCTAAATATGGAAGTTTACATAAAATTGTATATGCCTTATGTAACAAAAAAAAAAAAATAATACGTAATAACATTAATGCCTAGTATAGTAATCACAAAATCTCAGTTGTTGTATCAAATTTTTGATGTCACGTAATAACATTGTTTGAGAAGCTAATCCGTCAGAATCCGTACTGTGTAGTTCTACAAACTGTAAGTTTATTTTATTTTCGATAATAATTCCATAATACTTTCCATTTTTTGTTCAATTTTATCCATTTTTTCTTCCATTTTTTGTTCCATTTTATTCATTTTTTCTTTAAGTTCTCGTGTGAGCTCTTCTTTCGTTTGTTCTTTTCGCATCTCTAGTTTATTATCTTGTTTTTTCTTTTTATCTTCCTTGCTATCTTGTTCTTTCTCGCTATCTTGTTCTATTCCAATATATTTTATAATACGATCTAGTTTATTATTTTGTTCTTTAAGTTCTTGTGTAAGCTCTTCTTTTGTTTGCTTTTTATTATCATCAGTAAGTACCACTAACTCTTTCAATTTCTCACTGATAATTGGAGGATAATTAAATACAGTCAGTTTATTATCAATTGCATTTATTAATTTACGAACCTCAGTAAGAGGTATATCATAATAACTTAAAATAGTTAAAATATGTTAATAAAATGTACAAAAACTAAAAAATTAATATTGGCAGTATAATTAATACTTACATCTGATCTGGAAACCATTCCTTCTTTTTACGTTGCCATGGTAACATATAAAATAATTCAATCTCCATAATAATCTTTAAAAGAAAGTAAACTGCTAGTTAGTAAAATAAAATTGATATAATCAATAATGTAAAAAAAAGTTACCCGTGCTTTTTGAAGTAAAAATTCTTCTTTTTTGTTATAATCATCAATTGCTAGGTTGAGCAATCCAATAAATAAATTCATAAGATAAATTACTGTGAAGAATGTAAAGGTAACCAATAAAATGGTCATAACAGAATGTTCACGATAAGTAAATGGTGATAAAGATCCGGAATCACCTATAATTATATTAATAAGTTAATAAAATATTTATTTTTAAAAAAAACCGGTTTATAAATAAAAAAATAAAATTATTACCAGTGAGAAGCTTATATACTGCTAAAAGAGAAGTGGGGAACCAATTAAACAAATTTGTATTTGAATCAGGATCTTGAATTATTGTACTATTACTTATAGTTCCATTTGGATTAACAAAATCATATTTAGTTGCAACATTCCGTGGATCATTATCATCATTAATACTATTTGATCTTAGAACAATGAAAAATGCTTGAGCGTATCCAAGTACTATAAAAAATAAGAGCACTAAAAATGGAAAAACTTTATTCGCAACGCCAATTATTATGGCAAAATAAATTCCATACGATTCAATTACTCTAAAAAATAATAAAAATTTAAAACTCAATATTATAATAGATATCGCCGTAAGCCAAAGTGGTTGGCTTTTATTAATAAGCCAAAAAATGGATGCTATAATGGGTAAAAGATAAGCCCCTACATCTATTGATGATTAAATCAAGTTAATTTTGTTTAAATGTAAAGCAATTAAATAAATGTTACTTACCGAATAAATTCCAAATATCATCTAAATAAATTTTATAATTCCATAGACATTGTCGAATTTCAAAAATTAAAAATATTGAGCCAAATATAATAGAAATTATAAAAAGTAATTTAAAATAAAGATCAGGGATAAACTTTTGTTCTAATGTAGAAGCTAATGAATAACAAATATAAAAAATTGTATAAAATAACCAGATCAGATAATAGTAACGTTTTCCAAAAGTTTTCCATTTAAAATCTATAATTGCGGCAAAATTCCACCAATTATAAAAATTATTACTATCTATATTACAAAATAGAATAGATTTTTGTTTATATAAAAATTTATTCCAAATACTATTACTTTTTGGTATCATCATGATTATTTTTAGTCCAGTGATCAATTTTTTTAGTATTGTGATTATTTTTGATTTAATATCATGATCTTTTTCAGTTTCACAGTTTTCATGGTCATTATTTTTGGAGTCATCTTGGTATACATAGATTTGAAGAAAAGGAACAATGAAATTGACTATTTGGATTTCTTCCTCTGCCCTTAAATACCGAATTAATCCTTTATATATTGCTAAAATAGGCTTAAAATAGTTATTTTCCATATTCGATCCCTTAATGTAAATATCCCTGTATGAATGAAGTGAAGCATTTTTTGAATTCCCAGTCCACCAAAAATAAGGAGATAACATAATAGAAGTAGATGAGATATATTTAATTATGAAATCAGGATAATAATCACACAATTCTGCTAAGTTTAAACTAATAATAGTCATATAATTTTCGGAATAATCTTGAGTTGTTTCAATAATGTGTTGAATAGCCTGTTGTTGTTTTTCTTTAATTGCTTTTTTTAGCATTTCAATTCCAAATTTTGGCGATACTAAATTATCATTTATATTATTTTCAGCTATATATCCTCTCCAGCTTCCACTCCCTATTTCCATTGAGAATGGTATTGAGTGTTTTGAATCATCAAATTCATTTTTTAAAATTTTTTCAATAAATGGCTTAAAGTGTTTATTAATATCGCGATCTTCTCTGAATTTGTTACAAATATTATTCCATTCATTATTATGCCAATGATATCGAGTTTTAAGACCATTTTCATTTATTGTACAAATACTGATTGCTGACTCACTAATTAGTACCAAATCCTGGTTATTATTTAATAGTTTAATTGAGAGTATATTAGAAAAACCCATTAATGCTATTCGATATCCATTATTTTCTTCAATTCCTATATAATTCAAACCGTAATCATTATTATAAAGAACAAGTTTACCAAGACCAATATTTTTAATTTCAACATCATCTTTTAACACAATCACTTCGTTATTTGATACAACATTTTTAATTTCATCTTGGTTAATGATTTCTTTAAGCATGCTTTGTATAATTTTTAAGGTAAAAAAAGTATAAATACTATTTATCTTGTTTGATATTTGTTCCAATTTATTTTCATCGATTCCATTTAAACCATTTGTGACGCAAACATTACCATTATCAATGAAAATTTTTCTATTTAATTCAGTTATCACATTTGTTTTTCCATTAAAACCATCGGAAATGACAATTTCATCATAAACTTGATAAGGATCTACAAGTTTACCACCATTTTCATGATAAATGAATAATCTTTCAGTATTGTTCAAAGTTATGAACTGCACACCACAGCGACTATACTCACTATGCTCATCTGCGAATAAATTATAATTAGAAAATCTATTATATAAAAATGTACTGTATGTATTGTAAAAGTAATACTCACTCTTATAAATCAGCATTCCATTTTCCATTGAATATACGACAGTGTTACCAAATCCAGGTGCCGCCAATAGCGCTTGATTTTTATTCACTGTTATTTGACGCCCCAGACCCGAATAATCATGGTATTTTCTTTCTAAATTCATTGTCAATAAATCAAATTGATGCATTTTATTACCGCAAACTAATAGAAATAATTTTGTTTGGTACATAAAACATTCGAATGATCTTTCATTTAAACATTGGGGAATTTTTATATCATTAATTTGAGAATATTCCCAAGGAACTGTATTTTTTGGTTTATCTGTGAAACAGTACTTGTAAATTTTGCGATCTTTTACTAATACACGAATTAAATCACCATTAGGAAGGAATCCAATAACATCATAATAAAGAGCAATATTTTGATAAACTTGATGCTTTAGTTTAAGAAATCGATCACTACTAGTACGATCACTATTTAAATCAATCAACCCTACAATTAAGAATATAAGCTATTAATTAAAACATAAAATTAGATTACTATTATTTTGAGTCAAAATAAATACTTACAATAATTTTCATCATCACGTAATAACAAGATTTTTTTACTTAGTACAAAATAGTTTAACATATATTCGGCGATTTCATTGATTTTATCAATCTTAAAATAAACATCGGGTTGTGATCCATACTCTTTAATTGACCATCCAAGAACTGATTTATCTTGAATACTATAAGTAACAACATAATCATCTAAACCATATTCTTCATTGTAAGTACTAGTATCCATGTAATGAGAAACAAAAATTCGATCAATTGATTTCCTATGTTCTTTAAAAGGATCATCCTTCGTTTCTGGTGGAGTTTTTTCAATTTCTTCCTCATGTTCTTTTATATTATCAGGAATATCAATTTTCATTTCTGATGCGGATGTATTATTTTGAATTTCAACTTCCATTATTGCGTGAATGAAATTTTATTTATAAAAATTTATGAAAAATATTTTTTTTTTACGCTCCTTTTATAAAAAACTGATGAGTTTATAAAACTTATTTATTTTATTAAAATTTACCATTCATATTAATCATAATAAATATGCACGCCAAGAAAATTAAATTTTTTTAACGATGAAGTTAATTTCATTTAGTTAGACAAAAAAAGTAAAAGTTAATATTTCATCATGCAGAATGTTTGGTACAAAATATTGCGCCAGAGAGAACAATTATTTTTATTGTAACTTGTCTTTATTTTTGATTGTGCAGGATAAAATAGGTTAAAATCAATAACATTTTAATCTGTGCCATTCAATTTTGTAACAAATTACGAGTTCTCTTCTATTATTACATGTGAAATTTTATTTATTTATGTTCTAATGCATGAATAAGTTAAAAAAAAACCAAATTTTAAGATTATCATCAAACTATCTTATCTTTTTATTTATTTATAAAATGAGTTTCGAATAATAAATAATTCCGTGATACCGATTTTAGTGCGACAGAAGTTGCGACAAATTGAGATTACTAAGACATTTAAAGAGCGTGAACAATGAAATAACGGTAAATATAAAACAAATATCAGTGGTTAAAAAAAATTTATCATCCAGTATGTGGGAATTTTACAGCAATCCATTTGGCTTATTGGCTTACCAATTTGCCTAATCAATTGTGCATCAATTTAACCGAAAGCTATAAAAGGTCATATCAATCAGACACATATATACATATATCCTGACAATCATTTATTATTAAACGCCAATACTAGACCTCTTATGACTGACTCAATTAAAAAGATACACGCTTTTTTTTTAAGCTTTGACTGTGTACAAAAAAGTTCCAATAATATGCCAAAGCGATAAAGTTAGCTTATTTAATTGGATAAAAAAAGTAAATTAAATATTTCATCATGCGCCAGATAGGAACGATAAAAAAAATTATTTTTATTGTAACTTGTCTTTATTTTTTATTGTGCAGGATAAAATAGGTTAAAATCAAACAATTTATTATTAATCTGTGCCATTCAATTTTGTAACAATTTACGAGTTCTCTTCTATGATTACGTATGAAATTTTGTTTATTTATGTTTTAATGCATGAATATTTTAAGATTATCATCAAACTACCTTTTTTTTATGTTAGTTCGAATAATAAATAATTCCGTGATACCGATTTTAGTGCGACAGAAGTTGCGACAAATTGAGATTACTAAGACATTTAAAGAACGGGTAACATTATGAACAATGAATATAAACAAATATTAGTGGTTAAAAAATAAAGTAAAAAATAAAAATTTATCATCCTGCCAATCTGCCCATCAATTTAATTGAACGCTTTAAAAGGTTAACAATGACATATCAATCAGATATATATGCAACAAAATATTCTCCAGTTGTACTATTGTTGTAAGAACGTGATCAATATAATAAAACGATAGCTGTTTTGATTGTCCAATAACAAATTACATTAATCCGGTTAAGCAACGCCATAACGGAATTTTATTATTCCAAAAGGTTAATTTTGAACGACAATACGGAAAAAATTATCCGCAATTAGTTGTGATACGTGGCACTTTACAGACGATTTGTGGCAAACCAACCGAAAAAAGCCACGATTGCATTTTATTATCACCCGTTTAGTAATGATATGCTACGCAAGTGACCACAAGATTATCACAAAACGTGCAATGATATAATTCGTATAACGTCAATTGCAGCATATATAATATTTGCATCCCACAGAAAAAATGTCCTGCTTTACAAATTATTTCTTTCTTTGGTCAAGCCGAAAAGCAATAAAATTTTTCATTATAACTGTTGTGCTACTACAATCTCATACAAATTATTTTTGAAAGAGAGGAGGGTTTTATGGATAACGAATTTTGGTATACATGAACGGGTTTGACTGTTGGGATCTACATATTGTAAAGAACTCACTTGCTCTGGGAACAAAAGTTATTTGTAGGATCATGAGAAGAATACATTTCATCATTTTCCTAAGTTCCTTATCCTTACATAGAAATTACTGGTCAGACATCCCGCTACTTTGGGAACTAACGGCTATTGGATATGAAATGATACGTAGCTTAACAATTTTATATTTGTGGACGTTTCAATGGAATAGATTGCGGAAGGATGAAACTAAAAATGGTAATATATGACACTTTCCACATGAACGTAACCGGCCAGCAAACTTGGTCGCATAGGAAAAATGTATACGCCAACGCCTAATGAAATGTCGATAATATTTCTCACGCCCGTGCCTACAAATATTTCATGAACGCAACTTTTGTTTTCGCCCGCTTCCTACAACTAATAGAAATCGCCATCATAGAAATGGCCACTATTGAGCTTATTTGTATGGTTCAGCACGATAGGGATCTTTGTAATGTCATTGTCGAAAAAAGTCAGACCATAACCGAAATTTTTAGTGCAATCCAGAGGGCAAAATCTCCCAGGTTCGACCCACCATATACTGTTCCTACGATGTGGAAAGTCGCCATAGAAAACGAACACCTCCAATATGTCAAAATCCAAGATATTGATATCCGGGCCATCGACGAGAAAGAAAAAGTAGTCCTTTCTATGACACGAAGTATTCAAGAATATTGGCCGGACGAAGAACCTATTTCCGGCTATATTCACGTTATGGTTGCTAATCTTCCAAAGGAAACCTTCGTAAGCCAAACAAATATTCGCATACCAAATTTCGAAACAAGTGTGAATATCGCCATACCAGGACAGCGTGTTTATGTGCCAGAAGGAGGTTGGAGCTTCTTACGAAATATGTTTTAAGCGCACCGAGGCATTAACTATTATCTATTGTTCGCAGCTTTTTTTGCGTTACCGTCATGGGACGAGTCTAGTCCATCGGGACCTACACGGCTAGCTCGAGCTAAGGAATGCAAATACTGCGAAAAAATGCATACTGGTCCCTGTGTGTGCGTCACTTGTAAACGTTTCCACTATACCGATAGACATGATTATCCGCATACATGGGGATGTATTTGCGCTATCTGTAACAAGGACAACCTACACAATGGTTGGCATTATTGTACACCAATTAACAAAGAACTATGGCGAGACAATTTCGAAAACTGGAAAAGTGGCGACTTTGAAGTCGACAAGCTTATCCAAGACTCGCAGTTAAATGCAAATGAAATTGACGAGCTGATGGAATGGATCGAGTATTCCAACTTTGTTGACGTAGAGAAGATTGGAGAAGGAGCGTATGGAGTCGTTTATGTCGCTACTTGACAAGATGGTCCGCTCAAGACTCCAGGGTGGGACCACATCAACAAATGTCCGGATAGGTGGGGACCTACTAAGGTAGTTATCAAAAAGCTAAAAGGCGGGTCTAGTCAAAGTACGGACTTTTTAACCGAAGTGAGTGTCTCTTATTTTATGGTAATCCCCACACTTTACGAATATATGCTCTGTACGTGAACTGACGACTTTTCTTCATGATATTTGTTTTTACGATAACCCGCTGGTGGACACTCGTTGCTATTTGTTCTGACGCTATTGTAGGTCTCGTATAATTTGCGCTTGGGCTCAAAAGCTGATGTTAGTCGCATTTACGGACTAACATTTGACAGCGCAACACAAGGTTATGGGATGGTAATTGAGTACAACAAGTATGGCGATATGAGACGAGCTATGCGAGAAATTGCCGACAATGAATTGTACAAAAAAAAGGGATTGTCGTTTGGATTGTATGTGTTTGAATTCATTAGGAACCTGAATTACAGCCTAAGAACTATCCACCGAAGCGGTTATTGCCATCGGGACCTACACTTTGGTAATGTTCTAATCGGGGGGGAGATACACCTACTATAATGCAAAAAAATTTCTCTAGCACTACTAGGTGGGAGTTACACCGCGTTATTTCGGACTTCGGTTTGTGTACCCCTGCAGACAAGAGTTCTTTAGATAACGGAATATATGGAGTTTTGCCATTTATGGCCCCAGAAGTGCTAAGGGGACGTAAACATACCAAGGCATCTGATATATATGGCTTTGGGATGGTAATGTATGAACTACTAACTGGCAAGCCGCCTTTCTTTGGCGAACGACAGGATTTGGGTCTGATAATAGCAATAATTGAAGGGAGCCGCACGTTCCACGATATACGCCACAGTTCTACAGAAAATTAATGGAGCAGTGTTGTGACTCTGAGCCTTCGAAACGTCCAACTTCCGATGAAATTTTCGACAAATTGAAAGATTTGGACCCCTCTGTGGTGTACAATGAAGACGTTTATAGGATTATGCCACTTATAAGCGAGGAACAAGAAAAACAATGGAGGGAACAACTGCTGGATAGGGATACCACAGCAAGTCTTCAGCAAATGTCGCTTTGTAGCACCCTCATTTCCATTGACTCCTCTAGCTTGGAACAGAATAAAGAATATCCTAGTAATAAATTTGATATAAGTATGTTGTGTTAGCGGATTTTGTTCCTTTCTAAATTCCTTTGGTAGTTACGAAGTGCGAATGCTTCGGTTATCGTACTCTTTCCAGCGATCATGTTCTTACACTTCTGTTCATACTTTTTAATCATTAGACGACAGTACCGAATTTGCCTTGAACACTGAATTTATCAATCGAGTAAAACTCCAAGAATGAATTCCATATTCTACCTCGTACCTGAGCGTCTTGCCGCTCAACCACGTTCTGTATCCATTTTTTACAATTTACCCACATTATCAATTACGTAGATAAATAATAGACAGATGTCCACAAAAACAAATCTCCATGATTTTCCTCGTTCCTCAAAAAATTATGGAGGGGTAGTTCCTGTGTTTTCCTTTAGTTTCTTTTCGTTTATTTTCGAGATGCTCGCATTGTGTTATTATAGCAAAAAAGTTTATAACAAAAAGAAGCATTTTATAGCATAATAAAGGCAAACGATTTTATCTCCAGTTTAAACATGCTTCGTGTCGTAGTTTTCATGTCTGTTTCTTCTGAATCGGTTAACTGTTTAATCACATACTTTGGTTCTCACATAAATTGTATTGTCTCCCGAAATAAGCACAGGAGTTTCTACGAATTGATCATATAAAGTATATGTTACAGAAATAGATTGTTTACAAATCCAATAACGGATATTCATACTTTTTTAGTACCATCAGGTTTTCGTTCCAGTTCCTTTTCAATAGTCTGTTCGTTTAAAAATTGTAGTGTTATGTAAAGAACTGTTAAGTTGTTATTTTAATTTTAGTGTCGGCAATTACATTATTGCCTCCCAAATATACGTGATTCGATCCAGTGTAACGTCCAGATGGTAATCAACACCACATTAGGTACGATTTTTTCAACGATGTGATTGTTTTACCATTCTGAAAGAATTCTCCAGGCGCTTTTTACTTAAACTAACCGGATTGAAAATTTCACGGTACAAATTTTGTTAACATTGTTAATACTCAAAAAGACATACAAGTAAAAAAATGATCACTGGCTGAATTAGGCGCAGCATTTAATCTTCGTACCATGTGTCACGGTCTCGTTTTTTTACTGCGGATAAGAACACGTGACAATTATTTCTCTGTACTACATGAGGAAGACTACGTAATGAAAAGCCAATCGGTCCCATTATTGGTTACTACGCAGAACAAATTATGAGGGTATTATCCACACCATATTTAATAATGCGTCATCAGATACACAGTATCCCTTGGATATCATTTGAACTTTTTTTACTACGCCTTTCTTATGCCGGTGCCTGAGCGTCTTGCCGCTCAACCACGCTCTGTATTCGTTTTTTACAATTCTCATACATTATCAATTACGTAGCTGAATAAATAGGCTAATGTAGGCAAAAAAATCTCCATGATTTTTCGAGGAACGAGGAAAATAATGGAGTGAATTCAATTGGAGAATGTCATTACACAACTAAATTAATTGTATGCATGTACGCCAAAAGTCATTGGGTACTTCTTGTAACGAGTCAGAATGACTTAGTAATATTACGAAGTATACTGTTTAAAGTGATCTGTTACAAACAAGAATCTCATATATCCCCTATGAATTTGTCAACAGAATAAGGACTTTGATCCACACACTGAACTTTGCTCCAACTGCTGTAGGCACGAGCTATATCAAAGTAAAAGTAATCATTATAGAAATACCCGTACTCTAATCGCAGACGCAAATATTGTATTTCGGGATGGGGGAATTGCACACCAATAGGCAACCATGGGATTTCAAAAGGCATTCAAGGACATCCGTAATTACACTTTTTGTGTCTTCACTGTGTTACTGCATGAATCTCAGACCATATCCACACTGGTGATCAGTTAGAGAGTGCTCGAAGATCAAAATTATTCTTCCTTCGGGATGTTTTACTGGAATGATGAATGCGGGAAATGATTATAATAGACAATTTTTAACACATTTTTGCTTGTATACGTAGCCTAGTAGAACTATCTGAAGGGTGCGTATTTGCCTCTCCCTTTACCAGTGGAACCCGAAGGAAAAATTATGCTCACCACCGTATATGGAAATCACCTGAAGGATCATGGAGCGTTCTACTGAGCATGATACAGGTATGCTGTTATTTGTAAAAGGATCTGCCGATCAACAACTAGTTTTATTTACATCGTTACAATTTAACCGAAGGAGGTAATTGTAATACTAAATTTGTGTACAAAAATAAACTATTTAATCGTAATGTAAGTTGTACTGGCGTATCACAAACTGGTGATCTCGTATGGCGCAGTAACTATTTTTGTACTTCATGAGATTCAGGCCGTTCCCAAGCACCTCCCTCAATGTAATTGGCTAGTGATTGAAATGGTGCACAAGCTTTACGATCAATTGAAATATAAATGGAGATCAGTGCTTGAGCAATTTCTATCTCTATCTCTCTTTTTATCATGCCTAAAGCTAATAAAAAAAAGACTTTGGCTCCGGTTCCAGCTATTCATACCCACCTTTTACAAACTTAACAAATAATTTGCCTTTGCAACAAAAACAACAAACTAATATTTTATCACAACAATACCAAATGAATAATTCGTCATTATTGCAACAAAATAATTTGTCATTACAACAACTGCAACAACTTCAGTATGATATCACTGACTCTTTAAATGATACAACAAGATACGAAATGGTAAAAAATTATTCTTTTATTATAAAATATAATATCAGATATTGTATCGTGTCAATAATAATATGATTTTTTTTTAGGTGGCTTTGCCTTCTCATATTGTGCATCATGATAATTCACAATTTTCTAATGTAGTTGCTCCTATAGTTACTGAATAAAGTTCTATTCCAATCTCTACTCATATTACCCACCCACTAATAAAATTAACCGATGGGTTTCATCAGAAGTTCGTATGCTCATTGAACAAGCAGGAAAACATCAGCAAGCATTACAATGAGCGAAGGATCCAAGGAGAAAGGAAGAATATGGGATAAAATTATATCTACAATTCAAAACTCTGATATGGCAAGTTCATCTTTAAAGGAGCGTACAAAGGCGTCCATTCAACAAAAATGGGACTCCCTCCTTCAGAAATATCGTGATATTAAGGATAAAATTTCAAGGACTGGTGAAGAACCAATCCAAAATGAGTGGGAATTCTTTCGTGACATGGATGAATATTTAAAAGAAGATCCAAGTATCACGGCACCCATTACTGTTGATTCAATTCATGGAGTCAAACATAAAATTCAAAAACCTGAAAATCAAGATGAAGAGGTATTTTGCTTAATTATTTATTTATACATTATCTGATTTGACTAAATTTTATTATAATTTATATAGAATAATATTAAAAAATAAAAAAATTCACGCTCTGCTGATGAAGAAAAGGCAAATGTAGAATAGTTTCGGTCTTTTATTAAAGAACAAACCGAAACCATTACTGAATCATGAAAAATCAATTCCTTCATGCTTCAGAGATTCAGCAAAGACAGCATAGTGAACAAATGGAAATCTTCAGACAATTTTTAAACAAATTTTAACTAATAGATTGAATAATTAGTAATCTACGTAGTAAATAGTAATCATGTATCTTAGTAAGTGAACAAATAATATTATTTTATAAGCGTAAACCTACTACAAATTATATAATACATTTTATTGCATTAAAAGGTCAGCCAAATATTCTCTTTTTTGAGTACCTGCTGTTTCTTCTCTCCCATCATTTTCTGCTTCAAATTCACTATAAATATCTATGTCTTCTTCTATTTCTTCTATTTCCCTATTTATATCATCTTCTAAAGGCAACAAATCATTCATATCAATACAGAAATTATGTAAAATACAACAGGCAAATATTATTTTATTAATTCGTTCAATATCAGTACAGTAAAGTTCTTTTAATAAAATTCTCCACCGCTCTTTTAAATGTCCAAATGCTCGCTCAACAACCATTCTCATTGAAGAAAGAACTTTATTGAAATGTTTTTCTTGATGGTTTAACATATAATAATCAGGAAATGCTTTATAAGATATGTTCGAAGAGAATAGTTGCATTTGTTATAGTATTATTGAAGGTCAGAAGGTAGTAAATATCAAATATTCTTTGCATTTGAATATTCTGATATCTTTTATTTGCTATAATGATTTGTAGTATAAAGAATAATACAGCATTTTTCTGGTGACGGCCTTGCTGTTGAAGATCCATAATGTAAATTAGAAAGAAGGAAGTATGCTTGAGCAAGCTTTTTTGTTGCTCAATCAATGATTAATTTTAGCCAATCATCATAGCTCTATTAAAAAAAAAGATGGTTTACAGCTCCGGGTTTTTTTGACTTAAATGATCAACATGCCAAGCTTTTTTAGCCAATCAAATCATTCAATAAATTCATTGAGGGAGGTGCTTGGGAACGGCCTAAATTAAAGAAGTCAATACTTTAAGGGTAGTACGGTTTATAAATTTAGTATGTACGATAGACAAATTACCGTACTACAGTAATAACTGAAATATGAATCTTTGACTAATCAGCATACTTAAACGAAAAGACAAAAATGGACTTTCATAATAAACAGGAAAAATACTTTTCAATGAGAAAAACTATACTTTATACTGGCGATTGTTTATTCATTGGAATTTTCTTTTCAATGTATATCACTATATTCTCATAGTTGTGTAGCATAACTTTTTTATAGAAAAGTGGTTAGTAAGATAAATAGAGCGAAATCTTCAAGAAAATTATTGTAATATGTATCGGTAGTGTGAAATTGAAGAAATCCATATTTTAAAATAAATAGTAAATACCATAAATGTAGTTAATTTTCCTGTGGATCTACGTCACGTGCTTGTTATGGGTATTCGGAAAATATTCATGATGGCTCCACAGAGAAATGTAAATTGTCCTAGCTAAAACTATGCTTCGTTCACCATTCAAATATGTCACCATATTTCTTGTAATTATAACCGTAAATTCTTTGGTATCCCTTTTAGACTGCAAATAAAATTGAGGCAAATTACCAACAAATGGGAAAAATGGATTTATAAATTATAATAATACCGCACTACATAAATCGTTAACACAGATACTTTGTATCAAAACTTTTGTTGTCATTTTCCTTTTTTTCTTTGATTTTCAGTTTTTTTTCAACAATCTAGGGAATTGAGTCGACCAATTCAAAATCGATCATGGTCGATCAAGTCAAGTGACTCGACTAATGATTTTGTGTATCGAGTACTCGAAAAATTAAAATCGATCAACATATAATCGAATAAATTTGCAACACGTAAAATCGATTATATAATACTCGAATAAAATAAATCGATTAAAATATTAATCATGCTTTAATGATAAAATTGGTTAAATAAACGTGATAAACCCTTAAAATAGCAACTTCGCTAATTTTTCTTTGTAACAAGTAAGAAAGTTTCTTTCTTTCACACTCTCTACTTATAGTATTAATAAACTCTTTTAACGTAAATAATGCCTCCAAAACGTGCAAATAGTTCCACTGAATCTTTACACGCATCAAAACATTTGGCAAGTGATATTACAGATGAACAAGAACCACAAATTATCCCAAAATCTGCAAATAAAACCAGTTGGGTGTGGGATTACTTTGTAGAGAAAACAGACGGGCGTGTGTATTGTCAATATATAGAAAAAGATGGTGAAAATGAAATAGTGTGTGGCGCAAGTTTGCTATATAAAACACAAACTTCAAGTATGAGTTATCATTTGGGTGATAAACATAAAGTGTTTAATAAAAAAAAGGAGCAGGTAAATAAAATTGTTAAATTGAATTAATTTTAATAAATAATTAATAAATTTTCTTTTGTTTTATTGAAATAAGCAACTTAAAATAGATGATCAAATTAAAAAATTCACTCCACATAAAGAACCCAAACAGCAATATTTACGTAATGGTCTTACAGATTGGCTGGTTACTGATGGGCGACCATTTGCTACAATTGTAGGAGAAGGTTTTAAACGGTTTATAAAAAGAGTGGATCCTGCCTTTATTGTACCATGTTACAGAACACTAAAAGCTGATATTGGAGCTGGTTATCAAGAAGCACTTTTGCAAATGAAGCAATTGATCAACAAAACTTGTACTTATGCAGCTATTACAACTGATTTATGGACTGCCCGTAATAATCAAGGCTATATTGGTATTACCGGTCATTGGTTAACTCCTAATATGGAATTATATGATATCCTTATTTGTATTGATCTTATTAAATATCCTCATACAGCTGAAAATATTCGTTTAGCATTAGTAAAAAAAATTCAGGAACTTCATTTAAATGATAAAGTAAAACATGCAGTTACAGATAATGGGGCAAATGTAGTAAAAGCGATTAGAGAGTGGGATGGTGTAGATAGGATTGCATGTACTTCTCATACGCTTCAGTTATGTGTAATGAAAGGATTGCGTAAAATTAAGTCATATGCATGTAGATTTCGAAAACTTAATCAATTTTTCAATTCACCTAAACAAGCTGAACGTCTAGAACGAGCACAAATTGAAATTGCAAATTTAAATAAAGAAATTACAAGACAAACTTTAACATCATCTGATAGGGAATTACAAGATTCCAATGAACCAATTAATATTCCAGGTGGTTCTCTGCAAATCCTTCGTACTATTGCTGATTGTAAAACAAGGTGGGGATCTACTTTAGCATCTTGGAAAAGATTATTAGAATTAAAAGAAGCAATAAAAAGGACGCTAGTAACTTTAAGACTAGATTCAAACAGTAGCGCAATAAAAGATTGGAAAAAATTAAGAAAAAGATATTTAAAAGATTGTGAATGGAAATTATTAGAAGAATTGTGCAAATTATTTCAACCAATTGAGCGTGCAACCACATTTTTGGGAGGTGAAAAATATTGCACAATATCCTTAATATATTCAACTTTAGAATCTATTAGATTTTACTATACACCTTTAATTGAAGATGATGATGAAAATGAAGAAGGTATTGAAGGTAATGGCGATGAAAATTTTTAATTGTTTGAAAATTTTTTTTATTTTTTTATTTCAACTTCTAATTTTTAATAATTGTTAATGTAACTATAGATGATGATGATGAATTAGAAGATGATGATGAAGAAAGTGATGATGAGAATGAGGGGGAAAGTGAGTCAGATGAAGAGGAAGAAGATGAACAGCGTATATGGCCAAATGTTACTACAAGACAACAATCTCAACATCAACAACTTCAACAACAATCTCAACAACAACAATCTCAACATCAACAACATCAACAACAACCTCAACGTCAACATCATCAACAACAGCTAAATACTGCATCTATAATTAATAAAGTTCAAAAGGAAATTTATGGTGCTTTATTTGATTATTGGAATGATCCTCCTATGGCTATGCTTTTGGCAACTATTCTTGATCCCCGATGCAAAAGAACACATGGTTGGCCTAATGAATTGCGAGAAAGAGTAAAGGTTGAACTGAAAGTTCAGTATGATGAGATTAAGCCTCAAAATAATACACAACCCGAAGAAAATTTTTCTAATAATAATTCATCAATTGACCGTTTTCACGCATATATTTTTGGCCCTCAAGTTATAGAAGAAAATGAAGACACTGAATTTGACAATTATTTTAGGACTCCTCAAGCTTCTTACGATACCAATCCTTTTCAATGGTGGCAAAATAATAAAGATTCATTCCCAGTGTTATATGAATTAGCTCGTAAATATTTATGTATACCAGCCATGTCAGTTCCAAGTGAAAGACTATTCAGTGATGCTGGAAATCAAATTTGTGAAGAAAGGAACCGGTTAAAAGCATCTACAGTTACTGAATTACTATTTCTCAAGAGAAATAGCGAATATTTTAATGTATTTTAGTAGTTTGTTTGACATGTACTGTATGTCAATTTAATAATAATTTTGAAACTATGTAAAATTGATGGTTCCTTATAAATAAATAATGCGAAAGTATAAAACTGCATAAATACTATTATATTTATTTTTTTATTTATTTTAATTTACTAATAAAATACTAATTATTTATGACATTTAATCGATTAATTGTTCGATTAATTGTTCGAGTTTATTAGATCGAGTATACCTGATCGAACTTTAATCGATTACAGCTTATTAGTCGATTTTGGTCGATCTTGCCTAAAAAATTTTAACCAATTAATCGAACAATGATTTTGGGTGTCGACTCAATTCCCTACAACAATCTTTCTTCTAATCAAATTACATATATTTTTTATATTGAACAATATTACTGTGCAAATTTAAGAATTTAACTATTTGAACAATAAAAACATTAACTAAAAAATTTTTTATGCCCATTTACGGATTAAAATGATATTCTAATATTATTTGTTTTTCGTAAAATTTATAGGTGGAGTAAAAAAAGGCGCATGAAGGAATAAAAACAACAATCTCAATGCAAGTACTATACTAATGATGATAAACATTCATTTATCTATAGAATACTGTGCGATGTCAGTGTATCGTCTAATATAGGTTCGTAACGCTTAATCTGTTTTAAAAGCGTGATCAAGAATGTTAGCAACTTGTATCAAAATGACATATTGGTAAATTAAAGGACCGAGTAATTTTCCTTACACCTAAAAGATTTATGGTTCTAAATGGCCTGTCTCATTACAGTAATATCACCAAGACCATCAAAACTATTTGGAATTGCGGCCTTTAAAGGATACACCATTTATATTTTAATTAATTTATTAATAATTATTTTAATTTTTATAAAAGAAAAGCACTTTATAATAATATTATACAATTACATTATTTTAATAGGAAATAGTTATCATATTATACAATACATCGAATTTAAACAACTTTTTTTTTATATTGTAAATTAGATGTTTGTATATAATAAATAAGTTTAGATCGGTGAATAATTTAACAGATATCCAGTAACTGTTAATTAACCGATTATTGTAATTAAAAAAAATTTCTTTTCCCTAATCCATTTATTAATAAAAGACGTAATGATCATAAAACATTTACGTTTATGGAGTTAAATCAAGATATTCACCTTGACACAAAATTATAGATTTGATGGCAAACTAATTAATATATCATTTACAATTATTAATATTAAAGCTACAATAATGATTATTGGGAAGAACTTAATAAACTATTTACTTTAATAGATGGATAATTGTGAGCCAAAGAAGAATTCTTTATTATATTGACCATTTCTAAGTGTAAAATCAATTTTAAAATATTAAAAAAGTAATTCAAAAAAAAAAGAAGCAAGTTTCCTTACTAGACTATCTCATCATAATTAACATGAGACTATCCTTCGAGAGCTTAGAACTTGATGATCTTATAAAGAGTTTAATGTTTAGCAAAGAGCCGATATCCTACAAAATACTAAACCTAAGTCAGCTTGGTTTGTTCACCTCAAGTCATAATGTGAACGACCATTTTTTCTATCCATTCGTCCTACTTACTTGTAACCCTATCAACTCGTCCCACCTGCTCCACCTGCTCGTAATCTTTTTTTCCTATTCATTCGTTAAAATCTTTTCTAGTAATATAATTGCTATAGATTCAAAGATAAAAAATAGAAATAACAATAAAAACATAGATAATATAAATAACAATCAATATAGTAAATAAAACAGAAATAAATAAAAGAAAGCAAATAAATAAAATGAAGTTATAAAATAAAAAAAAAAACCAAAAAATAAAGCGAAAGCAATAAATAAATAAAATAAAATAATCGAAAACAACAAAAAAAATAGGATGATGACGAAATATAAATAAAATAAAATAGAACCAAAAATAAAAAAAAATAAAATATTGATAAATAAAATAAAATAAATAATAAAACAAATAAAATACTTATTATATCAAAATATGAGTCATACTACCTAATAAATCTATAGTTCTAATGTAATTATCCCTGAACAGTGGAAATATCTGTGTAATTATCCCGAACAATGGAAATGAATAAATTTTTTTCATAAGCAATAACAATAAAATTTGTGTTACGATTTTGCATAATTTAAATGTTAATTCACATTTAATTCACTTTCAATTGAGAGTTAATTGGTGTGATTTGCGAATGGCTAAACACAAAACTTTTATGTGTTCAAATTGTGTTCAAATTGTGTTGATAATTTTGGTAAAAATTTGTTAATTTTGGCCAAATTTTTTGTTTGTGTTGAATTTGTGTTGAATTTGTGTAAAATATAAAAATATAAAACTCAAATTAAATTATCTACTATTCAATTATATTAAATTATCAAATTCCCGAATTTCCTATTGTCTCTGATTATAAATCGTCATATCAAACTCATATCAATCCTGATAAGCCACAGTAAATGAGTTTTATGAATTCCTCTGTTATTTCAAAAAAGATTATCATCATCAGTTAAAAATTGGAGTATATGATCACAGTTCATGAGTCAATATACAAATTTATTATCCAACTGATTTTGGATATAAATGACTTATACAAAGTAAATAATTTATTATTTGACTGATTTTTACTAACAAGAGCATGAATGACTCATATACAGTAAAATATGTGTAATAACAAATTATTGTAAATTATAATGTAATTACCTGATTTCAAAATTATATAAATATATGTATTTTTCTTTTATTTTGTCTTTAAATTTCTTACAAATATTTCTGAATTTTTTTAAAATGTCTTTTGATCTTTGTCCCAATTTCGTACGTTCACCTTTATCTGAAGTTCCTCTTAATAAGTGCTTTTCTAGTTCAATTGTGAATAGTGATTTTCATCTTTTATTTTCTTTTTTCTTGACTTTTTTCTTTACTTTTATTTCTCTTTTCATATTATTTTATTTCTTTTCTCACATAATTGTAATTTCATCTTTATTTTTATTAAAATCTATTCCTATTCTTTTACTTCAATTTCTTCCTGTTTTTTTGCTAATTACTTTTGATTTAATTATACATATTTATAATAGGCTATTTTACTTTTTCATATATATAAATTTAATATTTATAGTTTATACCCTAAATCCCTATCCTTTTTTTATACCCCAATAGTTCAGTCATTAATCTTTAAATGACAGTTCATCCCATGTAACTTTAATCAACTGGGCTCTGAACTACTTTTTTATTATTTCCTTATTATTCCTTTGTACCATTCTTACCTTAATAACTTATTTGGTACATTTCTTTTATTGATTACTTTTATTTTCTTATCATTCTTCCCATCTCTTCTTATACTAATAAATTTTTTTTACTCTTTTTTTTTCACATTTCATAAACTTTTAATTATTTTTGTCTTAATTTTTTTATAACTCTTATCCAAATTATCAAACCCTTACCCTTCGTTAATATCCCAATAGTTCAATCATTAATCTTTAAATGATAGTTCATCCCATGCGGTTTTAACCAATTTGGCTCTGAACTACTTTTTTTATTATTTCCTTATTATTCCTTTTTACCATTCTTACCTTAATAACTTTGTTTGGTATATTTCTTTATTGATTACTTTTATTTTCACATTACTCTTCCCCTTTCCCTCTCTTCTAATAATAAATTTTTTTTCTTCTCTTTTTTTTTTCACATTTATAAACTTTAATTTTTTGTATTAATTTTTTTATATATCCTTATCTGAATTATCAATCCTTACCCTTATTAATATCCCAATAGTTCAGTCGTTAATCTTTAAACGATAGTTCATCCCATGTGGTTTTAACCAATCCGGCTCTGAACTACTTTTTTTATCATTTCCTTTATCATTCCTTTGTACCATTTTTACCTTAATAACTTTATTTGGTACACTTATTATTTTATATTTTGCTTTTTATATCAAATTGTTAATATACGGGTGGGATTTGTTTTATGATCAACATATGGTGGATTTAAACTTTATTAATGATCAGCAAATATGAGTGGATTTTAAAATAATTTTAACGGTCATGACATTTTCTATATTTACCAATAATCAAAGGTATACACCAACTTAATTTTTAGCTATTTTTTTTTTTTTATTACTTAAAAAAATTTTTCTAATTGCTATCTTTTTATTTAGACACTTACTTAAAAATTTATTTAATTGAATACATTTTCTTCAACATGATACAATCAGTTTCAGAAATAATTATTTTCGGCTCTATAAAATCAATTATTTTACCATATAACTGTGGAGAACATGAAACTAAGGATAAATCCTAATCAGAAGTTGATTTCTAAGGAATAATATTTAATGATATTCCTTAATAAAATCAATAATATCAGCGAAAGTCTATAAAGAGCTACAGTAATGACTCAAGAATGAAATTACCCAAGAATTACCATACTGCAATGGAAACAAGTGAAGATTCATTTGCTAATATTTTAAAAATTTATATTATACATTTTCTGACTAATTTCAGAAAATCAAATCAAAATTGTTTGTCAAAAAATTACAAAATGTTCTTGATTTGAAACAAACAAGTTACAAATATATTGTCTTGTAAATGAAAGAAGAAGAAGCATTTGAAAAGAAATAAGGCAGACGGGTATTAAATGAAAAATCTTTGAAGAGAAAAAACATTATTATCAACCAATGGAGAAATGACCGTTAAATGAAATTAAGAGGTGGAAAGATAAAGAGAACATAGAAAAAAAATTATGGATAAATTATTTTTTATTATTCAGGAAATTACTCTTTAAAAAACATTTAGAAAACATTTAGAAATTTAGAAATACTACTCATAATAGGAAATTTAGAAAATGCTACTCTTAGAAATAAGAAATTTAGAAATAATTATTTAAAAAAAAAAGAAATCTAAAACAATTATTATTTAAAAAAAAAAAGAAATTTCGAAAATAATTTAAAATAAGAATTTAGAAAATAAAAGTTAATGTTGTATTTATTAATATTAATTTAATTGTGATTGTTTAGCAATCAAAATCAAAAATCTCATTTATATTTAAATAAAGTTTTAATGATAGATTTAAGGGTAGAGGGATCGACATGGCTGATCATATGGCTAAAAAAAAAATCATTTTTTTTTTTACTTCGCTACAAGGAAAACTCACTCAATATTTTATGAAAAACTGTTTAAAAGTATTCTTTAGAAAGCTAGAGTTTCTGTCTTTCAAATAAACTTTAGTAAAGTATAATACAAATAAAGCTTATAACGAAATATTACACTATGAAGTCGTCATTAAGTTGCGAATCTCCTATGGTAAGTTGCGAATCACCTAGAGAACATATCTTCAAATTAACTTTAAACTTATGAAACCTTACAAGTTAATAGTATAATAAAAAAGAATATTTATGTCAAAAAATCATTGTGCATTTACTTATTCAAATAAAATTTTTTATTAATACCATTTTATTTTTTTATTATTAGTCATATTTGATTTTAAAAGTCTAAATACATTCAGAAAGACTAATAGCAAATGGTTAAACACTTTAATAAATAAATGAAGTGCATGTTTATACTCTTTTTAAATGTGTATTTAACAAAATTCATATGGTAGTTTGCGAGAAATCATAAATTTTGCTTGTTTTGGGTCACGTGATGATCTACATTTTTTAGTCTAAAATCATATATATGTTGTGGCGTAGATACACTCTACCCTTAAATATTAATAGAATAAAAGTCCTTCTTTTATTATTTTTAAAAAAAAAACTAAATGTGATTATAAGTACGGTTAGGAAAAAATAAAAAAATAGTATTGTTAAAAAAAAAAAGTTAAAAGCACGGTTAGGAAAAAATTCTTTAATTTAGTTGATATAATCAAAGTCCGACTCAGCAACTTTCGTAAGCTAAAAAAATTTATTACTCAAAGTGGTCGATGTTAAAATTAGTTAACTATAATTCTGGTCAGGTTTACTTAATGCGGCCCAGAAACTAGCCAATTGCAGTCACGTGTTTCAAACTCGAAGCTTTTACACTAATAATGGTATTAATGAAATATAATCTCCTTATAACCTAATATGTAAACTGATAAAATCAGAAATTGGTATAATTTTTAACCAAAAAAAAAATCCTAAAATGTTCTTTATATTAACTGGTGTTAATTAGTTTATTTGGCGCAAAATTTTATTGATCATTTTTTTGATACGTAGTACTTGGAACAAAGAGTGTGCTGATCATTGATATTACAATTATTTATTTGTTTGACAATAGCTGGTAGTGCAAATATAGTAAATTAATTTTCTTGGCAAAGTTAATTGGCGTATTTTCATGTATATGAAGCGCCGTTCTGATCAAAAGTCCGGGATTAAACCCTAGATCTGATCCCGGATTTTATCCAGGATAAAATATTCACCCCGGATTTATCCATATTTCACCCATATTTCACCCTGGATTTATCCATATTTCACCCTGGATCTGTCCAATATTTCATCCCGGATTTGATCCATATTTATCCCGGATCTGATCCCTTAAACATCACCAAAAATTACATCACATCCAATATTTCATCCCAGATTTGATCCATATTTTACTCCAAATTTGATCAAATCCGGGATGAAATATTGGATTAATCCAGGGTTTGATAATTGGATGTGATGTAATTTTTGGTGATGTTTAAGGGATCAGATCCGGGATGATCAGATCCAGGGTGAAATATAGATAAATCCAGGATGAAATATGGATGAATCCGGGGTGAAATGGATAAATCCATATTTTATCCTGGATATTATCCGGGATCTGATCCAGGGTTTAATCCCGGACTTTTGATCAGAATGGCGCCTCATACATGTATACAACTAAGATGTACTTCATACATTTTCAAAAAGGAAATTTAAATAGATTACATGAATGACATTGTTTGATCTGTAATTATCCTTTTCTTACCCTAATGATAAGAAAATAGAAATTACAGACATTATACTACAAAACTTTGATATTTTAGGAAGACTTAGCGAGTAACAAGAGTTTAGGCTTCCAAAATAACTTTTACATTTAAACCAAATTTGGAAATTGATACAATTATTGATCGTCTTTCTACTTAATGATGAAGGAAGGTAATATTTAGAATAAAATTACCTTTTTTATTGTACATTCCTATACTCGTAAACCGTAAAATTAAAATAGTTCTTATTAACAGAATATTTGTTCAACAAACAAGTTTCTAAATTAACATCGTAAATCAAAACAATGTTGAATGTCGCACATTATTTACTAACCAATCAATCCTTATCATACATTTAAATGGAATTCATTGAATCATTTAATTTATTTAAAATATTCAAACCCTTTTCTTTGATAGATGGCAAGTAAACTTTAATTTTTGAACCAAATTTGGAAAATTAAACCGAAGATTAAGTTGAATTATTTTGATCCGATTTAATTAATTTGAAATAATATTAAATCTACATGATATTTTTTATTTCTTAATATGGTCTTTAATGAAGAAAATTTAGATATTTTTAGCATAACATAAGAAGGAATTTAATTTATTCAAATAATTAACCACTTTTTTAATTGGTGTTTTAGGAAAACAAACTTGTTAAATGACAAATAAACTTTTATTATTGAACCAAATTTTGAAAATTAAAAAATGAAATTAAATCATCTACATGATGTTTTCTACTTTTTAATATGGTTTCTAATGAAAAAAATTCACATATTAACATAAGGTTATAGTTGTAAAGAATTTTAATTTATTCAAATATTCAACTCCCTTTTTTGATTGGTGTCTCGGGAAAACTTGTCAAATGGCAAATAAACTTTATCTTTGAGCCAATTTTGGAAAATTAAACCGAAGATTTAGGTTAAATTATTTTGATCCGATTGATTACTTTGAAATGGTATTAAATCTACATTATGTTTTCTACTTCTTAATATGGTCTTTTTGATTGGTGTTTCGGGAAGACTTGCTAAATGGCAAATTAACTATTATTTTTGAACAAAATTTGGAAAATTGAATCGAAAATTTAAGTTGGTTATTTTGATCCGATTGATTACTTTGAAGTGATGTGATGTTTTCTACTCTTAATATGGTTTCGAATGAAGAAAATTGTTATATTTTTTTAGCATAACGGAAGATTATAGTTGTAAAGAATTCCATTTTGTCCTTGTAGTCATGATACAATTTACCTATTGCAGTACAAGTACGTAAAAATATATAAAGCAATCTGTTTTTTCAAAATTCTTGAATATTTATTTAATTATCTTCGGTTTTCAAACCTATTTAAATAAATATTATCTTTTTTCGTTATAACTAATTTTTGTGTAGTGTAAATAAGGTTAATCAAGTTTGACGAATTGAATATTTTTTTTCATAGAAAGTTCAGCTATATTCCTTGGTAAAAGATTTTATCCAAGTTTTAATTTCATCAAATTTACAAATCAATAAATCAAAAAAATCCAGAAATTATGGACAACACGGAACGTCGAATAACCGAAATCGCACCTCACAAATTCGACCGATAAATAATTCTAGTACTATTGATCGAGTCGTTCGAATAACAACACCACAAATTACGAATAATCCTTTCGAAAATGATTTCTTTAATGGAACAAATTTTTACGATAATAATAGTTTCGAATCTTTAATTTTACCTGCATGATTTTCAGTAACCCCTTCATCATTTCATTAAAATATATCTTGTTTCCATGTTAGAATAAATATTTCTATGTCCTATGAAAATTTCGAGTTTTTTTTATTTCATCACAAACATAACGTTATAATAGATTTTTTTCAGATATTTATTAAGGTATATCTGATATCGTTATAGATCATGAAAATCATAAGTAATTTTTCATAAAAATATTCTTATAACTACATCATTTTACTTTTCCTCATTGGAATTCAAATGATTTTATGAATTTAAAAATTGGCCGAAAATTATATATTTTTTTTTTTTTTTAATCTTAATTTTTATTTCGTTTGATTTGTGAAGTTTTCTTTATAGCATTCTTTTTATAACTGATAAGGATAACTTTTTAAAGAAATTGGTTTTTTCGCAAAACACGATTTGTGAAATCTATAGAGAGATTTTATCGTTTCAAATTTATGTTTTAATTTTTATTGTCGTTATTGATCCTCTATCGAAAGAGGAAGTAATTATAAATTTTTTTTTTTTAATCTTAGTTTTTTATTTCGTTTGATTTGTAAAGTTTTCTTTATAGCATTCTTTTTATAACTGATAACTGATAAGGATAAGAAATTAGTTTTTTACGCAAAGCATGATTTATGAAATCGTCATTATATCTTTAGTATTAGAGAGATTTTATCATTTCAAATTTATGTTTTAATTTTTATTGTCGTTATTGGCCCTCTCTATCGAAAGAGGAAGTTTTGGCTAGGCAAATCGAACTAGATTAATAAAATTATTAATTCAGTTTAATAATCCGTATTTAATAAATAATATGCGAATAAATTATCTATGGCGCGATTGTTTATTTTTAAGATTCATTTCAATAAAAACAGGGAAAAAATTTTTTTTTCATTTTACTTAAATTAAAAGCAAGAAGCCAATGACCTTTGTTCATTTATCTCCGTATTTATTTTTTAAGAATATGTTAACAAAGGTTTAAAAAAACGTACATATGGTCAAAGTAAATAAAAATACGTTTATTACGATATAATACAAGTAAAACTTAACAGTGTATACTAAAAAGTAAAATACATCAATAAAACAAATCACTCAGCGATCTGAAAAAAATTGTGATGTTCGAAAATAAAATTAAAACTAAAATTTTGGAACTAACAAAAACTGTAATTGCGCCAGTTTCAGGTCGGCTGGTTGGATGCTTACTGCGCAACAATATTTAACCAGTCAACGCACTAAGTAATTCCGCTATAATAGTGTACCACATACTCCTGTAAATTCCGCGTTTTGGTCAACATCACATAATAATAATCCTAACTTCAGCCTGCATTACTATCTGGTCCAAATTTTGCATTCTCCTTCCATCAAATTATGGCCCAAGATGCGATTATAATGATGACGATATTGGCGTTTTTGATGCTTAGTAAAAAAAATTGTGTAATTACACTCATATTCAATTACTTTCTTTTTCTTACTTATAAATCATCATGATATTTATCACAGAAAGGACTAATGATCATCCTGATCTTTATATTTTATCTTCAATTGAAGGAGAAATGGACACTAAAAAAGGTAATTTTAGCTTTTTTTGCAAAAAAAAATAAGAAAAAGGAATTCACTAAAGTATTTTTCATAGATTCAGAAGTAGAGACCTGCATTTGGCCATATTTTGAGGCCCGGCCCGGCCCGGATTTAAAAACAGTGTATCATGTGTCGGCCCGGCCCGGTCGCCCGGACCCAGACTGGTTTTTAATATATGTAAGAAAAAATGAAGAAAAAAGAAAATAAAATTAGAGTTTTATAATAAAATATAGTGTTTGGATAAAAAAACAACTCGTATATGAACTTAAAATAAAAAATATTGATTTTCAAGACTGATCCAAAATTAGAAATTTGCGGCAAGCTTAATTTCGGCCAGAATTAAGGAGATTTTGGCCAGAATTAAGAAAATCCGGGTTTTTCCAAAAAAAATCTGCCAGCCCGGCCCGGCCCGGGTCTTTTTTTAATTAAAATTTGCCGGCCCGGGCTCAGTTTGCAAGCCTCTATTCAGAAGTTTATCGAAGAAATGGTACAGAAGAGCAAAACTGCAAAGAAAATCCACGAGCAATTTCTTCTGACATACAACATGATATTGATACTTGTTCTTTAATGCACATCAGAAAAAAACAATCAAATTTTCCCAAAAAACAACCCCAAGAAGAAAAAATGAAATTCACACATGTGAGTCAAACGAAATTTCTTTTTCGACATCTCAGCCAACTTTCTCAGTGGATCATAACAATGGAGCAATGCTCAAAAATTGTCCAGTGATGAACAATTATTTCTCTTAGAAGGAGAATTAAAAGAAAATATAAATTATTGCAATTGGTGTAGCGATTTCACCACCATAAAGCTGGAAATGTTTTCAATCCAACAAAAAAAATGACCTACATCTTCCTCTGGACAAGGATGAAAAGATAGTTCTATCTTAAGAACTTTGAGAGTTTGGGAACTGTGCGGGAGTGAATGCATGGACTACTTTATGTCAGTTCAGACCAGATCTTCCAATCAAACCGCACATGTTCGGACAAAAGAAGTAGCATTATCATGCATGAATTGTCAAGCTTGTCAAGATTGGTTGAAGTAATAAGGATGATCACAAGTACAGTGAATTTCATGAATATAAAGATAAATGGTTACTAGATCAGAAGTATTTTAGAGACACATTTGGTATTACAAATATAACTCCATTACTTGTAGACCGTTATGTATTGACTCTCATGTTTTCAGATGACCGCGGTATACTGTTTGAATGGTGCGAAATGACTCAAGACATTCGTATCTCGGGAATTAACGTGATGGCATTTCTTGAAAACGCATATGATTACGATGTATTCACTACAACAATTCTTTTATATCATGCTATATATAGCCTTTGAGGCTTTGATGTTTTAATTACGTGTCTTGCAAAGAAATATCAATTTATTATTAAAGTATTAGTACAGCGATAAAAAAAAAATGTGACGTGATTTATTTTATCTCAAAATGACTCAATAAAAGAATGGCGCGAGTTACACAAATATAGTATAAATTTAAATTAATTTAAGAATACCGATTCAAACTCCTTCGTGAAAATTTACATACAGTTATTTTAAAGTTTATATAATATTATATTATTATTTTTTGCCATCTATAGATTAGATGCGTCTTTTTATGGTAATTTTAATGATCTTTTATAACTGAATTATAATGTATTAATAGTGGGCATTTTATAGACAAATTTTTGGCGTTTAACTGACTACATATTACTCCTCTTCACGTCCTTGTCTACATTTACATACTTTGACAGCCTGTCCTTGTTAATTCCATTTCTAATTGCTTAATTCTAGTTAAAAAAAATTGTTTTTTTCATTCGGCTGGTTGCTATTGCTAAATGCTAATTATCAGCAGTTGCTTGTCATGGATTTGTGATAATGATTTAAGTTTGCCCCTATCTTTATAGATTTATGTATCGAATTATTGTTTAACAATTTTTAATAGGTATTTTTTTATCAAATTACATAAATTATAAATCTTAACATAAAAAAAAAGTTTTCTATTTACTAGATCGCAAACAAAATAAAAATATAGTTAAGAAAGCAGGTTATATCAGCAATATTGATTAAAAGTAATCTTCAACGGCAATCTTAATTCATTGACGAACATAGCCAATCAAAAAATTGTTGAATCTCATAAAAATGAATCAATATTTCTCAAAAAATCATTACTAATTATTATTTACAACTTCTTCATTAGTAATAATTTTCGTATTATCATCGCGAGTTGAACTAATTAATAATATTAAGTTAAATTTATTAATTAAAAGTCAATTTCATGAAGTCTAATTTTTTTGTGATATCAATAACTTCTCTTCGTATTGTTTAATATAATTGTAATACTAATTTGCAATAGAGTTAAATTTGATTAAAATTACTTCGATTCAACAAAACCATTTGCAAAATATTTGATTAATAAATAAAATAATTACTTATCATAAAGATAAAAAGCATGTAACACTGGGGTGGTCAATCAACTAATTAAATCAAAATTATGTATGGACTGCGACAAAATCACTATTGATAGATTTTCTTGTGATAGCTATTAAAATTGGTTTTTATAATAAAATTCCTATTAAAATTATTCTTTCATAGCTCTGGATCCTTCTCATTATTTTCGTTCTGGTTTTTGTAAAAGTATTTTAAAATATTGTTTCTTTCATGTAATAGAACGTTTTTTCTCAAAAAAGGAATACAAAAACGTAAAGTAAGTTTCTGAACTGCATCTTAACTACTTTCGCATAGAAAAAACCTTTATTCTTTAATATTTTCCAAAAAATCGTTCTATTGGCATTTTCTTAGGGATGTTATGCATCTGCTTAAATATTAAGTATTGCTTTTAAAGTAATAAAGAACGATTTATCAGAATTTAAAGATTTTAGCTTTTTTAGCGGGAAGATGTATATGGGAGCATTATTTGAATACCCGAAATCAATAAGTTAAATATGATCAGCTTTAATTTTCAGAAAAAAAATCTATCAATAGTTAATTTCATAGGGTCTATACATAGTTTTGATTTACTTAGTTGAAAGACCACCCCAATATAACACTTAAACACCCATATTTTTATGTCCTTTGAATAATTTTGATTTCCACAATGGTATCTTGTACATTTAATAAATTTTTCAACATATGATAAATAGTAATATTGTTATTTATAGTTATCAAACCGATGTCTTGTTCATACTTCGATGTCATAACTTCATTTTCAAGTTTATCTCGTCTTTGTGATACAATTTAAGCTATTGTCGTATCTGATCATGTGACTTCGTTGATCAATGTCACCGATGTCATAAATGAATGACATAGCATACATAGGTAATATTGCACACATTATAGATATATCATATATTTTTAATATAGCATAAATGGCATATACATCAGGAGTTGTATTTTTTATAGAGTCTATGTAATGTCCATAATTCTATGTATATCCAATATAAATTTATTATATAAATTTTTATAAATCTGTAGTCTATATAAATGATCTATTTATTTTTCATATGAACATAAAAATATTGTAGATATTTTGTATAAAATTTATGTAAATATAAAATTAGTTAAATATAAATTTATATGTAATTTATAGTCAAGTAATATCCATGTAAATATTTTAAATAAAATTATACAGATACAAATCTATTTGAATATGAATTCATGCATAATATATAATCAAATAAATATTATGCAAATATTTCATATACTAATTATATATATACGAAATTTGATGTATATTTTATATAAAAGTTTCATAAAGATTTGTATAGAATTATTAATTTTTAAATAAGTATAAATTACTATAATCGTTCAAATGTAAAATATAATGTATATATTTGTACATAGTTACTTTAAAATTATCATGATTTGCAATCAATATTAGCGACTAGTGGTTTTTTTCAATAACCTTAATATTTTTTTATCTCTTCTATATGGATACTCTTATTAAATTAAGTTTCAAAAACTTGTACATTTATAAGAATATAGTGACTGTTTGCTAGAGCTTCGAACCAGATAACCCTAATGCTGTTATAGGGTTATCCGTTTCAAAAAAATTGTATCCGAATACCCTGTGTCAGTTAGTAACGGATAAATCCGAATGAAAATTATAAGGTATTCTAGGCTTACAGGCACAGCAATTATACATACTTATTTATTATAATTAATTTAAATAAATTTATATTTATTACATTTTCACTCGCTAAATAATGTATCTTAGTAACAATTTTTAGAAGAGTTAAAAGCTTTAAGAAGCTTAAATTGTCCTTATTAACATTTAAATAACAATTAAGCTATAAACTATTATTAAACCTAGGATATCCGAAAGTATAATCCGGATAATCCTATATAAAAAAAATCAATATTATAAAAACAATCCGGATATATAGGCTAATAGGATAAATCCTAGAGTATCCTAGTTACATTACCCGTTAAGGAAAGCTCTACTGCTTGCCGTATCTCATCTAATCACGTGTCAATTCGTACAACATAAATGTCTATTTTTCCAACACATCTTCCCACTTTTGATCTCGTTGTATTGTTTTCTTCATCTTTAACAACTAACATTCATTCTTAAAACAATGTTTTTTTTGCCACCCATTTTGGAGTATTTCTTTATAAATAAACTTTTTTATATCATATAAAAAATTTTTAAACTTTTCTATTTCGTATTTATACTTTTTTAAACTTATTTTTACATTCCTTTATAAAAAAAAAACTTCTTTGTCTATAAAACCAAAAATGAATTTTCCCATTAAAAAAATTTTTTTTTATTTTCTTTTAAACTGTGAAAGAAAAAAGAAAAAAACTTTTATAAAATGGTATATTTTTTATCAATAAACTATTTTAAGTACTATAAACTGCGGATGAATAGAATTTATTTTGATTATCAACTTCAGAATAAGGTGAGAGTTGTAGAGAATTAGGAAATAGAGACTATAAACTTTACTAATTTTCCTATTTTTTTTTACCCAGAATCTCAAATTCTTTGAATTGTTATACTTTGAAGATTGGGAATGAACTCATGGTAAGGATTAGGGATCAAATAAATTTAGGAAACATTAGTAACTGAAGACTTTATAACACTCCTTTATTTTCTTCTTATATTTCTCTCTCAGATGGCGTTGGATTTTGGAACAGAAAAGTAGGATTGGGAATTCGTCAAACCATTGAAAATAAAAAAAGTAAGCTTCATCATGAAACCTACTTTATTTTATATATTTTCTATTAAGCATTAACTAGGGTTTCTTAATTTTTTTTGTAAATCCGAGTTATTGGAATCAACAAAGAAAGTAAGTTTATTGTAAAACTTTATTTGTATTTTTTTATTAAAGAAATATTAACTAGTATTTTGCTAATATCTCTTCCTTTTTTATAGATCCGCAAGTTTTGATAGTCTTTTCCCAGTTTTTAATTTGTTTTTCTCAGAAATGTATATTCTTGTGCAGTTGTGAAACATCCATGCTGAGATTTATATTTCTTAATAGTGATCGCATAACAAATGCCTGAACGATTACTGTGAACTTTCTTTTTTAGTATGTATTCAATTTTCTGTTTCTATGTGTGTAGTAGCTAATTTCTTTGTAATATTTCTTGCATCTCTATCTGTTGTTTGACATTATATAAGTAGATGAAAGCCAACAATCACGTTGATAAGCACATGGGATATAGAAAATTAGATAGATACAGTGTTTTGATATGGAAATCAGATAAATATTGCAGGTCTGTGATCATTTTAATTGATTTATTAACTGCAATAAGTTTTTTTTAAAAATGTCCATATATGATGAAAATAAATGGAAACTGTATCTTTATGATAATGACAGTCTACGGAAAACATGAAAAATATAAACTAATGAGGAAATTAATACTGGGGACTTAGTTATGAACTATACTCCTTCCAAGACAATTATGGGGTATGTTGATATTATTAGTGCAGGTTGCAAAATTATTTTTGATTGATACTTTGTTTGATTTCTTTAATCTTAGAAGGTATACCATACCACGTGTATCATATGACATATAAGGCATATTTGGCCAAAGATTTGTGAAGTTATAAAACGACTTGTGTAAAGTCCGGTATGGCGTTTGTAGATATTATATTATCATGAAACTGTTTATATGTAAATTGGACTAGCAAAGCAGGTCGGAGAGTGATAGTAATCTAATGTATATCATTAGATAATTCGTTAGTAAGATTTAGAATGTATTTATGCAATAATTTAAAATGAAAGCTTTATTTGCAAATTAACAAATAATATTAAATGTAATATTTATTTAAAAAATACATAGACTTTATTTAAATTTTAAATAAAAATTCTATATAATTCTATATAAATTTACTTTACATGTAAGATCAGGTTTACGTAAAATCCATGTTGGGTATTTAAAACTATGTAGAATAGTGTATATAAATTTTACATAGATTTTTCAAATAAATCTACATAGAATACAACTCCCGATGTATGTATTATTTTTGTTCTATGTAAGATATTTATGATTTATCATTGTTATATTTGCAATTGTTATAAATAAAGCTCTGGATTTATTCCAGACAAGGCATGTTCACAAGTTCTCTTCAAGCCTTTATTTTATTAATATTTTTATTTTTGATTGTTAAGTTATCTCTTTACTAGTGATGAATACCTGAGAATCCGAAGTACTGGAATTGGTATTACACGTTTGATTGAGATTTTTACAAGTTGTATTTAAAGTATTGATAAATAAACCTTCTGCTACCACAAAATAATAATTGTTAGCGATTGCTAACGTCAAAGAACTGACCCAACAATTGGTGCCTTCTGCCAGAAAAATAATCCCCCTCGTTACCCTATATTTTTTATGTTTCAAGCCCATTTTGATCACAATACCTTACACGACGCTATTCACAGACAATTAAATCTAGATAATGTCGCAGCCTATCATCGTGATTATTCGTGCAATAATTGCTACCCCTCTGAAATACCCTTAACCCCTACATTCCAACACTTTTTAGATTGGATTGTATCTAATTATCCGCTTATAGGATACATCCAATTTACTCAACAACATTTTGAGGAAGTTGCTTATTCAACCGACATCTCGGACCTTAATAATACCCTGCAAAATTTATTCTTTAGTATAAGATACGCTGATTTAGAACTTATTGATTATACACTTTTGCGTCAAGACTTTATCAACGCATATAATCTAACTAACGGTTTCCAACAAGACCCAAATGAAGTCCTATACCAAGTCAGTGAAACTGCCGCGTCTCCTGAACCAGAAAACTTAAGTGATACCTTGTCAGAATCGTCCGAAGAGGGCCTACAACAACTTCACATCCCACTACCACCTGTATACAACACACCCAATAACCCAGTTCCATTAGCTCTAGTAGCGAACAATAACATGGCACAACCAAACCAGCAAGACTTTCAGCAATTAAGGGCAGCCATTGCTGCATTGACTCAGGCATTGCCAAATACTAATAATGCTTTGGCCAGAAATACTCAAGCAATAAATAATCCACCAAGGAGAGAAGGGAGGGTAACCGAACTACCATACTTCTATGGTGGTAACCAGGACCCGATAGCATGGTTGGAGGATTTTACGCGAGCGTGCAATGTTAATGGCATTGCAAACAATCGAAAATTGGAAGTAGTACTGGCATATTTAAAAAGTGCTGCCTCCACTTGGTGGAATGCTAACCAAGCACTACTGAATAATGATCTGAATAAGGTTACTGCGTGGACTGGTAACAATAATAACATCCTATAAAAAATAAATGTCCTGAAAATGTTATCAAAAATGTCCAGAAAATGTCCGGAATAAATCTGATGTGTCCGGAAAATGTCCACTTTTTTGGTACATGTCTGACACACTTCTGATACTTAAAATTTTGACATGTCCTAACTTTGTCCAGAATTCATCCAGTATTTACTACGACAAAAAGGGGGGTCCTGGGGTAAAAAAAAATGGGTATTCTAAAAGACCTCCATGTATATTCCGAAGCCTTTCCTGATATAAATCCAAAGTATTAATTCCAGATTCTAAATCGAGCTGGGGTAATTTCCTAGCTATCATTAATTTTGGTATCTTTTTTTTAGCTTCGAATTAGCCTTCAAATACCAAGAATCATACATTTTCTTATAGCCATTCTAACCCGATTTTAATCCCAAATTATATATCAAAAAAATATGCCATACTGTTTGCCTCTGGGAGTAGTCTCAAATATTGAGGAATGAAGTGATGAAATATTTGAGTCTACGACCCTTACAAACCCAATAAGCATACCATTATTTTGTGATATCCAAGAAATAATTCTAAAGGTGATTCATAAGCGTAATCAAAGGATCACTAAGTCTAACCTATGGATACCAATATGCTAAGTCTATCCTCGAAGAGGTTAGATTTAGCTGGTATTAGGAATTAAATCAAAAGGTCATTACACTTGTTCTAGCTCACCATAAATTTTTACTATGCTGGTTTACATTCTAGGAGAGCAATTTCCGCAAAATACTGGGGTAAAAAAATCTAACCTCAGATATACGAAAAATAAGTCTAACCTCAAGAAGTAATCAAATTAGTGAATCAAAAGCGTATTAACCAAGTTTTAGTATACCATATTTTAATGTATGCTAAATATATGAGGCAAATAAGAATGCCAAGATACGTTAACCTCTAAGTCTCACCTATATGTCCCACTACAGAAGTATACTCATCATACAACTGGGCCTTAGCCCGAAGCTTGTTTACATGACGGGTCTGATAATTGCTCTTATTACAATAGCTACATAGATTAATATCCAAGCCTGAAGGCTTATCCATCTTTGTGGGTCTACCGCAAACAGAGCAGGGCCATATTTTTTCTCATAAATTTGAAAAAATAAAAAAAAGTAATTAAACATTGGGGTCGAAGGATTAAATATTTTAATTTGAGAAAAAGTTTACACATATATTAAAGGTTAGACTTAACATAATATCATGGCTAGAAAAGATAAGAAAAATCGAACTTGTGAAAGTTGTGGTAAAACTGTAGCATCACCACAAAAGCTTCGTCAGCATTACAGAAGTGCAAAAAACAATTGTAACCCTACAAATGTTTGCCAACCTGCACTAACTATAGAGGTTCAAACACCAAAGCCTACACCTAAATCAGAGGTGATCCAAACTCCTGTTCATGAGCCAGAATCCCAAAAGAAAGCTCCTATACATGGAGAAGACTATATTACCGAAGAGGAAGCAAAGAACTGGATTAGCCCAAATGCACGAAAGCCCAGAGAACATTACAGGACATGGGGAGCAAGGCTAGTGCAAAGGTGGAAAGAGCTTGATTTAGGAGACCATGATACACCAACAAACTTGCATGAATGTAAAACTCTTTGCCATGATCTAGAGCAACAAGATCCAGATGCAGTTCGCCTACCAACATTAAAAGAGTTAGAGAAATATAAAAAAATAACAGAGGATCCAGAAGCAGGACCCGGTCCAGCTACCCAAGCTCATAGAGATGAGCAAAGAAATTTAAGAGTACAAACTTTTGATAATCCATTTGAGCAAGCCATTATCCAATGGAAGCACCCACCTCGTATAAATATAGAGCAGTTTAAAACAGTATTTGTAGACCCAAGTGGTAGGAATTTTATTACCAATGAAGAGGCTGAAAAATGGGATCAAGAACAACATGATCCTGATGAAGCTAGGCTTCCAACATTAGATGAGATAAAAGAAAAAGAAGAAAAGAATAGGCTGGAGTATATAGAGAACCTTCCACCAAAAGAAAGACAAGAATATGAAATACAAAAGGAATATGCTTCTGGAAAACATTTTCGATCAATTTATGAGGAAGCAGAAGGAATCTATATAGAGGAGGAACCACCCCATGGTGATATAGTATTCTTGGAAAGAGAGCGTGATCCTGCAAGACAACACAGCTCTCTCAAATGTATGACTGTATGGGAGGGAGTTATTCCTTCATGTAAAAATCCTGCATATGCATTTAATAAAGAGCAAGATAATGCGATAGAATATGCAGATGCTCCATATATGCCCCAACTTATTGCAGAAGCACGTGGAGCAATCACAGATGTTCTTAAAGAAGAGCTTAGTAAAAGAGATCAAATAAAATCAGCACTAGTAGTACATGCTACATATGTATCATATACTTATAAAGGAACAGGTGATATTTCAAATCGAGCAAACTATATTCCCAAATATCATCATCCATATCATAGAAGTCAACAGCGTGAAATTCTTTCAGAGCAGTATATAGACGAGCATATAACCAAATCTGGTGTAGAAATTGATAAAAAGATTGAGAAGTATTTAAAAGAAGAATCAGGTAAAATCCTTCTCCGATTAGAAATGGTACTTATTGAGTCATATACACTTCGTAGAGCCCTTGGAGGGTCTTACAATCCTACTCCCCCAAAACTTGCTAACAAAAAGTGTACCATTAATCCAGACAATCAAGGTCTTATAGATCCGGAGACAAATAGACCATCTGAGAAATGTCTTCAAGGGGCATTAGGTGTATATTTCGCCCATCAGGATGGACATACAGACCACTTAGGCCGTCGTATATTTAGGGCAAAGAATTTTAAACCATATCTAGAGCGGGTAAAGTTGGATGGTATCCCTATGCCCACACCAGTTTCCCCTCACATCTTTAATAAAATCGAGGAGATGAATCCTGATATTTCCATAATTGTCTGGAAGTGGAAGGAGGAAACAGCTACCCCCAAACCTGTTATTTATAGTAAGAACTATAACAGACCACATATTATCCATCTTATGGCCCTTACAGATATTACAAAATCCGAAGAAGGAAAATATGGGCAAAAGAATCACTTTCTTTGGGTTAAGAACCCAGATGGGTTAGTATATAAGGATAATGCTCACAAAGTTAAAAAGCATCTTTGCAACCGATGCTTCCAAAGTTTTACTTCTAAAAAATCCCTAGACTATCATCAGGAATGGTGTTTTGGACTGGGTGAAGCCCCACAAAGAGTCACTATGCCTGTAAAAGATGTTAATGACTTCGAAGAGTTCAGAAACTATGGGCGACAGATCAATGCCCCATGTGTTATCCTAGCAGATTTCGAGTCATTAAAAAAGAAGTGTGACACACATTATGGTGGAAATATGCGAAAGATAGCAGAGGAAGAAGCCAATAGTTTTAGCTACTCAGTCCACTGGATCGATACTGGGGAAACATGGGGACCCTTTTTATATCGAGGAGAAAATGCCACAGAAGAATTCATCCATCAGATCGATCAAGAATTGGTAGAAATAAATAGGGTCTTAGCTGTTAAGCATGAGCGTATTATTACAGATGACTACCAAAGAAGATTTAAGGAGGCGAATCGGTGTTGGATCTGTGAAGACAAGTTCAGTATAGATACAGATATGATTAATATGTTAGAAAGAAAGGTTGCAAATCTCTCCGACAAGCTTACAGAAATTGTTCAGGATCCTATATCTTATAATAAAGAAAAGCTTTCCGAGGGTACAAAAGTATTTTCACCTAGAGAAATATCAAGAAAGATCTGGGAGTTAGAAAAGAATATCGAATCAGAAAAGGTAAAAAATGGATCCCAGTTAGTACGCATGGAAAAGGATCTCAAAAATCTCTATACAGATTTGCTAAAGGCTGTTAAGAATCCTGAAGACTATAAATCCCTAAAAACTGCTTTAAGTAAAGCCCAAGCCGAATTAGCCAGAGAAGAAGCTAGGGATAAAAAGGTCTGGGATCACTGTCATATCACAGGTGAGTTCCGAGGTGCGTCTCACAATACATGTAATCTTAAACTTCAGATCGAGCCATGGAAGACACCAATCCCAGTTATCTTTCACAACTTCCGGGGATATGACTCTCACTTGGTCTGTAAATCTGTCGGACGCTCGGGTAATTCTCTTCGAATCTCAGTCATTGCTGAAACCTTTGAACGATACAAATCAATGAAGGTAGGTCAGCTTAAGTATATTGATAGTATGCAGTTCATGAATAGTAGCTTGGCCAATCTTACAAAGAATTTGGGAGATGACCACCCAATTACAACCGAGTATTTCAAGAAGCAAGGCTATACAACCGAACAGATTTCCCTAGCATATCGTAAGGGAGTCTTTCCTCATGAGTATATTACTTCTCATGACCGATTTAAGGAAACAGAACTACCTCCGATTCAAGAATTTCATAGTGTCCTTGGAGGTAAGATTTCTCAAGAGGATTATGAGCATGCCCAGAAGGTATGGAAGGAATTCGGATGCAAAAACTTGGGAGAATATAATGATCTCTATCTCAGGATAGACGTGCTTAGTCTAGCGGATGTCTGGACAACATTTAGAAAGACATCCATGCATCATTATGGCCTTGATCCCAGCCATTATGTATCCGCACCATCTCTATCCTGGGATGCCATGCTTAAGATGACCAAGGTCAAGATTGAGCTATTCACGGAAATGGCAATGCATGACTTCATTGAAAAGGCCAAGCGAGGTGGTATTGCTATGGCAGTACATAGACATTTCCAAGCAAATAATCCTAGCATGGGAGAGGAATTTGACCCATCCCAACCCACAACATGGATTTCCTATGTTGATGCAAACAATCTTTATGGATGGGCCATGAGTCAATTTCTCCCAGTTGGAAATTATAAGTGGGTTGCTAGTCGAGAATATCTAAAGAATAATCCCAAGATGCAAAAGAAATATCTCGAAATGATTCTCAAGACTAAAGCAGATGCGTCACGTGGATTCTTCTTAATGATTAATTCCCATTTCCCCCTAAAGACTCATAACTATTTGAAGGACTTACCTCCAGCTGTGGAAAATGTCGCAGTAAAAAAGGATATGCTATGCCCATATAATGCCAAGCTTGTGAATGATATGGATGATGGGCGATTTTATCCAACAGAAAAACTAGTCCCGCATCTTGGCCCACGAAAAAATTATGTCATTCATTATCAAGAGCTCCAGTATTATATGAAGTTAGGCATGATTGTAGATGAGGTCACAGAAATCTTGTCATTCGACCAGACGAATTGGTTAGCCCCATATATTGCCAAGAATACAAAGTTGCGTCAGAAAGCCAAGAATGCTTTTGAAAAAGACTTCTTCAAGCTCATGAATAATTCAGTATATGGCAAGACTATGGAAAATGTCCGAAAGTACCAGGATGTTAAGATCATGGCCTGTAATAATGAGTCGGATGAGAAGAAGTTTCTCAAGAAAATACGTAGTCCAAATTTTAAGTATGGCAGACTGCTTGGAGATACACTAGTAGGCGCACATATGGGAAAGGCCAGTGTAGTTCTCAACAAGCCTATCATAGTTGGAGCATCAGTTTTGGGACTCAGCAAGCTCCTAATGTACCGCTTCTGGTATGACTATGTAAAGGAAAAATATGGAGATAAGGCTAGACTTGGATATATGGATACTGATTCCTTTATATTTATGGTTGAGACCGATGATATCTATAAAGATATGGCAGAGCGACCAGACATCTTTGATCTTAATGATTCGAAAACTATTGGGCTTTTCAAAGATGAGACCCCAGGTAATGTGATTACTGAGTCATTCCACATTCGGGCGAAATCATACCACTATGTCTTAGCTAATAAATCCACAAAGTCGAAGCATAAAGGGGTCAGCAAGAAGGGTATGAATGAAATGGCAGAGAACACATATCCCGAAAGTAAATCTCCCTTGACTCAAGTATATCGGGATTGTCTATTCCAGAAAAAGGTATTCTATGCCAAGAATATAGGATTCCGGTCAAAGGATCATGTAATATCTCTGGTCGAGTCTGAGAAGAAAGCTCTCTGTCCCATAGATACTAAGCGCTGGATCTTATTAGATGGGGTTACCGGTTTACCTTATGGGCATTGGTCTATCATGGTATACAAGAATATGGTTAAAGATGGTATCCCCCATGAAGAGGCCGAAAAAAGAGCTATAAGGGCCAAGCTCCCAGAGAAATATCAAAACGAATGTGTGTCTCACATATCTAGCTTTCAGCCATAAGCTAGACTTGTGAGCGAGTTGGACCAGCCAAGTCACAGAGTTACATAAATATTAGATTTTTTTTTTCTGGCATGTTAAATATTTGATTATAGAATAAATCACTAAAATGACAACCAGCATAGTCGGATTAGAGGATATTATAGATGAAGTAAAAAAGAATATCAAAATGGTATTCCAAAATGAGGTTAGAGCAGAAGATCGTCAAAAAGTTTATATAATTGGACTACAATTAACATTAGATAGATTAGCACGAGAGTTAGATTTTGTGCAAAATAATTATCAAGGAAATCTAATAGACTGAAAAGACTTGACTAGCCTATGAAATTCATCATCAACAGTATAGTCATAGTCATAGGATTGGAAAACTCTAGCCAGTCTAAGAAATTCATTCCTTAGTTCGTAAAGCGAACAGACATCCTGATAGTACCTGTTTAGTTCATAGTCCTGTTTTAAATAATATTGCATTTTACGACGTGTAAAATAGACTAAAAATTGTTTTTTATTATGAAGTAGTTGACTTCTACTATAGCGAGAAGAATTTAAGAAATCTTTATGATCATATAATATAGAAAGCGAAATAGTCCTTGTACTTAATCGATTAAAAATATCACTCCATGTATCACTTACTTTGCAATAGTTAACAATTTCAGTAAGACTGAGATCATCATCATAAAGGTAAGAAATAATATTATCACGAATGCTGGGAATACTAATAAATTCAGCTTTCCTTTTTTTCTGAATAATAAGCTTAGATACAGCATTCCATTGGTGGTTTACTCTAGCACAACTCCTATAGAGATCTTTCCTACTAAGAAAGGCAAAGATAGCTTCTAGTAATTCGGGTAATGCTAGGGTACGATACATTTTTTTATGTAAATAATTAGACTATTTTCTGCAGATAAGAAATGGAAAGCAATAAAAAAGAGAATCCAGAGACGAGCCAACTTGACTATAATTCCTCATCCCTTATATTCCCTGATCTGACAAAATCAGCACAAGCTCTAATGAATAGCCTGGATAAATTGGAAGACATGATAAATTTGATAAAATCTGATTTGAAAAAACTGTCGCCATTAGATGTTTCTGACCTTTTGCAGAGCTTAGACAAGAAAGGGAAATAGGTTAAATTACTGCGCCATACACGTGACATTGTGAACTCGGTTCACATTCTTCTCCTTATAAATTTCAGGATAATCTTCCGCAATTCTTGGACAAGGAAAGGCATTTTCTCTGGCATTTTCTTGGTATTTTTTTCCCAGAATATAGGCTTCAGCAATTTTTTTGGCTAATTCTAGACGGAAACTTTTACTAAAAATATATGGAATACCCAAACTTCTGGGAAAATATGGAATTTCTAAACTTCCAGGAATAATTTTCTTCCAGGAATTTTCTAAAACTACATATTACTTACCCTATTCGAACATGGCAAGCCAACCACATTTTAATGAACACTATAAGAGTTTGCTTGACCAATTACCACCATCCATGAAAAAAGATGCATGGTTACGACTAACAACTCGTAAAAGTAATCCCCTATCTGAGGAACAGGCTAAAGGTATTCGTTCAGATATTGAGGAATTACTTACTAAAGAAGTTGAAAGATACTTTAATAAAAAAAATCGCCAAAAGCTTAAGATTGAAGCAAATACCACTTCTGATGGTTCTAGTACATTATCAAGGCTAGATGAATTTGAGAAACAGTTAGAAGAGCGTGAACTTTGTGTACAGCAACAGGAGAATAATATTAAGAAAACTATTGAGACTCAAGTTTCTGAGGAACGCAAACGTCTAAAAGATGAATATGATACTCTTTTAGCTCGAAAAGTGAGAGAATATAATAACTGTATGGTAGATATGAAGCAGAAATTATATTCATTTAGGTATCAGCTAGAAGAGCAACATAAATCCAGCAAGGCTGACTTGGAGAAACAATACCAATCTCGTATCTCTGCCTTGGATAAAGCTAATATTGAAAAAGATAGAGAGATTGGCAAGTTATCTGCATTACTATCACGATCTAAGAATGAAATAAAGGATCTTAAATATGTCCTTTCTTCGGTTAAAGATATTATCAAGACATTGGATGATATTATCTATTCTAAAGATCAAACAATTATTATTTATAATGATGGAATCCGTTCTATTAATCCTGGCTGTATTGATAGTGCTATAGAGCCAATTAGTTTTTATGAAAAAGATGCCAAAGTCTTGTGGAATAGATGGCGTGCTAATGCACCAGATAATCCAGATATTCGAAAAAAATATTCATTTCGTTCCTCTATTCGTACAAAACTTTCTGACCATCTTATTCAAGAACTTCAAAAGGTTATATCATGCCAAAAATAGTCGAATAGGCACTGTATTTTTTTCCTGATTGCTGTCTAAATATTGTCTGATCTGTGATGAAACACTGTCTGAAACACTGTCTAAAACACTGTCTGAAATACTGTCTGAACACTTAACTGTTTTATAATGCTGTTTTAACCTACAGGGATAACGGAATTCTTTACCACAATGCATGCATGTACGGTCTGCTAGTTTTTTTTTACAGGTTCTGGCCCCTTCCCTACAGTGAAGACATTACGCTGAGACTTGTGAACTGATAGGGGGATGGTAATAGTCTTTCCATTTCGGATTGTCTTAAATTCTCCCTTTACTAAGGGTTCCCATCCTGCCCGATGTTGCCATTTCGTTCCAAGAATAAATAGTGATAACTCATTTCCATTATCATCATATTCTGTAGGGACGACAGAAAATTCATCTGAAATGGTATCTCTATTTTCCTTATCCTCTATAGTTACAGGAACACTATCAACCGTACCAAGAGAATGAGACTTACTTGCAACCCCATTAAGTCGATGAATCTTCTTTCTATTTATTTTTTGACCCAAATGAATAGCAACATTTTCTGAGAATATTGATGAATCTGATCCACTATCAATCATTGCATATGGTATAGTTATATCCCCTACCTTACATGAGATGGTTGCAACATCATCGGCATCCTTTATTTGGAGAAAATTTATCTCCAAGGGCTTTGGCCAATATATTTGGCTATTTTTTTTTTGAGCTGTAGCATAAGCCTTAATGGCATAATCTAGTTGAATGCTCTCTGGTTTAGCATAGCTAGAGGATGTAGCATTAATTTCCTTTATTTTAGTAGAATCTGCTATAACTATATCTTCATTTGAGCTGGGGGCATTTGGAACAGTTTCATTATTATTTTCTGGAACTTGTAAAAGAAGCTTTTGTTCGGTATTTGTGGCCTGTATTAGTGGAAATAAGATATCTTGAAATTTTTTTGTAACATTTTCCCATGCTAATTCCCTTCTTTTAACCGTATCATTTGGCATTTCTGTATTCAAGCAATGGTCTTTTATTTTGGGGAATATCATATTAATAAATTTTGAAATTTCTATAAGAATCTCTCTAGGACAATGAGGGACTAATGATGCTATTGACGATTTTAATGCTATTTGATACATTAGATCTGTAGCTATGGCTATATTACTAGTACGAGATTTGGAAGTAGGGGACTTCTTGGTGGTTCCTTCTTTTGATTTGATACTCTTTTTTATAGGTACTCCACTTCGCACCACTTTTTTTTTAAAGCATAGCAATTTCGTGATTCGTCATCAATATCATCCTCATTATCATCTTCAATTTCTTCTTCAGAATCTTCTTCCAATATGTATTCTTCAGAATCTTCAGAGTCTTCAGGATCTTCTTCCTCATTTTGGTATACATAATTAACTTTTTTAGTCCGCTTTAGTCTGGGGCAATTAGCCTTTGTATGTCCAGCATTTCCACATACTGAGCAATGCCGGACAAGTTTACTTGATGCTTTACTTGGCACTACCTTTCTAACAACTTTCTTTGTGGCATAGGCACTTCTGGGTGTAAAGGGACTCTTTCTAACATGAGCTGTTTGACCTCCTAATCTCTTTTTAAGTTCTTCATAAATAAAATTTTCTAATGTAGCGTCATCTGTTCCTATTCCTGTATATCCCAAATCTCTTGCTAGACGAATTTTAAAATCATCTTTTTGTGGTTGAGCTTTATAATTAACTGGAGCTATTGTATGAGCTTGTATTCTTTTGCCTGCACTTTCATGCCATATATTACGCAAGTCTGTAAAAAATGCAATGACTGTAGCAGGAGTAGCAATTCTAACTCTCATTTCTAAATCAGAAGGCAATTGATTAAATAGATAAGGTAAGGCATCAGCATCTGGCATTGCTTGTACTAGTGGTTTGATTCGTTTTTCATAACTATCTGGAGTATCTGTCTCTAAAAACTTTTCATTAACAAGAGCAAATATAGCACTTCGGTTAGTCCCTACCATAACTTCTCTATATTTTTCACGCAACCAGTTTAGGAAGAGAGGTTCAGTATTAATAGCTGGATTACCTCCTGCATAAGGATCATTGGCAGGAACAGGTGCAAACCTACCTGTCATTTTATTTATCATAACTTGACATCTTGCAACGGCATTAAAGCCAGCAACGGCTAAAGGACGTGCCATCTCATTTATATTTCTAAGCTTTTGATAATATACGTCTGGTGGTTCCTGCCCATCATAATTGGGTAATTGTGCAAGTAATGGTGCTAATGTATGCATGACATCTTGTATTGTAGCCATGTTTCCTGGAGGATTGTTTTGTAAATTCAAAATAATTTGTCGTGAATTTAATTCCCTACCCTTCCATTTTTGGTATCTATTAAATACAAATGCCCGATTGAATTCTGCTAATTCTGCCTCTGCTTTGCGTCTCTGATTTATTCGCTGAAGAATAGCTTTTTCTCCTATTAATACATTTATTCGATTTTGCTTTCTTAAGGCTATCCTTTGTCCATTAGTTTGCCTATCCTGTGCTATTTGCCACCAACGTCGACGCTCATTTACCTCATTATTATATGCTAAAGTCAGTAGCTGAGCTTGAATATAATCATTTCTAGTATTTGTTAATTCATTCCTAAGGGCATTGATTCGCTCATTAGCTGTACGGTATAAACCTTGCATGTTAATAGCATCTTGAGCATTTCTTTGCATAAGTTCACGAGCAGTTGTTAATAAGATTCGTATACCATCTAGTGTATTTTTGGGGTTGAATGATGTATCCCCATCAAAATATGATTCCACCCGATCTAGCGCTCTAGCAATATTTATTAAAATATCAGGTATTGCCATATTTTTTTGTTCTTCTTCGGAATGATTATTATTAGATTTAGATAATTCTTGTATACGAGATTTAAGTTTATCTATTATGTCTTCTAGCTGGATAATTCGATTATCTTGAATAACTAATGCCTCCTCTTTTAGCTCCAGATGATCCTGACATTTTTTAAGCTCACCTAGGATGACCTTACATTTATCCTTTAGCTGATTAACTTCATCATCATAAGATTGAAGATTCTTTTCAAGATGAGAAATATATCGCTCACAGGCTTTAATTTCCTCTTCTAGTTTGTGAATTTTCTTTTGTGCTAACTTTATCCCTAGATCAAAGTTGCTATTTAGCTGATCAAGATATGTCTGCTCAACCCTCATTGTTACCTATTATTCCTATAGATTCTGGTGAGGCTCGAAATCTTGATATTTCTATTGCTTTGAAAAAGATTTATTATCAGCCTATTGGTTATCATCGAAATGCTAAAAAATTGTTTGAAGCTTCTATTAAGGCTGGATATGATTTTACTATTGATGAAGTGAAAGACTGGCTTGAGAGACAGGCTGTACACCAAATACATATGCCACGTCCTAGATATATTCCTTGTGCAAGTTTTACCTCTATTACTACGCCCAATGAAGTCCATCAGGCAGATGTTCTTTATATGCCTTATGATAAAGTAGGACGAATTACTTATCTTTTTTGTCTTAATGTAGTGGACGTTGCTTCTAGATATAAAGCATCTATTCCTATTGGTGCATATAGTGTTAAGGATAGAGAGGGAATCTTAACTTCTAAAACTATTGCACGTGCTTTTAAAAGTATATATGATGATGAATCCCATCCTCTTGTCTGGCCAAAATTATTAATCACTGATAGGGGTTCTGAATTTAAGGGAGAATGTGAGGTGCTTATGATGGAACATAACGTGAAAATTCAGAAGGCTAAATCTAAGCGTACTATGGGTATTGTTGAAAGATATAACCGGACCCTAGTTGAGAGATTGTTTCCATCCCAGGATGCTTCTGATCTTTTGACTTTGCATTTATATAAGCGATCTAGAGCTTGGGTAAAGAATTTGCCTACAGTTGTTGAGGATATTAATAATTCTATTACATATCAGATTGGTATTTCTCCTGTTGAGGCTATAAAGAATGATGAGATCATTGCTAACCCTTCTAAGCCTCGAAATGGTCCTATTGGATATGATGAAGAGCAATTATTCTATAATGATCTTGTAAGATATTTACTCGAACCTGGTGAGTTAGAGGGTGGTGGGAGAAGACGTGCTGGAGATATTAATTGGTCTCCCAAAGTTTATCATATCCGGGAAGCTTTAGTACAAAAAAATCAGCCGATCCTATATTGGCTAGAAGATGATGATTGCCATGGCCCTGAAAGATCTTTTGTGAGAGAGGAGCTTCAGGTCATTGATCCTGATACAGAATTGCCTCCCCAGTGGGTCTTATCAAATTGATGATAGGAAGTCTTCTACTTCTTTGTTAGCTTGTGCTTTGGTATTGAAATAATCCTTGGCTAATTTATGGTAAAGCTTATATAGTTCCATAATAGAATTAAGAATTTCTGGATCACTGCCATACCATGATTTGTAATCGCTCATAATTTTATTATATTTGTCTTCATTGGGAAATATTGTTTGGGCTAATTTTAGTACATATTCTTCAGGATCTTCTGCCTGGCGTAATTTTCTAATTCTTTCTTTATAGCTTTGCATGAATTTGCCTTCCTTTGGCCTTCTATAATATAGTCCTGCTTTTACTACATTTATTAGTGCCTGCTCGACCTGCTGGGAGGTGGGCTTGGTATTAGATAATTGGATTTGTGTACTCATTGTGTAATTAGTATATGTATTATTATATTGTGTAAAGATTTATTCAATTAAAATTATTTAATCATATAGAAGAAGAAATGAATGCAAAATTTGTTTGTTATCATCTTAAAAATACTGGTGAAATTTGTGGCAAACCTTCTACTAAACTTGAAGGTTGTCGAACACACTCCAAAGCTAAGATGCGCTGGCCCTGCTCTGTTTGCGGTAGACCCACAAAGATGGATAAGCCTTCAGGCTTGGATATTAATCTATGTAGCTATTGTAATAAGAGCAATTATCAGACCCGTCATGTAAACAAGCTTCGGGCTAAGGCCCAGTTGTATGATGAGTATACTTCTGTAGTGGGACATATAGGTGAGACTTAGAGGTTAACGTATCTTGGCATTCTTATTTGCCTCATATATTTAGCATACATTAAAATATGGTATACTAAAACTTGGTTAATACGCTTTTGATTCACTAATTTGATTACTTCTTGAGGTTAGACTTATTTTTCGTATATCTGAGGTTAGATTTTTTTACCCCAGTATTTTGCGGAAATTGCTCTCCTAGAATGTAAACCAGCATAGTAAAAATTTATGGTGAGCTAGAACAAGTGTAATGACCTTTTGATTTAATTCCTAATACCAGCTAAATCTAACCTCTTCGAGGATAGACTTAGCATATTGGTATCCATAGGTTAGACTTAGTGATCCTTTGATTACGCTTATGAATCACCTTTAGAATTATTTCTTGGATATCACAAAATAATGGTATGCTTATTGGGTTTGTAAGGGTCGTAGACTCAAATATTTCATCACTTCATTCCTCAATATTTGAGACTACTCCCAGAGGCAAACAGTATGGCATATTTTTTTGATATATAATTTGGGATTAAAATCGGGTTAGAATGGCTATAAGAAAATGTATGATTCTTGGTATTTGAAGGCTAATTCGAAGCTAAAAAAAAGATACCAAAATTAATGATAGCTAGGAAATTACCCCAGCTCGATTTAGAATCTGGAATTAATACTTTGGATTTATATCAGGAAAGGCTTCGGAATATACATGGAGGTCTTTTAGAATACCCATTTTTTTTTACCCCAGGACCCCCCTTTTTGTCGTAGTTATTTGTTCGGTATAAAATTTTGGACAAATTCCAGACAGTTAAACCTGGACAAATTCTAGACATAGCAAAAAAACCAGATAGACAAATTCCAGACATAAAAAAGTTCAGGACAAATTCTGGATACTATTTCCAAAAAAGAATAAATTAATTTTGTAAAAAAATGCAAAAAGCACAAAACTGACATTCAAAATCTTTTCTGTCGTACTAATTAAAATTGCAGAGCAGGCAAAAATACTATATATCTATGATATAAAAATTCTGGATTAAGGAATAATGATGATCATCTATCATTGATCATCTTTTGTAGCAAAATTTTACAAAAATACATTTATGAACAATTTCAGGACAAATTCCTAATATCCCAGAAATGCAGTGTTTTCAGAACAGTTTCTGGACACACAGTGTCCAGAATTTCCAGACAATATTTAGACAATTTTTCTGGACATTTTCTGGATATTATCCGGACACATATTTTTTATAGGGACACCGACTTTATTCAGAACTTCCCGACAGCATTTAGGACCCAGACCTTGGTCAAAATTTGGACAACCGAGCTTGAGCAAAGACGCCAGCAACCAGGAGAAGACGTTAACACATATGCGGCTGCATTACAAGAATTATATCGAAGGGTTGAAATAAACGCCTTCATATACCCTGAGGTAATCAAGGCTCGTAAATTCGTAAATGGATTATTACCAGATTTGTATGTTACGGTAAAACCGCATAATGATCAGACCTGGAACGGTGCTGTTGATAGGGCAAAGGCATACGAATTAACTCACCAAGACCAACATGCGGTTAATGCATATTTAAATAAATTTGCCCCACCCGGTGCAAGTGCCCAATCTGACGATTTATACAAGGCAATCCAGGAGCTGACTAAGCAGGTCCAACAATTAAGTGCAGGAAACTGGGGAAATCGAAACAATTATCAACGAGTGGCCTCACAGTTAAACAATCGGCCGCAGCAACAAAGTAGAGTGACCTGCTATTCTTGCGGTCAACCAGGACATATTGTCAGATTTTGCCCAGCTCGAGACAATGGCGTGGTATCCCTAATAATAATAATAATAGCAGTGGAAGTAACAGTAATGCCAACAGTAGCAACAATTACACTGCGCCTCCACCATCAAACAGCATAAATGAAGGAATTGCTCAGCTGCAGCAATTGCTAGCCCAATTGGTGCCTCAAGGAGACCAGTCTTTAAACTAAAGAGCGTACCTCATGAGAGTGAGCGTACAAGCCAAGAAACAATTCCCTCGAATCTTTACTTTGTTAGAATCATACCCTACCGAAAGAATAACCTAAAGCTAAAGATATGTTCGCAATACCCTAATTGCAGATTAATTGCGATTTGCGATATTGCAGAACATTGCGGATTTTGAAGAATAATTATTCACAAATCCGCAATCGCAAATAATCTGCAAATCCGCAATTAATCTGCAAATAATCCGAATAATCTTAAAAATTATGATTGACTGTAGATCATTTTCACATGATCATTTTTTTTTGTAAAATATTCCCACCGAAGCGAAAAAAAAATTTTCTCGCCAGAATACGGGAATATTATTTCCAAAATCCAATTAAAATAATAATAATATATCAGATTATTCAGCCATAATCAATACATTATTTTAACAATTATATATATCATTGTATCAAAACTCATTCTATCAAACGTATCACAATATACAATTACGTATCAAAACAATCGCGTTATCAAATGTTATTATTTGATCAATTAAATAAATATCAGTTTTTACAGTTTTTAGTACCCCAATTGCTTTCTTCCCTCTTCATTTTAAAAATAAAAAATAAAGTATCAGCTTTTAAAATATTGAATAAATATATTAGAAATGTCAAAAACACCCTCATCAGGAAATTTTATAGTGCGAAAAGTTGCGCAAGATTACGCATCGTAATATTTCGTAAGTTTTCAGACCCGCCACAAGTTTGCGGAAGAGTAATATTTCGTAACTTTTTAAAATATTTCGAAATATTATGATATGCAAAGTTTCGTAATTTTACGGTTCATAATATTCCGTAATTTTACACATTCGCAATATTTCGTAATTTTACATAATATTTTGTAAGTTTCCAGACCCGCCGCAAGTTTGCGTAAGCGTAATATTTTGTAATTTTTTAAAATATTTTGAAATATTACGATATGCGTAATTTTACGGTTCGTAATATTGTGTAATTTTATTGCGTAATATTTCGCAACGTTTTAAAATATTTTGACGATTCGTAATTTTACATAAATATTTTGTAATGTTTCAAAATTCATTTTTGTACTATAAGTTTATATAATGTATATTTTATTAGATATAATATGAATTAAATTATAAAAAATTACAAGTATTTATTACTATATACAGAATATATAAAAGTAAAAAAAGAAAGAGTAATGATACAATTAGATGTAAAAAGAAGAGAAACAGCTATAGTAACGTTGGTATTAGATATAAAGATAAAAGAAATATTGTTAGTATTGTTAGTGTTGTTAATATTAGAGTAAAAAGAGTTAAAGAAACAGTAGAAACATGGATATTATCGTTAGTATTAAAGTACAAGTAAAAGAAAAAAAGGAAACGTATATAGTATTGTTAGTATTACGATATAAAGTAACAATTAGGGTAAAAAACGCGTTAGTATTAAAACAATTAGTATTGATAAACAAATATTTCTATACCTGCAAAGAATAAACTAAAAATAAAAGAAAGAGAAAAAATAAACATGTTGTTGGTATTAAGTAAAAGGAGTAAAAAAAACATAATTAGTATTGTTAGTATCGTTAGTATTGAAGTAAAAGTAAAAAGGAATAAAGGAAATATGGATATTATTGTTAGTATTATGACACAAAGTAACAGAGGTAAAAAGAAAACGAAAATAATTAGTATTAATAAACAAATATTTCTATACCTGCAAAGAATAAACTAAAAATAAAAGAAAGGGGAGACAAAATAAAAAATAAACATGTTGTTAGTATTAAGTAAAAGGAGTAAAAAAAACATAATTAGTATTATTAGTATCGATCATTAGTATTAAAGTACAAGTAAAAAGAAATAAAGGAAACATGTATATTATTGTCAGTATTACGATACAAAGTAAAAAAGAAGTAAAAAATAATGAAATAATTATTATTAATAAACAAATATTTCTATACCTGCAAAGCAATAAATTATGAAATATATGTAAATATTCTGTATATAATTAAAAAATATTGAACAAAAGGATAAAGAAATAATAAAAAGAAGAGAAAAATATTGAACAAAAAAATAAAGAAATAAAGAGACAAAAAATAAATAGGACAAAAAACGCGTGCAGATTAAATCACATGCAAGGATCAGCCTAATTTTGATTGGCCAGAAAATACAATACTGTATGCACAATCATATCATGCAGATTAATTATCAACAACGTGGGCGTGACATAAATAAATCGTGACTGAAACTTGTGTTCAATTTGTGTTCAATTTGTGTTGATAATTCTGGTAAAAAATTATTAATTTTGGCCAAATTTCGTTAAATTTGTTAAATTTGTGTTGAATTTGTGTTGAATTTGTGTTGTGTAATTTTTTATTTATCACAAGGGGATGATATTTAGTAATTGCATGTACGATGTACAAGATTTTTTTTATGATTTTTTTAAGAAATGTATGCAAAATATTTAATCAGAATATAATTATTTTTAATTAAATTGATTAAAAAAAATTAATTTTTTTAAGAAATGTATGCGAAATATTTAAAATTCAATAGAATGTGCTAATAATAAATTGTTTTATTTTTAAATATGATATATTGATATTTATATTTAAAACAATTAAACATGTACATGATTTAATTAATATGTTTAATAATGAAAAGTGTAATAAATTAAATTTTAATTGAAACGAGAAATAAAATCAAACCAAAGAGGTATTGTTCAAATTTTATTTAAAGTGACATTTTACGACTTTCTTTCAAATTTTTACTCATCCCAAAATCAAATTATAAAAATCAAATCTAAACTAATAATGCCTCGCCACACACGTTCACGTCGTTCCCACTATAACGTCCATTGGAACTGGGCTATGATAAACGAACTTGTTGACATACGCCGAGACAGAAACTGCGCCTACCACAATATTAATGGTAGAAGCCGCTATGATTTTTGGGACTCTGTTGCCAATAGGTTCATATGACTAATATCTATAATTTCTTTAAGAAAGAATTTAAATTCAAATTAACCAATCCATTTAATTGAATCAGAATAAATAGAATATTTCGGACGAGAGTTTCTGGGCAACAGTGCAGCCAAAAGTGGAGGAACCTCGTCAGGGATTACCATGTAAGTAAATAAATAAAATTACATTCATATAAATTAAATGTATTTATCGAATATTCAAACTGATTTTGATATTTAGAACTATGTCCTTTATCGTAATAGTAACCCTGGGCGGCGGCTGTGGACACGTACTGGCCAAAGATATTATCGCGAATTTAGAACGAGATTTTGGAAGAGGCCGGGTAATTATACTATAATAAAATTTATAATTAATATTTACGTTCATGTTTTAAATTTGATAAATTTGATCAATTTTAGTCACGCGTGATGATCGTAGGAGAAGGAGAAACTTACCTACGTATCGTAGAAGATAATTATTTTTATTTTTTTATTTATTAAGTGAGTAGCTAGGCCCAGTCCGTACCAAATATCGGCTGGAGACTCACGTTTTTTTGGGCTGTGACTGATACTGATGTCCATGCCGTACAGCCTGGGTACTATTTTATAAAATAGTAGCGAACAAGTATCAAATGTGTATTTTTTTATTAAGTTATAATAAAAATTAGAATTTACTTTAATTTTAACATAAAAATTATAAATGATAAAAAATTCGTAAATAAAAATAAATTTGTTTTCCCAAACTTAAAAAAAAAGGTGTTTATATAAAAGAAAAGGTGTTTATATTATTTTTGATTATTCAATAGTATCACATGCCCCTTGTATACATTCTACTGCATACGCAGCTTTAACGATCGAATAGTAATATTAAATTTTTGAAATATTTTAACCGTAATATTACGCAGGTTTACAGTCTCGTAAATTTTCAAAATATTTTAACCATAATATTACGCAGGTTTACAATCTCGTAAATTTTCAAAATATTTTAACCGTAATATTACGCAGGTTTACAATCTCGTAAATTTTCGAAATATTTCAACCGTAATATTACGCAGGTTTACAGTTTTGTAAATTTTTGAAATATTTCAACTGTAATATTACGCAGGTTTACAGTCTCGTAAATTTTCGAAATATTTTGACCGTAATATTGCATAGATCTTACGATATTGAAAACTTGCGTAATATTTTGACCGTAATATTGCATAAATCTTACGATATTGAAAACTTGCATAATATTTTGACCGTAATATCACATAAATCTTACGAAATTGTAAACTTATGTAATATTTTGAAATTTTTCAAAATATTATGCCATAAACTTTCGTAAACTTACAAAATCGTAAACTTACGCAATTTTTCGCCCTATAAAATTTCCTGATGCTGTTCAGTTCACAATTCAAAAATTCGCGGGAAAAAAGTTTATTTACCCGACGATGATGAAAGCTTAATTTCAACAGCACTTTCTCTTGTTTGGACAAAGACGGATAAAAAAATTGATTTGTGTACTTTTGAGCAAGATAGAGTAAGAATGTCATATAAAAAAAATGAAGGTCGTATATATTTTGATCTGGAGGAATCATTGTCAAATTTTACATTTATCGATAAGGTACTGTATATGATAATTTTGTCCCCTTCCCCTTTATTTTGTTTCTGTCTATTTTTCGGTTTTGGACAACTTTGTCCACTTTTTTTCGTCTCTGGACAACTTTGTCCACTTTTTTTTTTGACTTTGTCCTTTTTTTTTCGTTTCTGGACAACTTTGTCCATTTTTACTTCACTTTTTTTTTCGTCTGGACAACTTTGTCCACTTTTTTTTTGCTTTTTTTTTTTTCGTCTGGACAACTTTGTCCACTTTTTTTTTCACTTTTTTTTTTCGTCTGGACAACTTTGTCCACTTTTTTTTCGCTTTTTTTTTTTTGTCTGGACAACTTTGTCCACTTTTTTTTCACTTTTTTTTTCCGTCTCTGGACAATTTTGTCCATTTTGTAAACTTATGAATCATGTTAATTTAATCTTCGCAATTAAATATAACCAAATTTATTTATATACTAAAAGTGGACAATTTTGTCCACTTATTCACAAATTTGCGATAATGTAAATTATTTGCGGATTTGCGGATTATTTGCGATACTATACAGATTTGCAGATTATTTGCGGGTTTGCAGATTTGCGGGTTATTTGCGGTACTATAAATTATTTGCGGGTTATTTGCGGTACTATAAATTATTTGCGGATTATTTGCGGTACTATAAATTATTTGCGGGTTTGCGGATTATTTGCGGATTTGTGGATTATTTGCAGGTTTGCGAATTATTTGCGGGTTTGCGAATTACTAAGCGCAATTGATTTCCAAAACCCGCAATATTGCGGATTTTGGAAATCAATTGAGGACCCATCTTTACCTGAAGCAAAGCTAGACATGATCTGACTCAAGGACATGTAAAGGAAAAGCAAACGGAAGAAGATTTTTTAATTAAAAACGTGGCCGCTATGAAGAAGCAAGAAACAAAAAATGGGAAGGAAGTAAGAGGAAAGGAACTATTACGAAGGTAACAAAAAAGAAAAGAAACCCAGTATTAGCTCCTGTCAAAAGGATGATCGAACCATACACCACTCAGCAACTATTCGACCAACCTGCTGATATAACTGTAGGTCAATTATTAGCAATGAATCCTAAGTTGCGCATGGCTGTCAATAAAAACTTACGGAAGTCTATCGTAAAGAAAAAGGATGAAACAACCAAAAAAAGAACCACGGTTAATGAGAAAAAAGGTGAAAACGAAGCTACTGAAATTGAGGACTTAATGGCTATTAACATATCCAAGCCAAGTAATGACAAATCCTCGACTCTCTATTGTGAAGCTTCGATAAAACATATCAAGTTCCTGCTAATCGTAGATTCAGGCTCTGCCAGAAGTATTATGTCATTGGTACTTCTAAAGGACTTGCAGATGGAGATTACCAGAGCATCAAAAACAGTTATGGTCAATGTAAACGGAAAACAGCGACGACCTTTAGGTGCAGTTTCGGCAATACCCTTAAACATTATGGGACAAATAATACCGATGGATGCTATAGTCACGGATGCAGATTCTTATGCTGCAATAGTTGGAAATGATTGGTTAAGAAAAACTAAGGCCAATATAGATTATGGAACAAACAAATTGACCTTGAAATGGGAGGATGAAATTTTACGAATCCCTACAGAATGTCAGATGATGCCGCACTATATTACTACATTGAAGTGCCCGATATTAAGGAAGACGAAGATGTTGAAGAGGAAACAGTAGAAGAAGAAGCAGACGAAGCAATAGAAGAATCAGAAGAGGAATACGAGACTGACAACGACGAAAAGCAACAAGAACAATTGTATTGCAATACTCAATTTATAACACGAGAACGAGCGCAAGAAATTGAGCAAGACTTAAAGGAGAATAAATTAATTGAAAACGAATGTTATTACCAATACAAGGAAGTCGAAAAGGGGACGTTCCATGTAGGGGATCTAAACGATAAACAACAATGAATGTTCCAGGAATTCATGAATCGGCATGTTAACCTATTCGCGTGGGAGCCTGACGATTTTGGACGAACCTCAGTGGTCAAATATGGCATTGATACTGGGAACGCAGTTCCAGTTAAACAAAGATTTTATCAAACATCGTACAAAAACCAATTATCAAAAGAGGAAATCCAGCGACTCTTAAAAGCAGAATTAATTGTGCCGTCTAGGAGTCAATGGACTTCGCCGGTAGTAGTCGTTAAAAAAAAAATGGAAAGAAGCGCTTGTGCGTTGACTACCGGAAGTTGAACAGGGTAACTAAACGTGACTGTTACCCTTTGCCTCAGATTGATGATATGTTAGAAACCTTGTCGGGATCCCAGTGGTTTTCATCGTTAGATTTAGCCAGTAGATTCTGGCAAGTGGAGTTGGACCAAAAAGACTGAGAAAAGTCCACATTCATTACAAGATTTGGCACTTATGAGTTTACTGTCATGCCGTTTGGACTTTGCAATAATCCTGCCACATTCCAACGCCTCATGGATACTGTGTTGCGAGACATCCTTTGGCAATTTGTCGTAGTCTATATCGACGATATAAATGTGGGATCAAAAACATTCGAAAAGCACCTGTTGCATTTAGAGCAAGTGTTCTCACGATTGGTGCAAGCCGGATTAAAGTTGAGTCCAGAAAAATGTTTCTTCTTTAAGGATGAAATACCATTCTTAGGACATGTTGTAAGTTGTTACCAAAATTTGTACTTAGATAAAATTATTTTAAGATTATTGACAGGGTTACCCATGAAAATAGTTGAAGATCAAACAAGTCATATGATGCAGTGCGCAGAAATCCCATAGTTATGGCTGAGTTTATTATAATATGAAACATTTCTTATAATATATTTTAGTTTTATTAATTAATCACATTAATTAACCACTTTTAGTATTATTATTGCTCTTGACTCATAAATATTCAATTATAAGTATCAGTTTAATTGTTACAATATTAGTAAAATTGCTTTATTAGTTAGCTAGAGAAGTTTCTTGAAGTTTATATAGTTGATGAATCATATAGACATATGAAACTTATACAAAATGGCAATAGAAAGGTTTCTCACAGATAATTGCAATGAGGAAAGAACAATTAATTGATTAATCATATTAGTATAATAGGATAATATTGATAAGTTCAACTGTTGTGTATGAAAATGTAAACATATATAGAGCAATATTTTCTTTTGAATAAAAGTTGTTAACACCTGGGTAAATCTAACAGAGAGTTTAGATCGTGTTATCCGTTGTTTTTTGATTTGATTGTTAGTTTGAACTTTTCGTGTGTTTTATTTGTTTCATTTTCGTATTTTGTTGTTATTTGTTTGCTATATTTTATTTCTTAAGAAACCCTTATATTATTTCACTGTTATTACTAATTTCTAGTGGGAATTAATAGTGAAATATATATATTTTGTTACAGTCTATTTGAAACACCTAAAATTTTGACTATTTGAACATTTTGTCACAACAACGTCTCTGACGTTAGTTATCACTCCAGACCAGATCAGTGATAACATTTGGTGCTCCTCATAAGGAAAGACCCTTCTAAATTTCAGAAATCTTTATCAATAATTATATAAAGTAATCAAGAACTCTGGAGGGAAGATCGGAAATACCGCAGCAGTCACTTGAACTTTGGGAAGAGCAAGCAGAAACTTTAGTAGTTCCTGAATCTGGAGGAGAAAATGGTGATTTATCCTCTGAAGAAGAAGAAAGAGTGAACCTTTTAAACTTGGAAGAATTGAATAACTTTCCAACAGAGCAGGAATTAAATCGACCTATTTCACCACAAGATCAACTGATTATTGACCTACCAATACCTCAGGATAGACCATTTTTACGACCTAGATCAGCTTTATCTAACCCAATGGAAGGAGAACAGAGAATACAACAAGAACAAGAACAGGAACAAAACCTACCGATGTTCCAGAATCATCAACAAGTTCCACAAAATCAAAATGATCAATTGTTTCAGCAACAGTTTCAGAATCTAGCTCCAAAGTACAATAATTACAATCAGAATGGTAATGTTAATAATGGTAACTTTTTGGATGAAAATAATATGTTGCAGATGGCCCAATTCATCCGACAGTTTCTAATTCAACAAAATCAACAGAACCAACAGAGTTGGGGAGCATTCTTACCAACTTTTAGTGGGAAAAATCAGGAAGATCCTATTGCTTGGCTTAGAGATTATAATGCTGCTGCTGAAGCCAACGGTTGGGGTAATGCTCGAAAATTACAAGTAGTACCAGCTTATCTAAGATCTACTGCAGCTGAGTGGTATCAATCACTAAAGCGAGATAATCCAGGATTTATTAATGCTTGGGTTGCAGATTTTAATGGAAATGTTAACAACTTTGAAGATAGATTTTTGGGGAGATTTCGGACAGCAGCAATGATTGAAGCATGGACTATTGAATTAGAGCAAAGAGTACAAGGATCTGATGAAACAGTTGAGCATTATGTTTCTGTTCTGCAAAAATTGTTTACTAGAGTAGGAGGATACAATGAAGCCCAAAAAACTAGGAAGTTTATCTCAGGACTTACTCGAGATTTGTATATAATGGTGCAATCAACACATAATGGAACATTCCAAGATGCAATAGATAGAGCAAAAAGATGTGAAATGACTCTTATGGCTGGAAAGAATAAAAACATAAGCAACTATGGCAGTAGTGCTCAAATGGAAACCACTCGATTAACACAGATGATGATGGAACTTTCAAAGTCTGTTTCAGAAATCAGGGAAAAAGTGGGAAATCAATCTCAGTATAATGGCAGTAATAACCCTCGGTGGAATAGAAATAGTAATAATAGTAATGGTAATGGAGGTAATAATAATGGTAATAATCTTACCGGAGGAAATAGATTACCTATTGTTTGCTATGCATGTGGAGAACCAGGACACATTAGTAGGACTTGTCCACAAAGAAATAATAATAGAAGTAGTAATGGCAATGTAGCTGCAACAGCACTGAATTAGCAGTCTCAGCAACCTCAACCTGTTCAATCTACTCAACCTTTGAATACAAATGGTGCAAATAATTTGAATACCAATAACAGTGATTTGATGGCACAATTAGTACAGCAACTGTTGGCCCAACAAAGTGCCAATAGCACTACTAGTAGATCTTTAAACTAGTAGGTGCATCCCCTGAGGGTAAGGATGCGAAACCTAATGGAAACCCCTCAAGTGCTATGTATGCAAATTTTGAAGTAAACAAGAATGGGGATGATAGTAAAATCAAAGGGAATGAAGCATATCCAGCTGAGCGATCAAACAGGGTGCTTAGAAGTACACAAAAGAAGATTGAACCATATAACATTCAGGAAGAAGATAAAAATAGTAATGTATCATCACCGCCACCTGTCCAAGCAGATGTACCTAATGTTCAGGGTATTTCTAAACCTGTAATGATGGAAAATGAACAGCAACTACAACAACCAATGGAGGATGTTATTAAGGCAAAAATCAAGGGTTCTAAAAAGAAAGTTTTGAAAAAGAAAGGGAAGGCAAATTTACATTCACCCATATCGTCTCATGTTCAACCTTATTCAATGGTTGAAGATATTAAGCATCAACAGGCACGGATCACCTTTGGACAACTAATAGAAATAGCTCCTAAATGTAAAACTGAACTTGCAAGAGGAATTAGAAAACCAACTACACGAAAGATTCACTTTAGTAATATGGAACTGGAAGGAAACCAGAAATCTACTGCAATGTATTGTGATGCTAATGTAAAAGGAGTTAAAGTACCTCTTATCGTTGATAGTGGAGCTGCTGGGAGTATTGTTGCCCACCATTTCTTATCACAACTGGGAGTACATATTGATCAACCTTCTACTACATCTATGGTTAATGTTAATGGTGAAAGAAAGATACCTATAGGAGAAGTCTTGAATTTTCCAATTAAAGTACAAGGGATTGAAGTTCCAATTGATATGGTAGTAACTGAAGCTGAAACATATAGTGTTATTGTTGGAAATGATTGGCTAAGAAAAGTGAAGGCCAATATAGATTATGAAACTTCAACCATGACTATAAATTGGAAAGGAAAAGAGGCTAGAGTTCCTGTTGAATATCAATTAGTATCAGACGCAAAACAAGTAGAAAGGGTTGAAGAAGAAGAAGATTCAGAAGAAGAAGAAGAGAAAGAGATAGAGAATGAAGATGAAGATGAAGAATATGAAGAAGTAGAACTCGAAGATAGATTATTTTATACTGCATTATTTGACCCAGGTCCAATATTAACTAATGAAGGTGTTTATATTAAGCAAAAATACTATCAGTGGGATCATTTTACTGAGTTAGATCAAAAATTTAGGCAAAAGACCACTCAATCAACATATAGTTGAAAAGGACCTAATGCTAAGTGCTGGTGTCAAAAAGATCTATTAACTTCCAAAGATGAATGTTTAACATGTTGGAATGATCTAATTAAACATGAAGCAATACAACAGATATCACCAGAGATTATTATTGAGTTAAGTTCTGATAAAAGGCAAAGCACTCCAACAAAAGAACAACAGGAGTTTATTTTAACAAGTCAGTCATATGATTCTAATACTATAGAAAGTATTGTAAATGAAAGTAATAGACAATTATGTCATTATTGTCAAAAGAAATCATATCAGGAATATGAAGAGCTTACTCAAGAAATTGAATATAATCATGCTGATGTAGAAGACCTTTCTAAAATTATACCAATGGAGTTGTCAATTGGGAAATTATCAGGAGATCAGAGTAGAAGTCTAATGGAGTTCCTATTGCAGCGACAGAATGATTTTGCTTGGGAATCTTCTCAATTAGGACGAACAAATTTAATTCAACATACCATTAACACTGAAGAAGGAAAGGTTATTCGTAAGCATTGGTATCGTACGTCCCAGCTTGAAAGGAAGTTTATTGAACAGAAAATTGCTCGATTGCTAAAAGAAGGACTTATTGAACGTTCTACAGGACCTTGGGCATCTCCAGTTGTATTAGTTCGAAAGAAAAATGGAAAGCAACGATTGTGTATTGATTACCGTGAGTTGAATAATATTACTCAGAAAGATGCTTATCCCTTACCTAGAATAGATGATATGTTAGATTCTTTTGGAAAAGCAAAATGGTTCACTTCTTTGGACTTGACTAGTGGCTATTGGCAAGTGGAAGTAGACCCAAAGGATCAACCTAAAACTGCCTTCATTACACAATTTGGAATATACCAGTTTAAAGTAATGCTATTTGGTCTTTGTAATGCTCCAGCAACTTTTCAAAGGTTAATGGATGAAATTTTTCATGAAATACTATGGAAATTCGTTATGGTCTACCTTGATGATATTATTGTATACTCTGAAACATTTGAAGAACATTTAAAACATCTTGGTATTGTATTTGATCATCTACAAGCAGCTGGATTGAAGCTAAATCCTGGGAAATGTTTTTTTATGAAAGCTGAATTGGAATTTTTAGGACATATCATAAGTGCTCAAGGTATACAAACTGATCCAGCAAAGACTGAAAAGGTGAAGAACTTTCCAAAACCTAAAAATACAACACAGCTGCGAGGATTTTTAGGGTTAGCCTCATACTATCGAAGGTTTGTTCCAAATTTTGCGAGGATTGCAACACCATTAAACAAATTGTTAAGGAAGGGAACTGTTTATCAATGGACTGCAGAACAAGATAAAGCTTTTAATGCTTTGAAAGAATGCTTAGTCACATCACCAATTCTTGCATTCCCAAACTTTAATAAACAATTTATTCTGTTTACAGATGCATCAATACTTGGATTGGGAGCAATATTATCACAATTAGATGAAAAGAATCAAGAGCATGTTATAGCCTATGCCAGTCGAACTCTTAACAAGGCAGAGAAAAATTATACTGCAACAGAATTAGAATGCTTAGCTGTTGTATGGGCTATTAAACACTTTCATGCTTATGTTTATGGACAAAAATTTAAACTTATAACTGATCATTTAGCGCTTAAATATCTATTCAATACCACAATACCTGCTGGAAGAACAGCTAGATGGATATTGAAGTTACAGGTCTATGATTTTGAAACAATTCATCGTGCTGGTAAAAAGCACTCTAATGTTGACAGCTTATCACGAATTCAATATTAGGATAATTTCCTAAAAAGAAAAAAAAAAAAAAAAAAAAAATGCTATTTTCCATTTTATCGTTATTATTCTTTTTTTAATTAGGATAGTTTTTGACTCATTATTACTATTGGAATAATTTTTTCTATATATATATCAAATTAATTTGTTATATATTTATTTTTTTTATGTTCATTTTATTTTTTTTTTTATTGGACAATAAGTTAACTTGGTTTTATTAATTTAGTTTTTTCATTTATATTCTATTAGAAAATGGATATAACTGAGTATTCGAATATACTTCAGTACCTAGAAACCTTACAATTGCCTGACTTGTTGCGAGGAAATCAGAAGCAAGCTTTTAAACGAAAGGCTAATAGATATATTGCAAGTGAAGGATTATTATATCGAAAGAATAAGAGAAGACCTAGCCAACTCTTGCGAGTGATTAAGCATGATGAAAAGGAAAAGATTCTGTACAATTTTCATGAAGATCCTTTGGCTGGACACTTTGGATTTCAAGGAACCTATTGATCAATCTCTCTCAAATACTATTGGCCCAATATGGGAAATGACATTAAAGAATATGTTAACTCTTGTGATATATGCCAAAGACGGAAGAAATCTCGAAGAAATGAACCTTTACATCCTATAAAGGTTGGACTACCTTTTGACCATATTGGAATGGATATTATAGGACCACTGCCAACTACTTTACAAGGGAACAAATATATTGTTGTTGCAACTGAATATCTAAATAAATGGCCTGAAGCACGTGCCCTCTCAAATGCTAAAGCAACATCAGTGGTTTCTTTCTTTTATGAGGATATAATCTGCCGTCATGGGTGTCCAAAGGTTCTTTTGACTGATCAAGGCACACATTTTGTTAATGAACTAGTAAACTCATTATGTAGCCGTATGGGAGTAAAGCATAGATTATCAACAGCTTATAGACCACAAACAAATGGACTTACTGAACGTTTTAATAGGACTTTATGTGAAACCTTGGCAAAATATTCAATGCACAACCAACAAAACTGGGATTTATATTTACCTTCTGCTTTATTTGCATACAGAACACTTCAGCAACAAACAACTCGATTCGAGCCTTTTTATCTTATATATGGACGAGATGCACTTTTACCAATTGAGATAGAGATGCCAAACGTACCTAATAATACTGACCTGAATGATGATTTTCAAGCTCAATTGTTAGAAAGAATTCAATTATTAACTGGAACATTGAATGATAATAGACAGATAGCTCAAGACAATATTACTAAGAGTCAAGAAAAGCAAAAACTTCGATATGATGCTAATATTCGTCCAATTGCATATCAGATAGGAGACCAAGTTCTACTACAAAATTTTCGTGCTAAGAAACTTGATGCTAAATGGATGGGACCATATTATGTACATGATAATCGGAAGACTAATGGTACATATCAGTTGCGAACTATAGATGGACAAATTAGAAAGAAATGGGTACATGCTAATCAACTTATTCCTTATACTAATCGGAAAGACAATTGATACTTTTATTTTGAGGAATGATAAAAAGTGTTCGCAGGAGCTCACAATTAAAAGGGGGATAATGTTACCAAAATTTGTGCTTAGATAAAATTATTTTAAGATTATTGACAGGGTTACCCATGAAAATAGTTGTAGATCGAACAAGTCATATGATGCAGTGCGCAGAAATCCCATAGTTATGGCTGAGTTTATTATAATATGAAACATTTCTTATAATATATTTTAGTTTTATTAATTAATCACATTAATTAACCACTTTTAGTATTATTATTGCTCTTGACTCATAAATATTCAATTATAAGTATCAGTTTAATTGTTACAATATTAGTAAAATTGCTTTATTAGTTAGCTAGAGAAGTTTCTTGAAGTTTATATAGTTGATGAATCATATAGACATATGAAACTTATACAAAATGGCAATAGAAAGGTTTCTCACAGATAATTGCAATGAGGAAAGAACAATTAATTGATTAATCATATTAGTATAATAGGATAATATTGATAAGTTCAACTGTTGTGTATGAAAATGTAAACATATATAGAGCAATATTTTCTTTTGAATAAAAGTTGTTAACACCTGGGTAAATCTAACAGAGAGTTTAGATCGTGTTATCCATTGTTTTTTGATTTGATTGTTAGTTTGAACTTTTCGTGTGTTTTATTTGTTTCATTTTCGTATTTTGTTGTTATTTGTTTGCTATATTTTATTTCTTAAGAAACCCTTATATTATTTCACTGTTATTACTAATTTCTAGTGGGAATTAATAGTGAAATATATATATTTTGTTACAGTCTATTTGAAACACCTAAAATTTTGACTATTTGAACATTTTGTCACAACAACGTCTCTGACGTTAGTTATCACTCCAGACCAGATCAGTGATAACAAAGTCATCATGGTATCAAAACTGATCCGAAAAATTAAGGGTTATCAAGGAATTCCCCATCCCTAAGGACTTGACACAATTACGAGGCTTCATTGCCTTAGCATCCTACTATCGGAAGTTCGTTAAAAACTTCTCGCGCATAGTTGAACCTTTAAATAGGCTTTTAAAAAAGAACACTCCTTTTGTTTGGGGGAATGATCAAGTCGATTCTTTTGAATATTTAAAGACTTGTTTGATGACTCCACCTATTCTTTCGTATCCTAATTTTGAAAAACCTTTTATTTTATATACTGATGCTTCCACTTTTGCTCTGGGAGCAATTTTATCTCAAAAAAATGAAGATAAAAAGGAACGCGTTATTGCATATGCTAGTCGCACTTTAGGCAAGCATGAAAGAAACTATGGAATAACTGAACTTGAATGCTTAGCGGTAGTGTGGGCCGTTAAACATTTTCATCATTATCTGCATGGACAGAAGTTTACAGTGATTACTGACCATGCAGCACTTCGATATCTTCTCAATTTATCAAATCCAACTGGACGACTTGGCAGATGGCTTATGTTTTTAAACTCATATAACTTAGAAATTATTAACCGCCCTGGAAAACAACATACAAACGTAGATACTTTAAGCTGGATAATACATTAACAAGAAGTTTCATTTTAAATTTATATTTTTAATTCTCTTGCAATTTTTGGACTTTATTTTTGGATAACCCCTTTTTTGATTTGACGAATGGATTCAAATACATATTATTCACTTATTCAGTTTTTAACCACACTTTTGTTACCCGTACATTTAAGCAAAGAGCAGCAGGCTGCTATTAAACAATAATCGCGATATTTTGTTGTAATAGATGAACAATTATATAAGAAAATAAGAGTAACCCAAATCGGCCTCTTAAGGTAGTTAAACAAGATGAAATTGATGATGTTTTACATCATATGCATTAGCGGACTATCGGTTTGACACAGATCCTAAGTTCTGATTCTTTGGCTGGACATTTTTCTTTAGACGAAACATATAGGAAAATCAAAATATGATACTATTGGCCACAGATGTTTGAAGATGTTAGGAACTATGTAAAAACCTGTGATGAATGTCAAAGGCGAGGTAAAAATAAGCGTGCAGAACCTTTACATCCAATAAAGATTGGACAGCCCTTTGATCGTGTAGGAATGGATATAGTTGGACCTTTGCCACAAACCAAGGATGGAAATAAATACATAGTGGTTGCTACAGAATATTTAACAAAATGGCCAGAAGCACGAGCAATTCCAGATGCAAAAGCTACCTCTGTAGTGTCATTCTTTTATGAAGACATCATATGCCAACATGGATGCCCTAAAGAGATCCTTACTGACCGTGGGACACACTTTGTTAATGATATGCTAAATTCTTTATGTGATAAGTTTGGAGTGAAACATAGACTATCTACAGCCTATCATCCTCAAAACAAATGGATTGGTTGAACGTTTCAATAGGACTTTATGTTAAACATTGGCTAAATTTGCTAATAAAAATAAGAATGACTGGGATTTGTATGTTTCAACTGCCCTTTTTGCATATAGGACAAGAAAACACAATACAACTAGACATGAGCCATTCTACTTAATATATGGCCGAGAAACAATATTACCAATAGAATTTAAAGTGGCTACAAGTGCTATGTTAAATATAGGAAATGATGAACAAGAAGACTTATTAAATCGAGTAAGAATGATCTCTGGAAGAATGGCTGAAGAACGCCTTGTTACACAAGACAGGATTTATGATTAACAACAAAGGCAAAAACAAAAATATGACAAAAATATTAAAGAGCAATACTATAAAATAGGAGATCTAGTCCTATTATATAAAAGTCACTTACGGGAAAGGAAAAAACTAGAAGAGCGATGGACAGGACCTTATTATATACATGAAGTAAAAGAAAATGGTGTGTATAAGCTTCGGACTATGGAAGGGAAGATACTCAAGGTCCCAGTGAACTCTGAACGATTAAAGCAATATTACTCCCGTGGAGATCTAGTATGAGGACTTCTATTTTATAAAACTCTTCAAAGGATAAAAATCTTATGAAAATCATGAAAGTGTAACATGAATAACACTAATTATGAGACCATTCATAAATTAAAGAATAAGATCAGCCGCATACATCTAATTTGTAGCATAAAGAAAGATCTGCTAATATAAAATGAACTGGCAAATTTGTTCCATATGCCAAAAGGTTTTATTAAAGTATTCCAAAAATGGGGAGTGTTTATTATTAAGATGTTTTGCAGGATCTTTTTATGCCAAATGAAGGACATGCTGTGGGATATATGCCTCCATACTCTAATGGCATGGAACTTGAAGAAAAATTTAATGTCACATTGCAGGCTCTGTTCCATGCTAAAAGACTTCAGAATCGGTGTTTACAGTTATTTTGTGCTTACTTTCTTGGGAAAATATTAGAGCAAGAAGCAGACCCTTTATCAAAACGAGCCTATTATGCTTAACGATTAACAACCTATTACAGAATTACTTCAGTACGGGCATATTTTCTGTTCAAGCCCTTTGGACCCACCAAAATAATGAATTCGGCAAGAACATCTCTGACTACACTTCGTAATCTGTCAACAGAAGAATTCCAAGACCTTGTTACAAAATCATCTTTAATTTTTAACGGAGTTGAAAATTGGGAGGTGATGTCATATCTGATCACGTGACTTCATTGATCAATGTCACCGATGTCATAAATGAATGACATAGCATACATAGGTAATATTGCACACATTATAGATATATCATATATTTTTAATATAGCATAAATGGCATATATGTATTATTTTTGTTCTATGTAAGATATTTATGATTTATCATTGTTATATTTGCAATTGTTATAAATAAAGCTATGGATTTATTCCAGACAAGGCATGTTCACAAGTTCTCTTCAAACCTTTATTTTATTAATATTTTTATTTTTGATTGTTAAGTTATCTTTTTACTTGTGATGAATACCTGAGAATCCGAAGTACTGGAATTGGTATTACACGTTTGATTGAGATTTTTACAAGTTGTATTTAAAGTATTGATAAATAAACCTTCTGCTACCACAAAATAATAATTGTTAGCGATTGCTAACGTCAAAGAACTGACCCAACACTATTATAATATCTGTTGCCGTGGAATCATGCTCTTACAAAATTCATTAGAAATTATATTATTTGTCCAGGTTGATGAAGATACGGTAGTCGCGCGAAAGCAAATGAATACAAGTGGGCCTCCACAAGTTTTTACTTTACATTATTTAATTCTCCTAAGTTTCAGAAAAAGCAGAACCTTTCCTATTACGTTTTTAATGTGGCATTTCTGTACACAAATATTTTAATATCAATGAATATTTAAAAAAATTTAACTATTAATCAAAAAGAAGCAATAGAATAAAAAAATAAAACAGTTGTTTATTGAATTTGTCAATACATATAGTGACTTCAAAACAATTTTAAGTATTCAAGTCTTATTGTCATCTTCCAAAGTAACTAGAACAAAATCAATATCAAGATCCCAGAACGCATGGTGCTGTTTTGTAAAATATTTCGAAAAGACTAAAATTGTCAGTTGGGGAAACTTCCAGTATTGCTTCTTATTTATGGAAAAAAAATCTGAACGTGAATCGAAATTTTGAAAATCACTACATCAAGTAATAAAAGAAATCCATGCAGCAGAAAATCCAGGTTACATATACAAACCTAATAGAATTAATGATCGAAATAAAAAACATATGAATTGTCAGAATAATTCAATATCAGAAATTAATAATTATTTAGCCACAGAAACAACAACATCTGAAGTTAACATTGATATGATTGATGCTGAACTTCTTTTATGACCTTTTCTTGTATGATTAACTTATTTGACACATCCTTATATGACATATCTTTATATGATTATCTTTAGATTTTATAGATCCTACTCGTCTTTTTCATTTACAGATCCTTGTTTAGTAGATAATTCTTTAGAATTTTCTGAAATATTAGTTTTGCTTTATATTTTTTTTATATCTTAAATTTATTAAATGATGTCATTTGACTTATTGATTTCTGATCAATCGATAATCTAACGAAAATTTTTTTTTTGTATTTTTTCAGTCTTTTTAAACCAAATAATTTATTTTAAAACTAACTTTTATTTTTTTTGGTTTTCCTAAGCCGAATAATTTTAAAAATCTTGCACAATAAAGGATGTTTTTTTATCATCTATTGCATTCAAGACATAGGCGTATATCAGGTAATGAATATTACGGGTATCAACGCTTTAGAAGACAGGTAGAATCTACAAGGAAACATGGTAGGGATTGTGAGAGAGGAGTTATGTGGTTTTAAATTAAGAAACGTTTTTAATATTTTTTTCTTCTTTTTTGTAGGATGCGGATTCTTGGAGAATAGGACGAACCGGGACTTGCACAATAAAGGAAGCGTGAAGGGATGACTATTTGCTTTATAATTGAGGAACATGTTTTTTTAATTGAGGAACATTTTTTTAAAGTTTTTTATTTTTTTTTTGTAGGATGCCAGATTTCTTTAAATAAACACACAGATATCAGAAATTAAGAAAGAAAAGTAGGGTTGGATCGGTCCTAGCAAAAACCAGTCCTGTATCAGTTTTGGGACCGGTCCTCACGGTCTTCAGTCCAAGATTTGAGGACCGGTCTGGACTGGGGACCGATCCATATAATTTTTTAAGCCCAATAAAATAAATGCTAGAATGGCAGGGTTTCAATTTTTTTATGAAAAAATGGCGTTTCAGCACTTTTATTATATTACTTAATGTAAAAAATACCAGAATGACATTTTTTACAAATTATTTATGAAAAAAGCCAAAATGACAATTATTATGAAAAAATACCATTTTGGTATTGCTTTTCATATTATTTATGAATTAAAAATGCCAAAATGCGGGTTTTCATTTTATTTTATAAAAACGTCGAAATGTCATTTAATTTTTTTTTCATTTTACTTATGAAAAAGCTAGAATGGCATTTTTTCAAGTTTATTTGTGAAAAATGCTGCTCAATCATTTTTTTCATATTGCTTTATAAAAAAGAATAAATAAAACAGCATTTTTCCATACTATTTTATGAAAAAATGTCGTTTTAGCACTTTTTCATATTAATTATATATTAAAAAATGCCATTTTGGCTGGTTTTCACATTATTTTATATAAAGAACATACATGTATATGAATCGTTTTGGCCATACGAGTTGGGCAGGTTGCCCAATATGATCTGACTTGAGCCCTAAAATAAACACACTTTCCGGCCAAACAAAATTGGTCCAGTCTCAGTCTGGTCTGGTCCTGGCTGAAAGACCGGTCTTTTGGGATCTGACCGGATTAGACCGAACTAGTCCAACCCTAAAGGAAAGTTGGTTTAGTGGTATAAAATTGTAAACAATTATCATGTTCATTTACAACAATAACTGCTGTATTTAAAACACTAAAAGATTTGTTGGCTGCCGATCGTATTAATATAGAAAAGCTTAATTTAAAATATATTATATAATTAGCAAATCGATACCAAAGATAGGGGATCAGCATCTTAAAATGGAAATTGCTCAAAAACTAATCTTATGTAACATCAGGTTAACGTCAATGTTAACGTTAACCTATCATGACATGTCAAACGATAATGTGACGCGCCACCCACCCACCCATATGGACACAATGTGCATTTATAGAATATCATCTTTGCTAAAAAATTGTGGGATAAAAATTTTGGAAAATCATGTGAAAAATTAAATAATATTTTTATGATCAACAATCGTTTAATTAAACCAAAAATGATTAACAATCAATTAATAAAATTAATCAATCCTTTATCAAGTAATAAACCATTTGTTTTTTATTATTGAATTGTTATTTAAAGTTAATTACTATTAAAGAATTTTTTTTTTTTTTGAAATTAATTAAACCAAATGAATTTTTTTTTTTATTATCATATTTTATTGCATGAAATGTAACGATAATTAACAAATTAGACAATTATTGATAATTATCTCTAAGTTAATTAATGATATTAATAAGTAATGATAAAATCAGCATGTTAATTTTGATAATTAATGATATTGATAATTATCGAAAATACTAATATTGAAATTTAGTAATAATCAAGTAAATATACTTTATTAACGGGTATGATATGTGACTGTATCATGTGATGTAATACTGATTAACCAATTTTTCCCTCTCCCTAAGTATGACCTAAAAAAAAATACCAACTCAAATTGGACAGTATTACAACCTCGTCATTCAAAGGCAAAATACCATTCTGGCTCCGAGATATAGATAACAAATTGCTCATTTCCTCCTCTTCCAGAAGACTACTTACCCCGTTGACATATATACAATCCTTTATACACAAATCCAATCATCGTACTCCCCAAATTTCAAAGGACCATTGGTTTGCTCCTAAGAACAAATGGTCAATCTCATGGGACAATACAACTAGACACATAGTATACGGAAAATCCATACAGCAAGAAAACATAACAGGAGCTTTGAGCCTTACATTTTCAGAACATTGGATCCGTTATATAATCCCACAGGATATCTTGATGTCAACGCCTCGTTCATACCAACATGTAATAATCCCGTGTTCTGGCTGTTGATGCAACACTTACTTTACTAACAATACTACGGGTAAACACTATAAATGCGTGTTTGCTACCCCAACTTCATCACTTTTACTTTTAAAGTACACCCTATTTCATGGTGACCCCGCAACCTACAACTACCTTCCCACATAAAATGTTATCGTTTCCCTACACGATCACATAATACCCTTAACACGATAGGTTACAATTTTTATTTAACCAGTCACTCAGACCCCTCACATAATTTACACCCCGTTCCCACTCAAGAAGTAGATGTTCAGAATCTTCATCAAGCAAACTTTTCATTCAGAATTTTGTGCTAATTTTCAACTCTTTAATCTTTTTTTATCTTTTTGGAATTCTCCTGTCGAAGTTTATCTTCGTCAATTAACATTGCACTTTTATAATTATAATATTCTCCATTTTTATACTGATGGCGCAGTAGTCAATTTAGGTACTCCACATTGTAAAATGAGATGTGGCTGGGTGGAAACTTTTAACCATAATCCACCCATACATACAGTACCTTCCGATGCAGTACATTATTCCAACTGTCTTCTATGAAAGCTGAACTCTTTGCTATTTTCACTGCTCTGATCACATATCCAAAAGACGCGTCAGTAACAATTTACACTGATTCACTTAACGTTATAAACACTTACCAATATTTTAATAACCCTTTGCATTCCCCATGACAACTTCAAAAAAAACCTAATTATATTTTATGGTCGTCTCTAGTTTATATAATTAAATTTTTGAATCTTACCATTACGTTTATTAAAGTTAAAGGACATTCTGGCGTTCTATTTAATGACCTCGCAGACGAACTAGCAACTCAAGGTTTAACTCTTCCACTGATAACATTAAACCAGCAAGGACAAAATAACGTGGGCACAATAATATTTAACACTTTAGAGCCTGTCAACAGTAATTTGAGAAAATTCGTAGCAGACCTATTCCAAGCTTGCACCATCGACACGTGGTTTCATTCCCTGACTATTCAATCTTCTTTTAATATGGATAATTCACCCTCTTTAAGAATAGATTGGAGGGCAACAAAAAAATGGTTAGAATACAACTCTACTGACCAGCTAAAGGAGTCACCAACCTCAGACTATCATTCTGCCCTTAGCGGCTTCAAACTGAAAGCTATGCATCACTTATTACCTATAGGCGATCTCCTTTCTAGGAATTTCCCTCAACATCTTCCTCCAGCTTTATTAACTTGCCACCTATGTTTGCAAACACAAGAAACCAACAAACATCTATGGCTTTGCCCGAAACATCATGACGCGATTACATCAGCTTTACAGGAACATAAATTCATCTTAGAAACTTTGATACGAAAGCACCAAGCAGATATCACTCAAGATTTTGACCTTTGCATCCGCATTGAAAATTGGGAATTTTTTAAATCCTTTGATGATGATAGTCATCTTTTATACCTGTTACTACATCAAATTATTACAGAAGACATAACAGATTTTATTCATCTTTTTATTCAGTCTCATAAGACCATTTTAACAATAGTGCTAGAGTTTGCTCAATCTTTATTCACTCATATTGTCATCCCTTGCTGGCATTTACACAACAAATCTTTTCATGATTACGTTAAACTTCACCATTTATCTGTCCCAAGTTTCTCTGCACATCGCTCACAGAAACGTAAACATTTGCAGAATTCATCTGCCACAAATTCAACATTACAAACTACACCTTCTACTTCGTCAGCACTTGCTAGATCTTGTACCAGCATTTTGGACAAGGGTTTTCACAGAAACTTTAATTCTCCTTTATATAAATTTACTATTCCTCCATGTCATTTTATCAAACCACAACATTTTTATAGTCCGCGCCGTAAGAGGGACAAATATCTTTTATATGTCTGTTCAAATTATTTACATTCGGGTGGAATTTTGTCTTTTATTAATAATATAGATTTTTCTTTTTTTTTCATAGGGTTAATTTGGTTTTTTCTTCTTTTTATTTTGGAGGTGACGTGCATTTCTTGGATCTTCAAGCTATACGCGTATAACAGGTTAGTCAGGCAGTGTTAAAATATCTTGGCAGAGCGGTTTCCGCATTAGGCGGGGATTTTAATTTAGTTTAGTATTTTATGTTAATCTGGCTTAGCTAGATTTTGTAATTTCATCTAAATTATGCGTTATACTGTCGTCATCACTAAATAAATAAATAAATAAATAAATAACCTAAAAAAATATTCTTTTTTCTCACTTGAGAAAGCGTCTAATTTACTGTAGATGAAAAAAAGATTGAAAGAAAAGATAATGGGAGAAGGGTCAAAAGGAAAAGGGAAAGAGAGAGAAAGAGAAAGAACAAAAAGGGGGTTGTTTAGCAGATCTTTTGTAGAATGTAAGTGAATTTTTGGTTTATAATTGTTTTTTTTTCATCTTTAGCCAAAACTAATCTTTCTTTCTTTTATAGATTTTGTTTTCATTTTGGCTTGTCATTTCAGTAAGGTATTAATTTTTTATTGATTTTTTTTTATTTTTAACGAACTTTACTAAAAGTTCATTTCTTTTCTTTTTTAGGTGGATCTTTCAGACATTACTAGTAAAAAGTCTTTATTTAAATATAAATTTTAATTTAATGAAACGGCTACTAATGATTTGTATTTTTCCTTTTTCTAGATGGTCAGTCCTTTGGGATTTTTAGCATTTGGACTAGTAGGAAATTCTAGTTGGCATGAACCTTGGATGCTTGAAATTCTGCAGGTAGGTTCTTTTATTTTTATTTTATTTATTTTATAGTATCAAAACACCTATTAATGTTTCGAATTTTCTTTTTTTTAGGACTTCAGATATTGATAATGAAAGGAATTTACTAATTTTTTATTGAATTATTTTATTTAAATGTTTTTTAATATTTCATGGGTTCTGGCTTCAAATTTTGAAATTAATAAATGTGGTTAGTTTTGAAAAAATGTGAGCTAATTTTATTTCTTTATTATTTGTTTAATCAAACAGACAAAATGTTCCAGTTTTCTAAACATGTAAAATTTTGATAGAGAAGCAGAAGTTCAAAATCACTTAATTTAGAATTTCAATGGAAAGTTTTTTCTTTATATTGTAAGTGATTTTAAACAAATAAATTTTAGTTTCTTTGAAGAAACATTTATTACATTTTGTTTTTGTTTTTTTAGGCAATTTCTTTAAATATCTATGGATACAGATTTCAGTAAGATTGAAGTGTTTATAGACTGCCTTTAACAAAATGTTTATTAACATTTCTGTTTGATCCATTTCTTTTTTTAGGTGGATCTGTTATACTGATACCTTTCTGAGACGGAATCAGATGTTATTTTAAGGTCATTGAACAGAAAGGGTGATAAGCAGATGGAGACCAACTTAAGAGGTACATGTGATACCTATCGCTCCTCTAAGAATTACTTTGCAGAAACTTTTAAATTGAAACCGCATCATGACCAAATCAAAATTATATCATAAACCTTATAACCAAGGTCTGGTCACAATATGGTTTCATGTCCTTACGATAAGTTTAATTGAATTGTGTGTATAAGGTTGACGCATATTAAGGAGATCGTCACCTGATTTAACCGGATCATACAAAAATCGTGAAGTTAATTTTAAATGTATATTCAAGTTATATTAAATAGATATTAAAGTGATATTAAAGTTAAAGTAAATGTATATTTAATTTATATTGAATAGATATTGAAATTAAAGTAAATGTATATTTAAGTCATATTAATTAGATATTAATCTGACATTAAAGTTAAAGTAAACTAATTTTAAATTTATATTAAATAGATATTAAAGTTAATGTTAACATATATTTAATTTACATTGAATAAATAGTAAAGTTATAGTGAAATTCTATAATGAATTTATTTTTGAAGTCGTAATCAAGTCATAAAATATCCTATGTGCTAATAATAAAGTGTTCTATACTTCTATTCTAAATATTCTAATCATATGTAAATAAATCGTAAATTAATAAACATTAAACAGCCTTGAAAATATAAATTTCGTATATACAAATCAATTTCCCGGACATTTTCATGACAATTTTTGAAGCACCTGGACAATTTCCAGACATTTATGTAGACATTTTCCGGATATTCTTTTTTCGTATTGATTTTAGATTGATTATTTAATGATGGATGCAAATCACTTATTGCTTTTCCATTTAAATAACTTTTAATCATAGATCCTATTTATAATTATCAGTTGTAAATAGATTGTAAGTTTTAATTCTTTCATAAATCATGAATATATGTCATAACATACCAGTTAAAAACTTTCTCGCTGTCAAATAAAGTATGTGTTCATTATCAATTATTTTTTGAAGTTAACTTCTTATATTGTATGGTGTCTTACAAGGTGGCAGAGGAGGATGGTTAGTTATATTTACCTACTGACATTGTTACAATAAATGAATAAACTCGTAAATCTTCTAGAATTAATTTAACCGGATGATTATCAGTTTTCTTTTTATAATTCCTTTGATGACGTGATTTTCAGCTTTATGTAATAGTGCTTTAGGCCTTTAATAAAGAAATTTAAGATTTCAATATAATGGATAATACAACATTATTGTCTGAATTGCTTACGACATTCATCAGACTATGTACTATTAAGGCATACTACTATATACCATTCGTCTATTACGTTAGATTTCTTGTGTAAATTACTAAATTCACCTAACTTTGGTGCACCATTACACCGTATCCCTTTTTTGATCGATATATCCACATTTGTACTCGTCTGCTTTTGCAAATATGCTATAAATTTAAATCAAATATTTAAATAAATTAAATATTAAATTTTTAAATATAAAGTCCGTCTACTAATCAAAGTATTGCTTTTTTCTGAAATTTTTGTTAATATCAAATAATTTTTTGAAAAGAGATAAATTAAAATCCACAGATGTGTGAATAGTTTTTTAGATGCCAATTCACACATTTTTTACACTAAGGCATCTTCACAATTTTTTACTATTTGAGTTGTACAAGGATAAGAAACCCGACTAGACATTTTCCCGAATATTACTTTTTTCTGACATGACATTATCCTGATGATAGATATCCAGACAAACAAATTACCAATATGACAATTTTCCAAAATCAATTTATAAAAAATGTAACTTGGTTTAGTATATAATATTTAACAATAACATAAAATTGAAAATTTTAAATTTATTAATTTTTTTAAAATTTAATTAGTTTTATTGATAATAATTACAACTATACAAATAGGTTTTAATAGATATACAAAATAAATTGGGTAAAAATAATCTATTTAGAAAGTAATTGTCGTCCATTTCATATTTTTTATCATTATCGCTGTTTTCGATTTAGTTGAGACTAAAAAATAATAAAATATCAAAAAGTCGAAAACACTTACATCACGAAGACGTTCAAAAAAAAAATTTTTATTACAGTATTGTCTTTGACAGACAACTTTATTACTATAATTAGAAAATTTCGCCAACTATTTAGAAATACTGAACAATTATATTTTTAAATAAAAAATTAGCCAAATCAATTACAGAAAATTGATATTACAAAATTTATATAATTACACCGATCTTTTTTTTTAAAAAAAAAATAAAATCAAATCTTAGTGTCCTGTAATTCAATCAAGAAAAACAAACTTTAATCGCTATTCAAAAATTGCTTTAACCCAACGCATTTATCTATAGTTATAAATATGTAAAGATGCATGATCTTTAATTGTATATAAAAATATCTTATTTATCCAATAAAGTCTATAATAACTGAAAAAATAAGAATAAGTGCATCAGGAAATTTTTAGGTAGATCGGTCCACGTAAAAACACGTCGGTTAGTTTGGAAACACATGGAATTCTATACATCGAATTTCGTGGATAGGTTTCCACACAAAACCACGTATTTCATAAAAGAATTATGTGGATTTCCGAGATTTCCGTGTATAATAAGATTTAATCAGAAATCAGTAGAATTCTCTAGCGAAACATGTGGGATTCCTTCGCAGAATTACTGTGGAATTCAAGAAGTTATTAATAGCACGTATAATAGTGCTAGTTAAAGATATATTAACACAAATTACACAAATTAGAATATTTAAAAATATAGAAAATATAGAACGAATATTTGTTGTCTTTTTTAATATTATAAATTTTTTTATGCAGTTCAAGAATAAATATAAAGTATAATGTAAATAGTATAGTGGTTAGTTCGTGAGATATGACCGTATTATGAGTCAAGGTATTCGGTTCAGTTCCTAAGGTGAGTAAAAGATAAATATAATTATACTAAATATAACACAATATAGCAGTATAAAAGTATACAGTAAAGCGTTATATTTTTACAAATCACCTGATATTAATCCACGTGTAACGACCTCGAACTCTGTGAAATGTTTCGTCACAGGGTATTCGGGAAACATTGGTTCCACTTGAGATTTCTATGATGGATCCACGTGGATTTCTCTGCGGATTTTAACCGGCAAAAACCTCCTGATGTGATTATTACTTGTTAATATTAACAATATGGCTAATATAAATAATAAAACTTAACAGTTAGTTTACCTTTTAAATGATGTTAAACTTTGCAATCTAAAATACTGGGAAGAACTTTGGTTTATTTTTGGTTAAATAAAAAATAATAAAGATGTTTGGAGTGAAGTTGCAGTTTTCGGTGAGGGACTGCTATTATACTTCTATTATGCTTAATGTTGAATCGCTAGTAATCTCCCATTAAAGTATTATGAAAATAAAAAAAAATTATAAAAATAATTGCAGAAGTGGCTTAGCATGATGCGTCAATCAAAATATTTTATGATACTTTATTAGTACAGTCTCACAAAATTGTTTTCAGTATTTTTATTATAATTGATCGAACGTATAATTTTATTTTTCATTTAATAAAAAAAAATTAAGATATTGCATAAAAAGCAAATTAAATAAATTATAATAAACAAATTTAATTTCTATTAATTTATTATTATATTAAAAATATTTTTTTAATTTTTATTTCTTTTTTTCAGTAAAATCTAGTATTTTTATAGATCAGAAAATTGTCATGTCGGGAATTTGTTTGTCGGGATACTTATCGTCGGAATAATGTCATGTTGGGAAAAAGTAGTATTCGAGAAAATGTTCAGTCAGGTTTTTGTCATGTCGGGGAATCATTGTCGGGAAAGGTTACGTCAGGAAAATGGTTGTCGGGACAAGGATAAGGGTTTGATAAGGATAAGGGTTCGACAAGGATAAGGGTTCGACAAGGATAAGGGTTCGACAAGGATAAGGGTTCGACAAGATAAGGGTTCGACAAGGATAAGAATACTAAATATTTGATATTGAAAATGTTTTCCTTGCTTCATTTTTATCTCATCCTGACACATTATATACACCGGATACACTGGCAAAACCAGTTAATAATGGGCTATATCATCATTCATAGTTGAGTTAGTAGTAGTCATGATTGTTTATTAGATAAAATAATTAAGAAGATAAAAGATTATTATGGTTAATATATACAGTATGTGTGTCTAACAGTTAAAAAAGATTAATGATTCCACTGGATCGTAATTTCAAGATTACATTAGCAAAAGCTTTTACCATGGGACGTGTGATTTCTTATCAGTTATGGGAATACCATTTTGCTGCGATTATCTATTTTTCAAGAAAATGGAGTTTGATTGTCTGTTTATTCGCTTATAGCGGACACGAACAAAGCATTTTGAATAAAATATGAAGGAATGTTTGACATTAAATGAACCACACGTTTACGATCTACGCCTTTGCACGTGCAGAACTTACGATCTACTGTCTAATTGAATCAAAACTATATATATATGGTCTCATAAAAATTTATTAATAATAATGACAATCAAATTAATATGATATCAAATTCGGGATTTTGTACTCTCTTGTCAGAAAAAAATCCCTTATTAATATTCTTTTTTTTTTGAATTCTAATAAATGCAAAGAGTACATAATAACTATAACTTAAAGAAATAACATAATAGCTCGCTTTTTCAAAAAGTATTAAAGAAAAAATTTTTTTTTCTTATGGAAAATGTATCCAAGAGTAAATGCTTATTATTGTCGAAATTTAAATAATTTTTTTATTGGAAAAAGCATTTTATTACATGAAAGATGTAATACTTTTGCAGAATTTTGAAAGAAAATATTGAAAAGAATACAAAGTTATTAAAATGGGGAATTTCATCAATATTAATATGAAACTTATTTATTAAAAATTAACGATCACGAGAAAAAATCTTTTACTATGGGACCAGATATAGTTTTGATTTAAGCACTAAGTTACCCTAATTTCATATATATATAAATACGTTCAACTCTCTATCATTTGAAAAATAAAAAAAAATTTCTTTTCTACAGAAAGTAAAAATTCAACAAAAAAATCAAAATGAAATTCAACCTTTCTTTGTTCACTGTTGCCGTTATTATTGTTTCTTTAACATTCTCGACAAAAGCAGAATATTGTTATGGTGATGATGATTGTGGTCCTAATTTCACATGTAAAGGTACGTATCCTAATATATTATATTAATAGTTTATACTCAATCTTTTATATAATTATATGTAATCTAATATATTTTATTTTTAAAGATCATTTATGTTGTTCCATAAGTGACCCTACTTATTGTATTGACTAAAAAATTGCCAATATTTTTAACAAGTTTATTGTTGATTGTGAAATTTCAGAAATGAAGAAGCGTACAGAATAAATTAACTTCTTATCTTTTATTCCATTTTCATCTATTTTTTTATTTCACCTTCAACCCACTTTTTCTCCCCTTATGTTCTTTTGTTTCGTTCATTCACTTTTTTTTTCCCTTTGTTCTCTATAATTCCCTTCTATCCTTTTTATTTATTGGTAGTTCTCTTTTTTATTGTGTTGTTATATTTAAGCTTTGTTAATTGCAAGATTTTTGACTTTGGATTTATCATCAACATTTTTTTTTAATAATAAAGCATAAAATAACTTAAAAGCAATCAATTTTTAATTTAACGTGTATAACTTTAACATTGTCAGAATATCAGTGTCTATAATAAAAATTTTTCTATTTTTACGAAAAATGGTGAAAAGTTATTTAGAATATCTCAAGTTAGAATCCTGACACAATCGACAAAAATCACCAAATCCCGATAGGTACAACAAGTCCAAAATTCCGAAATACAATATCTCGACAGGCCAAAATCTAGTTAAAATCCCATCTAATACAATAAAAATAAATTGAATTAATAATATATTACAATCTTATTATTTGGAGTATCCTTGCCTTTTTTGGGCTGATCATTAAAATTTTTAGCCCCTGACTTATCTTTACCAGGTTTAGAAGTCAGCGTCAAGGAACTAGTTTGATCAGGAATGGGCTTGGGTATATCCTCTGATATTATCCTAGAAGATTGTTGATTGGTATCATTTGTTATCTCCATGTCATCATGTGGTGGTTCTTCTTCTGTAGTGCATGATGAAGTGTCAGGAATAGCTTCCAGACTTTTTTCTAAGAATGCCGCAACATGAGCGAATGACATAATGGCTACTTTTTCACTAAGGTTGAAGAGAAAAGACATAAAAGCAGCAGGTGCTAAAGTGTGTTTTGCATAAACATCATAACATGAAGGGTGAGCATATTGGCCAAACTGTTGGACTAGAAATGAAGCTTGGTCATCTGGAGTTTTTTGAAAAAAGCCAACGGGAAGTTCTTCTACAGAACAACTCATAATATTAAAAAAATTTTGAAAAAACAGTTCTCTTGCTTGGTTTGTTATATCATGTGCTAAACTATCTTTAGGCATTTCATCATCTGTTTCATCTTCGAGAGGAGCCAACAACGAAAATATATTTTTGCTTTCCATATTATTTATTTAAAAATTTCTACTGCGGGTTTTTAATAAATTTTTGGGAAAGGGGAGAGAGTTTTAACTCCCCAGAGTAACTAACAAAAAAAGTTCAGGCACGTGATCTATGTGGCGTTTAAAATTTGATTGGTTGATCTTGTGCAACATTTAACTTCAAAAAAAAATAAAAAAAACATTCGCGAAAAAATTCAAGTCAAATACTCAAATATCTTTATAGAATAAAAATAATGGAAATAAATAGGTAAATCTTAAAATTTTTAATATTTAAATAGTTTTATTAGATGTTAAATTTATAATACTGTAAACATTATAAAAATTTTATAATATTTTTTATATTTTATTAGAATAAAAAATTTTTGATAAAAATAAAAATAACATATATCTAATTAAGCTGTTTATATAAAATAAAAAACGCCTATAACCTTATCTACATATATAAATTAATATATGAATACTTTTTTTAATACTTGTAAAAACAAACTTTCTAATTTCAAAGGGACGTAAAACTGGTATTTATTATTTATTATAATATACAGTATGTGATAAAAATATTGAGAAATAAAAGTAAAGACAGTATTTATATAATATAAGTTTTTAAAAATAAAATGTAAATAAAGGAGAAGAAGGGAAAGTTTTAAAATACTTGATCTGAAAAAACATATTTATATCGCATTAGGCATAGCGCCACAGCCACATCACTGATCACGTGCCTGAATTTTTTTTGTTGGTTACGCTGGGGAAGATAGAGAGTTTTTGTGAGGTCACGTTATAAATATAAGTTACGTAATGTTTTTCATTTTTACTTATAAATGTCACGTGATTCTGTAGCACGATCTGCTTTTATTTGTTTATTGTTTGCCATCACAAAAAAATTATTTCTCCCACGAACTCTCTTTTTCTTCTTTTTATTTTTTAAAATCTACATCAAATAATAAAAAAGTTCAATATTTTTAAAGAACTTAAGTGTAGACCTATTTTTATTTACAATGAACGCGTTTTTTTATAAATTTTAATATTAATTTTAACAATTCAGTTAAGTAAACAAGAATTGGTTATTAATAAAGTCATTTAACAAGTATGAAAATACACGTGTGTTAATTTTATTAATATTTAAACACTTGTGAAGAAATGGATGTTTTTATTTTAAGAAAAGCTGTACTACATTTATTTTTCAATTTTACAGCGTGGTTTCAGTGCCTTTGCTAAATAGAATAAACTCAAGTAGTTCAAGTAAAGTTGTTCAGCAGGTACGGGATCACTCAAACATTAGTTTTTATTAACACAGATTTAATAGTATTAATAATAACATAAATACTTTATATGAAATTGCTTTTGTTTTTACATTTTATGACATATTTTTAGCATTTTTTTTTAAAAAATTTAATAGGCCTTGGAGATTTAAATATTAATTTTCATTATGCTAGTTTTTGAATATTTATAAAATAATTAGTGTTTTTATGTGTATTTGAAACTATTACATTAAAAATAATGTTTATTTGTTTATTAAAATTGATTTTATTAATAAATGTAAAGTATTGATTTATAAATAAATGTGTTATCAAAAATTTATTTAAAATAAATTAAGGTAAATATGTTATTTATTTATTTATTTTATTTAGTGGGGGATCGAGTCATCAATATGTACAAAATAATAGAAAAATAATAAGAAAAAAAAGTACTAAGTTAAAATTAAAAACATAAAGAATACACCAAGTAAAAAAAAACCCAGCCTCTTTCCCGATAATGGTACCAAAAACAAGAAAAACCTCATAAAAAAGGGTTTTCTAACGAACCACGAACATGCGAAAATGGAAAAAAAAATCGCACCGTATTTTTCTTTCAGGTGTAAACATCCGTTTCATGTAAATACTGTATGATGAAGAATGTTTCACACTATTTTCTATTTGTAACAAGGGGAAAACATATTGTGTAGAAATGTAAATCAAATAAAAATGAAAGTGGTAAGGACTATAAAAAAATAAAAAAAAACTAAATACAACGACCACTACACGTTGTAAGTGTTGTTACGTTATTTAAAATTGAACTTCTTGAACGTAAGATCCGAAAAATTAATGTGTGATTGAGTAGTCTCCGATGTAATAGTATTATTAATCAACGGAAGTCTGGGCATGTTGAAAGTAAATTGCGTGCGTTCATGTTTGTAATTATAATACAAACCTTTTTCAGGAAAATCCATGTTATTTTTATATCTATAACTATTTTTCTCTGTATCAGTAAACTTGGTTTCACTATCTACAGGCATATGAGTATCATTTTCATGATGTTGGTGAGGACTAAAATCTATAGTCGTCTTCAACTTGATGACTTGACTTGAACTTGAAGACATGGGTGAAGATTCTCTTAGTTGTTGTGACTGTTGGTTTCTTCGTTTAATTGATGATTTCATAGGTAAAAATGGCGCAAATATACCATTTTTATTATGTTTACTTTTTAAAATGTGACTTATCGGTTTATAACAATAAGGAGCACTTGTTGTTGTGTAATGACGGATTCTGCAATTTTGTTTTTTCCATTCTTCTAATTCTTTTTCGTCGGTCGGTGCAGGAAGCCCTGCTTTTTTAGCCATAGAGTGAAATCTTGTTTCTTTTCGTTTACGACGGGTTGCTTGCTTCTGTAAAGTTTTTTTCTTGAATCTTTTTGGATCATCTATGATCTTGAAGTCTGTGATCATTTTTTTGTAATAATACTTATCGTGTGTGCCTTTGTAATGTTCGTAACTGGTGGCAAAACTACAACCAGTACGGGGGGATACATTGATTTTCTTGGTTTTGTTAAACCACGCAGTGTGTAATTTTTTAACATGTTCTTGCTGGAGTGCGGGTTTCGTGAGGTGAGAATTTGATGAAAATGGATGTGAATTTTTTAATTAGGTGTTGATGAGTACAGCAACCTTGACGGCTGCCTTGAGGGTGGTCTGATAGGACGTACGGTGAGGGAATTGCACAAAGTTCATGTGATACTGGGTCAACGTGACCACAAGCAACATAAATACCAAAATTAAATCGGTATTTCTTTCTTATAACTGAAAGTAAAAAATGTACGGGTTTGTCTGTTATTAAAATTGGGGCATTGTTTTCTATTTTTAATAAGGGTGATACGTTCTACTAACTTATTACGAATGTTGATGAAATATTCGTGACGTATTCGACTGGGTATTACTTTTTGAAGTGAAAAAAAATGTGATAATAATAGGGAGATACTATATTTTTGGTTAAGATAGGGAGATGATGATAAATATACACGTGTAGTTTTTGTGAACTTGTTATTAACCAACGAAAAAATCGTTGGTGTAAATATGTAAGCGTGGACCACGAGGTGTCTGGTTTCACAACTGTGAAAGGGGAAACTGAAAAGTTGATCCCAAATTGCTTGTCTTCTGGGTATTCAACGGGTGTCGAAAAAGCGGGCATTATTAAAAAAAAAAAAAAAAAAGAAAAAAAAGAAAAAGAGAGTGAAACTTATTAAAATATTGGGAAAAATCTATGTGGAGATTATGAAGCTATTAGCTCAAGAGCTATCTCGTGTATTCATAAAAGACGAGAAATGACGTATATTTGTAATTTGTATCACGGGTTATTGGGGAACAAAAAAAAGAAGTCGGGTGTCCAAGACTTTTAACATAAACTACTTTTGTCACTAACACTACTAACTAACGTGAGACACTGCTTCTTCCCAAACTGAAGGCGCTTTTTGCTGGTGAACTTAGCGTGGTGCGCTACGGAGAACAGAAAGAAGGCCTTACAAACTTTCTGAAAAAATTGGTTTTACTGATCAGCGGGAAGAAGCTTTTACTTAAGGTAAATATGTTTACAGTATGCGCGAAACAATTCATTGCTGTCATACAGATCACATGACACAATTAGGAAGTAACGTAAGGTATAAATTTTCATTTTACGTTCCGTAACGTAATTATGTAATTTTTGCCACTTCACGTTACGCACTGCACTTTGAAATATACCTATAAACAAAGATAGGAAGTGATGTCAAGCTGGTTTGAAGTTGTTTATTTGATTTACAACAATCAAAAATCGCAATTTCACCATACAATTATAATATGATTGTTTTGGCCAAACACATGTTTATCCAATCCTTTTTTGATTTATCATGAATAATCGTAAATAATTTTCATTTTCGTGTCGCACAAATTGTTTGTCACCTGTTGTAGGACAAGGCAAATTTAAGAGAAAACGTAATCACAAATTAATATAAATATATCGTTTAACTCACAATATTGAAAAGAAAGAATCATTCTTTTTAAAAATTAGCTCATCAAATATGATTTTAAAATTATTCAATTTATTCGAAAATTTCAACTACCTTTCGTTGGTAGGAATCACTTTGATATTTTATATAACGTATTATTATATTAAATATTTTAGTCGTATCAATCGTTTACCTGGTCCATTCCCATTCCCATACTTTGGAAATTTACCTCAATTATATATTGGACATGGTGGAAATTTCAAAATGTTTTACGATTCTAATCATATGAAATATGGTGACTTATATGAGGTTTATTTTGGTACACGAGTTATAGTTCTAAATCGATCGGAATATGTTGAAAAACTTTTATCAGCTTCAACAAAAAATCCATTTATTACGAAATTATCTGATGATGACAGTAAAGGATTTCATGAATTAGGAATCATGGGAAAAGGAATATTATTAAATCAAGAATTTCAATCATGGAGATATAATCGTCATTTTTTTACACAAGCTATATTATCACCAAAATTTGTTCATGAAGCTACTTATTGGGCAAGTAAACTTTTTAATGAATTAGAAAGTTATTGGGATAAATTATATATTAATGGAGTCAATAGAAAAACATTTGATTTTAATACGTGGTCTAATCAATTTACGAATGATATGATTATTTCTTTATTAACTGGTGAAAGATCTTATACAATGGCTGGTTATTTTAATGAACTTAGTGATGATGAAAAAGCAGAACGCCCTTCCGCTCTAATTGATGAGACTGTAAAATTCGTTCATGCAATTCGTAAACATGTTTTAGGTTTGTCAATGTTTCACGAAGTATCTCCTTTTTTACGACATTATTTTCCATACTTTAAGAGTAAATCCAATGATATGAAGCAAAATTTGAAATATTTGAACAAAAGATTTGATTCAATTATTAAGAAACGTAGACAAGAAATTGAAAATACTCCATTAGATAAACCTTTATCAAATGATATGTTGACGTCGGTAATTATTGCGAATACACCCCGTGATGTTAAATATGATAAGAATGTTAATGATAAATTTATGAGACCTATGACCAGTGTTGAAATTCGTGGTATTATATTTGATGGAATAGCTGCTGGAACTGATACGGTGAGTAAAAAGTATTTATTATTATCATATTCAATTTTGATATTATTTTAACGTTTTATCCTTATTTTTTAACAATAGACAGCGAATACGATTTCATATATTGTCTATTATCTTGCACATAATCCAGATGTTAAAAAGGAAATGTTGGATGAAATCGATAGGGTCTTCGAAGACGATAAAACACGTCCAATTACCGAAAGTGATATTCATAATTTAAAATACTGTGAAGCTATTGTAAAAGAAGTATCTCGGTTTTTTTCAGTTGTAAATTCTATTGTAAGATGTCTTGAAAAACCCGAAAAAATTTCAGGTTATCAATTGCCAGCTAATACACATGTTCGAATTAGTATTGATGCTATTCATCATAATAGTGAATATTGGGAGGAACCAGAAAATTTTAATCCTAATAGATGGATGGTTGAAGGTTTTGAACCAAAGAAAAATTCATTTATTACATTTGGTGGAGGATTAAGAGTCTGTCCTGGAAGAAAGTTGGCGATAGTTCAATTAGTTTGTTTAATGGCTTTATTATTTAGAAAGTATGAAATTGATTTGATAAATAAGGAAACCCCTTTAAAAACCGTATCCTCTGTTATAACTGCTTGCACTGAATTATTAATTGAAATCAAACTAAGAAATTAAATTTTCTTTTTAATAATTAGATATGTATATTTATTTATTTATTTATCATATTTTTTATCATATGTAGGATTGTATATTTTTGATTTTTTATTCCTCTAGGAAGTTCAAATTTTAATGATAAAACACGTTACTGTAAAAAATTAAAATATTTCTGCGTATAATAAATTATGTTGTTACATTTTAAGGGAGTTTGTAATTTGCTAATATGTTACAATAAAGATTTATTTTCTTGATTGCACGTTATCGTTTCTCATTAACTTTTCTAATGAAAACCAATTCTTTGATCGACTCGAAATCATCTGATGAAAACAAAGTATTATACAGTTCATCAACGAATGATTCGTAATTTTATGTTTTTAACTGAATTTAACAAATTTTGGCCGAATGTTTATGGCACAATTAAGTAAATTTCGAAATGTTTAATTAATTACCTTACTTAAAGTTACTAGCAGGTCGTTTTTTTGCGGGTTCTTTTTAATTACACTGATATTTATAGTACAGGATAGACTTGTAACCGATAAACTCCAACTTCGAGTTCTTACACTTTAAAGGTTTTTTTTTTAGCTTATTATTTGATTTATTCTTTGTTATATCAGATTTTGTTGTTTTTTGTTTTGAGATTATGGTGTAATATTATCTATCTTCTTATATGATTTGTTCATTAACTATTAAGTTTCGGATAAGAAGTATTGGAAGGGATTTGTTGAATAGAAGTTGAAAGAGAATGAGATGGTTTCAGGAGGTTTATTATTATTATTATCTAAACTTAAAGAATCTTAATAATACCAGATCGAGGATTAGAATTTAGAAGAGCTGGCGTTCAATAAATCAGATGATGAGATAGAAATTTTTTAATATCTTCATAATAAATTTCAGTAGCTGTTACTGTTATATAATTTTGCTTTGCAGCAGCATAATGTCCGACAAATTATTCCACCGTGAAGATATATTAGACCATCTATTTTTTTTAATAATGGTGGTATAAAAGAAGATCAGCCGAGATGATGATGTATAAATTTTAGAAGAGCAAAGTTAGAGTTAAATAAAAAGTTTTATAATGAAAACTGATGTTATTTTGATTAGTTCATCATTATCAGTTATTTTGCTCAGCAGTTAACCCAATGTTATCTAGGAACTGAATATTTTTTTATAAAGGGTGTTTTTATATACAGTATTATATAGATAATAATTATTATAACTACAACGTATAATTGCTCTTATCCAAAATCTGTCATCATAATAAAATAATTTTTCTTTGGTATTTTATTTTAGAATTACAAACTTGTAAAATAGTATTTGGACATACGTAATCAGCTTTATAAGTTTTGATACTCCAATGACATTAACATTTTTTTTTTTTAACAATTTTTATTAAAATTTTTCGTTTATTATGCTTTTCAAAACTATGAAATCACCTTATAATTATACGGATTTGATTCTGCTGATTATGAAACCCAGCAGTGTTCAAAACACTACATTGGCTTGCTGAAGTGAAGAGGACATAACGAAAACTGAATTTGGTTCTATGGATATGTAACTTAAATGCCGACGCCTCACATATATCTTATCTTTGTTATAGTGTCTGTAATATCTGTAAAAACAGAACTTGCTACCGAAGGCCCCCTTAGTGGAGTAATAGATGAATACCTGATATAGCAAAAGCTGAAACAAAATGAAGTCTATAACTAAAATATGGATATAAGTTATGTGACGTCAGAAACTTGGAAATTTTTAAGGATCAATCATATGTATCAGAAAATTCTGACTAAGTTCTCCCATTAGACAAAATCATAAAAGAATCGCCAAAGTAACTTGGATTCTGCCAACAATATTATTAAATTCCAAACCGTTGGATAAGATCCTCACAGGTCATGTGATGTCAATAAACCACGATATTCTATCATCACGAACTCCAGAAGATACTACAATTCCCCCAGATCACTATCCCTCTTACTAATATCAACTACACAACAGACTACCTCAAAATAGGAACAATCAATATTCAACGGGAGTTCAAAAATAAACTAAACTCTATCACAGATTTTTTCATCACACATAACTTTTCACTTCTAGGAATTACTGAGATAGGCATCATACAACCTCACGCCTTCCCATCCCGCCAACTCATACCTATATATAACCCTGCTTAAGATAACAATAATATATTACATCCAACCGCTCACTTAACACTCATAAAAGACACCAACGGTGACCCGCTTCAGGATTCAAGCAGTGGTGTAGACATATTATTAATGGAGAACCTAATGAAACACTTAGGTGCAACCCGTCACTTCAAAGGCTGTTGCATCGAAATAGAACTCCATTTCAAAAAACTCCACCTTCTAATTATTAACACCTACATTCACGCTAATAACCAAAGAAAAGAACGTATTTAAGAGTTATACAAATATATAAACTCATCGATTTAATCACTCCTCAAAAACCTCACAGTCAAATCATCATTATGGGCGACTTTAATGCTAATCCAAAAGGAGCCTCTTCACACACATCCATATGGAAAAAGATATTTTCCGGTCATTTAAAAAACATTATCTTTTTAACGCTATTAGGGTCTTTCACGACACGCTACTCTCTACTAGAGTCAACAGAGAAGGCCCCATTCCCACTTCAGTGATAGACCATATCTATACCTCCTCACACATTTTAGAAAACACCTTCTTTTCCAACGCCTACTCAATAAACCCCAATTTAGAATTCTCAACAGATCACAAATTCCTGTTTGTAATTATAGATAGGATATTATTCTCATCTTCTGTATCACTAGAATGACAAAATAATTTAACAACATACCATCCATCACAACAGAAAAACTTGAAATATAATTACAACCGGATGGACAAAGACAAATGGAAAGTTTATCAAGAACGCTCACTTCTATACCTGAACAAAAATATCTACCAGTGGCTTCCAGATGCCAACTCTAAGGTTAGACCCTCTAAGTATCGCATCAACAAAAAGTGGAGAATAATACAATATTCCATCGAAGCTACTAAAACTGATAGAGCAGTCCCACTAGAACCTTATAAAAATCGCACCCACTACAAAACTGACATCTCTCTTCCCATTAGACAACTAAAAAACAAAATCATTACAATTCATGACACACTTTTGCGTTTTAGCAAATGCAAATTGGAACTTGTCTGCCATACGCCTTTTAACCAAATATCCCAACAAGCATGGGACAAATACTGGACCATATGGCCATCACTAAAATGGCAACTCTATAACATTAACAAATTGTTTAATTCTCCCATCTTCACCAACTTACCTTCACAGATCTCCCAACCAAACTTCAAACAAATCCAGAAGATCATTAAAGAAGGTCTATATGCTTGTAAAGAACTTTTAAAAGAATACCAATTAAAATACGATCTAAACAATATTAATAAATACAACATTCAAAGAAATGATAACCTAATTTTAAACCAACAAAAGATGATCAACTCTATAATGGACCGCAAACCTAGAACAATACACCTAGACCGCTTGATCATCACCGATCCTATAACTCAAGAGTAAACAATAACAAGATGTCCAAACACTATAGCAACACATATTAATAACCATTTCCAGATCCTTGGTCAAAGTATACAAGACCTTGAGTCAACACCCTGTTATAAATCCATCACTGACATTCCACATCCTTTTACTGAGATTTACCGGCGCATACCCTCGATCGCAAAGGATACGTACCATTTGGTACTTGTGCCAATAACAACTGAAGAGCTAAAACAAACCATCTCTTCACTTTCCAACCATAAGGCTGCCAGTATCTCTGGTATAACTTACAAAGATATTAAACACCTTCACGATAATTTTATAGATTTCATTACAAACTTTTTTAACGATATTTTAATATCAGGACAACTCCCAAATAGCTGGAATAATGCGTACATTTATCCCATTCCTAAACCTACAGATTGGAGTAATAACATTCAATATATCCGGCCTATCATCTTATTAGAATCATTTCAGAAACTATTCATCAAAATTATCACTGCTCGACTTCTCAATATTTTATCAGTCACCAACATCCTACAACCAAATAATAGAGCTGGACTGTTAGGCGAATCAACTTACCAACCGTTACAACATTTCACTCACGCCATCAAAATGGCTAACCTCAAAGACCATAAACAAGAACTCTGGATAGGTCTTCAGGACCTTTCCAAAGCCTATGACCGAATTAATACATCCCTCCTCAAACTCTCCCTACAACGTATCAGGTTCCCAAATAAAATTACTAATATTATCTTACAACTTTTTACCAATCGATACAATCAAGTCATTACACCCACCGGATATACACCACAATATAAAGTCATCCAAGAGATCGACCTAGGCGAAGTTATAAGCCCTTTAATGTGGATCATTTACTATGACCATCTCTTCGCATACATCAATACCTCCTCCATCCCACTAGAAGATCATTTTACCATAATGGTCAAGAATAAGCGAAACATCTGGAACGCCACCAGTGATTTACCCATTACCTACTACCTATCAGTCCAAGGTTATTTGAACAACACCACATGGGTTGCACCCTCCTTTAGTCCTTTTTTGTGCTGAATCGCTTACTATCCATAGCTGATGAATTTTATAAAATAGCCAACATCAAGATCAACAAAGATAAATATTGTATCCTCATGAATAATCCATCCTACGCTAACAAACAGGTTCAACTCTAAATGCAAGAGGAAATGTGGATCACCACTACATTGAGTAAAAATGAATGCGCTAAAATTCTTGGCATCTACGTTAACGCATTCAACAACCATCGACCGCAAATTAAAAAACTATTACAAACAGCAAAATTCTTTGCTTCTTTATTTCGATGCAAGAAAATAACTCACAATCACATTATTTATATAGTCAATCAAATTCTTCTTCCCATCCTGGAATACAGAAATCAATTTTCTTTCCTCACCTACAAAGAATATGATTTGATCCTTTCCCCCATAAAAAAATTTTTAAACACAGTCTACATTTACCGTTGAACACATCAGATAATATTATTTATAATACCACATTCCCTTCGGTCAACAATTTCTTTTTTAATCAAATTAATGGTCATCTCCCTCTCACGCAATTACTATTTAACTCTCCTTCTTTGAGAACAATAGCTCAACAACAACTCATTACCTTAATAGATATTTTATGGTTGACTGATTATCTGACAGCTAACGACCTCATTTTATTGGTACCACTTAAACTTTTTAATACTTTACTGATCAAACATATTTTTGCTTTTAGCTCTATCAACCTACATTTTATACCCAACTTTAACCTCAAAATCACAGGAGGTTACCCCCCATCATCAAGCACATTCCTAACATCTTTAAATCAGTCATCACGAGTCTCAAAACAAAAAGAATCCTTTTTCTTGACCAAATCAGTTCTGAAGATGGATGTTTTCTTCGCCCATACTCAGAAATCAAGGTCTTCAACAACTCTCGCTGAAACGGCCACACCCCACGATAGTTCAGAATAATTCTATTGACCACATGGTCCTTGTACTCAATAAAATATAAAATACCTATGCCTACTTCCCTGATCCAGCACCTTGTAACAAACTCTCTTGTTATCAGGAATGACATCACCTTTAACTCTCGCAACTAATAGGTCATTACTTGGGATGGCAACAGCTCGGACATCATTTATGGTAAATCAATCACTCAGACCAATCACCCAGGATCACGCTCTATAATTCAAATACAACATTATCTTCAAGCATTCCTGGAGGTTTCATCTTCATCACACATTTCTGGCACGATAGCACCCACTCCCAAATGAATGACAACTTTCCTTCGTCCCTATAAAGGTTGCTCCTGCCATGTTTATAATGTTTCCAACCCAACAATTTGTACTCTTTACATTGCTACGAAAAGACTTATAAAGTTCAACATATTTCATCCCAGTCACGTACCAGCGCATATTATTACACCTAAGCGTAAATGAAAATTTCCTACAGTTCATCATCACACCCTTCGCACTATAGCGTATAACGATTACCAAAGAATACAACACAATGATAACTTTTTAACCCCAATTATCCCCTTTCGAGGGAACATTCTATTGAAACTCTTTCTATTTATAATAAAAACCCTATTCTTAACCCTTTTTCACCCCTTTTTATTAAATATTTATTAATAGGATTTGAACAATGTTTAGATAGATTAAAATTTTTAGCATATAATTTTATTAATTTTACACATTTATCTTTTTATACAAATGGTTCTCTTTTTACAGAAGGCCCTCATAAATCCATAATGGGTTTTGCATGAATCGAAACAACTACATCAAGTGAACCTATTCCTTTCCAAGGCGCGACAATGTTCCAGCCTTCGTCTACTACAGCTAAAACTTTTGCCATTTTAACCACTTTAATAGTTGCTCCCGTTAACACTCGCATTACCATACATTCTGATTCACTCAATACAATTCAGAATTATTATAGATGTTCACGCTCTAATTTTTCCATACGATAGAAACTCAAAATGAATACTTACTCTATCTGGTCCTTATTCTTCTGGCTCATACAGGATAAGAACCTGATTTTAACCTTTGTCAAAGTCCCAGCACACTCAGGTGACCCCTATAACGATCAGGCTGAACTGCTCTTAAAGAACGTCACGAATCTTACTCCAATCTTTTTTTCACCAAAATCAGACCCTTCGGCTATGATGACTGCCACTTTTAATTATTTAGGCCCTCTATATGGCAACCTCAGGAAGTGGTCTCAACGTGCTTGCCATGCTCAATTGACTACGTCTCAGCTTTACAATAGATCACAACAGCACATACTCAACCTCCTCTCCACTTACACAGTGGACTGGTCTCTTACTTCTCGTTGGCTTCAGAAAAACAATGACAATGGTTCACTGTGTAGCTTTCATAATAACACTTTAACGGGTCACAAAATCAAACTTTACACACACTTACTTCTGATGGCGGACATTCAACAAAGAAATTTTCCTTGTTTATATCCTAGTTGTACCTTATTGTGTACAGAATGCCATTCGCAAGTCTACGATAACTCACATATAGGCTTTTACCCTGCGCATCTCAACAACTTTAACCATAACATACAACAGGCTGCAACCTATCTCTGCTCCCTCATCACATTGTCACATAGCGTTCTACCAGTCACAAGTGGTATTTTACCTTCTATTGACCGTTCACCGCTATTTGCTCTAGTGATAGATATAAACCACCTGGTTTACTTACTCCTCCACCAATTGGTTCTGAAAGAACTCGTCTCCTTGATATCGATTCATATTCGATCTAAAAAGGAGGCGATGGAAATTATTTCAACTTTCATCCAATATTTTTATACACAAATCACTAGGAAATATTGACGCTTACATTCCACCAGTTTTCACTAATGGGAAAAATTGTGCCAAATTACGAAACGCAAAAAGAAATCTTACAGGAAAAAATATACAACTTCACGTTCCGGTACTGCACGTGACCTTCCAGAGGCTTTACCCAGAGCCCGTGCTGTTCCAAACCTCCTCCTCACCAATTAAAATACTACATATTCACGTTTCTGATCACCACATCATTATTGTTTCCTTAGGTTGGATGATGATGATCAATGCACTCTCATCTACTGCCTGGGATCTAATTATCTTCACGCAGAATCTTGGATCACGTATTTTAATTTTGCCAGTTCTCTTCCTCTTTCGTATCTAGAGTTCAGGGAACTCTACTTTACTTGTCTAGGACTTAATTATGCTCAGCCATAGCTTGTATAATTTAACAACACAGGCTGGCGTCTCTGCTGGCGGGGTTTAGTTTTTACATGATGTAGTTAGTAGTTTTTATTTTCATAGATTATAGACTAGTTTTTCTACGATTTGTAATTACACGAGTTGGTCTTAAACAATAAATAAATAAATAAATAAAGGATACCACAATTAGTGCGACACTTGTAAAAAGAAAAATTTTATTTATTATTTGTTTACTGACTGTTATCTGACTTTTCATCGAGATTTATATGATCCTTTTATAGTAAAATTAACTATGGTAAAACTTACATCAAACATATTAAATATATTAAACAAATTATTAATTAAACATATACAATATATCAAATATATTAAACAACATGTATGTGTTACGAAATTAGGGTTAGTTTATTTTCATAGTTTATTTTATATTTTATTTTTATTTAGGTTATTAATAAACATTGGAAGATAGGTAACGAAAATTGCCGTGGTTAAGATAGAAACACTTGTAGAAGAAATAGACGAATATTACAGAGCGCCGAGTGAGGTAGTAATATGGTCGTATTTCTTAATTGCTGAAGATTAATTAAACCCCTCCCGGATTTTATAACATATTTTATTCGTATTTGAGTTCTAATTATATTTTGTTTACTCCCTATTTGACGCCGATCATTTACCGATCATTTGCTATCTCTTATATACACTGTTATCGACTATTTTTTTTATTTGAGGTTTGAAAGCCGGGACAACCCGTTGAGTACATGAACATGACAGCACAATACATGTGGATCGTCCATTTAAAAGTTACAAAAAAACCGAACCTAACCACCTGAAACAACGTGGTCAAATCTCTAAACTAAAAAAAAAACAGCCCGAAACCACACTGTTATCGACTATCGACTCATATTACCGATTGTTAAATATGATCATCGGAGTCAGATTTTTGACCGGCATTATGAGATTATGTGACGAATAGCATGTGACAAATAGGGAATACTTATGAAAAATGAGAAAGTGGAGGGATGTGACACCGGTGACAAAAGTTTAAGGTCACGTGGGGTGGAAAAATTTTGTGGTGATACTGGGGATGATGGGTGTCCGGAATATCGTAACAATATTACACATTTTAATTAAATAACACTATTATTATTTATTATAGAAGGTATAGAATGTTATAATTGTTTTAAAAAAGAAACTTTTACTTTGCAATGTTCAGTAGTTTCTTGGTCAGGTTCTCGCGGAGTTATTATGAATTCCTATAAAGTCTCAGAAATTTTTAAAGAAAGGATCGGCTATATTGCCTCTATAAGCACCAAAAAGTCAAAATCATCGGTTAAATTAAATCGGAATCATTGTGTTTATCCAATCAATTATTTTAAATGACTACTTTTTTTGATTATCATGAGTAATCGTAAATAATTTCGTGTCGCACAAATTGTTTACTACCTGTTGTAGAACATGCACCATCTGGTGGCAAATTTAAGCGAAAGCCGGTAATCACAAAATTATACTTTGGAAACGGAGAAAATTTTTTCTTAAAAAAAAAAAAAAAATATTTATCGTTTAACTCGCTAAATCGAAAAGAAAAAATCATTCTTACTAAAAATTAGATTATCAAATATGATTTCAAAATTATTCAATTTATTCGAAAATTTTAACTACCTTTCGTTGGTAGGAATCACTTTAATATTTTATATAACGTATTATTATATTAAATATTTTAGTCGTATCAATCGTTTACCTGGTCCATTCCCATTCCCATACTTTGGAAATTTACCTCAATTATATATTGGACATGGTGGAAATTTCAAAATGTTTTACGATTCTAATCATAAGAAATATGGTGATTTATATGAGGTTTATTTTGGTACACGAGTTATAGTTCTAAATCGATCGGAATATGTTGAAAAACTTTTATCAGCTTCAAAAAAAAATCCATTTATTACGAAATTATCCGAAGATGACAGTAAAGGATTTCATGAATTAGGAATCATGGGAAAAGGAATATTATTAAATCAAGAATTTCAATCATGGGTATATAATCGTCATTTTTTTACACAAGCTATCTTATCACCAAAATTCGTTCATGAAGTTACTTATTGGACAAGTAAACTTTTTAATGAATTAGAAAGTTATTGGGATAAATTATATATTAATGGAGTCAATAAAAAAGCATTTGATTTTAATACGTGGTCTAATCAATTTACGAATGATATGATTATTTCTTTATTAACTGGTGAAAGATCTTATACAATGGCTAGTTATTTTAATGGACTTAGTGATAACGAAAAAGCAGAACGTCCATCCGCTTTAATTGATGAGACTGTAAAATTCGTTCATGCAATTCGTAAACATGTTTTGGGGTTTTCAATGTTTCAAATAGTATCTCCTTTTTTACGACATTATTTTCCATATTTTAAGAATAAATCAGATGATATGAAACAAAATTTGAAATATTTGAACCAAAGATTTGATTCAATTATTAAGAAACGTAGACAAGAAATTGAAAATACTCCATTAGATAAACCTTTATCAAATGATATGTTGACGTCGGTAATTATTGCGAATACACCCCGTGATGTTAATTATGATAAGAATGTTAATGAAAAGTCTATGAGACCTATGACTGATGTTGAAATTCGTGGTATTATATTTGATGGAATAGTTGCTGGAACTGATACAGTAAGTAAAAAAAATTTTTATCATATTTAAGTTTAATATTATTTTTAACGTTTTATCCTTATTTTTAACAATAGTCAGCGAATACGATTTCATACATTGTCTATTATCTTGCACATAATCCAGATGTCAAAAAGAAAATGTTGGATGAAATCGATAGGGTCTTCGAAGACGATAAAACACGTCCAATTACCGAAAGTGATATTCATAATTTAAAATACTGTGAAGCTATTGTAAAAGAAGTATCTCGAATTTTTTCAGTTGTAAATTCTTTTGCAAGATGTCTTGAAAAACCTGAAGAAATAGCAGGTTATCAATGGCCAGCTAATACACATGTTCGAATTAGTATTGATGCTATTCATCATAATAGTGAATATTGGGAAAAACCAGAAAATTTTAATCCTGACAGATGGATGATTGAAGGTTTTGAACCAAAGAAAAATTCATTTATTACATTCGGTGGAGGATTAAGAGTCTGTCCTGGAAGAAAGTTTGCGATGGTTGAATTAGTTTGTTTAATGGCTTTATTATTTAGAAAGTATGAAATTGATTTGATAAATAAGGAAGCTCCTTTAAAAACCTTATCTTCTGTTATAACTGTTTGCACCGAATTATTAGTTGAAATTAAACTAAGAAATTAATTTTTCTTTTTAATAATTATATATGTGGATTTATTTATTTGTTATATGATTTTTATCATATGTCCATAGAATTGTATATTTATGATTTATTCAATAATTGTATAAATAGAATACCAGTGTAATTTTTCTAGAGAGGGATTGCAATCTCACCTTGATTATTAAAAAGAACTTATTCCCAGATAATAATTTTTGTATAAATTTGTACCAAATATACATGAATGAGCTCGTTTGGTTATAAAATTTGAATTAATTTATTCTGAATTAATTTCAATTTTAATTACAAGAACTACAGCTGTCCTATACTACTGATATTCGGGTTTAAACGATAACCAGTCTAAAACAACCTCGGAAACATGTGATATGCGATATGTAGTACATAAACAAATACAATTTGTTACATCATAAAATCAAAATCCCGATATTTTACTCTCACTCCTCGTCTCGCTTAAAGTTCTTTTACTTCATAACAAGAAATAGGTATTACTTGCAGTATAAAGAATCTAACTAACTATTCCTCTTATGACATCTTGTGGAGGTATGTAAACTCTTTATTCGTGTTCTGTAAGAAAGTACAATATTCTTATTTCAAGACTTATTACAAAACTAGAAAATACATCATATCAGACAACAAAGATAAAGTTATATTGTGTTTCTTATAATTTAGTTAGTTGATTTTGCGGCACTATTTCTAACAGAAGAGGTTGAACCGAACAATACAACGTCTCAGAACTTGGAAAGCGAAGGTTAGAGTGCCAATTTCTTCATCTTGTAATTAACAATCAATCTGTTAAAACAATAACTGATATATTATTTTACCTTAAAGATTAAATTTTAAACCTTCGCCTGTCGGTACTTTTAAACAATAAGAAGATGTTGATACCATTATGGAAGCCTATGGTAAAAGCATGGATCTACGACCATCAAGAAACGACTCATATGACATGAAAATAGCAGTATTAAGCACCGTAGTTTTGAGTGTGAATAAGGTGGATTTATCAATCAAAAAACATAATGATGTTAATAACCATTGAATAGGACTGGATCGGTCCTAGCAAAGACCGGTCCTCACGGTCTCCAAGATCTGGGACCGGTCCGGACCGGGACTGACCTATATAACCTATATGATTTTTTATATCAAATAAAAATGAGCCAAATTTTTGTGCTCATCTATTTCTATTTTAGATTTAAGATTATTGTTCAATTTATTTTTTAATTTTTTTTTATATTTCAAAATTTTTTAAATTTCCGAAATGATTAATTTTTATAATAAAGCTATAATAAAGTCCTAAATCATGTTTTAGAGATCTGTAAATCGTACTTTAAATGTTTCTTTATACCAATAGTAACTTTATTACGATTCCAAAGCCTGATTCATAATTTCTAACCTAAATTATTCGCTCCTTAACACTATCACACTGATTTTTTATTTAAATCCTAGTAAATCGTTTGAATATTTTATAATTTCTTACTTAAATACGCAAACTTTCAACCATAATATATGTACAAAATGCAAGCCACAATGAGAAAAGGTAATGACTACTCAGAAGATAGATGCTACTGAACTTGATGAAACTATAGGTGGCAGAACAAATTTCCTAAATATGAATCGGTCCGGTCCCGGCCCAGACCGGTCCTGGCTGAAAGACCGGTCTTTTTGGGACCGGACCGGACTGGACAGTCCAACCCACAGTACCAACTATGTGCATGGAATGCAAATTTTAGTTGCCCTAAAAATTAAATATATTGTTCTTGCAACTTTTAAAGATTTACATAGCCATGCATCATTTCCTGATAATGAATAGTATTCATCAAAATATCGGTGCATTCCCAAAGAAATCTATTTCTTCACTCAAAATAGAAATTTATTGATTACTGCTCAACGGAAATTACTAAGAGCAAAGTTTCCAACTCTATCCATATCTTGATTGTGTGTGATCTTGCCAACAAAATACAAAAATTTTTAAAAAGTCAAAACAAACGTAACAAATGATGCATCTCATTAATCCTGGATGGTTTGTTGGATTTCAAATTCGAAAACTGACTATTTGGCTTTTTTGGATGTCACCAACTCAGATTGCTTTTTGATTAATGTTCATGATGTTATTTAAATGACAATACTGCTAAAAGCCAATCGTTCAGATGTTGCTTTCAATTTCTCTTGCTGTTGTAGTAATACTAGATTACGTTTTGTCGCATAGGCTCTTGTGCCTGATGAAATTATTGAGTCTTATAAATGGATGAGAAAACAACAAGAACTAAACCATTAGTGTTTGTTGCTGATGCAGATTCAATCGCAGCAGCAATTGGCCAAGTATACGAAATAACTTACCCGATCCACTGTATTTATCACATACCAAATCCAAACTTTCTGATCAATATGAAGGTTTTGTTCGTGACTTTTATTTATATCGTAATAGTTTATGTGAAGTATTATTTAACGAGAGATGGTCGGAACATTGAAAAATTTATTGAAAAATATCCAAGTGTAAAAGTTCGATTACCCTCTATAAAAAAAGCATGAGGCCATGCATTCACATCGAAAATGTTTACTGCAGGAATACAATCCAATTTTCGTGTTGAGATTACATTAATATTATCAAATGTACTATCAGCATATGTGACATTGCTAGTGATCTTATCACCTTGATGCACGGCTTGGAAACGATGTACAATACAATCATTTTTTTTTTTTTTGAATACCATACCTTACCAAAATCATATAGGAATTACATCAGATGACTATGAACTTTTTCCTGAAGTTATCAAATTGATATCTAAATGCTTAAACAAATCCATTGAACACATAGAAATGGCACAATATATTATTTAGCGAGTAAAGTAGAATTAGACATCGTTGAGGTAATTTAGTCTATCTTAAATTTTATTATTAATAAAGATCTAACAACTTTTACTGGATCTGGATGTTGATTCATGATATCAAACAAATTCTGTTAAAATTAATAATCGCTAAAGTTGGTAAAGAAGTTCCTATAAGTATATGGAAGATTACAAATACAATAACCTGAAAACAAAAAACATTGTTTGTTAATAGCAATATCATGTAAAAATTTTACCTGTTTATGTGTATAACAAAGACGATGTATGGCTCTTCATATTGTACAGTAACAAATTTGATGGCCTAACCATAACTCCATTTCAGATTGTAGTTCTCACAAATACAAATCTACCTTTTCTTTCAAAAGGCTTTGTAAGTATTTTGTATCATCAACTTTAAGAATTCTTGATCGTTCTGGTTCTAATGACAACAAATCTTCAACAAACAACACAATCATACTTTTTGAAACGTAAAAATATTCTAGAAACGGAAGATTTACTAATTTGGAATTGATTTGCTATTGTTCTACATGGTAAGCCTTCCAAGGTCCTTTCAACTATTAACCAACGAAGATGGGTATTTAATTTTAAAGTGGGCATTATGATTTATGATATATTTTTAAGCTTTACTTAGGCTAGCTAGCGTAAAAAGAAGACGCGTACTCTCAGTATAATGATCAGCTATCACGTGCTTATCAATTTGCCGACAACCGACAACCAGCAAAGATCTCGGCATGAAAATTTGTCACGTGTCCCGTACATTATGAAATCAGCTGTAAAAATGATTTTAACTGGTTAACAGATCTCTTAACCGGTTAACCGTCTTAACCGGTCCAGAGGAATGGTATCAATTGAAGCTAAGTTTACCAATTCAACCCAAAGTAAAAAAATTGAAAATTAATGACATTACTGCCATAGAAAATATAATAGAAATTAATAAAATGTCAAATAATAGAATATAACAATTAAAAATTGAGATTAATAATCGTCTCTAGTGTATCTAAAAGTGAAGAAAATTATACATCAGTAAATTGGGATTATTTTGATGTCTTATTATTTACTGTAACTATTACAATAGATTTTGTGTATGAGGAGTTAAAAATTAGAAAAATGTAGTTGAGCCCCTTCATAATTTCTCTTCGTTCCTCACCTCTTCGAGGGGTGCGTAACACCAGAAAATCAACCCATGAAATGGTCATTCAGATCTTTTTTGTGTACATCTTCTTATTAAGCACTTCCAGGATTGACTACGTAGAAAATACAATTACAGACTTTTAATTGATTTCAACTTTCAAAAAATAGCCTTTTGAAGACTAGAAGCACGAATACTAAAATTATTCTGTGTTTTTTTTTAAACGAAGTGAGAAAAATTATACAGGAACAAAGTCCACGTTCACTGGAGAAATCAGGAACGAAGTTCGTACAGCAGAAAAATGCTCGCATAGATTAATTAATCAATAACAAGAAATTTTTGGAAATATAAATCTTTTCACGGAAAAAAATCTATTTTCTGTTATTATTTACAGTAAAAGACGAATATGGATGTTTAATCTAAAAACACGACGTTTGATACTATATGCTTGATACCTCATGCTTTTATAAGTAATGATGCTGTACTGCATAACCAAAAAAATTGCTTTTTAGAAAAATTGAAAAATATGAAGCATCACATTGTTTTAAACCCTAGATCAAATTCGGAATAAAACATGGATCAGATCCAGGATCCCTGATAAATCTCCAATAAAGAGAGAGATAAAAAAAACATTTAACAATTTAAAAATCTGTAAAAAAAAATTTTTTGAAAAATATAATAATAATAAATTCGTTTGGAGAAACCATAAAAAAATAAATTTCTTAAAAAGTTGTTTGAAAAGCTGTTAAATTTTATTAATTTTAATTTAATAAAGAAATTGGTAGCATTTTACAAATAAAAATTTTCAGTGATAACTATACTCTGAAGTTTAAAGGAATCAGTTTTTTCGGTGTTTGACCAGCTTGGATTTCCAGGAGTGGGTATGTATACTGTTTTTATTTTTTTCTCAAAATTCACTTTGAAGAAATGTATACTGACGTTTCTTTTCTTTTTTTTGTAAGTTTCGCGTTCATTAAGCTTAAAAGAGCAGATATACGTACTTTTTTTTCTGAAATTTACTTGAAGAAACGTATAATAACGTTTCTTTCTATTATTTCTTTTCAAGAAATGTGCCTTGAAAGTGATCACAGATTTGCAGAATCGCGGATCACTATGGCGTACCATAGAAGTCAAAAGGTTGTTGTAAAAACAACAAGTTAGTTGTTGTAAATCAACAAGTAAGTTGTTGTAAATTAATAAGTTACTTGTTGATTTACAACAACTAACTTGTTGTATTGATCGACATGACGAGGTAACAAGTAACTTGTTGCTTTTTATGTTGATCACATTTTGATTTCCATTTATGGAAAATAATCCATATATATAGCGGATTACCGATTAACTGGGTTATTTGATTATATCACTTCACTCCCGTTATAAGATAAAATAAAATATAATAGAGTAGAATAAAGCAAAATAAAACTAAAAGAGAAACTTTAACTTCTTATTATAATTACAATATTTAACATTGTAATGAGACAAAAAAAAATTTTTCTTTTTGCAATTCCATTAATTTTATTATATTTTATTTTGTTTTATTTTTTTTTTGTTAATATTAACATGAAAATTGAATAGTTACGGCAATATGAAAAAAAATTATTCCATTATATCATCATTAAATGGCTATTAGGGAGATAATAATAAGGATAATGTATCCCTATAAGAAATCTGTATACGGAAAGGATACATTTTATAAATGTTTAATATACATTTTTACCAATTCCGTATAATAATTCTGTATATTTAATACGTAATTCATTTTTGAATGTTTTTTAAAAAATTGGTGCATATGGAATGTATGCGAAAAAATTAATATATACAGAACGTATACGGAATTTTTGAACTTGTTTTTTTTAAATAATTTATTTTTATTTTTATTTTTACAGGAGGATACCACATATTACAGAAATACTCAATAATTATATAGATAGAAGTATATAAAAATTCTGAAATAAACTGTCACCATGACAGGGGGATCCCAGTGATAGCAACGTGACCTCTATATGAGGGCGTAATCACTATACCAGAAAAGGTGGTACACAGTCACTCTCACTCTGCCAGGAAACCTGAAAAAGCAAAAATGTTAGTAGCACTATTCTAGCTTTAAGTGAGGAAAAATAAAATTACAGGACATAAGAGAAAAAGAAAAAATAGGGGTCATAACATCAAACACAACACCTAACAAAGAAAACGAACATAAAACTAAAAATAAACAACTAATCACATCTAACTTAAAAGTGACAAAACAAGCTTAAGGATCTTTACTTTATCCAGGCTTGAATTGTTGGTCTTCTTATTCTTGTTCTTGGACTGTATATTACGCTTCACTAAACGTGATGAACCTGAATTTGTCGAAGACTGGTTGGAACCTTGTGCTCTACTGTCCTTTTTGGAGCGTTTTTGAGATGACCTTGCCAAATTCTTTCCAGAATTCTTCTTGAAAGGATGACTGCTTGTACGATAACATTTGAACTCAGTTCTTTCATAGACAAAGGGGATTCTAATGCCGTCTTTAAATCCTCATAATTTTCGAAGTATCCCAACATTGTCACGTGATCAGTACCTTGCTTGAGGAATTTATAGGCCTTAAGGCCTTGATCCTTAAAAAAAGAATCTCGTTTATCGTAATCCTGGGTAAGTATAGGATCTGTGGTAACAGATACTGGTAATCCTTCTACTTTTGCAGTGAACGTTGACCGATTATGTCTTTGCTTAAGTGTCTACCGCCCAGAGAATCAGCGTACTTTAAGGTTGTGTAGTTAATGACACCATTTACCTCTATCAAACGTAGGGCTCCGATCGGTTTCGGTAATTACCGAACCGTACTGACCGGTTTCGGTATCGGAGCGGTTTCGGTTTTATGATTTATCGAACTGAAACTTTCGGTTTCGGTATCGGTTTTGCGATTTACCGAACCGATTTACCGATAATAAAAACGTTTTTTTTTATAAGAAAAACGTAAATAATGTAGTTAAAAAAAAACGTTGCGAAACGTTTTTTACATAAACATTTGATATAAAAAATAACGTTTCGCAACGTTATTTTTGCGGAACTTGTAAAAAATGTTGCGAAACGTTTTTTACATAAACGATTTGATAAAAAATAACGTTTCGCAACATTATTTTTGCGAAACTTGTAAAAAATGTTGCGAAACGTTTTTTACATAAACGATTTGATAAAAAAAATAACGTTTCGCAACGTTATTTTTGCGGAACTTGTAAAAAACGTTGCGAAACGTTTTTTACATAAACAATTTATTATGAAAAATAACGATTCGCAACGTTATTTTTGCGAACATTGTAAAAAACGTTGCGAAATGTTTTTTACATAAACGTTTGATATAAAAAAAATAACGTTTCGCAACGTTATTTTTGCGAAACTTGTAAAAAACGTTGCGAAACGTTTTTTACATCGGAAATTTAATATAGAAAACAACGTTTCGCAACGTTATTTTCCTTTTTATTTAAAAACGTTGCGAAACGTTTTTATAAAACGATTTAATATAAAAAAAACGTCTCGCAACGTTTTTTTTTGTCACTTTAATAAAAAACGTTGCAAAACGTTTTTTTATGGATGATTTGATAAGAAAAAATCGTTTTGCAACTTTTTTTTTGCTAAACGTTGCGAAACGTTTTTTTACTAAACTCATTCGGTAAATCGGTTCGGTTTTCAGTAATTACCGATCGGTTTCGGTAATCATTAATACCGATACCGATTAATTCGGTTCGGTATCGGTTTTTGCAAAAACCGAACCGAACCGAACCGATCGGAGCCCTAATCGAACGTTTGAAGAGTGAAATCATTGAAAGCTATCTTTAAACAGACAGTACAATACTTCCATTGTGATTTGATAGACATTAATGCGACTTGTCCCCAGGTAGTGAGGTGTGTGAGGATAGTTTCTGGGGACCATTCTACTGGGACGTCATAAAGCATAACATTTCTAATATTATTTTTGAGATTGTCAGGTAGATCCTTCATGACAATCATTTTAGTAATCTTCTTGGAATTTTTGTCACTTGACTTTCGGTCTACCTTGGGAGTATCCTTGCCTTTTTTGTACTGATCATTCGATTTTTTAGCCCCTGACTTATCTTTACCAGATTTGAAAGTCAGCGTCAAGGAACTAGCATGATCAGGTATAGGTGCGGGTGTATCCTCTGGTATTATCCTAGAAGATTGTTGATTGGTATCTGCTATTATCTCCATGTTATCTTGTGCAACTTCTTCAGCCGTAGTGGTAGAACCATCAGGAAGGGCTTCCAGGCTCTTTTCAAGAAACGCCGCAGCAGGTGCGAATAACATTATGGCTACTTGTTCACTAAGGTTGAAAAGAAAAGACATGAAAGCAGCAGGAGCTAGTGTGTGTTTTGCATAAGTATCATAACATGAGGGGTGGGTATGTTGTCCAAACTGTTGTATTAAAAAGTTGGTTTGGTCATCCGGTGGGAGTTGGAAAAAGCCCTTGGGAAGTTCTTCAATAGAACGACTCATAATACTGAAAAAATTTTGAAAAAAAAGTTCTCTTGCTTCACTTGTTATGTCATGCGCTAAACTATCTGTAGGCATAATTTCTTCTGGTTCATCATCGATAGGAGCCAACAACGAAAATGTATTTTTACTTTCCATAGTATTTATTTAAAATTTATACTGCAGTTTTTTAATAAATTTTTAGGAAAGAGGAGAGAGTTTTTTTTTTTCTTTTTTTTAAATAATAATTTTATTGATTTTATCATCATAAGTCATAACACATGGTCACGTGATTTTGTTATGATACGTTTTTTGTTTATATAAACCCAGCTTTGATCTTCCACCCTGTCTTACTGTCTTTCTCTCCCTGATTTTTTATTTTGCTATTTTTTTTTTTTTTAAAAAAAAAAAACTCTTTTTTTCTTTTATTTATTGCCCCTCTTTTTTATTCTTACTTGCTACTCTTCTTTTAAAAACTTCTTTTCCTTTATTTTTCTAACTTCATTGCCCTCTTTAAAAAAAAAAAAAAATTTTTTTTTGGTTTTATTCTTTTATTCCCATTCATTACCCTCTCTTCTTTTTTTAAAAAAAAATTATTTTTGCTCCTTTTTTTACTGAATTATTTATTTCTGGATGTTCTCTTCTGGCAGCATAGGTTAAAGATTAAAGATGGACTAACTGCGACTACTGACACAAAGTTTGTCAGGACTGGGAATAAAAAGCCTTATTTAGTGCAGGTATTTCCTGAATCTCTAATTTAAAAAGAGAGGTTCCTATAAGCCGGGTTATGTAAGTTACCTTCTGCATTATTTTTCTAACTTTGTCATCCCCTTAAAAATCTTTTTTTATGTCCTTCCCTAACTTCGTTATTCCTTTTTCAAAAAAAAAAAAAAATTTTTATTTTACTTTTTTACTTCCACCTCACTATCCTTTCTTTTTTATTTATTTTTATTCTTTATTTTGTAGATCAGATTTTTTTTTTTGGCTGCTTGTTTCCTTTTTTCTTATTGCGGGTCAATTTTGAAGTACTTTTTTTTGTAAGTCAGGTAGGAACCGGATGTTTGGAGACTTGGATGATTGCAGGTACTATATAGGCGGAGCTTATATTTCTTTTTTTTTTTTGCTTTTAGATTGTCTGACTCCTGATGACTTGGACGAATCCAGAATTATAGGCACAATAGGGAAGCATTGGTCTAATTGAGTTAAAGAAACGTACTAGTGTCTTTTTTCATTTATTTTAAAGGAATAGGTTATTTCTTTGGACTAAGTGCTCCTGAAGACTTTTGATTTCTTAAAAAAAATCAAATTTCTTAACGAAACATCAGTAGAAATAGTATTAATGTTTCTTTTTGTTTTGGTTTGCAATAGTTCAGTTGGTTTGATAGGAATAAACTATTTATAATATATTTGTGTTTTATTTTATTTTTTTATTTTTTGATTTAATAAATAAAAATAAATTTATATAAATAAAGTCTAGTAATAAATTGTAATAAATTGTAATATAAACAGTAAATTTAATAAGCAATAATATAAATTTCATGGTAAAACAGTGATTAAATCACGTAAATTCCGTATGCATTCCATGAAAATTCCGTATCCAAACCATATTTATAGTGATACAGAATTGTGCAATTTTCCGTATCTTTTCAATGGTCTATTGTGATACATTATTTCTAAAGAAAAAAATCGTATAAAAATCTTATTAAAAACGTATCCAGTTTTTTTATAGGGTATAATAGCATTGTTGCATAAATTTATTATATTTAACACGCATACATAAAGAAAACTATAAAAAAAAATTTTATTAAATAATTAAACAATTTAAAAAACATTACAAGATAGTACTTTTTTGTTAAATAATTAAAAGACTTTTTTTTTATTAAATTAATTTTAAAAATAATACTTTTTCATTAAAATGACCAAAAAAAAAAAAGAATATTTTTTTTATTTAAAAATTTTTTCAATCGTTTAATTAATAAAAATAATGATTTTTGCGATCTTTTTATTAAACATTCTAAAAAACTATTTTAAGTAAAAATGATTTTAAAAAAATCATTTTTTTTTAAGCGATTAAAATCTGTTTTTTCTTTATGTAAAGTGATTTAAAAAAATTTAAATCAATTTAAAAAATCATTTTTTATTAGTTATAAACGATAAAAAAATGATTTTTTTAAGTTATAAATGATAAAAGAATGATTTTTTTAAGCTATAAATGATAAAAAAGTCAATTAAAAAGATTGTTTTTTAGATGTAATAAATAAAAACATCGTTTTTTTAAATGTTATGATTAAACAAATTGTTTTTTTTAAAATGTAACTAGGGAAATTTGCGTATAATTAGTGAGCTTTAGAATACTAAAAAAAAACTGTTTGGTCAATTCAGATCCATTAGGTTTGATTCAATTTACCCGTTTAACCTAAAATTAAAAAAAAATATTGACACTAAATGAAGCATTTTGGTATTTTTTTTTCAGAAGTTCATCAGGAAATTTTATAGTGCGAAAAGTTGCGCAAGATTACGCATCGTAATATTTCGTAAGTTTCCAGACCCGCCGCAAGTTTGCGGAAGAGTAATATTTCGTAACTTTTTAAAATATTTCGAAATATTATGATATGCAAAGTTTCGTAATTTTACGGTTCGTAATATTCCGTAATTTTACGCATTCGCAATATTTCGTAATTTTACATAATATTTCGTAAGTTTCCAGACCCGCCGCAAGTTTGCGTAAGCGTAATATTTTGTAACTTTTTAAAATATTTCGAAATATTACGATATGCAAAGTTTCGTAATTTTACGGTTCGTAATATTGTGTAATTTTATTGCGTAATATTTCGCAACTTTTTAAAATATTTTGACGATTCGTAATTTTACATAAATATTTTGTAATGTTTCAAAATTCATTTTTGTACTATAAGTTTATATAATGTATATTTTATTAGATATAATATGAATTAAATTATAAAAATTACAAGTATTTATTACTATATACAGAATATATAAAAGTAAAAAAAGAAAGAGAAACGATACAATTAGATGTAAAAAGAAGAGAAACAGCTATAGTAACGTTGGTATTAGATATAAAGATAAAAGAAATATTGTTAGTATTGTTAGTATTAAGGTAAAAAGAGTTAAAGAAACAGTAAAAGGAGTAAAAGAAACATGGATATTATCGTTAGTATTAAAGTACAAGTAAAAAGGAATAAAGGAAACGTAGATAGTATTGTTAGTATTACGACATAAAGTAACAAAGAGGTAAAAAAAAACGCGTTAATATTAAAATAATTAGTATTAATAAATAAATATTTCTATACCTGCAAAGTAATTGAACAAAAGAATAAAGAAATAAAGAGAAAGGAAAAAAAAACATGTTGTTAGTATTGTTAGTATCGTTAGTATTAAAGTACAAGTAAAAAGGAATAAAGGAAACATGGATATTATTGTTAGTATTACGATACAAAGTAACAAAGAGGTAAAAAAAAACGCGTTAATATTAAAATAATTAGTATTAATAAATAAATATTTCTATACCTGCAAAGAGAATAAAGAAATAAAGAGAAAGGAAAAAATAAACATGTTGTTAGTATTGTTAGTATCGTTAGTATTAAAGTACAAGTAAAAAGGAATAAAGGAAACATGGATATTATTGTTAGTATTACGATACAAAGTAACAAAGAGGTAAAAAAAAACGAAAATAATTAGTATTAATAAACAAATATTTCTATACCTGCAAAGCAATAAATTATGAAATATATGTAAATATATTGTATATAATTAAAGAAATAATAGAAAGAAGAGACAAAAAAATTAAAAATATTGAACAAAAGAATAAAGAAATAAGAGACAAAAATAAATAAGACAAAAAACGCGTGCATGATTAAATGATTAAATCACATGCAAGGATCAACCTAATTTTGATTGGCCAGAAAATACGATATCGTAAAATTACGGAAATCCGCATTTTAAAAAATCATGTACATCGTTACAGAAATTGTATATGCACAATTACTAAATATCATCCCCTCGTGATAAATTAAAAATTATCAACACAAATTCAACACAAATTCAACAAATTTAACGAAATTTGGCCAAAATTAACAAATTTTTTACCAGAATTATCAACACAAATTGAACACAAATTGAACACAAATTTCAGCTACGATTTATTTATGTCACACCCGTATTGTTAAGAATTAATAACCATTTTATTTATTAAAACTATATTATTATGGTAAAAAAAATGCTATTACGTGTGATATATATAAAAAATAATATTTATTTCCTATGCAACCCATAATTCTCTAATAAACTATTTACATACCGACCTTCCTCCTCCGTGTTATAAGAGTCACTAGAAAGTATATCATCGTCAGCTATGCTATCGTTAGCCGCACCATTGTTGGCCGCACTATCGTTAGCCGCACTATCGTTAGGCCTACCATCGTTAGTCGCACCATCGTCAGCCGCACCTGCTCCATCGTCAGCTGCTCCATCACCACCATTATCTACATCATTACCATCATGAGAATCGTCGTCCGAATGTGTAAATTTATCCCTATTTTCCAACTTTTGCTAAAAATAAATAAATAAATAAATAAACTGTAATTCAAATAATTCACATTTTGCAAATTGTAAATTAAAAACTTACTAAGTTGTTGATTATCTTCGACTTCATTATACTTTCGCTCATTTGAATGTTTTGATTATTAGGATTTAAGTACGTTTCACATATGCTAATCGCATAAGCTATTTGGGTTTTTGAGGGATTTTTATTTTCTTTTCGCAACTTATCGATTATCAGCGACATATATGTCGTAGGTTGCCCATCTTTAACCTTTTTAAATAGGTTGTTGTAACATCTTTTCACCTCCGGCTTACTCTTCCATTCCTGAATCTTTGACGGACTAACCTGAGTGTTAATAGACGGTAATTTATGCCCAGTCGCTTCAAAAACAGAATACATAACATCTTTGACTCTAGACGTGAACGTCCCTCGTATGCTTCTATGTTGTTGTACTAACTATTAAAAAAAATATTAGTATGAAATTTAATAAAATTCATAATTGCTTTAACTTACAGTCGGGGCAATTTTTTTTTCGAAAAAAATAATCCATTGATTTTTTTTGAACTGGCGTATAAATTCCGGGTTTTCGTCTTTTAAATATTTTTTGGTAGCGAGTCTGTACTCGTCTTGCGAAGGATAAATAAAATTTTCAAATAAAATTTTCGACACCTTCTTAACGAACTCCTAATCAAACGAGGTTAGCATTTCAGGTTTACATTAAATAATATTCATCTTTATTACCTTTATATACTCCGGATCTATTGTATTATTATTTTTGTTATCATCGTTGAGCTTTTTTTCTATGCCCGAGAGACGGGTTTCGAGATTTTTTTGTCCGGTGATAAGAACTTCAAGCTTAGAAATTATCTGCGAATTGGTTCTTAATAGTTTCTCTATTGATTTTTTATTAACTTTAACAATAAAATATAATTTACTATATATTATATAATTTCTTATAAAAAATATGATACATATCATGTCATATATACCTTCAACGTTATCGTCTGATAATCTTATTCGTTTCTCGGCTTCACTACTCTTCTCAGTATTACGTCTTGAGATTCTTTCATTATCATCAATATTTCGTTTTTCACCACGTTTTGTAGCCATCGGGATAATATGTGAGGGAGGAGATATGAACTAAACTCGAAAAGGAGAAAAAGATATTACTAGAAATTTGAAGAGGAACTAGAAATACGAAAGGAGAAAAATATGAGAAAAAGGGGAAAGACATGAACCAGAAATTTGAAAATGAGGAACTAAAAATACGAAAAAGGGGAAATACATGAACCAGATGTTCAGAAAAAGGAGGCAAGCTGTCATAACGTCATTTCCGCCATTCTATACTAAAAAAGAAAAAAAACTTGCGAAATATTGCGAAAAATGGATAAACTAATGCGAAATATTACGAAAAATGAATGAACTAATGCAAAAATTTTGCATCGTGATATTACGAAAAAAAATTGTAACACTTTCATGAGAGAATTTTTAAAAAAACTCTCGTAAAAGCATATAGTACAATCGAAGTATTAATCAACACCCATTTATAAAAAAATAAGATGTTACACATGTTGGGGCTTTGTATGCATGGCAAAAAAAAAGTTGCAGCCAGTGAACTCATTTGGCTAATCAGATTGATAGTGATCTTGAACGCTTATAACTGATTATCGCATAAATTTGTGGCTGATCATCCGTCCATTATTGTAAAATGTGTTAAGCCAATAAATTTGCGGCTGATTATCAGATGATTAGCCGATTGAATAAGCCGTATTAGCCATCCGGATTCTTACAGCCCGTTACAGCAAATTCAAAATATGCGAAACATTCAGCACTTTTGCTGTCAGGTTCGCGGGTTGACAGGTTGCCGGCAAGTTGAAATAGTAAACAAAATAATAAACAATATTTATATGTTACATCATAGACTTGTTACATTTATTTTTAGATTTGCCAGCCCACGAACTCGGCAAGTTCCTGGCAGCAAAATTGCTGAGTGTTTCGCATATTTTAAATTTTGCTATAATGCGTAAATTTGCGAATGATTCCGCGATATTAGCCACCAGATTCTTACAGCCAGTTCCATTCATTAATGCGTAAATTTGCGTAGTCGTATCTATTCAAATAACTCAATCAATTGTAATCCATTCAATTAATTCATAAATTTTTACAATGAAATATAATTTTATTAGCACACAAAATCTCATATAAATTGAATAGTGAATTGATACTTTTCATCAAATTTGACGCGTTAATTTAGCAACATGAGTTTCAAATGCCCCCTTTGTATGCGAATATTCAGTCAACGCTTTGCATATACTCAACACGCCCAAAAATGCTTAAAAAATGTAGAAGTAGAAGTAGAAGAAGATGATGATAATAATGATAGTGAAAAATATAGCAGTGAAATGGATACAAGAAGTAATCTAAGTAGTGAATATGAAAATGATAAAGTTGAGGTAATTATGTTATTTCAGATTATTCTTTTTAAAGCTCTCAAGAAAAAGCTCAAATTATACTAACTCATTTGGTTTATAATTTTAGGTGGATGATGATAATGATGTACAAAATATGTCATTTGACAGTATTGGAAGTGCAATATCAGAGATGAGCCTTGAAGATAGTAACTTTGAAAATATATTAGATTCATCTGAAGAGCCTGAAATTTTTGAAGAACCCAAAAATCTCAATACCAAAACTTGCACAGAATTTCCTAATGATGCTTATAAAGATCTAATGTTATTAGTAACGAAATATAAAATAAACAATAAAGGTGGTAATGAAATAATACGTTTTTTTAATAAACATTCAAATCTTACAGAATCACCATTACCAAAAAATATCGAACAGGGACGAGCATTTATGAATAATATGAAGTTTTCTAATTTAGAATTTAGTAAAGTTCTTATAACAAAACATGAGGATAAAGATTATTTTCTTTATTATCAAAACTTAATACAGTGCATCAAAAATATCTTAACTGTTCCTGACATAACACAAAATTTTGCGCTATCTTACGAAAACTATGAGGTAAATAGTAAATATTAGTTAATTCAATAATCTAAATAATATTTATTTTAATTTATTTATATTATTTTATAGTATAATAGAGAAAGTATTTACAGTGAACAAAACACTGGAAAATGGTGGAAAACTACGCAAGAATCCTTACCTACTGGTTCCAAATTATTATCAATTATTTTATATTCAGATGCAACAACTACAGATACATTAGGAAAAAGTCAATTGCATCCAATATATATTACATTAGGTAATATCCCAATATGGCGTCGTAATAAACAGGATGCAAAGCAACTTTTGGGATATTTACCAATTTTAGAAGCTGCAAATAAAGATCTGGTTCGTGATACCTTTCATAAATCTTTACGTCATTTACTAGAACCAATTATTTTATTAAAAGATGGTATAGACCTTTTTATAAATAATGAAAATACCTGGTTTTATCCTAGAGTTTCAACTATTATTGCAGATTGGCCGGAGGCTGCAAGTTTTTGTTTAGTTTATAAATCCTCCAATTCAAACCTTCCATGTCACTCCTGTTTAGTTAAAAGGGAAAATCTTGCAAATATAGACTTATCGGTTAACGATGTAATACTAAGAACTCATGATGAAATGCGTAAAAATTTTGAAAATGATACACAAAGATCTGTTTGCATAGAATCTGTACATAATTTTTTTTGGGATTTACCGTAAGTATGCAAAAGTAGAAATAATTATAATAACATATATATATATTAATTATAAATATTTATATTATCAAGGAATATAAATATCTACTTGGCTACCGTTCCTGACAGAATGCATCATTTAGATTTAGGATTATTTCATTATCAAATTATCTTCACGTGCGATATCTTAAAATCGCAACATGTTAATGGTAATAAATTAGTTGAAGAAGTAGATCGCCGTCTAGCAGCAATTCCACGTTTTCCCGGCATTAAAATTTTTTCCAATGGACTGCAGTCAATTGCAAGATTAACTGCTAGTGAATATCGAAGTTTGATGAAAGTCATGATATTTGTTATTGATAATTTATATGATGAAAATAATAACGAAGTAGATAATTTTGTAAATAATGATGATCTTACGAAATTGTACGAATATTGGAATGAAATGTATATTTTAAGTAGATATGAAGAATTTAGTGAAAGTGACTTGGAGAAATTTAATGTATGTATTAAAATTTTAGTAAAATTGAAAATTTAAATTAAATAAATTAAATTAACATTTAAATTTTAGGATGCAATACATAGATGGGCCCGGATGTTTGTCAAGGCTTTTAAATTTGTTTCTCCTTCCAATTTGAAGTTACCTAAATTGCATTCATGGGTTTATCATATTATTGACTCAATACGATCTTATGGCGCAATAAATGGCTATACTACAGAAACTTACGAAAGTCTTCACAAATATTTCGTTAAAATACCCTACCGAATTAGCAATAAAAAAGATGTCGAACCTCAGCTTTTACGAACTGTAAGTATTTGAAAATTTTATTTATTGTATATATTTATTATATTAAGATGGAAATTAAATTAATAGATAAAACGTCAAGCAATATCTATTAGAATGTCTCAACATTCAGTGAATCCGGCAAAAACACCTCGCACTTGTAAATTTTCTGCAAGACTCTTTGAATTCTCTTTACAAGATGCAAATACATTTTTTAATGAAAAAAAAGATTCCGTAGACAATAAAATGCAGACTGGTTTTGCTAGATTTATAAGTTGTCTGGATTCATATCTAGATTTACTTGATGGTTTCACAATTATTGGTGAAACCCGAATAAACATATACGGATCGGTAACACTGGAAAATGGTGCCATAATGCGTGCCACAAACAGGTATCATAATAAAGTATGGTTTAGCGACATAGCTATTTCAATGGATTCTGAAGAATCAAATGATTATATATCAGACAAAGGACTTTGTTATGGACAGGTATTTTTCCAATTTATGTAATAATTTATTATAAAAGTATTAATAAATATTTATTATTTATAGGCCTTATTGTTAGCAGAAGTATTAACAGACCCACCGCTAAATCTCGCATTAATTCAATGGTACGATTTTAAATCTAAAAGGAACCCATATTTATATGGATGTCCTCACTTAAAATTGATAGAATTATATAACTTTGTAGCTATAGAGTCTATACATGGTGTCGTTCACATAGTACCCCGATTTGATAAACAAAATGAATATTTCGTAAATAAATATATTTTTTAGTCACTTGATATAGGAGTTTTGATTTATTTTAATAAAATTATATCCTTAAAAGAATTTATGGTCACGTTTTGCATATCATAAATAAAATGCAGATTTATTTATTTAATTATTAACAACGCGGGTGTGACATAAATAAATCGTGACTGAAATTTGTGTTCAATTTGTGTTGATAATTCTGGTAAAAAATTATTAATTTTGGCCAAATTTCGTTAAATTTGTTAAATTTGTGTTGAATTTGTGTTGAATTTGTGTTGCGTAATTTTTTATTTATCACAAGGGGATGATATTTAGTAATTGTATGTACGATGTACAAGATTTTTTTTATGATTTTTTTAAGAAATGTACGCAAAATATTTAATTATTTTTAATTAAATTGATTAAAAAAAATTAATTTTTTTAAGAAATGTATGCGAAATATTTAAAATTCAATAGAATGTGCTAATAATAAATTGTTTTATTTTTAAATATGATATATTGATATTTATATTTAAAACAATTAAACATGTACATGATTTAATTAATATGTTTAATGATGAAAAGTGTAATAAATTAAATTTAATTGAAACGAGAAATAAAATCAAACCAAAGAGGTATTGTTCAAATTTTATTTAAAGTAACATTTTACGACTTTCTTTCAAATTTTTACTCATCCCAAAATCAAATTATAAAAATCAAATCTAAACTAATAATGCCTCGCCACACACGTTCACGTCGTTCCCACTATAACGTCCATTGGAACTGGGCTATGATGGACGAACTTGTTGACATACGCCGAGACAGAAACCGCGCCTACCACAATATTAATGGTAGAAGCCGCTATGATTTTTGGGACTCTGTTGCCAATAGGTTCATATGACTAATATCTATAATTTCTTTAAGAAAGAATTTAAATTCAAATTAACCAATCCATTTAATTGAATCAGAATAAATAGAATATTTCGAACGAGGGTTTCTGGGCAACAGTGCAGCCAAAAGTGGAGGAACCTCGTCAGGGATTACCATGTAAGTAAATAAATAAAATTACATTCATATAAATTAAATGTATTTATTGAATATTCAACTGATTTTGATATTTAGAACTATGTCCTTTATCGTAATGGTAACCCTGGGCGGCGGCTGTGGACGCGTACTGGCCAAAGATATTATCGCGAATTTAGAACGAGATTTTGGGAGAGGCCGGGTAATTATACTATAATAAAATTTATAATTAATATTTACGTTCATGTTTTAAATTTGATAAATTTGATCAATTTTAGTCACGCGTGATGATCGTAGGAGAAGGAGAAACTTACCTACGTATCGTAGAAGATAATTATTTTTATTTTTTTATTATTTATTAAGTGAGTAGCTAGGCCCAGTCCGTACCAAATATCGGCTGGAGACTCACGTTTTTTTTGGGCTGTGACTGATACTGACGTCCACGCCGTACAGCCTGGGTACTATTTTATAAAATAGTAGCGAACAAGTATCAAATGTGTATTTTTTTATTAAGTTATAATAAAAATTAGAATTTACTTTAATTTTAACATAAAAATTGTAAATAATAAAAAATTCGTAAATAAAAATAAATTTGTTTTCCCAAACTTAAAAAAAAAGGTGTTTATATAAAAGAAAAGGTGTTTATATTATTTTTGATTATTCAATAGTATCACATGCCCCTTGTATACGTTCTACTGCATACGCAGCTTTAACGATCGAATAGTAATATTAAATTTTCGAAATATTTTAACCGTAATATTACGCAGGTTTACAGTCTCGTAAATTTTTGAAATATTTTAACCGTAATATTACGCAGGTTTACAGTCTCGTAAATTTTCGAAATATTTCAACCGTAATATTACGCAGGTTTACAGTCTCGTAAATTTTCGAAATATTTCAACCGTAATATTACGCAGGTTTACAGTCTCGTAAATTTTCGAAATATTTTAACCGTAATATTACGCAGGTTTACAGTCTCGTAAATTTTCGAAATATTTTAACCGTAATATTACGCAGGTTTACAGTCTCGTAAATTTTCGAAATATTTCAACCGTAATATTACGCAGGTTTACAGTCTCGTAAATTTTCGAAATATTTTAACCGTAATATTACGCAGGTTTACAGTCTCGTAAATTTTCGAAATATTTCAACCGTAATATTACGCAGGTTTACAGTTTCGTAAATTTGCAGAATATTTTGACCGTAATATTGCGTAAATCTTACGATATTGAAAACTTGCGTAATATTTTGACCGTAATATCACATAAATCTTACGAAATTGTAAACTTATGTAATATTTCGAAATTTTTCGAAATATTATGCCATAAACTTTCGTAAACTTACAAAATCGTAAACTTACGCAATTTTTCGCCCTATAAAATTTCCTGATGTTTATGCGAAAAAATGCCAAACCATTTTTCTTATAATGTAAAAAAACCAAGGCTTTTTTTGCCAATTTAATTTTATATTACTAAAAAAATGTTAAAAGACGGGTTTAACATTTTTTTTTATTATTAAACGCTTAAAAAGATGTTAAAAAAACATATTTTTTTAGTGTTTTTTAATTAAACACTTTAAAAATATGCTAAAATATGTATTTAGCTTTTTTAATTAAACACTTTATTTAACGATTTTTTTTAAAATTTTCAAATGCTTAAAAAAACATTTTTTAAGTTAAACGCTTAAAAAAGCGTGTTTAATATTTTTTTAATTAAATTCTTAAGAAAAATTTTTTAATGTTTTTGTTGATAAAATCATTTGATTTTTTTTATTAATCGTTAATTATTTTAACAAAAAAAATGATTTTTTTATTAATTTTCTTAACAAAAAAAAATGATTGTTTTTTATTAATTGTCTAAACAAAAAAAAATGATAAAATTTTTTTTTATTAATCATCTTAATAAAAAAAAAATGATAGATTTTTATTAATCATAATAAAAAAACAATTTTTTTTATTAATCATCTTAACAAAAAAAAAATTGATTTTTTTTTATTAATCGTCTTTAACAAAAAAAAATGATTTTTTTTATTAATCGTCTTTAACAAAAAAAAAATGATTTTTTTTTTATTAATCATCTTAATGAAAAAAAAAAATGATTTTTTTTATTAATCATCCTTTAACAAAAAAAATGATTTTTTTTATTAATCATCCTTTAACAAAAAAAATGATTTTTTTTATTAATCATCCTTTAACAAAAAAAATGATTTTTTTTATTAATTGTCTTTAACAAAAAAAACGATTTTTTTTATTAATCATCTTAACAAAAAATGACTTATTATTAATCATTTAACAAAAAAAAAATAACTTTTTTTTATTAATTGCTTTAACATTATGTACCTCTTAGCATGAATAAAACACTATCTACATATGCAGCTGCATTTACCATTTCTCCATTAACACGAGAATTCTGATATGGTAATATTCATTGTTTTTTTACAAAAAATTTTTTATTAGACGTATAATAAAAAAAAATGATTTTGACTATTTTTCTGTCATTTAGTATAAAAACCGTTTTTTTCTAAATCGTTTAATAAAAAACAATTTAAGCATTGTTTTTGAGTTGTTTAATCATTTTTTTTTATAACAACAAAGCTAAAAATGTCAAAACCCCATTCATTTTCTAGCATCAAATATTCTATTCTATTTTATCTTATAACGGGAGTGAAGTGATATAATCAAATAACCCAGTTAATCGGTAATCTGCTATATATATGGATCATTTTCCATAAATGGAAACCAAAATGTGATCGACATAAAAAGCAACAAGTTACTTGTTACCTCGTCATGTTGATCAATACAACAAGTTATCGTAGTATAGAAAACAAGTCCTATATTTTGCCTATTCCATCTTATTTGTACTCTGTAACGCAATTGCTATTTAAGTAATAGTTATTCTATTTTTTATTTTTTACTTTATATTTTATATGTATGTACTCCGTGAAGTTCCTATCCAAAGATTTTCAAAATACTTGCAACAAATACTCTTTTTTGGTCACGATCTACTGTACGTTTAAGGAAATACTTTGGGTGAAAATTTAATTAATCATTAATCCATTAATCCATTAATCATTAATCATTAATCATTATTCATTAATCTGTTGATTATTGGATTATTCGGCAGAGTAGCGCCCCGCCCTCCCACCTTACGAATTCGTGTCTTATTTATAAAATAAATTATTTATATATTTTTTTTTTGTAATGTAAATAAAATGTGAGAAAAAAAAAATTTTTTTTTTTTTTTTGTGTTTAAAAAAAATCACGTGGTGAAAAAAAAGTAAATTAAATTTAAATTAAATTAAATTAAATCCATAAAAAGATAATAAATAAGTAATTGTTTATTACCATCTTAGGGAATATTGAGGCTTAATGACCTCCTTAGATCGCAATAGTTTTATTGTCACAATGATTTTCATTCATTCATCTACTCGTACGTTTAGATAAAATAATAAACAAAAAAAAATAGATTGTCAAACTGTAAAAAAAAAAAATTTTTTTCACCAATGAATTTATTACATGTTGAAAAAAAAAAAAGTAGTTTTTAAATAATTTAAATTAAATCCAGAAAGGTAATCGACAGGCAATTGTTTATTACTCTGTTAAGCAATATTGAATTTACTCCTATATTTTTATGTAATGATGTTAAAAAAATAAATAAAAAAAAAAAATAAATTGTGAAACTGAAAAAAAAAAATAGTTTTTCTCATCAAATACGTGTTGAAGAAAAAAAATGTATTGGTGAATTAAACTATATCTGAAAAAAAAAAAAGTTGATCGATGGGCAAATTGTTTATTATCGTTTTAGGAAATATTAAGGCTTAATGATGTCATCCTTAGACCAGATTTACTACTGGATTTACTACAATATCTTGTCTTTATTCATCATATGACGTAATCTAAGGATGATAAATTATTTTTTTCATTTATTTTTTTCATGTAATACACAACAAATACGCAATTATGGAAAAAAAAATGATATACATGTAAAAATATGGAATTATGAAAAAAATTTTTTTTATTATTTGATGATGTAGAATGAAAGAATAAAAGAATATTTTTTTTAATTTAAAAAATTAAAAAAAGTTTCAAAAAAAAAAAAAAAAAAAAACTATGTTAATAATGAGTCTCTAGCTTTTTTTTTTTTTTTTTTTTTTTAATATTTTAATATTTGAAAAAATTTTGCAGATCAAAAAATTGTTAAATCGGCTGGTGGGGAAATTTTAATTTAAAAATATATATATATATCCCATGTGTATATTTACCGAAAAAAAAAATCTCTCTTAACCCAAACCACAACATGCCTGCAAAAATCTCCACGATTTGTTATCTTCATGATTTCACTGAACGGCTTACTCAGGAATTTACAGTGAAGGAAATTACGGCAGTTGCGAGATTGGATGATAACGACCCTATAAAAATTGTGTATTTAAGAGTTAAAGCCTTTATTCCGGTAGATCAAAATATTCTGTGTCAGATTGAAGATTTTAGTAATGGCCAAGTTGTTTTCTTAAAAGGAAAATTCGTCGCTTGTGCCAGTTGGTATAGTGTATATATTTTTTCTACTTGTTCTTTACTTTACTATTCCAAACTAAAGTTTTTTAAATTTTATAAAAATTTATTTAAATTAAATAATAAATAAAAAATATCAAAGGTTAATGCAACATCCATTAAGATAATTGATAATATGGGGTTCGATGATATGCCCGCGATCGGTTTAAATGTAATGATTCTGGGACTAACCACCAAGACAGTCAGGAATGTTGATAGCCAATCCATCATCGATTTCTATGTCGAGGAAAACTTAGGTGATCGGGAACCGGGAGAATTCTGGGTTGAAGTCAGGCATAACGCGAACCTCAGATATCTCGCGAATAAAACAAATGCTATAAATCAAAGCATGCGATCATCCACTGCTTTATTGGTGGGCACGTTAACCTATCAGGGGCCGGTGTTAGACGAAACTACTGGTAATGAGACATCTCCCGGAAAGCATATACTAACGTTGGATGATATTTCTTTGATTTCTACTAACCGTAACCCTGCTGCCAACCCACAACAGTCATCAAACGTCCCGTGGTTAAATTCGAGAACAAATACCAGAACCCAATGTCCCATGTGAGGTGCTTCGCCAAGAACGTCTAGAAGAGAACGAGGAAGTTCATCTCAGATGAGATTGAGATCATCGTCACTCGCGTCATACTTGTCCTCCAATCCAGTCCCTACTATGATTGCTGGTGCCATTGACGAACCTCAGCAAGAAGCTTCGGAAGAGTAGATTTAGATTTATTTTTTTCTTTATTTTTATTTTTTAAAATGAATTTCTTTATTAATGTAATGAAATTTTTATGAAATGTCATTTTTTTTTTTGTTTTTGAAATAAATTTTTTATTTTGTAAATAAAAATATGACGTAAAACTTTTTTATTTAATTTATTAAATAAAAGTATTTAATGAATTCAACTAATGAATTCAATGAATGTCTATCTATACATAAATAGACAAATAAATAAATAAAATATCGTTCAGTCCATACGTTTAACCGTATATTTTTTTTCTTTTTCGGTTTTCTTGCTATTTTTTTTTTTATTTATAAATACATCTAATTTCTCCTCAGAAAGATGAAAAAAAAAAGAGCTTTTTTTTTTTACCAAATAAAATTATAAATGACCCATCAAATTCATAACGTATACACTTTCGAAAATGACTACAAAACCTTGGTGGATCTAACAATAACGTCACCTGTCGATGATTTAGATTCTGCGTCAACAACATTACCAGTTTCAGATCTAAACCACCTATCTCTTCCATCCTATTGGAGACCTTCATCTAAATTGCAGAGGTTATATGCCAGATTCCAGAATAATATTCTGTCTCAATGGCCTCGAATGCCTTGCGTATATTGCGGAAGGCTTTTATATCCTAAAAAAGCCCATTGGAAATTATATGACTCCTCGTTTACTTACCCTCTACAGCAACATGTGCCAGGCATTTCTTTGTCATTCAACCCAAACATCAACCGCATTCCTGAACTAAGAGTTCCTACATGTGAATCATGTAAGAGACCTTCTACGAGGCTCCCATTTCCCCACCTCTCTCCTTTGCCGCAAGAAATACTTTCCGTTCCTCAACACAAAAGAAGATACCTGTCACCTGTTTTTCTTCACTGTTCTCTGGGAAGAACACCAAATAGCAACCCTTATTTGGAATACAGGGCTCTAACTGGTACAATGAATTATTCGCAAAACATCAGGGCTCATGCACTATACTCCGGAGCACTGGGAGCATTTTTGGAATCTAATGAGACTCCCGATGATGTTAACCAAAACGAATACTCACCATATGATGAACCTCTGCGTCGAGCAGCTGCTTAGTTGTCACAGAATAACCCGTACCTACGCTCATTTACAAATATATTATCAAATGGGGAGGCTCAGATGTTAAATGATCCTTTCCCTATTGCAAGGCATCTTCAGACGGACACAAGCGCTCCCCCCGTAAACACTCATGATATAGTGGTCCCGAATTATGACTTCCCCAATGAAGTCCATGACGAAGATTTTCATTACAGTAGGTTGATAGCAGGTTTCGTTCAAGAGAGTGAAACTTTACGATTACCCATATCAACCAATGATCCAAACCTCGAACCTTTACTCTTTCCTGACATATTTCCTGATGGGAGAGGACACTATCGTGATGTGTTGAACTTATCGAATCCTAATGATGAGACTCGGGATGTAACTTACGGACAATATATTAAATCCCATCTGACAAACATTGATGCGTGATGGAGATTACACCATCATTGGCCCTCATGGTCATACCTGCAACTAGAAAAATTACGACATCATCAGAACACTCAACATTTACTACTACAATCTCACCTAAATGTCAGTGCTAACAATAACACATCCATTCCAACTGCCAGAGATCTACTTTGTCAAAGTACTTATTCCTCGTATAACATAATAGATGAAAGGAAAATAATTCCAATCCCAACCTTTATACGCACAGGTGATACCTATTTTCATTATAAACAACTTCACCTCAACGCGATGTTAAATAAACTTGAATTACCTAACTTATTTATCACACTGAGCATGGCTGAGAGTCGTTGGACCCACCTTCATGATATCCTTGCTAATAGTGATAATGGGGATACATTGCTAACAAATAGACCTTTTTATTGCGCAAACTACTTTGTACATAAATTCCAGTCATTAAAGAAGGAGCTTTACAAGAAACCTGGTCTTACGGATTTGGAAAAATTACTAATTTCTTTGACAGAGTTGAGTTTCAGAACTGAGGTGCTGCGCATACACACAGTTGTTACTGGACGACAAACACCATTGAACACATGATCGAAAATGATGTCATTCGCTCAACTATACCTGATCCTCTTTATGAACCTGAACAATATGCTGCTGTGTTAGCAAATCAGATTCATACTTGCAATTCAAAGTGTCAAGGGCCAGCACTCCCAGGATATATGTGCAAAAAAGGATTTCCACGTCCTTATAGCCAAACCACTCATTATGTCATAAACGAGTCTCGTTATGTTTACAAATGTCTTACTGAAGCAGATTCCTGGGTTGTTCCATACCATCCCGCAATACTATTACTTTGGGATGCACATATAAATGTCCAGTATATAACAGATAAAGGATTCGCCCGTTACATGACAAAATACATTACCAAAAGAGAACCATCTCACATTTTTAACATCTATGAAAACAATCTCTTAAGGGAACATATAATCGCACGACGTCTTAGCTCAATGGAGCTTATGTTTTTGCTTTTGGGCCATGAAATATGTAATTTTTCTGCCACTGTCAAGTTTCTCACAACTGATCCACCTACTACAAGAACCCGTACTATACTTCCTGTCTACATGATTGATTATGATGATGATAACCCTTACTATGATAACACCATTATGAAATACATGGCTCGACCCCATCTTCCTGAATTTGATAACCTTACTTATTTTCAATATTTTGAAAAATACTCCATAACACCTTCCCTACCTGCAACATCTCGTCAGGTATACCATGATGACTTGAATAATTATGTCGTAAAACGATCAAAAGAAATAATAACCAGGCATCGTTTTCTTAAAATTGAAGATGGTGAATTGTACTTTTACCAACAGTTGCTACTGACTATTCCAGCAAGAGATGAATCTGATTTCAAATCAACACCAGATGCAACTTATCGTGAAAAGTTTTTGCAATATTTTCCAGATTTCTTAGCCAACTTACATAACCAAACAATGAATACACATCAGTCACGTCTATCTCGTCTAAATAATTGTTTTGTTGAAATGTTAAGCAGGTTATTGGAGTCATTAAGTATTCATCTTTCAACTGATCTTAAACATATCATACAAACCCAGATGGATGACCTGAAACTTCTACCCGCATTTATCCAGAAACAGCTATGCTTGAACTTCCTCAAGATCAGTATCATGTTCTTTCAACTATTAATATGTATTTAGGCAAAAATGATGGTGTTAAATGGCCTTACTTTTTTATAACTGGCTCAGCTGGAACTGGCAAATCGTACATTATAAACATGATAACAAATATTCTTACCCAGAAATCTCAACCTTTTCTTCTCCTAGCACCTACTGGGTGGCAGCACAGAATGTAGGTAGTATGACTATCCATTCAGCCTTACATATAATATCTACAAATGGAAGTTTTCTTACCCGTGCTTATGTAGATAATGAATTAAGATCATCTTTAAAAAAAATAACTACCCTCATTATTGAAGAGATATCTATGGTCTCTGCAGAATTGTTGGACTTTATCTCAAATATGTTTGCAAATTTGCATAATAATGCACTCCCTTTTGGTGGATTGAATGTAATTGCTGTGGGCGATCTGGCACAACTCCCTCCTATCAATGGACATTTAGTATTTCGTGCTGCAGTCTGGCCTTTATTTTATCCATTATTTTTAACAACTCCTCACCGTCAACACAATGATCCAGAATTATATTCTATATTGGAAGAAATTCGCTTGAGCAACATTACACCAGAAACTTGGATGAAATTGCAGAATCGTCACTCAGAATTTTTGGTTCACACCTTACCAGATGTTTTACTTAACACCACACATATTGTAGGCTTTAGGGAGAATGCTCAGCAGATCAATAGAATGATATGCAATCTTCTTCCTGTTAGTGAAAATAAATTTTTAATTTCACAAGCCACAGATTTTGTAAATTCTACACAGTGGGATCCTTCATCTTCAAATAACATGTTTAAACCTAAGACAAACCTTCCCCTCTCTGTTCGTCTCCAACCAGGTGCTCGTGTTATGTACCTTAACAATTCTCTTATTTCTCATGGTATTTGCAATGGTACGATTGGTGTGGTTACCAATGTAAATCCAACAGAAGGGTATGCTAGAATTGCCTTTTCTGTCAGAGGTTCCATAATTGACATTAACATTTATAGGCAAACTCATTATTTTAATATCAATGGCACTAATTGCAGTCGTACACAATTTCCCTTACAGAACTGTTTTGCACTTACCGTACATAAAACTCAAGGTTTGACCTTGCCTAGGGTATGTTTAGCATTGGATGGAAACATTTTCTCGCCTGGTCAGGCATATGTTGCACTTAGCAGGTGTTCTTCCTGGAATAATATTGAAATATCTCACCTTGATAGATCGGCTTTCATGGTTGATCAGGATGTTGTTATGGAATATCAAAGGTTGACCACCATTTCCAATGCTAATCCTCACCTATTTTCGTGATTAATCATCCTCTTCCATAACCATGAATGTACAGTATAATTGATTAACATCTTTATCACACTTTAAAAAATAATACCTCCTTACTCTTTTAACTTCATTTATTATTTATCATTTAAAAAAATTCACATATATCAAATAAAATGCTTTTTATTATTAATAATATTATTATTATTATGTCGAAATTTCCAAATTAGTTAAAATAGCATTAATTACATTACACTTAATAAATATATAACTAGCATAATGTTCCATATTGTTATGACTCGTCATTTGCATACACGGTTTGTTGCTAAAATAACTGAAGCAAGATATTGTCTTGTCTTCTCAATGCTCCCACGTTGTGACGTTTTGTCAGTATTACAATTCCCGTGGGTACTGGAGAAAAAGTACTGGCTAGTTAGTTGTTGTAAATCAACAAGTAACTTATTAATTTACAACAACTAACTTGTTGTTTTTACAACAACCTTTTGACTTCTACGGTACGCCATACACTAACCGCATTCCAAAAGCCGCAATATTGCAAATTTGGAAATCATTTGCGTTCTTATTGTACAATTCATAAAATTTTGTTTTACATTAAAATTATATGAAATGTTTAACTAATATGCAATTTTATTATTACCGTTTGATATTTTAGCAAATCAAATTTAAATCTACAGCTTTTACTACTTTTTTAATATTGCATTCTTTTAATAAAAAATTTTTTTAATAATCATCACATATCAATCGATTTTAGTAGCTAATTAACCAGAATTATAATTGAATGAATTTGTAGTTTGTAACTATATATTTAATCATCAATTTTACAATCCGAACATTTCGTTAAGTAGACGACTTGTATAACATGCTTGTGAATGAGATTGTTGTATAATAGAAGTATCAGTTTGTTCTTGTGATAATGTTGATAATGTTTTATTAGCATTAACAAATTCATCTATATCATCTTTAAATTGGGATGTCTCAATATTATGTTTAAATTCTATATCACTATCCCCTTCATTGAGTTCATCATAATATTTATTAACACATTTAAGCCATTGAGATATAATATATTCAAGATCTATTATAGTCGGTCTTTTAAAAGGATCTGAATTCCAACATTTTTTCATTAAATCATCTATGTAACATCTTGGGGTACTTTTATAATTTCAGGACGTTCCCCTTCACAAATATCTATAATAAGTTGAATATCATGTGCTCTATCATTAAATGGGGGAACTCCTGATGTAAATTCCCACATTATCATTGAGAAACTATAGATATCTCTTGCTGAAGTATACTTCAGGTGCCATATAAGGTACAACTCCTGTAATGAATCTTTTACAGGTTTACATAATCCCAAATCAATAAATATATGCTTCATAATTATCTGATATTAAAATATTACCGTCATGAAGATATCGTAAACCGTAAGATGGCGAACGTTTGCTAGTTTATCGTCCGTCACTATCGTACCGGTTATAACTTTTTCGGCTGCGCCTCGGGTAATATTACAATCACCTGGAAATTTATCAAAAACAAATATACATATATTCAACATCTAAAAGAGTAAAGAACATTTAAAGTTATGTTGATGTTTGGTTTAATTGGATCGATTTCTTTCAAGTTCGAATTTAACCTATGAAAAATCCAGAATTATTCTGATGACCAAGTGGACATTTTATCCCGATCATGCATAATTAAAAAAATTTTTTATATTAAAGAATCTGATACTACAGGTATTGATTTATTTAATTAAATGTCTTGTTAAACTATTCATATGTTTATGATGAAGAACAAGATGAAGGCGAAAGTGAAAAAGAAGAGAAGGATTGGTTGTTAGAATTATTATAAATTTAATTCTATGTTCAACATAAAGTGGATTATTGTTAAAAGATGGTGGGAAGTGATGTAATAATATTTGTACGAAGCCCAATCTCAAATTAGTTTGTCGATATTATGTCGATTTAAAATGTATCATGATGCACTTTAACGGAAAGTTCTAAATAAAAGTCTTATAAGCATCTATTGCAGAAAGTTTAAAAATCAGGAATTCAAAATATGTCTGAAGGTACAATAATATGCTATTAATACTACTTTGTTACTAGAGTGATCATGTTTCTTTTCACTATAAAACAAAAATTAGAAGGTATGTGTGACGAAGAAAGTTTTGTAGTGATGATGATGATGATGATGAGAAGAACGAAATGATTTCTCAGAACTGGAATAGTAATAGATGATGGACGCACTCTTAACAAACATGTCAAAGATTGCCAGTACTTGGTGACCATCGATAGTGATTCAAAACGTTAATAATGGCTAAGTTTATGCGAAATAAGTTATTTATTTTCTATGCAACAATATATGAGGTTGATTATGAATTTAATGAATCGAGATACAAGTACAAAGTGATAGAGATTTGATAAGTGATGTATGCATACAAAAAAAAAAAAAATATTTTAATTATGAAAAATAGTATAAACTTGATTTTATTAATTAGGTTTTATGATTATTTGAACGGAAGAAGGACTATACTACTAGTTTAGTTTCATAAACTGCAAAAAAGACAATTCCTAATTAAATGAAAAAACATAAATAGAAAGATACAAAAATATTGGATGAATAAAAACGTTGGTTTCTTTTATATAATCATCAACTAATGTATATAAAGTAAATTGACCAAACTGTATAACCCATTATATATTGAATTTCCTAAGATTGCGTTAATATGATCAAAGACAAAATGTGATCCGCAGTAATTACACAAAACAATATAATTGCATCTAAAGGAATGTCCATTTGATATTTATTTTAATTGGTCATCACCACTTTTACTACGATTTTATTCTATTATTTTGCGATATTGCCAATTCAGAAGACTAAATCTTGGCAATATTGTGACCAGTGCATTCCTAAGGGATCAGTGAAGAAATAATTGAAATACTGCATCATAGACTCATTTTACGTATCAAACAATAAAGTTGATTGGTTTGTTTTTCTTTTAGAAAATGGATAAAAGGAACCATGTATGACGAATCTATTCACCTTTTTTATTCCGTATTAGCCTAGAGCTATATAGCAACATTTCTGCTTCAAATAACAAAAATCAGCACATAGTTGAGAACGTACAGTATATACGTAGCATATTTAGTCCATTCATTCATTCTCTTTGATCAAATTTGACGAAAATCAGTATTTCCAGAGCGTAACAAATTATAAGAACAAGCTTTTAATCATATAATATATGGATAAATGCATCAGAAGCTAGTGTAATAACCATCTGAATGATGATTTTTTGTTGGGAGAAAATTGCAATATCGGTATTACCACAAACTCGTAGAATTCTTGCAATCAGGTTATTAAACTTTTTTTTTGACAATATCGAGTGTTTTTTTTTTCAGCTTCGCATCTGCTAACTCCAATTCCTTGTCTCAATAAATTTAATTTATGATTGTCAATAACTTTTAAGATACAATATCAAGTTAATATAGATAAAAAAAAACCAAGTGACAAAATCTCATTGACCCGAGATCAGAGAAAAATACTATGAAAACATTGGCAATTAAAAAAGTTTTTATTTTTTTTTCCGGTGCACAGTTACACGCCCGCTCTACAACATACACATGTTATAAATAAAGCCTGACGTTATTAATAATATATGGTAATATAATACAATAATGACGTAACTATATATGAAAGTTAAAGAATTATGAAGTTGTTAGAACGCTTCAAGTATCCAAAGCTGTCCATGAGGGTCTTTATTATCTGCAATAACTATCCCTTTCTTCTCTCCGGTTTCAACTGCCGTTGCAGATTGTGAAAGGTCAGATTTGGAACAAATGTAAAAACGTGGTGGAGTAATTTGAATTGGAGATAGTTTGATTTCCCATTGTAGTTCTGGGGGGAAGTCTTCAGAGTTAGTAGCAACCTTTGTAATATTGAGTCGTTCTCCAGGACCATTGTATTGGACGAAACTGCCAGTAGGACTAATTTCAAAGGGAGAGATTAAAGCAGTGTTTTCATTTAAATATACCAATCTCCATTTAATTCCTTGTGAATCTAAATCAATTTCAACACCATCTGGTGTTGTCCAATAAAGACCGATGGCGTCCGATCGAATTTTACTTGTAACAACATCTGGTCGACCCAAAGCAACAGCAATAAGGGAGGTTAAGATGAGTAAAAATAAGTTAAATTTCATTTTGATTTTTTGTTGATTTTTTATTTTTTATTTTTTATTTTTTTTTTTCTGTAGAAAGAAAACTTTTTTTTTCTAACTTCGAGTTAAGGCTATTTATACACATAAAAATCGGTATAAAGGCTTTATGTTTAGAGACTGGATGTTTAAATTCAGTTATTCAATAATAGAATTCTCACCTAAAAGATTATTGATTCTTGGGATATAGAATTAAATTTTGACACGTTATTTACGTTGTCAGTAGCGCCTTGAATGATAAGGCTTTGAATAGACGGCTAAGCATCTGATGATTTTTTGCTATGTACTATTCGTCTAAGGAGCTGACACGTCACATAAGTTACGTTATCAGTTATATAATGGCTTAGCAGGCTTTGGTTTGTTTGAGAAAACATCCAATAAGTTTTTGCTATGTGCTGTTCGGTCTATGTTTTCTTAAAAATAATGGCAGTGTCAAACTTTACGCCACTATGATGGTAAAAATATCATGGCCATTTTCAACAACCTGCTGATGTGTTCGATTATAATATTGCCAACCTTCTTATCATACCTACATATATTCAGGATCGATATATTATTTATTAAAATATAGTGTGAGGCACAAACGAAACAAATATATTACAAAGATAAAACTTGTGACTTATAGTTTACATGTAATTTTGATATTCATTGTAACCGTGTTCTATGTGTTCTATGATTTCGAGTAACTACAAAAAACATGAAATTCTATAGATCGTTTATTTATTTATGTATTTTTTTAAAAAAAATTTATTTATTTTTTTTTTTTTGTAGTACAATTTGTAACAATATAGGTTTATTTCAACAAAGAAATCATCTTTTTTAATTGAACGACATGTCAACGGTCCTACGTGACGACATCACAATTTCAATACACAATCACTCTAAATCACATGATTCACAAATCATAGTTTTTTCTTAATTTAACCAATCAGATACAGTATATCTAAATCACATGGCAGGATTACGCCCTAAATTAAAAAAATTACTCTAACAAATTTTAAATTATGGTCTTTTAAAGACTACAATCATGAAAAGACTGACGATCTTATTGTTATTTACAAAGGCCGTTAGGACCATAAGAATTTGCAGTCTTTTTGGTCCAGTCTTTTTAGTCTTAAGACTGAAAAGACCACAAGTCCTGAGACCGAGTGATCATCTTTAGTGATATGACTCAGCGTTCATCATTGTTTAAACAACAGTTGAAATGGAATGAGTTTGATTTATACGTCCAGAAAATTGCAATAATAACCTATTCCCAAGAACCAATATTCATTATAACTTGTGTACTGGTAATCAAGCTAAGTTATATTTGTTAAATTTTACTAGGTAACGGAAACCGTTGTACAGTAGGTCCGGAGCGAAAAAAAATTTTTTGGCTGTCGATCACGTGGCGAACAGAGAAGCTCGTGCCGATCACCAATTTTTCATTTACAGTCCTTCGATTCATCCCAGAATAAAAATATTTTACGAGTGAATAGAATATTATAACATTATATTTGATACGTTTCTATTTATATTAAGTTATTCATGTATTATAAATGTATTCAATTTTATATTCAATTATAATATGGTGTTAAAAAACATACCGTAATTATGAAAACGGCTTGAACGAACATAACTGTTCAGAATTTAAACAAATTCATCGAAGAGATTACTCAACCTAGATTCCAAATTGTTATCATTCCTCTATATCTAATGTTACTAGATAAATCACATTCTTGACGAAAATTAAATGCAGAATTGACCAGAATTGATCATAGATCACGTCTAAAATATCAGTTATATGGGATATTAGTTTACTTTTGAATCGCTTGTACCATATATTCATAAATTTTTAGAAAAAGCCTAGCAATTACATATATTAAGTTTATTCGGATACCAAACAAGCTGGTTTTTGAAAAAAAAAAGATAAAGTGATAAAATGAATACCAAGCTGCTTATTATTAATCTTTAAAAAAAAAAAAAAATAATCAAATATATAAAAATTAAAATTCTATAGTATATTTGATATACGTTATGAGTACCATCGAAATACAAATACTTTGCACTACAAAACTCTAACCATATGTCGTAGCATATGCTAATTCACGAAGTCACAGTACCTATAATATATACAATTGAATAATCAAAAGGCATCACTGATTTAGTAATATGTCAATAAGTCGATGGTTGACCGTGCAAAATATATTACAATTCGATGGTATAAAAGAACCCAAAACTATTCACTCATACTTATCAACTATCGTCTAATACTAAATAATCATAAATAAATTTTTACAACCTTTCCAAGTATTTATTCACGAAACTATTAGATTTGGTATGTAAATAAAAATTGCTCATTAATTTAAATGTTACATTTTGAATAATAATTAAGGTAAAAAAAAAATTTTTTACTTACATACATTACCTATCTAATCTCTATCATATAAATCTTATTCTGATCCATTATTTTAAACTCTAAAACTTTGCTTCACTAAATTCACAATCCTCATCTGTTTCTTCTCCTCAATGTCATCTAATAACCACTAAGAAAGGCAAATAATTTAAATATTGTTCAAATTTCCGAGTAACTTTCCATATCTATTTGCAAGTTTTACGAATTGTACGATTGTATTGGTTGTGTTGAGAAAATAAAATAGCTTGCTCCGCAACAAACTTATATATTTTAATTCTTTATCTCGTCTAATTCTATTTATAATTGGATTCATGACAGATGAATGGACGACAAAAACTGTTTTAAAAAGGTATCGTTAATATAGAAAATGAATGATAATACTACAAAGAGAAAGAGAAAAAAACTTACTATCATACAGCAGATATAATCCAAATCATTTCGGACACATTTGATTTTAAATGTAAACACTCTTACTTATTTATTATTAATGTGCTGAAGTGGTAGTCACTATCGAGGACTGATAATCTTGGCGCTCTTACTAAGAGTGCGTCCATCTTCCATTTTTTAAATCGTTTATCACCACCATCATCATGTATCTTTCTTCTTCACAAACATATTCCGACTTCAATAATTTAATAATGCTTATAATTTTAATATTTCATCAATTAAATCTCGATAATTTAAATATTTTGAATATTTTTTGTGATAATAAGAATACCATGAAAGATTGTTCTTTGGTCTATATTATGAATTGATGCTTGATAGGACATAACAACTCTCAATCAAAATATCGAAATTGCGTTCCCCAGTAGTTAAAAACGCACATGCGAAGACACAAAACACTTTAGTCTTCGATTTTTGTAACGAATCATATTGATAGATATATTGATAGAGTATTATTTGTACATTGCTCGTTACCGCTAATTTTTGCAACAAGTTGTTCAAAACAGCCATTAGACGACCAATTAAATTTCTTACACAGATAGTGCCTTCTAGTAGTTATTTAATTAAGTTAAATAATCGTCCCTCCTCGATTACAAATAAATTAATAAAGTTCATACAATCTTCCAAACTATGGAACTCCATAATGTATTGAACATGGTTCTAGCGTTTATTCATAGAAGAATAAGACTCATATTTAAATAAAATCTAAATTTCATATTTTAAATTTCTTAAAAGAAAATTTTGTATACATACGTGTTTATCTATTTCTCCCAACTTGCAACTCATAATTATTTTCATCTATTTTCTCATGATTTATATAGTTGAGTAGAGAAATAAAATAATTTGTCCCGCATAAATTATTAAATTATCCATTTTAAATTCTTTATCTAGTTCTCCTTTTGTTATTAAATAGATTTTATCAACTGGTTTAATGGCAAACGAATGATGACGGATGCTATTTAAAAAAATTATCATTAATATAGTAACGGTTAATGAACAATAAATAATAAACCAAAGAGAAAAAAATCTTACCGTTTTGGAATACAAGTAATTCATAAATGACATCTTGGCCACAAATTGCGGTGATTTCAACCACATTGAATATTTAAAATTTAGACAGTCATTAATTATTATTAATGTTGTTGAAATGATAGATGGCAGAACGCATCTATTCCAACTTTGAGAAATCTTCTCATCATCATCACCACCACATAACTTTCTACATTCTGATCACTAATCATTGCTCTATAAGTAATACTTGCCAACTCACAATCGAAAATGAAAAATCGGCGGTTCGTTCAGAGTTACACACGCTAGATAACAACAGCTTCAACCTTGCTTTTTGCAATAAAGTTGTATTGATAGGGCCCTTCAGACATACCGAATATATTGCTTGTTACTGCTAACTTTCTGCAACAAGTTCCTTTGATAGTAATTATTAAATTGCTTACATGTGGATAGACCAGAACTTTACGATAAATGTGCGTTATTGGTACCTTCTAAATCACGTAATAGTAATTATAATGTTGGACTGAAACTTTGATATTTTTTGTTTGACTAAAAATCCAATGAGAGATCGAACGCCATACATCTAACTGTCGTAATTGAGTATTTATATATATGTATATTTATGTATAAATTTGTTTTTAAAAATCGATATTAGAAGTGTCATATTGGAAGGAAAAGAATTAGGTAAGGGGAATAGGGAAGATACTGCAGATTTTCTTTTATGCTGAACATAGAAACACTTTTATGATAATAGTTTTGCAACATCTATTCCCTCCATCTCCGACTTGATTTTTATCCTTGCTATCCATCTCTAAACCATAGAAAAGATGTTGAATATATAAGTAAATAACATAAATAAACGTGTTTGTTTAAAAAAAAAATCAATACCTGTAGCAACAAGTTCAATGGAATAAATATTTCTTCTAAATTATTAAATTACTTTAAAACTTTGATCGGACTGGAACGTCCGGTTTGATATTTTCAAGAGAACATGAAAAAAGATAATCATCATCATAATTTTCTGCATGTTGAATATATAAATAAATTTTTGCTAAATTTCGATTGGTAATACTTCACGAATGTAAGTCCTAGAGGATTCAAAAAATTTTTAGTACCTTGGTATAAATTCAAAAACAAAAATTCCTTTCAATTTACGCAAGCTCGGCATTTCCAGATTATTTTATCCTAAAATTATGAACGACCAAACTATGCCACATTTGAACCATTGCCAAATGAAGTGTGTCAAGGGAAGTGATATTTTAAATAGGATTTTATGTAATTAAACTAATTTCCAATAATTTTACGGATAACATTGAAACACAGTTTCTTTGCTTAACGTTCGCCTGTATTCGTAAAATAAAACTGTCAGAATAAAATAATTGTAGGAAAATTTTCTTTAAACTTGAAAGTGAATGCTATAAAATTTTTACCTCAAGAAAGGTATTAATACCTTGTGCACTATTTATTTAATTCTCGACATTACTCCCTTTATCGAAACAGCAACGAAAACTATGAAAAAAAAGAGAAAAAATGTTGTGCTACTAACTATATCGTGCTAAATATACGGAGGTTATGTTTCACAAGAGGACGATCAGGCTGGTAATTCGGCGTGCACTTTTTTTTTTAAAAAAAAAATATATATAAAGAATTATTAATTGATGATATTACTGTATTGAACTCGTATCTCATCATTTCGAATGAACTTTAGAACAGCACTGTTCTTATATAGTTGTGATTAAAATTAAAAATGTAACAAGAAGTATTATGTCAAATACAGTATATATATATTTTTTTGATCCAAAAAAGAAACAATTTTGTTCATTACATATTTATTTATAGTCATATTTCAAATTCTTAAGCGGTCTTAACACTCTTGCTGATATAATTAAATTCACTTATTTATGAAATAAATCACGCAATTTTTAGATATCACGTGTTCGTCAAGCTTTATAGAAATTTAATAATACTCCAATTTTATCGTGCAGAAAAAATGCTATGAACATTAGTTAATCTGATTTTACTTTGAAAATTAAGGATACATTATTTAAATGAACAAAGCGATAAATTATATGTATTTAATTATTTCATTAATAATTTTAATAAATTAAAAAAAAAAATTCATACGTACAGTACAGTATATATATATATATATGTTTAAAAATTGTGTAGTTACCAATCTATAAAATCTAAAATTCGTTAAATAACAAATAAATTGTCTTAATTTGGATCCTTTGGATCCAAGAATGCATATTTCAAATTATTTTCCAATTTCTTGAATTTTTTGCTTTTACAAATACAATCATGTTGATTACAATTAACATTAATACACCTAATCTTCAACTTGCATATAAATACGAGTCTTGGATCTTCATTTAATGCCAAATGAATTAACAACTAAAAATATCTTTTTGTCACACGTCACATATTGTTATCTGCTTCTCCAAACTTGTGAAGCTTAAACCAGATTTCTTCACAATTCGAATATGTGAACTGTATGACCATTTTTTTCACACCCCACCCTTTAACTTGTGAAGTGGAGTAAAATTTTTTTCACCCCTTTAACCTGTGAAAAAAATATACTTTTATTTCACACCTTTAACTTGTGAAAAAAAAAATATCTGCGCCCTCTTGTTTTCTAAGAAACTGCTTATGTATTATCTTATAGATAATACTTGATGAAATTCATTTGTTATACTAGGGCGCAGATATTGTTTTTTCCACAAGTTAAAGGTTTGAAATAAAAGTTACTCTACTTCACAAGTTAAAGGTGTGAAATAAAAGTATATTTTCTTCACAGGTTAAAGGGGTGAAAAAAATTTACTCCACTTCACAAATTAAAGGGTGGGGTGTAAAAAAATTGTCAAACAGTTCACATATTCGAATTATGAAGAAATCTGTTTTAAGCTTCACAAGTTCAGAGAAGAAGATAACAATATGTGACGTGCTCAGACAGCCCGTGTTGCCTATGCCATCCCTCCCTGCAGGAGATCCATTCCACTGTGTGAAAAAAATGGTCATACAGTTCACATATTTGAATTGTGAAGAAATCTGTTATAAGCTTCACAAGTTCAGAAAAGCAGATAACAATATGTGACATGCTCAGACGGCCCATGTTGCCTATGCTATCCCTCCCTGTGGGAGATACATTCCACTGTGTGAAAAAATGGTCATACAGTTCACATATTCGAATTGTAAAGAAATCTGTTTTAAGCTTTCCATGTAGACAGTGCCCTCTGGGCACCTGCAGCGCAGCTGCTGTCTACATTCTTATTCTGCAGGAGCTCACGTTATTCCTCCTGTTGTCTGCTTATTATGTTAATATACATTAGTAAACCGTATAGAGTTCATCAATTACAAATATAATAATCTTTATTACATCATGCATTTCAGTTCCTGTAAATTTTACTCCATGCTGATATCCCTTTGATAATATTTTCAAACCATTAAATGGTGTGACATTAGCAAATTGATTATCCATTTTAGTAAGAATTTTACTGCCGCATTGTTGCATAATCATTTCTCATGTAAAATTAAGCATATATGCTGGAAATAATCCAATTTCCTGAAGATGCATACGGTCCATAGTTACTGCATCATAAATATTTGTCATTCTGGTAAAGGATGATTATTTGAATTAAATGAAATGATTAACTGTTAAGAATAAAATGATTAAAATACATTTAAAATTTACCTTAATTTCCAAAAAAAAATTTCATATTCATGAATGGAAAATTCTGTGGCATTGTGAGAAAACACAGCCTTATGCATATTTTCATGAGTACGTAAAACTATCAAATTCTGTTTAATAAACATATTGTTCAGTTGATTACTAGGTGTAAGACATTTATAGCAAGAACATTTTGTACGATATAATTTGTATGTACAACAAATATTTTGTGCTTCCAACATATCTGCAAGTATTATAGACAAATAAGGGGTGAAATATTCAACAGTTTCATTTATTCTCAAATAAATACCATTATTTTGAAGAAGTGGTTTTAATAAAATTTTTAAAGCACATTGTTCTACCTTCCGTTGCATCTGTCTAAATTCTTTAGAATCTCTTAATTTATTATTTCGAGTAGTCAAATGTGGAAGAAACCCAATAAAAACTTTAGCATCAGGAAAATTCTGACGCCAGTTTGGAATATTCCCTAGTGTTAGAACAATTGGGATATTCTGATTATCTTCCTAAAGAATCTAGTGTTGTACCATCAGTGTATAGCATAATTGCTAAAATTTTGCTAAATGAACTTTATTTTGAACAGAATACCACAGATTGGTGGCGTGAAATATAAACACATATTAAAGTTCCATCCTTGAACACAAATTCAATATTAGTGAAAGTGAATGATTAGAAATAGAAGGTTCAATCAACTTCAACTTTATTAAATTCCTATTGTTCATTATAATCAAAAAGAAAATTTTTACTTAAACCAGGATTTGATACAAGACTTTTGATTGCATCAAAAATTGGCCGATACTGAAATCTGTAAAATTTTCCTTCAAATTCACATAAATGTTTTGTTTTAATATTGAAATCCTTAATATCCATTTGATCTATATACATTCTGCCTTTACGAGTAGAATTTCAGTACAATTTTTTCAAATTATACGCAACATGGAATTAGCAGCTGCATCCAAAAGACAATATTGTGTTACGGCTGTCATAAATTCCTTATATGTTTCATTTGGTCATAAAGACTATTTTGGTTAAGTATTACTATTCAAGTCTTCATAAGCATCAGCTAATCTCATGCCACATAAACCTTTACTAGACTCAGAAGAATTTTCAGAACAATTGCTTTTACTATCTTTTAGCCAAGTGAATTCATCAATCTCAATTTCTTCAACTCTATCATCATCATCATCGTTATCACCCTCAACTTCATTATCATCATGATGTTCAGCTTCGTCAGTATCTTTATCACTTTCAACAACTTCTTCATCATTATCCTCAGTTTCATCAGCATCTTTGTCATCTTTAGCTTCATCATTACCATCGTCCTTATTCTTATCAGAATCTTTATCATCTTCAGCTTCATCGTAATCATGTACAGTACATTAGCATTATCTTTACCAATCGCATATTTATCATCTATCTCATTATAGTTTTCTTGTTCGAGTATTTGTTTGTTCTTAATTGAAAAGATTCAAAGTGGATTAAGAATTAGCCTAGTGAAAAAAATGGTAAATAATGATACAAAAAATTTACCCCATTATTCTGTATATTATTAATATTTGAAGCTTGTAGAAAATTACCAAAATCTTTAATTTCATCCCAGATATGATTATTATCAAAAACTTGTAATGATGTTGGTGATATAGGGGTAAAATTCAGTTGTTGTTGATCTTGGATCCAATTCAATGTGTACGAATATTTGAGATATGGGTTATTTTTATTATAGTGTTATGCTATATCAGTTCTTTGTGAGAAACATCTTTCACAAAGGGTACATTGGTACATTTTTAATTAGAAAGAGAGTAATCACAAAATGAATTTCAATAGGTGTTTTGGATCATTTATTCATATATATTTATAGACATAAATCCTGATCTTGTTTGTACATTACATCATTCAATCAGTAATAATTATATAATTTTGATTGTTGTATTATTTAGACTATTTTCTTTCCCACGCACCATTACTCTAATCTGTTTCAACGATTTTTTTAATTTATAAAGGAATTTTATTATGGCTAAAGAAAAAGGTAAATAATAATATAAATGAAAAAGCCTTTAAATTTTTTTAATTTACCTTTTTTTTGTTGCCTAATGTGTTTATTTTATAATTATCTAGCTGAGAGAGATACAATTCCGTATCTCACATGATACATTTTTCAGAATCTCCGTATATAAACGTATCTTTCAGTATAAAAATTTTTTTATAGGGACATAGATCAAGCTACTTTATAAATTTAAAAATTTATGTAGATCCAAGTTCTTTACCAAAAACTGTGTAGAATAAAACCGTGTTTCACAGCTTTGATTGATTTGTTAGAATGAGTAATTTAGACAACAGCTATCATATTAATATTATTTGATGCACATTTTTGGATGCATATACATCTATTGGTTTTTTTTTTTTTTTTAGAAATGAAAATCTGTAAATAACCAACCAATCAGAAAATTAAATCATCTTTAATTATCCACAAGGTTATTAAATCTCGATTTCATTTTCATGAATAAAATCCATGAGATTACAGGAGCAATTTCGTTATCATGTAATAATAAAATAGTTTAAATTACCGGATTACGAGACGATTACAGGACATTATCGTTCTGTAATTAGTATAAGCACCCAATAATCACAGGCATAAGTAGAATTCTGAAAACTGCAATAATAACAATAAAAATCATTTTGTAAACGTAAGTAAATGTTACAAACAAATGCGTGTGATGACTAAAACTTTAGAATTTCTTTCCGTTTAATTGATTAATTCGTGATTCGCCGATCACGGGATGAGACTATATAATAAAACAACAATCTGACGTTGCTCTCTAGTAAAAATTTTGAAATGAATATATGAAACTACTGTATGAAAAAACCACTTTAATTGTAGTGCGTGGTTAATGTGTTTTATTTGCGAAAAGGAGGTGGCTTATAAGGTCTGTTACATAGTGGCCAAATTGAATTAGTGATCGGCAAATTTTTGCCCCACATTATCCTAATCATTTTGTGTCACTGTTCGAGGAGAGCTTTACATTATCAAAAAAAAAAATATATAAAATATCGAAATTTACCAACGCAATTTTATGTTGTCTGTTATTATCAAAAAATATTCAGAATCGTACATCATACAAAAAAAAAAATTTTTTTTTTTTCCCATTGAATAATTAATTGATTTCAACCTACATTTCATTCCATATGGTAATAAATAATTATTTATCACCATAATTATTAAAACTGACCCTAATCCTAACTAACCCTAACTAACCAACCCTGTAAAAATCCACGCAAATCAAAAATTTACTGAGCCCGAAACGCGTATAGCTCTATAGCTCGTTGACCTAATTGGAATCAAGCAAAATTATATATAAAGATAGAGCTTTCTGAGGAAATCTAGTGAAGTGAGGAAAATAATTATCGTTATACATTTAAACTACTCAATTATATTTCTAAGTAAATATTAGTAATTTATTCTTGGTAATTAAATTATAGTAAAATTTTGTAATTTATCAATTTAATCGGATATAATTTATCCTAATTCTGAAGAACCGCATAAGCAATACGCATATTCGAAGGACATTTTATGTCTATTATTATTTGAAATAAATATGCAAAACACATTATCATACATATTAGAATAATCATCTATAGTTTTGAAGTTCTTGGTTGTAGTTTATATTGGGTGTTAAAATAAAATGGATTCCACTAACACACAAGATGACGTTGATGTAACGGTTCAAATAGATGATCCACCATCAAAACTTGTATTGGTCAACTTGAATGTTAAATGCAAGTTATTAAAAGTCCGTGAAAGACTTGAACAAAATAGTAAAGTTAGAATGAACGATACATTGTCATTTGCAAATAAAATTAACAACAATAGTAGTATCAACGGAAGTTTATTAGCTGTAATAGCAAGTGAAGATGAAGAAAAAGTAACTTTAAAAAAAATTATAGACAAAAAGAATAAGTTTGTGTATTTAAAATCAGAATCAGAACCTGACTGGAAGTTTTTAAAAGATAAATTTAAACTAGAATATGGACGTTCTGAGACTTTGGAAAAAGCTAATAAGAGAGCATTCACAATAGTGGATTGTGAAATGAATGAAATTGTTGATGGATATGAAAATATTAGTACAATTAAAATTAATTCAGAAGAAGCTAAGACTATAAAAAACGATTTTCTTTTAACCGCGGATATTGATATGTCGAATTTTGCAAAATTTGGAATGTCAATCGGAAATTCAAATGTTATAAATTCTAATATTGTAAATAATCTAGATTATAGTGTTATTGAATACAACAAAATGTCTTTAAAATTTAAATTAGAACCAACCATGGAGTTTAATGAAGCAGTTAACGATATTATAGATTCTAAAGATCCTAGAAAATTTAAAGATATAATAAATGAATTTGGCCAATTTATTCCAAAAGAAATTATTTTAGACGGAAGAGAGCTTATGTTATTGCAAAAGAAAGTTCTGAAGAAAATGCTAGCGAACATACTACAAATGTAGGTGGTCAGGTTTCAAATATTAAGATTGAAACAAAAAGTTCAAAGTCTTTAAATAAGAACAATTCATCTAAATATAAAAGTTTTAAATTATTTGGAGGAAAACAATTTGGTCCTAACAACTTTAATGAAGAAGATTGGATTGAATCTTTAAATGATTTTAAATATTGGAATTGTATAAAATTTAAAGGCTTAATTAATATTTTTCAAGCTTTATCTGAAGAATTACGTAAAAAAGTCTTATTATTAGTTGGAAAAAAAATTCTTTTCACAAGTATCGAAGATAGTGCTTCGATCCGTATCCGGATCAATCCGGATTGATCCGGATTTTTTTTTTTTTTCGGATATCTGAAATCCGCGGTTTTTCATCCGGTTTATAATCCGGGTGACAAATATCCGGTTTGAACCGGGATCCGGATGGAAATAAATATAAAAAAAAATAATTTAAGCAAATTTCTTATATTAAAGTGTATTAAACACTAGGGTAAACATCGAAGACGTTAAATCTGCGGAAAAAAGGTCTTCGGCGTCAAATTTTAACGTTAGAAACGTTAAATACTCGTTAAATCCGCGAAATAACATCTCTGACGCTAAAATGAATGAAATTTAATGTCAGAGACGTTAAATTCACAGAAATAAATGTTTCCTGAACGTTAAATTTATAAAACTTTAACGACAATGACGTTATTTCCGCATATTTAACACCTTCACATAGTTAAATTCTTAATTCCGGCCAAAAATGCATAATGCCGGCCAAAACGGGACGAGTTAAGAAAATCATAAAAATTGGCCAAAATTACGAATTTTTGGTCAAAGTTGAAGTGCTAGAGGTTTGATACACCTAGCAATATGTAAAATGACGAAAATATCATCATTTAATAAAAAATTTTTGTGATTTGATCCGGATTCCGGATTTCATCCGGATTACCAAACCGGATTCACAATCCGGATTTTTTTTTTGTGTAATCCGGATGACGGATTTCATCCGGATCGAAGCACTAATCGAAGATTATCCTTACAAATTATCTGAATCAGGGAGTCAGTCAAGAAATGTACCAAAAAATATTTTAGAAATTCTTCAAAATAAGGATGTTGATTGTAATATCTTTGCAACAGTTGTTGATAAAAAAGAAAAGGATGTTTTTAATTGTCAAATCATTTAAGATCCGAGACTTATAATTCATTGTATCCAAAAGAAATTTAGAGGGCGTGAATGTAAATTGAAAATTAGGCGGGTTATGACAAATTTTGATTTTAATCGATCGGATCTTAACGTTAAGTTAAAAATTCTAAAAAATGAATTTAATGCAACAAACGATAAAACTATAGTTAAACCATTAGACTTGGAATATGATTCATCAATTCTTTGTTTTGGAATTCCAGTATTAAGAAAGTTGGATGATTCGAGTAATTCTCTAGTCATTGGACATCATTTTTTTAATGATAAAGAAAATAGAAAAATTGGAACATACTTATTTTCTTATTGTTTAGAAAAAAATCATTATGTTAACTTGCCTAATTTTACATTCTATACACTTGTTATTTCATGCTATCCTAATTCTGGTAATTATGGAATCTCAACTTTCCGACATACTAATAAAATAGGAAAATTTCTCAACTTAATTAAGTTCAATTCTTTTAAATCAAGCCCAAAGTTTATTAGTTTGTATTCTACAGGGGAAAATGAGTGTAGTCCAATATTCTTCAAACAAAAAGATAGTAAAATTAATATTAAATATATCAATGTTGATTATAATCAAGATGATTGTATTTGTAAAAACAAAAGATTCATGAAATTAGCAGAAAATAATTTGAAATATGCATTCTTGGATCCTAGGAATCCAAATTAAGGTAATTTATTCGTTTTATATAGTTTAAAAAAGTGTTATTTTTTTCTATTATTATAAAATCTTGGAACTAATGCATAAAATATTTCATTTTGTTTATGTAAGCTTTTTTATTTTATCCAAGATAATATATTTCGATTGTATTAACGTGAAAAAATCATATATAAAATGGTTTGAAATTTTAAGTAAAATAAAAAAAATCGTTTGCTACGAATTACGAATGTAATTTTAAGTCCGCCTTTATCGAACGTATTGTTATATGGACATTTATAATTTGCACTCCATGACTCCGTAATTAATCATACAGTTATCTTTCTATCATTGAAATAATGGTTTAATTGGACAAACAACCTTTTTTCATCTTACCTCCATACTTTTTTTTAGTATTTTGGCTAGAGCTGAAGCAATAAGTAAATTGCCGTAATATTATACACACTCCTTAAGTTTCGGTTAATTATAATAACATTTTAGATCAAATGAAGTGGCTTATATAATCCCTCTTTTTTTTATTATTTAAATTTCCTTTTTGAAAATACGGTACATCATGAAGAAACATCTGTAAACTCACTACAAATGCGTCGATTAACTTCTTATCATGTGTCAAAAAATGATTGATAACTGTTAAAATTAATATCATTCTTGACAAAAATCTGTAAATAACTTACATGTTATTATACTTTAATCACAGAACTGCAATTTCATGATATTTTTTTAACAAAAAAATTTTTTGAAGAATTTAATATACAATTTCCATTAGTTGACAATGGATATACTATATATTTTATTAAAATATGCTATATACTGTATTTACATTTTACACTACACTAGGATTAGAGAAAAATAAGTCCATTCATCCAATATATTTTGTACCTTTTCTATTTATATATAATCTTTCTTTAATTAGAAATCGTCTTTTTAGTTTATGACGCTAAACTCGTCAACGCAAATATACAATCTTTCAAACTATAGAACTCCACAAATGCATTGACCATAGTCTAAATGTTTTATTCATAAAACATTAAAGATTCATATTTGGTAAACTGTAAATAAAAATTTTCCATTAATTTAAATTTCATATTATTAAACAAAAGAGTTTTGTATACGTACATTACTTATCTGGTAATCTTATACTCCTCTCATAATTACGTTCCATCAATTCTTGTCTTTTTAAAATTGAATTCCCGTTCATCAAATTTACGATAAACTTCATCTATTTCCTTCATTAAACGCCGTTAGGATAATACCAACGACCACCAGGACCGACTAAGAAGGAATAGACATCAATTTCTTGGAATTCAAAGTAAACTTCCTAGTCAGAAAAGTGCGTATGTTAAATGTATATCAAGTTGTATGAGTATCAGATATAGGATTAATTGTATAGATAAAATGAATAACTTACTCCGCAAAATCACCATTTGATTTATTATCGATTGGCTTAATGTTAAAGAATTGAATAAAAAGGCTGCCTTAAAAAAAAAATTTGTTCATATGTAATAGTCAATATTGCAAAACATAAGAAAAAAAGAAATAAATATAAACTTACAATTCTGATAATAGGCGGATTTAACCAAATTCGAATATCTAAAACCTAGTCGGTCATTATTTATCATTGATGTTATTAAAGTGATTATCGATGATGGTGATCCTTGGTGTAATCCATTATCAGAAATATTTCCAATTTATTTAAATCGTTCTTGTCATTAATATTATCCATCATCACGTAACTTTTCATCATGTATACCTTCGGATGTCAATAATTAAAATTATTGCTTGATTAACTTAGTGGAGTGCAACAACTCATAATTAAAATGTGAAAATTGGCACTCCGTAGCTATCAAATCGTATACGTAAGAAAATATAATCCGTTTCAATATTACCTTTGTAACAAAGTCATATTGATAAAGTATGATTGTTTGACGCAATAAATTCCTGTGATGCTTGTTACTGCTAACTTTCTGAAACGGTTCAAATTATTTACACAAGTAGAGACTTCTTTCCCATCTGTACAATACTGCAGATGCAGATTTTCTTTTAATAGAAAGGCGTTATGTTGAACTATTAATATTAGATATTGTAATAATAATCCCACTCTTCTTCTTCACCTTCGCCTCGATCTTCATCCTCGCTCTTCATGATATTTAAAAATTATAGATAATGTTAACAAATATGAACATTTAAATAATATAAATAAACGTTTAATTAAATAAACAAAACCTGGAGTATAAAGTTCTTTGGTAAAATATTTTTTGAATTATGCAATGGAACGTCGGTTTTATCACTAGAATAATTCTGAGACTTTCATAAAGAGTATTCTTCAAGGGAGATTGAAAAAGATTGATCGATTTAGACACAAACATACCCTTAATTGATTTTATAGATGTTGAATATGTAAGTTTTGATTGGTAATACTTCACTAGCAATTCAAAATAAGTTCTAGAGAGTCCAAAAAACTTTTAATACCTTAATACAAAACCAAAAAATTCCTCTCAACTCACGTAAACTCTAAATTGCGTAATAGAGTGTAGGGCCGTTACAACCACATTCCAGATTATTTTATTCTAAAATTATGAACGACTAAAACTATGCCACATTTGACAAATGAAGCGTGTCAAGGGAAGGAATTTCCAATAATTTTATGGAATAACATTAAAACACAGTTTCTTGGCTTATCGCCCGTATAAAACTGTCAGAATAGAATAGCTGTAAGAAAATTTTCTTTAAACTTGAAATGAAATTATGTAAAATTTTTAATTCAAGAAAGTTTTCCTACCTTGTTCACTATTTATTTAATTCTTATAATCAAAATTATTCGAAATTTGTGTTTTCCATTATTAAGAAATATAATGTTTATAATTAAATTAAACGATGAATTTAATCTTTTGAAATATTTCATGAGAAAAGATTTCTCATTTTTTACGATATTTCATGAGAAAAGATTTCTCATTTTACGATATTTCATGAGAAAAGATTTCGTCATTACTTTCTAACTTGCCCTTTTATCGAAAAAGCAATAACAGCAATGAAAATTATGTTGTGCTACTACTTATGAGGTGCTATATATACAAAATTTTGTGTTTCACAAGGGGCGATCATAATAAGCTGTATTGTAGGAATAAATATGTGGTAATCGTTAAGCACTTTTTTTTTAAAACAAAAAAAAAAAATTATTAATTAATGATATTAATGTATCGAACCCGTAGGCAAATTTGTGCAAAACAGGCTAATCAGTGGCTAATCACACAAGAAATTTGTATTAAAAGATAATATAAAATTCAAAAAATTCTAAACAAATATCGTATGATTTAAGAAAAGTTACCAGAAGAACAGGAAGATCTAATTGCAGTACTTGATGATCTCCCTCATGAATTGGTACAATCTCAAATAAATATTGTATAATAATAAAAGGCAACAGAGTAATCATGATCAGATGTGCTTACTGATTAATAACAATTGGTAGTTTAGTTGGGCTTATAAAAAAACCAAAAATATTGTTAATAATGTGGTAATGGATTTAGAAACAATATGATGCTTTGGGGTAAAAAGTAATATTACTAGAGTACTGTACATTTAATAGACTATAACAGATAATAGTATTTAATTTTACAATATTTTATATTTGTATTTACAATTTACATTTTGATGATCGCATTCTGCAGGTCAGGGTGGATATAGCTTCTGATAAATTGTTCATATGGTATATGAACTAAATATCATTAAAAAAATATATATATATGTGTGTGACTTAGCCCGTTTAGCCCGAATTTAGCACTGTAATCCTCATGAAGGTCCGCAAAATGACACTGTTCTTTTACAAGTTGTACTAAAATTTATGATATTTCTTTAGCGGTCTCAATACTCTTGATATAATTAAATTCATTTATTTATGAAATAAAAATGCCACAAATCAGCAACTGGTTTCTGTCAAATGAATGAGAGAAAATTTTTAAATATCGCGCGTTCGAGTCACGCTGCTCGCACTATCTCAATAAAAATATAATAATATTACAATTTTATCGTGCAGAAGAAGTGCTATGAACAGTAGTTAATCTGATTTTTACTTTGAAAATTAACGATACATTATTTGAATGAATAAAGCGAATAAATTATGTGTTTCAATTATTTCATAATTTAATTTATTTATAAAATATTAAATAAAATTTTATAATTCACAAATCGTACATACTGTATATATATTGTGTAGCTACTATTCTATAAAATCTAAAATTCGTTAAATAATAAATAAATTGTCTTAATTTGGATCCTTTGGATCCAAGAACGCATATTTCAAATTATTTTCCGATTTCTTGAATTTTTTGTTTTTACAAATACAATCATTTTTATTACAATTAACATTAACTTTAATGCGTTTAATTTTAATTTCACTAGTTTTTTGTTTTAAGAAAATTGGACTGCACACATTTTCTCCAGTAAAATACAAACTAACAAACTTTGGGTTTGATTTAAAAGAATTGAACTTAATTAAGTTGAGCAATTTTCCTATCTTATTAGTATGTCTGAAAGTTGAGATTCCATAATTACCAGAATTAGGATTGTTTGAAATAACAAGTGTATAGAATGTAAAATTAGGCAAGTTAACATAATGATTTTTTTCTAAACAATAAGAAAATAAGTAAGATCCAATTTTTCTATTTTCTTTATCATTAAAAAAATGATGTCCAATGACTAGAGAATTACTCGAATCATCCAACTTTCTTAATACTGGAATTCCAAAACAAAGAATTGATAAATCATATTCTAATTCTAATGGTTTAACTATAATTTTATCGTTTGTTGCATTAAATTCATTTTTTAGAATTTTTAACTTAACATTAAGATCCGATCGATTAAAATCAAAATTTATGTCATAACCAACGATCATCCACCTAATCTTCAATTTACATTCACGCCCTTTAAATTTCTTTTGGATACAATGAATTACGAGTCTTGGATCTTCATTTGGTGGCCAAATGATTTGACAATTAAAAATGTCCTTTTCTTTTTTATCGATAATTGTCGCAAAGATACTGCAGTCAGCATCTTTATTTCGAAGGATTTTTAAAATATTTTCCGGTATGTTTAATTTTAAAGCTTGATGCATTCCGGGTTCAGATAAATAATAAGTATAATCTTCAGTATTTGTATAGAGGATTTTTTTTCCAACTAATAATAAAATTTGTTTACGCAAATCTTCGGATAAAACTTGAAAAATATTAACTGAATCTTTAAATTTTATACAACTCCAATTTCTAAAATCTTTTAATGATTCAACCCATGTTTTTTCGTCAAAATTATTAAGGTTTAATTGTGGTCCACCAATTAATTTAAAACATTCATGTTTAGAATTGTTATTATTTCTTTTTAAATTTTCTGTACTGTTTTCTATTTTAATGTTATTTAAAGCACTTATATCATATTTATTATAATTTTCTTCAGAATGTTCGCTTGAAATATTTGACTTCTTAAAATAAGCCTTTCCACCCAAGTTAACTTCTTGTGAAATAAAATATCCAAATTCCTCATTAATTTTTTTGAAATTTATAGGATCTTCAGATTTTATAGCATCTTTTACTTTTTCAATGAATTCTAGATCTGGTTTTAACTTGAATTTTAAAGAAACTTTATTATATTCACTAATAATACAAGTGGAATTAATTCCAAAATTTGATCTTTCAATCTTAGAATTTCCAAATGACACTTTTAATTTTGCAAAATTATGTACATCAGTATCAGCGTTTAAAATAAAATCATTTCTTATAATCTGATCAGCCTCTGAATCAATTTCAGTGAAACTATTTTTACATCCATCGATAATTTCAGTCATTTCACATTCTTCTATTATTACTACTCTTTTCTTGGTTTCTGAATTTAAAGTACGACCATATTCTAATTTATGCTTATCTTTTAAAAACCTCCAATCTGGTTCTGAATTTAAATATAAAATATTATTTTTTTTTTCTACGATTTCTTCTAAAATTATATTTTCTTCATCTTCTCTTGCTATTTCAGCAAGTGATCCTTCGGTATTATTGGTTTGACTAATTTTATAAGCGAATGTTAATGTATTGTTCATTTTAACTTTACTATTTTGTTCAAGTCTTTTACGAATCTTTGATAGGTTGTCTTTAAGATTTAAATTAACTAATACAAGTTTTGATGACGGGTCATCTATTTGAACGGTTACTTTGATGTAATCTTGTATAATAATGGAATCAGCATTAATTATTTCATTTTGGAATCCTTTAGAATCAATATTAACCATGATAAATATTATATTTCTTTATAACGTGTATGCTTACAGTCAATATATCGTATTTTGAATTTTGTATTTAAAAAAAATTTTTTTTTTGTAGATCAGCTTGGGTATTTATAATTTATTTATAAAACAAATAAATAGGTATTTATAATGTATTAAAAAAACAAAAAAAAAAAGATTACAGTTAATATATAATTATTTGAATTTTGTATTAAAAAAAAAGTTTTTTTTTTTTTGTAGATTAGCTTGGGTATTTATAATTTATTTATAAAACAAATAAATAGGATGTATTAAAAAAAAGTTAATATATGATTATTTGAATTTAAAAAGTTTTTTTTTTTGTTGATCAACTTGGGTATTTATAATTTATTCATAAAACAACTAAATTGGTACTCATAATGTAATAGGTACAGTTAGCCCCCTCTATAGTCACACTCCTCGACCAAAAATAAAAAGTGTGATTATAAGGAAAAGTGACTGTATAAAGGGATTTTATATATAACTACTACTAATTAGTGGGTCCAAGGGGGTGTGACTATAAAAACGTTGTGACTATAAATGGGTTTTTTTATATAGAGTTAATAGGCATTGGTTCTTACGAAAGGTGTGCTTATAAGAAGGGATTTATATGATGTGATTGTACAGGGGTGACTATATGGGGGTAGACTAAAAAAAACAAAAAAATAAGACCAAAAGAATTGAAACAAAAAATTAAAAATGATTTACTACTGAAATCTGCCGGTAACTTGCACAACATTTATTGTTATCGTGAAACACCAAAGTTCGCTATATTGAGTAAGATATTCATAAAGTAATTTTCACTTTGTCGCTAGTTAGTTATTAAGAAGTAATTATTCAGTTGCCTTATATGGAACTTCCACGGTTAAGTCACGTACAGAGACGATGATTTTATATAATTTTGAATTAAACCATTAAACCACAATTTCTTATATAATCCGTTGTAAAAATAAGTTTCCATGATCATCATGTGTTATGCCTTTTTGTTGCCGTATACTTTATTGAGGCGAATAAGGAATTTTACATATTTTAATGCCATATAATACGAAAATTTTATTAAAAAAAAAAGTCACATAATTTGGTCATAACAGTATTATAACATAAATAATTTATGTATATTGTCAGTAAAAAATGCATTTTGTATATACATCCACCTGATTATCCAAATATAAAGAGATGGTCATTTTAAAAAAAATTTTTCAGTGTAGGATTCATAATGAAAATGGATCATTTGGGCGAAAAATATAATTTTTCAAAAAAAAATTTTTTACTAGCAATTAATACTTCAGTTATTAATAATTATTTTTCTCTCTATGTGATAAGAATTTTAGTTAATAGTGTACAATTTATACAAAATAATAATACTGCCAGACAGTACCTCATCGCTAATTATACATATGTAACAACTCCTAAAGATGTAAATATGTACAGTATATTTACAAAGAAAATATGATCTTTGACATTTAAATTTATTTGAGGTAACACAAATCATTCTACAGTCACGTGATTTAATTAGAGCAGACAGGATTAGAGTTTCCCAACGGGTTATCCTATGAATAATCCGGATAACCCATTAAAAAATTTTGAAATCCGGATATCCTATTAAAAAAGATAAAGGATAATCCGGATAAATCATCCTAGAATAATCCGGATTATTCTAGGATAACGAAGTGATTTGTGGAATTATATTTTTTTATATTGTATATCCATTCTTTAACTATATGATCTCACCTATATATAAAATACGATCACAATCATGCAATATTTATTATGTATTAATTAATAAAAGACATTTCACGTTAGATATAATCAAAAACATCATGAGTGTATTCCTTCATTTTTTATTATGATAACTCGTAAAACTTATATTTATTATTTATTTTTTATAATAATTATAGTATCTGCAGCAATCCTAAGATAATCCGGATTATCCTATAGGATTATCCATTTTGTGAACTACAGATCCGGATAACCGTTCAAAAATTATCCGGATGCATCCGTTATCCTAGGATATCCGGATACAATCCTAGGATATTATCCGTTTGAGGAAAACTCTAGACAGGATTGGGATTTGATTACAGGATAAATTGTGAATATTGCTTTGTTAATTATGATTCTTTTTCCCATGATATTTCTCCTTTATTGCTTCTTTGACATCTCTAGATGAAATAGATGAATGAACTGATCCATTGGTAATAAATATACCAGAAAATAATTTAGAGATTCTTCAAAATAAAATACTAATTAAAATTAGGACACTTATAATATTACGCAATTCAAAAGAAATTAATAAGTTTATCAGTTGTAAATATATAAAATTTTTTAAAGTATTATTTTATGTACTCATGTACAGTGCCCGGAAAAAAGTCTCCGATCATCCGTAAATCGGCGTAAATGTATTCCTATGTAAACTATTTGAACTCGTCTTTTATGGCATAAGTAAAGTTGTTCTACAAGTCAATTATATGAAATTCTAATAAAAATTGATCATTTGTATCATAAATTTCATTTGAAAAATAGGGATCTTAACGGAATATTTAGGTATTATCACAACATCAAAATAATTTGTTTTATCATACTTTATTTTTTAAATAAAATTATTTATTATAATATATATTACATTGTTGCAAAGTTTCGTAAAAACCAGTGAAATTGTTAACAAGTTTATCTTGAAACTGATTTTAATTATCAGTACGAAAATTTTATTTAGAATTACGAGATTGTATAACGAACGAGGATGTTGAAATAACATCGCCTTCATCAACTAAACATACTTGAAACGAAATTTTTAATAATAAATTGAATGCAAACTTTGTACAGTATGTTACGTTGACACATATACAAAAATTTGTCAATTTCACACATCGCTTCCTCGGAAAATATTAAATTCACCAGAGCCAGATCCGGTTTAAAATTTACCGCGAGTCTGATGATCGTGATGATCGTGACGTTACTTTATTACAAATATTATCTGTTATCCCTTAAACGTTTAGTGACGTCATAATATTAACAGATTAAGTATAAGATTGCAATAATCATTGTAGTAATCGATATACTAAGCATATTACGTGGCTAAAAATAGCTCAAGTTTTAAATTGATTAATAATGTACAAGAAAAATGATATATATAGGGGCTAAATAAGATATACAGGGAACTTTAAACACTTTTGAATAATGTCTCAAAAACCTTTAATCGTTGTGAGCGGAGCTACTGGTAAACGTTTGCTTATGTTGAACGTAAATGAAACATTACAATCAATTAACGTTAAATTCACAAATTAAATGTGCTCAAGGTGGATCCGTTGCTAATTCACTTCTCGCTACGAGAAATTATAGAGTTCGGGAATTAACTCGTAATCCGGATTCAGATAAAGCGAAAGCACTGGCGTCTAAAGGGGCTGAAGTATTTAAATGTAATTTATCTATTAAGGAGGATGTTAAGAACGCTTTAAGCGGCGCCGATATTGCTTGGATTGTTACTAATTTCTGGGATCCAGTAAATAACAATGACATACATATTTTTATTTAGTGTAATAATGAGAAATTTCTAACAATATTTATATAAATTTAGTGAATTTTTGGTGAAAATGTTAACGAAGAAGAAAGACAAGGTAAATGATTGCCGATATTGCTAAAGAGGAAGGAGTTAATTGGTTAATTTATAGGTGAATATCTAAATTTTTTTTTTTGTGTAAAATTTGAAATTTGAAAGATTTATATCTCAGCATAAAATGTTTCACAGTTCTATCGTTGATTCTACCGTTGAATCTGGAGGAAAATATCCTGATGTTATCCAATTTACTGGTAAAAATCATGTAGAACAATATATGAGGACATCAGGAATTCCAAATATGACATTTGTCTATCTTGGTTTTTATAACCAAAATATTGGAGCTAATACACCTTTGTTTCCGAGTGAAAATGGTGAAGTTGAACTTTCTATTTCTTATTTAGAAGAAAACGATCAGCTTCCTATGATCGATGTTGAAAGCGATACTGGCGTATGTGTTGATTTTTTTTTTAATCAAACTTATTTAAAGAACAAAATAAATAAATGAATTTTTCTTCTAGCCTATTGTAGCGAAAATTATTGAGGAAGGTCCAGCTAAATGGAATGGTAAAAGGGTCCCTGTTGCCGCCGAATATGTTACCATGAAACATATTGTTGATATATTGACCAAAGGTAAATATAAATAATAATATAAATAATGTAAAGGAAATTAACGGCTCAACTATTTTTTTTAATGAAGTTACCGGGAAAAAACATAAATTAAAAACTATGAGTGATGATGATATCGTAAAATTAGATTCATACATAAACAATGAGCAAATGAAACAGATGGTAAATAATAACAATAACATAATAAATTCTTTTTCGTCTTTTTTTTTTTTAATTTTAATTCTTTTTTTTTTTCATAGTTTAAATTTATTAAAGAATATGGAGTTTTCGGAAGGAGTGATGAACTTCAAGATATTTCTATTGTCAAGAAACTATATCCAAACATTAAAACCTTCGAGCAATATGCATTTGAAACTTTTGGAAAAGCAAAATAAAAAATATTAAATATATTTTCAATAGGAAGTCCTTTTATTGCTAGTTTGTATTCTTTAGGTAGACTGGTAATTTATTCTTGCTACAAATAATTAAAGTACTAATTGCGTTGCGAACCCGTGAATTAACTATCACCTGTCATTATGTCTAGTAATAATTTATTTATATCATTATTATCATTATTTTCTGTTATGGACGAATGGAGTAATTTTTTCATTTAAGTTTCTTAGTTACTATTTCGGATGATTGTAATAAAAACCTATAGAAATGCTTTTATATCGCATTATTTACTATCATATTATTTGTTGGATAATTTTTTTATTTAAAAAAAAAGTTATATTTTAAAAATACTGTACAACTGCTGAAAAGACATAACTATTAAATAGTATAACAGAATAATAAATAACATTGTAACAGTAACTGTTAAACTATGGTTCGCTTTCGAAATTCTCAGAATTATGAGAAATAATTTGCACTTCAATATAGTTATATTACCTAATAGGTCAACTTCAAAAAATAAGCCGCTTGTCCCCATCCCTCACGATTCTATTGCGTTATGTAAATGGCGGCGATCTGGGAATAATTTTGTGAAACGCGCTTCAGGTACAGTAGCTTATCTTTTTTACAGATCTTTACATACTGTACATACACTGCCTACAAATAAATAAATTACTGAAAATCACGAAATTCGGGTTCTCGAATTTTTAAATAAATTCAGCTGGTTTTTTGTTATTTGAAAGCCAATCATAGATGATTTTCATGGGTATTAAAATAAACGAGAAAAAAAAAATTTTTCTCATTTGCAAAGTAATTATGAAAAATTATGAAATTTTTAATTATTTTTAGAAATGAGAAATTTTTCTATTTTTTAAAACATAAAAATTAACTGATCACAAAAAAAAAGTTGGTTAAATTCCGTTAGGATTTAGGAATTCATTAAAGTTTGATATAACCCGAGAACTATAAAATCTGGTAATTATAGAAAATTGATGATTTTTTAGGCTATAGAATTTTAACAGAATTTAGCCAAAATTTTTTTGGTTGAAAAGTCGATCAATATAGTTTTTATGTATTGAAAAAAAAAAAAAAAAATTTTAAAATTTTAAAAAGTTATTTCATTGTCAAAAATAAGTAAAAATTTCATATTACTACGCAATGAGAAAATTTTTTTAAAAGTTCACGAACTTATATGCGATCTGAAAATCACTAAGCAATCAAATTTGGCTGGATATTTACCATGAAATCTCTTTTTAAAGTTGCTCAATTAGTCAAAATTAGCTAACTCATTTTTTTCCGATGATTTTTTGGGCGACTTGTATTTTAATAGACAGATAGCATGTAGTCTGTTGCTAATATACTTTTGATATCTAATTTTTCACATCACAAGGGGTATATCCGCAAATTTTCACATGTTACAAACATTTACTCGTTGCACAATAAATGAAAATGTTTTTCCGAAGATTTTTTTCGTCCACTGTAAAGCAAAAGCATTGACATCTAAAGGAGCTGAGATAGTTAAATGTGATATAGTCGTTAAAGAAGGCATTAACATTTAAGAGTGCTAAATATGAATAAGTTTAGTCATATTCACGAATTTGAATTTGAAGAAATAACCTATTTATCTTTATTTAAAAAAAAATTTTTTTTTGGATTTTAAAAGCCAACGTCTCTATTCATCTAATATTTTTGTATCTTTTCTACTGTATTTTTTCTTTTAATTAGAAATAGTCTTTTTACAGTTTATGACGCTAAACTCGTCGACCCTCCTTTATTACAAATACAGAGTATCAACCTATGGAACTCCATAAATGTATTGACCATGATAGTCGAAGTGTTTATTCATAAAATATTAAAGATTCATGTTTAATAGCCTGTAACGGTAAATAAAAATTGTCTTTAATTTAAATTTCAATATTTTTAAATAAAAAAGTTTTTGAATAAGTACATTACTTATCTGATAATCTTTATCGCTCTCAATTCTGTTCCATTAATTCTAGTCCTTTAAAATTGAGTTCTTATTCATCAAATTCATGACAAACCACATCTATTTATAATAATACTAGCGACGGTTAAAAGTGAGCAGACACCAATTTCTTTGAAATTCAAAGTCCTATTCAGAAAAGTGCGTATGTTAAATATATACTAAGTTGTATGAATATATGATTGTATAGAAAAGTGAATAACTTACTTCGTAAATCACCATTAATGGAAGTAAAAGGCTGTTTAAAAATTTGTTCATATGTGACAGTTAACATTATATGCAAGAGATAAAAAAGAGATATAAATATAAAACTTACTATTCTAGAATAAACGGATTCAGCCAAATCTGAAAATCTAAATTGAAGTGATTGATAATCACTATTGATGATGGTGAACCTTGGCGTAAATTATTCTCATCATGTATCACGGACATTGTTCGGGTGGTTTTTAGCGGATATGAGACGTCTGAAAGTCTGGTGTCCGCGTCCGTGTCCGCAGGACTGTTTTGATCTAGCATTAATAGTTCCTTGGTCGGCATTAATGCGGACCAAAATGTCCTGGACTTAATCCGCATCCCATGACAACACTGTATAGTTTTTTATAGTAAATAATAATATTAAAACAGCATTCAAACGCGCTCTTTTAATAAAGATTTCACTATTATTACATAATGACATTTTAGTATAAAAGTAATCATTGATCAAAATTAGTTTTGTTTAATCAAGACTTTTTAATCGTTTAAAATCGTTTTATTATGATCTATTTATTTACAAAATAAATCATATTATAAGATAATATTACGCAAAAATGTGTTATTTGACGCAATGGCCCATTTTCATTCAATCATTCGGTCCTGTGACCGATATATAAAAATGTCATCGTTCTTTGCGCTTTTTAATCAACTTTATATAAACTTTCTATAAATTCTTATTCGTTATTTCTATTTTTATTTCATATATAAATTTCCACTTACATCTTTTTTATTAAATAAGAGTTGGTACTCCAAACTTTATAATAGTTTTGAGGATATATTAATTACATTGAACTAGTATAGGGATTGGAATCGATTCTACCAAAATCGAATTAATCGAAAATCGAATCGTCTGAATAGAATCGATTAATCGAATCTAAAAATCGAATCTCAATAAATCAATTATTTTGATATTATGGTGCAGCAAAAATAATCTTGCCATTTCTATAACTATACTTTGATAAAAAAAAAATCCCATCAAATTACTAAAAACGTTGATAAAATTAAAGCTTCTGCAACTTGAACATTCTGGCCGATACTATAATGCCGGCCAGACGACCAATAAAATTTCCCTATTTTTATTTAAACAATATATTGTTTAATTACCGGTAGAATAGAATTGGAATATTACAATTTACTATAATAATAAATTTATAATATCTGATATTGTCGTACTGTTGGATTTAATTTTAATTGTCGATCATTTAAAACCAACTTAATAGACGATCTACATCTGAACCAGGTTCGGATGATATTGCAAATAGTAGAAAATCACATTGCAATATTATATTAATTCGATTAGATTCGATTAATCGAAATCGAAAATCGAATCCCCAAATCGAAACTTAGATACGATTCTCATTATTTTAGCTGCGTCATAATCACAAAATAAACCAGAAAACATATTATAAATAAAATTTCATTACACGAACAATCAAATTATTACTCTAGGTTTTGATTGCCGTAAATCGTTATTTTTATGTATTACAGTAATCTGTATTTTTTTGGATGCCGGATACATTTTTTTATATTTTAGATTTATTAAAATATTATCGTAAAATTTGGTAAATAATCAACTTTGATGATTTCAAACGATGATTTTTCAAACCACTGATCAGATTTTTCCTGATTTTATTAGCCGAGGGATCGATTTTTCCATCTGTTTTACAATTGTTCTGGCCCTATGAAAAAAATATGCTTAAAATGTACCTACTTTATATATTATTGAATACTTAAATATACCCAAAATATGCTTAAAATTGTAATATATTTTTCTAAAAGGATAAAAATTTTACACTCAAAATACACTTAAAATATTCTTAAAAACATACAAAATTTAAAATATACATAAAATTGCAATTTCAAGTATATTTTGTACTTTTGTGTATATGTTTTTTCATAGGGCGGATAAAAAAGATGAAAATTTTTCACATTAAAAGATACAATATTATATTGCTATCCAATATAATTATGCATTTTTCCGGCGACAAATAGTGCAGACCGGTCTAGACCTTTCCTTATGGGGGACGTTAAAGCGGTAGAATCACATTATCATAGTAAAATATTAGTCACTAGCATCACATCCTCTACTTCTTCGTTTTCATTATTATTCTAAGTCATTTTTTCAGTTAGTAAAAACACATGTCACCCGAATGACCCGATATATGTCATATTCGTAATTTCTTAATGTCGTAATTCCGTCAAATCTACCTTATTTGGTATATATCATTATTCCACATTCTGATTGTTAAACCAATCTACGATTCCAAAAAAAAAAAAAATTGTACATTCGAAAAACAAGAAAATAATATATTTTCCTTTTTTGTCATTACAAATTTGTAGAAATATATTTACATATAAATTTAGTTAGTTAAAGGGTTCTTGACTAGAATAAAGTAAAAAAAGTGAAAAAATCGATTTTTTTTTTCTTTTACGCAAAAACTATCTGAATAAAACTCTTATGTCCTTGGAAATCAAATTTTCTACACATATTTTAATTCTCAAGTTTTATTTTCTTTCTTACCTTTAATAGGATCGTCTTATTTTTGAAAGAGATATTCTATTAAAGAAGAAATAACGATTAAACGTTTGCGTAGAATTATTCAAAAAGCATTGTCACGAATTATATATCAAGAGATACGGAAAGGCAATATTGCATTATTTGTATATTATCATGAAATAGTAAAAATTTCGACCTAATATTTTATTTTATCATCAGTATTTATAGTTACAATAGATAATTCTATTTTAATTGACTAAAATTTTAATGCCAACAACTTTACTTATAATGTCACTATTCATTATTTTTGTACAATAAAATTAAACAGGCCTTAAACACTATTTGCTGTATTTACAGTTTATTTATTACGTCTTAAGAAATTAATCGATTCATCGTTTGACAAGCCTGAAAATTACGATATCCTCACAGGGTTCAATTTGTTATAGAAATCATGAATTAAGAACTGTTACCTAGATAAATTTTATATTATCTAGCCTGATAAAGTAAATCAATTGTTTCTTACTTCATAATAAAAAGTATCTTGCTTTTTTACCCAATTAGCAAAATATCGTACAAATGATCCAGGTTAACCTATTCAGCTTATCCTCGAAGTTGTCTGTTTTTATTACTGCTGTTTTGAGTCCAAAAATGCCGTCACATGATAAATATAAATTTGAAACATTTGGAATATAACGTAACTGATATATACTTAGCGTTCCTGTAATACATTATCAGATTATAATTAAAGGGATAACCTTAGGCCAGAAATTATGATCAGTCATTGACAATAGACATCAGTTATTTTTACACGTTTTCCTATTTAGTTAAAACAATATTTAAAATCTACGTGATATACTTTGAATTCATTACTATATTTTAAAAAAAAATACTTACTATCATTTTGAGTTTCAGTTTTTTCGATATCACGTTTTCTTGAAGAATTTATACCAGCGGAATTTATATTCTGGACGGATAAACTAAAACAAATGTAAAACAATAGTTTTATTTTATTTTATTTATTTATTTATTCTATACTATTGTATTACTTATAATTTTATCTCAAAATAAAATTACCTTCGAGTATCATTTATATCCAATTCATGTTCTTTTGTAATATATTCTAAAAAAAAATCTCATTATTAAAAGAGATTTGAATTAACTGAACCATTATTTGACAGTTCAATATAATTCAATTAAGGTCAAGTAACATAGCATACCTTGTTTCATATCAGGAGGAATTGTCGATAATGGATTTACAGATTTACAAATCGAAGAGCTTATTACTTTACTTGTATAACGTGTTTTTGGATGAGGTTTTTCACTAATCTCGGGACCTAATTCCTGCGATTGTATTAAATTCAATCTTATTTGTTCGGCTTCTTTAAATGGGATTGCAGATTCGCTCCATATAAAAAAACACGTATTAATTTCATCAATAGTTGGTCTTTTCAAAGGATTAGAATCCCAACATTTTTTCATTAAACTAGCAAAACATTCAGGAGTATCTTGTGTAATTTTAGGTCGTTTTCCATCAAGAATTTTAAAAATAAGAACAACATCATGTTCAAAATCAGCAAAAGGTTTACAACCTGTTGTAAGTTCCCACATTATCATACCAAAGCTGTATATATCAGATTCTTTTGAAAATTTATTAGTACCTATATACATAAATATTTCTGGTGCGATATAAGGCATTACTCCATATATTTCACTATTTGAATCATTATTTATCGCATGTTGTGATAATCCTAAATCTCCAATTTGCCAACGTTGATCTTGTTGATCCGAAAAACTTGAAAATTTTGAAAATAATATATTTCCACTATGAAGATCTCGGTGTATAAAATTACTTTCATGAATACTTTTAAGTCTAAAATAAAATATTTAGTAATTGATAATTTGAATATTAATCAATAAGTTCGTACATTAAAAATAAAATAAATACCCAGAAGAAATTCTTCTTAAAATATTAAGTTTTTCACACCATGTTATATTTTTAAAATTTTTTCGCAAATAATCATGTAGATTTCCACCATTTGCATAGGCCATTATAAGCATATACTCTTTTGTTACGGGATCTTGTGTAATACCATAACATTCAATTACAAAGGCGCTTAGTTTAAGTTCACAAAATGATTTTAACTAAATTATCAATATATTAGCTAATTGTAAATAAATTGAAAATACAATAATATATTAATGTCAAATTTTACCTCATTTAAAAAATATTTAATGACTTTTTGTGAATCGTTTAATCTTTTTACAGCAACATCAATGTCATTACCGTGTGACCAAGTTGCTTTAGAAATAATACTAAATCCTCCTTCTGCTATTTTCTCTGAGTTTTTAATTTGAGTATGCGGAATCCATTTTGTTTCTTGTCTTCTTAAACGATAGTGACTTTTAATAAACATATACACATTAAATCGAGATAAACTTTTATGATTATTTTTATAATTATCAATCAAATAAATCAAATGATTACTATTATTTTTGCTAATTCTAGAAAAAAGATATTTATCTATATCGTTATTTCCACTGCTTATAGTTGTAATATCAATAGCAATAGGTGATATTTTTTTGCATTTCTTACACTGAGATTGATCTGTGATTCCAAAAATAAAATTTGTTGTTAAACAATGCTCACATCCAGAATAAATTACATAGCAATCTGAACACCATTTTTGGTAATAAAATTCTGACTTTTGGTGTGCATATTTTAGTTCGTGATGACAAATTGCACATTGTGCATAATTATCCCACCATGGTAAATATAGAATTAGGATGCGTTCTTCAGTCAAAGTTGATTTTGTCCATCCATAGGAAATCTGATAACAACCTTGATCATGTACAAATAACCGTTTGTATTCACAACGTTTGCAGTGTGCATTTTCAATAATATGATCACAGTTAACTGACGAATAATCGTTACAATCTTCTGTGACTACTTGTTTAAAATATAAAATCTCAGAACAATGTACACACCATTCTCGAATGTTTGTCGTATGAAAATTATTTCTAGTTGCTTTGTGTTCAGTACACTGAGTTGTATTATTTGTGGTTATATGTACATCCAAGTATGTATTATTACTATATTGAATGTACCGGAATAAACAATCTTTGCAATATTTTTGTCCAAATTTAATTGTCTTGGAGTATTCTTTTCCACAATAATTACATTTATTTTCATTATTTTTAAAAGGAATAAATGAAACGAGCTTCAGGCTAGAATTTGATCTTGCCGTGGGATCAAATGAATTATCAGTGTTCATAATGTGATACAGTATTTCAAGAAAGTGGTTTAACGTAAAAATTATATGATGATAATATTTATATATTTTGAATTATAATAACAATGTGAAATTCTATGGAACTTTTCTTTAAGTAATAAGAAATTCTACATAGAAAATAATTGCATAGCATAATTATGTATGTAGATATCCGCCATTGTGCATGTGCATGAATTTCAAAGCAAATTTTTTTCTTAGGAAGTTTTTGCAACTTTAATTCTCTCAGTGAAACTTTATTTGGTAAATTGGTTTTTCTGCATTGCCGATCACTATGGTCAACAAATAGTATTTATTTTAGTTTTTTTTTCATATGTAACAAAATTTACTCTCATATTAAAACTGAGATAAAATTTTGGATTACTCAGTGATGAAAAACGTTTATGTCAAAAAAAAAAAAAAAAATAGAATGAAAATTCTTAATTAATAAATCTTCTTTCGTGATATTCACGGTGTCAATTTATTATCTTTGACAAAAGGGTATCGCGATATTGGCTGATTTTGCTGTACCTGCCAGCTGATTTTTTAGCACCTTCCTGCCGATTTTGCAGCAGGCGTGGCAAGCCATCATTGGCAAAATGGTGCTGCAAAATGAGCAGCTACCTGCTACTTTTGCAGCAGAATTGCTTTACTTTCAGTGGATACTTTTTATGGTCATTTATTTTTTTCGAGATACATAATGACTTACTGAATAGAATATTTTGATTGAAATGATCATCCATATATAGTATAGATTATGGTGGGGGTACGAAATCCTTAATTCAATTTTTATGACACTGTTCAACCGATTATTAATCAATTAAGTTTTTTTTATGATAAAAATGTCTTAATTGATTTTTTTTTTTTTTTTTTAAAAAAAAAAAAAAGGATCTACATGCATTTTGAACAAATTCTTTTTCAATTCCAAATACGAATTGAAAAAAACCAACCGTTTAAGGTTAGCATGATCATAATGGCGCTAAAAATTAAAATTTTGAATGACCCAAACCCAAACTTGTAAAACTTAATTTTTTTTTAATAATTGTGTTACTATAATAATAAATATTTACCGTACAAGTTATTATAAACTAAAAATTGAATACATTTTACATACCAAAACTTCAAAAGTGCAAACGTGGCGAGTTTTTGTTACTTTAGGATTCTGGACTTTTATAAATATAATATTAAAGACTAATAAACTTTATATGATTCATTTTCAGTTTTCAAAGAGCAAGAAAATAATTTTTTTTTTTAAGAAAATATTTGGTATGTTTATATTGAGTTGTACGGATATTTGTGACACCACTATAGTACAAATCACGTGACCAATGCACTACCGGTTAACTACATCACAAAATTAACCGATAATTGATCGGTACCGGTTATACAGTTTATAATGCACTGTATATAAAATGCACACACGTGACTTCTAATGATTTTACTTGAAAGACGAAAAATTGCAAACCGCAATAAGTTAAAACGGCCTAAGTCGGATAGTCTATTATATAGTAAAAGCTTGTGATCAATGATTATGTAATGGTGATGTAATGTTTGTAATGTTTTAACTTTGCCGCAACTGAATAAAATGGTCGTTAGCACGTGATTAATCTTGTCCGCAGTTATGATGTTGATTTTATACTTATTTAATAAGAGAAAGCTATATATGATGTGAGCAACTAATTTGAGTAATCCCACGGGGAGTTGTCGAGTTAGGAATATTCCAAAAAAAATCGTGAAATTACGATATAGTTTATTGTCTAAAAATATCCCAGAAAAAAAAAACGTTATTTAAACATAATGTGATTGGTAATCCACATGTATACGATAATATTAAACGAATAAACAAATATTCATTTCCAATCAGATGTATTTTAAACCAAATAGTTTAAAAGTTTTATTGTCAGCCCGAACTAAGTAAATAATTTAACATTGTAATTCAAAATCAGAATCCTGCACAAAATAATCTATTTTTTTACGCCGTTTTATGTACATTAGAAATGACGAGAATAAATGGTTTTTGTTGCTATTTATTTTGTTTTATTTGTATTACGAAATAAAAATCTCAATAAAAATCGTGAATCAAAAAAAAAAAATTTTTTTTTACATCTCATGAAAAAATAGTTACCTATTTTTGGTAATTTCCTATATTACTATCATTACTTGAATTAAAATGGGAAATTCATTATGATTTGTGTCAAATTTCATCAAACTCAAATAAAAATAGAATCGTATGTATTGTATCTTCTTTTGATTTGTTATTTAATGTTATCTAATCTCATTTTTTATTGTTTTTACGAATCGATAATTTTTATATGTAGCAATGCAAGATGAATTTGATTACTAATAAGATATTACTTTTAACTAATCAGATAAGATAATGTATGAATTTCTGCTTTGAATAATCAGATAAATAATGTTATTTTTGTCTAATCAGATAAGATAAAGAATAAAATTAGAATTTTTTTTTTATCTATTTTCGTCAATAAATTGTTGATCAACGTCTGGATTTTATGTTACAATAAACAAAATATGTTGGAAATTTTGGGGTCATTTTAACATATCTGATATGCTTTTGAAATAAAGGGCGGCCTAACCATATTTAGTATTGTGTCATTTTTTTAAAATTATTATTTACGTTAATTCGTTACGTTTACCGCAGAATGTCGATCATTTGATGCATTACGAGAAATTTTTTCAATTTAACAACTCTTATGTTCTTTTATAATACGGTTTTAAAAAATGACTTGACATTCTAATTCTTGATTTGTTAGTCTATTATTAAAACAATTTAGATACAGCTTCGTTGGAGATATCCATTACGAACATTCTCTTGTTAGGTCAACAAGTGACCCAATATTTCTTTTTCATCTACAACATCCACAAATATAAAAAATGAATGTGTGAAATTATTTGCTTATAAAGCGAATATCTGATAAACACTTAGAGATAAGATTTCTTTACACAACTTAAGATAAGATAATAATATTTGTTTATTTTTTTTACAGAAAGATAAGACAAAATAATAAATGGTTATTTTTGTTTATTTTATTTGCCTTAACTTGTACATATTTGTTACTCTTTAATTATTAGCGTGATTATATTTGGTTTGAATTCCGAAACTTACAACTTGGCGAGAAAACTTTTTATGAATAAATTAATCTTAAATCTTCAGCAATTCCGAAGAATATAATTTTTCCTTATCATAAAAAGTGTAAATACTTCTTAATTAACGATGACAAATAAAGGAATATTAAATATTGTACTACTGTATATGTAAATGCATTCTTTTATTGGTATTTATTAACTATATGACTTTAAAATAGATCATGCATAACTTTTTATTACTAAATGAAGTAAAGTTTGTTAGAAACTTCAGAAATAAACAGTATTTTTTGTTTAAAGACTACTCTTTCCCATGATATAATTTTTTCGTAGTAGCAAAATAAAAAGGTGTATTAATATTTTCTATATAAAAGGTCTTTAGTGCATAAAAAAAAAGCAAAAAAAAAAAAAGTTTTAAACTAGTGATGCACATTAAATATTTGTCTCTTTATTTTATTTAAGCTACATAAGATTAGATTTCTTCACATTTTTAATAAAAAACAATGTCATTGAATAAACCGAGAACACACGGAACCCCATATCAGGTTCACAAAATAAATTTGAGCAACGATAATAGAAAAGCTAGAAGAAAGTCCCCGAAATATTGTTCCGACTGCAAAGAAACAGACGATTGTATCAAACTATTTTCCAATAAATTAGATAGAATAGAAGAAGTTGTCAACGATTTTCATAAAAAATGTTCAAAAAGAAAGATTGAAAAATGCTCTATTTTTAATGTAAAATTAACCTTAAATAACGTTCCTTCTGAATTAGAGTATGATTTATCAAATTTTCCTTTAGAATATCTACAAACATTAGCAAATTTAACGACTCAAAATTGCGATAATTCTTCTGATAAAAATAACTAATTTCGAAACGTATATGGGCAAATCTCAAATAATATTTATAGTATTTAATTTTATTCCCCACATTTTCAAGTATAATTACGTCGCTAGAAAAATATATGTTCTCAAATCACAAATACATTTCCATTTGTAAGATTTTATGTAACACTAAGTTTAATTTATAGTCTTGATTATAATAAAATATGTCCTCGTGTTCTTGTTTACCATTTGATTGTTACGATCTGCCTCAATTTAAAATTAGGATAATCCGAAATTGAATTCAATTTCAAATTTACAAAATTTTTGAGTACATATCATATGACTATTGATCAAACAAAATAAATCATTGGCGTTTATTTGCCTTCGATAAAATTGATCAATTCTTTCGTTTTCAAAAAAAAAATCATAGAAACAGAATTCTCCTTCATTAGCAAAGATACCTTTTAGAGATTATTTACAAACAGAACAACTAAAAACCAATTAATAGCTAGTAGGTTTTATGATGAAATAAAGTCAGTCTTCGTTTCAACACTACACAATGCAGGTTTTTGATATTGATGTAGAAAAAATTTCACTTTATTAAGCAGTGGAGGTGAACATGTTGCTTTAATTTGTTTGAAACATCACAAAATGTTCATTGTGGATTAAGAAAAAATGGTATAGGTAAAAAGAAGGTTTCGGATGTCATTGTGAAATTTGCATACCACGCAGAACTTTGTCCAAATTCATTTCGGTTTGTAGTTTCTGCTAATTTAGTTTACTTATTTAATTCATTAAATTATTTTATAATATTTGGACCTATACTAATATGTCAAAATTATGCCGATATACTAGAAATCAAAATTTTAATAGTGGAAAATATTATAATTCGAAAGAATTAGGTGAAAGTTTTTTTAAAAAAGATCACTTTCATCAGATGGTGCTGCGTCAATATTGTCAGTATTCTGGTAATGACTTAAGTATATTTTATATGTGAGCACATTTTTCACGGTAATCATGGGACAAACCTTTAACATCCAAAGGACTTGTTGTTGCAGGAGTATTATATGAAATTTTTTGTCAATTTAGGTCACCAGTTATATTACGAAGTGATAATGGTAAAGAGTTTACTGCGTAAGTAATCGTTTGTAGCACAGCGTATGGTATTATTCAAAACAAAAATAATACAATATAAGTGTAAACTGCTGAAATCTAATAATTACTTCCGTCCATGTCCCAATTTTTTTTCCAAAATAGAACTCGCTCTTTCTAATAACCCTTGTGATTGTGGATGTGCCATACGAAATAGTATTTGTAGTATGCATCCAACCAATGATACTATGCGGATAGATCATTTATTGCCCGAGAGTTGATTTTACCTTGATGTTTGTAAATATTGACAGTGATATCTGTACTTATCATCATTTTGTTATTAACAGAAATATATTTATTATTGCTATTGTAATATTGAGTTGTAATAATTGCTAATTAAAGAAAGTTTTGATAATCGTATTCTAACTCGCAAGAAACACTGATTAAAGTAATTTTTGCATTTAAGATAGAAAATTGATTATTTTTGTATTTTTTTTTGTGAATTTTATAAAATTTTTCAATATCTTCTCATATTTTATCTAATTTACTGAGAAAAAGATTGACAGAATCGCTCATTTCTTTGTAATTAGAGCAATCATGAAGGATTTCCTTTTTTTTTATCTTGCATGCATTATTATCATTGTCTAAAAGAATATATAGCGGCGTTTTGCATGTTTTTTGCCTAATTATTTGATGGCATTATAAAAATAGGATTGAATTTGTTAACTTCATTATTGTTTATTAAATATAACTATGATAGGTCACTGACTCATAACACAAAATTAGAATATTATTTTATAAAGAAATGTCGTTAAATTTACTTAATTTTGCATAGGAAGATGGTAAATCTTCGAACCGGGTCATGAAAAAAGCCATCACATCATCTCTGTAGATAGATGTTCAGTATGATAAAGCGTGCAATATTTTTGGAAACAATAATTCTAAATGTAAAGAATTGAAGTGTATATTAAAAGTTAAGACATTATTAATTTTAAATCGGCACTACTAGCAAATGATCAGGTTAGTGTCCCATATAGTCATTTAAATTTAATGCAGGCCAAATTTATAATGCTGGTCAGAATTACAAATTTATAATATTACGTGAAATAATTTGTATAATTTGTACAAGAAGTCACGAAACATTCGAAACTGTATAAATAATTTTGGCCAGAATTATGATGTATTTTTACCAAGTGACCAAAACGACACGTGACCAATTTTTGAGTTATACTGTACATACTGTACATTTTAATCCGCAAAGAATTTTCATTTCCGATTATTATCGAAACGTAACTTCACTAACTTGACTCTATTAGAAATCATTGAATCATGTAGCACCGAATCTTATGTCATTACTATGTGGACGATGTCAAATCTTAACGTATGAAAAAGTAATGAATGAAAAATAAAAAGTAATATTCTTATTTTTCATTACTAATGAAATTGAAACGTGGAATCTTATATTTATATTTGTTTTCGATAAATTTTGGATATTGTTTTTATGGTTTGAATTATAAATACAGGGGTAATAACGAAATACCAATTAAAGATTTTGTTTTTTGTAACGATAAAACGGTGGGGCGTTACAAATATTACAAGCCTAAATCGGTACGTGCCATTCGTATAGTGTGATATTTTGTGTACAGTCAGTCTGCAGGATATTACGTGATCGGCAAAGTCTAAGTCTTATGCATTTTCACGTTACTACAATAATGATGTCTTACTATAGTGAAAGTGCTGTCATAAGTGTAACGAATTTATTAATTAGATTCACGTGTTCAACCTATAAAATTATCAAACTAAATCAATAGCGTAATAACTAACAGAATTATTTTTTTTGATTTGTTTAGGTCGTATAAATTATCATTCAGTGTTATTTCTTAATGTAAAATGCATCCGTTTGATTTTTATATATCGTTTCAATTCTTTAATTTATTTTCTCTTCATTAAATAATTACAATTACATTATCATTGTTTTCAAAATAGTGCGACTCCTGCATGTCGGAAATCGTTTTTTTAGAGTTTGTAATTCTCGGTGATTTCCGATGGATTCAATAGTTATTATACTTATGAAAAGGGTTTAAGACTTAGTGTAACACACTTATTTTATTTTTGGGAGGAACCCATTGATTCTTTCTGGAAATCTAATAATCGGCTCTTCTCTGTATAACTTACATATATTATCAAAAAAGGCTTTCATATGAATTGACATTTTCAATAATTATAATTATAAATTTAGAGGTACTCATATTTGGCATAGCTGAAAGATTATTGTGGTTTTCAAAATTATTGAAATTGACAGAAAGTTGATAAAATATTCATTTATGTTTTCCGGACATTTTCATTTTTCAGTATATTTCCGTATACTACTGAACAATAAAATTCTATCAGTTTTAATAATTTTGAAAACCACACAAATAATTTAAGAGAATTTTTTTGTAAAATGATTAAATTATACGAAACGTTATCGTCGATCATCACTTATCTTGTTTTTACTTATTTTAGGAGAAACATTTTTTTATTCTTCCAATTTAACGTAGTGCAAAAATAAACATCATGAATTTATTATGACTAAATGTTTTTTCTTGGGTTTGTTACTGCATATATAGGATTCGTAACATGACCTTGACTAACATTATTTGAATGGCAATGATATGAAATTGTGCGTGTTAAGTTTCACAAATTTGTTCCGTTTGAATTGAACCGGAGTAAACTCATATGAATTCCGTTTGTTTACCATAATATATAATTTTTAAATTTATTTATTTTTATTTAGATTCGATCAACCAATAAAATCAAGCATAATAAAATCTTAAACTATTTATGTCTTAGAATAAAAACTTAATAAATAGTAATTTGTGTTCGTGAAAAGGTAAAAAAAAATTATATATATATATATATTTTTTCCTAAAATATCGAAAATATCGGAAGTTTAGATCATAATAATGTGCTACTTTGATAAACGGTAAATAATAATACGAAAGTTTTAGATGAGAAGAAGAAATAATGAAATTCCGAGAGGTATCAGTCGCTAGATTAGAAGAGGCAGAAGGGACAGAAGACTTAGGATAGATGGATGATGAATGATGGTTTCTGCTACTATTATCGTAATTTTGTGTCGTAAAAATCGCTAATTTTTGTAAATATTCTAAAGAGAAATTTGATAAATCATATTCCACTTCACAAGGAACATTACTTAAAGTAAATTTTGCGTTGAAAGTAGAAAGTTGTTGATTATCTTTTTTAGGTAAATTTATATAAAAATTGTTAACGATCTCTTCAATTTTATTTACTTTACTAGAAGAGTTTTAACGCAATCACTTGTCTCCTTACAACTAGGGCAAAATTTAGGAGGTTTTTTCCTAACTTTACTGTTGTTACTACCGTTGAGAACAATTTTCTGAACATATGAGGTCGTCTTTTGTGACCTTATTTTATTTGACATATTTTGCGAATAACGAGATGTAATTTATCAAGGACTTTTATTTTTATTTTTCTTTTCTTTGGTTCATAAGGAAAATCGGTTTATCGAAGAAATTTTGGTGATTTATATAAATTTCTCATATAACTAAATATTTGTTTATTTGTGTTTTAAAAATAATAATTTTAAATCGGGTATTGCGCAATTTATACTAAAATAGTACGAAAGACTTTTTTATTAATTGAACTTCGGGTAATATTTTTTATATTATGATTTAATTGATAAATCTGACCAATAAAATAGATCTTGCAAGTATTTTCAAGTATTTCAAGTATTTCTACTTATGATTTTAAATAATATAGTTACTACATCAATACATCGATTGATTTACTATTTATCTTGTATCAGTAAGAAAAAATTAAACTAATTAATCTCTGAGTGATTTACGTAACAATTTTAATTGGTGCTATTTTATAATACGCTATGTATAATAATGAAAATAATTTTTCTGCCCATTTTTATCATCTTTATAATAGTTGGATAATGAGAAAATAATTTCTTTGTTGTCGAAGACGAAACAAAATGCATCATTTGAAGGGCTTTCACCAGTCACATTTTTTTCAGTATAACACAACATATCAATTGTGATACGAACTTAGTTTCTTTAATACCGCGCAATATATAAAAGTAAGTTACTCAATTTAGTTATATAATCATAACACCGAAAAACAAATAAAACCAAATTAACCATTTTAAACCTCATTTATTAATTTTCGGCGTTAACGAACAAATAAATCACAAGACCTTTGTTATACGTTATTTATACCTAAGCCTAAAAATAACAGTGTACTAAATAAACGGTTTTTTTTTTATCCTCTTTAAAGTTTAAATAAAGACATTTATGCGATAGCACTTTGTTTCATTATGTTTATAACCATTATGTTTATATAAAAAAAAAAAAATCAATAAGTAAAATTACTCTGGTTACTGTGCTTAAAAAGATGGAAGTCTATTTAGAATTAGAGCTTAAATGTTAGGTGGCCTATCTACAATAAAAATTATTCTAGTCTAATTTTATTTCCTAGATACGTGAAAAAGGATTTTTGATGCAAATTTAAATGTTGACCTTGGTAAAAAAATTATATTTGAAAGAAATGTTTTGCAATAATCCGCTCTTACTAAAATATTGTCATAATATCACGGAAATCCTTATAGTAATAAACGCCGATGTGTAATTGTTTGTTACATCAATCTTAATTTCCCATTCGTATGAATTCCAAGTTAATAATTAAAATTAAAATAATCATCTTATCTAATTTAAAAGTATCATCTATATTTCGAAACATAAATATCTATCTTTGGCACGAGTAATTCATCATCCACGATTAAAATTCATTGGTTCAACAAAGATCACGGAAATGATGATTAACATTCTCATTATCTATATTGTTAATATGAGGATTCGCTTCTGAATGTTTATGCCGATCTAATTAGCCAATTGCCTTTCAAGCATAGTAGACTGATTAATTCGGCTAATCGGCTTAGATTTTACCGATCAACTAATACGAATGTCACAAGACGATATACAACATATAACCCCATTTAATTAGTTGTCCAAACAAAAAATTGTAAAAATGATGAATTATAAAGGCAATTATAAAAATAAAATAAAAAAATTAAATACAAAAAGGCAATATAAATTTTGAACGAAAAATGCTCAAAGATGTCTTCTTTATTTTACCAGGTGTGGTTATGTTAAAAATTGTACACTTTGAAATTCACGTACTCGTAATAAATATAACTGTTTTAACGCGTTAATCTACTATATAATAATTGTTTTCCTGTGTTACCGTAACGTTTAGATTACATATTTATATTTGTGTACCCGTAACGTTTAGACTACAATTTATACCTGTGTATCCGTAACGTTTAGGCTACGAATTTATACTTGTGTACATGTAACGTTTATATAAAATTGAACAGTAATTATAAATTATAAACCAGTAAATTGGAACCATTATAAAAATTTTATGTTTTTGAACTATGTTATAAATAGTAATAGTAATAAACAAATATAACAAAAGTAGTATAAACCGTAACATAGAGTTGAAGCTCCGCATGAGCCGAGCCGGCTCGCGAGCTAGCTTGAGCTGTTCAAGCTGAGCCAAGCTGAACCATGTTTAAAATGGCTTGATGACTCGCGAGCCAGCTTGAAAAAGCTCGAGCCAGTTATTGAGCTCGACGACTGAGCCGAGCCGAGTCGATAATGGGGCTCGGCTCGAAAAGCTCGAGCTGCCTCGCAAGCCAGCTCGATCTATCATACATTTAATAATTAAAACGGTTCGCAACGTTTTTTTTAATTATTTTAGTGAAAAACGTTGCGAACCGTTTTTCAATATTATTTTAATTAAAAAAAAACGTTTCGCAACGTTTTTTTAATACGTTGCGAAAACGTTTTTCAATGTTAATATTAATTTAATTAAAAAAAAAAACGTTTCGCAACGTTTTTTTTAATTGTTTTAGTGAAAAACGTTGCGAAAAAGTTTTCAACATTAATTTAATTAAAAAAAACGTTTCGCAACGCTTTTTTTAATTGTTTTAATGAAAAACGTTGCGAAACGTTTTTCTGATAATAAAGCTCGAACCAGCTCGAGCTAAAGTGAGCTGAACCGAGCTAGACTGTAACTCGGCTCGAGCCGGCTCATGCAGAGCACTACATAGAGTAAACTGCATAAAAAATCACGTTTATAGACTTTAGACTTGACCGTTGTACCGGTAACATCACGTATATGTTTATGTGACGTTGCGGAGCAACGGGTTTAACTGCTAGTAAAATATAATTAAAACTAAACCGCCTTATAAACAATAAACATTATATAAAATATTACATGCAATGTAGTCCTTATTTACAAAATTTCGCGTCTGTTTTGTACTTTTAAATAACAAAATACATAAGAACAAATCTCTTTCGATAAATAAAAACAAAAAGTATCGACACATGTGTTTACAAGCTACCAAGCCACACTATTCTGAAGAAGGGAATATAATTTGGCAAAAAATCGTGTAGTTTTCCGAAAAATTCGGAAAACTTTCGGATAAATACATGATTATCAATTATGCTTAGTAGTGAGTATGTATATACGATATTGAATTTGATTAAATACACTTAAAGAATTACTAATTTTTTTTATGTAAAAATAAACAACGTTTTCATGCGAATAAACGTTTAAATTCATAATTATAAAGATAAAAATAGATTTAATTAAAATATATAATTGTTACAAAGAGAAAATTAACAATATTTACCATTTTAACGAATATATACTCATTCAACTAAAAATTAGACATAAACAGAGTATTCTGTCTAAATCCTGTAAAAACCATATAAATAACAATACATAACAATTTACTATGGTGCAAACAAATCTTTTACTCCTAATGTTTGGTCAGATTACCTTCGGTATTGTCGATTATATAATGAATGCGGGTTTAATTATTATTCATATATTATTAATTTAATTTGAATTTATTTTATAACGTAAACGTAGTTTAGCCTTCTATACAAGTTCACTTAAGTAAATAAAGTGGATTATGAATACTGTTTTTGACTTTACATATGAGTGAACGAATTTACCGATCATATGATAAATTTTTAACGAAGATAAAAAGTCAAATAAGTCAAAAACGACATTCAAAACCTCATTTTATATTCTAAACAAATTTGCAGAGTGGGTTTAAATACACTTGTTATATAGTGTTTTAAAAATATTGTATATATAAATCTGGCTACCAATTTTTGCGGCGACGCTAGGCTAATCTGAATTAGACGTCCCCGATTGGTCATTTGTTTACCAAATAAAAAAATTTACGATTGATACACCGAAATTTGGGCTGATACTTTTAGGTTTAGGCTTAATAGGATTATTTATTTTGCGCATATAATGGGCGTGTTTCCACAAAAAAAAAAAAGAAAGAAAATTGATTCTTAAATTGGAAGATACGTATACTAATATTAACAAGATAAAAGTAAAAATTAAAAATACATTTTATTTATATAAATTATAATAGTAATAATTTTGAAAAATAGAGTTTTAAAAGCTTAAAAAAGAAAATTGGGCTAATAAATATGTAGTGTAATTAAACTAACCGAAAATGATAAGATGTACGAGCCACGACGACCAATCATCACAATTAATTCGATTTCTTTGTTCGAAAAAAAATATTAAAATCTTAGTAATTAACATAATAAATATTGATTGATCTTATCTAATTTTTATAATCTTAATGCATAAATAAATTTTTTATCGTGTTATTAAAATGATAAGATGTACAAGCCACGGCGACCAATCATCACAATTAATTCGATTTCTTTGTTCGAAAAAAAATATTAAAATCTTAGTAATTAACATAATAACATAATAAATATTGGTTGATCTTATCTAATTCTTATAATCTTAATACATAAATAAATTTTTTATCGTGTTTGTGGTAGTAAATTGTCGAATAAGGTTGCGAAAGTATTAAGTAATTAATTGGCATCACTTTTATTATCATTAGAAGAGATAGAAGACGGATGTTTATCATTGTTGTTACAATGTTGAGTAGTAATAGAAATTGCAAGTTTATGTAAATTTTCCAAAGAAAAATTTGATAAATCATATTCTAACTCGCAAGGGATATTATTTAATTTAAATTTTGCATTAAATATAGATAATTGTCTATTCTTGTTTTTTTTTAAGGATTGTTTATATAAATTGCCAATTGCTTCTTCTATTTTGTCAACTTTACGAGAAAAAATTTTGACTGAATCGTTCGTCTCTTTACAATCAGGACAAATCTTTGGAGGTTTTCCTTTTTTTATCTTGCATGCATTATTATTGAGACGAATTTTTTGAACATATGATGGTGTTCCGCGCGTTTCTTGTCTATGATTTTTTGATGACATTGGAACTTATTATTAATAAATCATGAATTGCTTAGAAATGAGAGTTGTATTTATATTTCTACTCGGAAATTAACTGATGCGAGATATTCCGAAGTATTTGCATCACAATATGAATGCTTTATTTTTCAACTAGTAGTATTGAGGAATGGTGAGAATCTCAATTACATTTAATTTGGTCGGCTCGTGCCGAAAGAGTAAACTTAGTTTTGTAGGACTAATTTGGCGACTCCTTAAATTGATGAATAATCTAAATTGATAAAATATAAAAATGATCAATATATTAATATTAAGTGAAATTTCTATCATAATTACAATAATTCACATGGATGGAAATGTGAGCACCGACGTGTACGCTGCGAGTAAACTCCTTTGGAATAATCTTATGTTTTTCTTTGTCAATTTTCCAATTTGAGTTTGGTTTTAATTTTTCTTTATCTATTTATAAGGTTGAACTCCTTAAATTTACTATTATTTGACCACTCTAGTTACGATGAAGTATAGTTTACATAAATAAGTTCTGTCTAACTGTTGTATTGTGTTAACATTCTATAATATAGTATGATTGAACCGTAAATGACTATTGTATTTTATTACTCCGGAAAAATAATAGAAATCTAACTTTGTTATAAGAAAGCAATTATTGTCATATTCTCAAAATTTTTATCGCTATATAATATTATTTACCATAAATTAATCTTTCTCATAAGCTATATAAGCTATTTATTATTTTAAATAATTTAGCATTTACTCTCTCATTATAAGAATAAAATAATCATTATCATATATTTATTTTATTGACAAATTATGTATGGTTTATAATCTTATAATCTAGAAATCTATCTTTTAATATAAATATTTGGATTAAAACTTTTTCCGAATATTAATTCCTATAAAAAAGTTTGTCCAATCAATATTCAGAATAGAGTTAATTTCCAAACACTCGCACGCAGTGTATCAAATTCATGTGCACAATGTGCACATCATGTGCACATTTTAATTTTTATGTGCACAATTTTTAAAATTTAATGTGCACTATTGTGCACAAAATTTTTTTAAAAAAATATTAATAAGATTAGTAAAAATGTGCACTATTGTGCACAAAAATCTTTTGATTGTGCACAAAATGTCTTATGTGCACACGTGCACATATAATTTTTTTCAGATTTTATACACTGATCGCACGTTATTATACAATATTTGTTACAATTTAATACAAGATGCGGAGATTGAGAATTTTTGACCACATAAAAAACATATAATAATATCATGATAAATGTCCAATAGATGTCAAGTAAATAATGTTCAGAACAGGATTAATGTCCGAACAAATAACCGAATAGTGTTTGGACAATAATTTTTTTTTTATAGGGTAATATATAATTCATTATATCAAGTTTTTAATTTAGACCATAATATACCATTTTGTTCATATTACCGAATATTATTATATGCATTATCGGGAATTATTAGGTGTCCCGTCGATCCTTTAATTGGTTCTTTCATTGCATCTTATGCCTAATAAATCCTTGAATGCATTAATAATTTTTCTTGTTACGATTGCATAACGTTTAAAAGGTTCAAGCTTCGGCCGAATTTCTGTGGCTTTGGCGGAAGCTTTAAAGTCCGATATCACCTAATTTACTATATGATCAGCAATGATCGGTAAGGTGATATAAGGATGTCTGCTATGCTCCCTTCCAAGGAGCCACAGCTTTTCAACCTTCCTCTGCTAAAGCAGAAACCTACGCTATCCTGAGCGCCTTATTACTGCGCCATGTCATATTTCTCGTATTTACTTAAAAATTTAAATAAAAATCTTCATAAACCAATTTAAAACTTTGCAAGCAAATTTGTGATAAAAATTATTGTGAATTTTGCTTATTAAAATATCCCAAATTTTGCAGCCAAATTTGCGCGGATTTGTGGAATCAGCCTAAATTTAGGATTTATAAAAAAGATGAAAAAAATGTGATTTCTGTTTCACAACCCTAATTCAAATTGTATTACATGATCATCTTGTGCTGGCTGATAAAAAAAATGATGAAATGCAGTAATAAAATACGTCCCATAAATACATAAACAATGTGAAAGTCAACAATGGGTTTTTAAAGTTAATAATGGGTTTATGGTACAACCAAAAATTTCATGTTGTATGCATATTAGACATAATAAATAATTGTTTTTTTTTACTTTCTAATGCTCACTATTATGCAAAGAAATAATTAGAAACTGTAAAGATTTAGGACTATGGACTAAACTTGGTATGATTTATTTGTTTATTTTTTTTTTATATCGTATTTTAAAGGATTTTAAGACTGCTTTAAATAATAACAAAGATTTATTATTGTTAGTTTTAAAGTTAGATAAATTTTATTGTTCAAATATCTGAGAGGGTGGAGAGGCTTTATGTGACCTTATTTCTTATTAATAAAAAAATTTCTTTTTAATACTATTAGAATCATCGCTACTTAATTGTTATTTTGGTGAATAATCTTCTGATTTAAATTATAACCTATAAGAAAAATAATTTTTTTTTTAAAGAATAAATAATTTATTGCAAAAATAAATAATTTAACTAGTAATATTAAACCCATTGTCATGAAAATTCTGTGATTAGATGTTACTCAAATTTTGCTTTTATTTGAATATAAATTCGCTTGACTTAAATAATAAGATATCAAAATACATGATTTTTTTGAAACTCATGTACATTTATTAAATTAATTTACTTTGCACGTGATAACATTGTTTAGTGATCATAGTTTTAAAATTTTTTATATAAAAAATAAAGGAGGATGAAACGATTCGAGGTCAATTCCGCAAATCCGCGCATATGATAATAGACAAAGGGTTGTAGTGCAATGTTATGCCAATTTTTACCATATTTTAATATGCTTGTTATTAGTAATTTAATCAAAAGGCTTGCAGAATGAGGGGTAATAAATTTCCAAATTTTTCCTAAAGTAAGTAAAAAAAAGATCATATAACAATAAAAAAAAAAGTTTTATTATTATTCATAGGTGAAACAATATACGCATGAAAAAAACAAAGAAGTAATATTCTTATTTTTATTACAAATAAAATCAAAACGTGGTATCTTATATTTATATTTGAATTCAACAAATTTGGATATTGTTTTATGGCAATACCAATTAAAAATTTTGTTTTTTGCAACGATAAGATGGTGGGACAATTTGCTCACAAAGCCTTGTGTATACCATCACGTGACTTAAGTAAGTATACCATCACGTGCCGTTCGGTTTACTATATTTTACGAAGTCATGTTCGGAAAGGCAATTTTTGCAGAACTCTGGTCCTACTTAACCCCTTAATTTATATCGATTTCTAAAAAAGGACACCAATATTAGATTATCTCTATGAAATAATTATTTTACATTTATTAATTATTTTATTTTACATTTATTAATTATTTTATTTTACATTTATTAATTATTTTATTTTACATTTATTAATTATTTTATTTTACATTTATTAATTATTTTATTTTACATTTATTAATTATTTTATTTTACATTTATTAATTATTTTATTTTACATTTATTAATTATTTTATTTTACATTTATTAATTATTTTATTTTACATTTATTAATTATTTTATTTTACATTTATTAATTATTTTATTTTACATTTATTAATTATTTTATTTTACATTTATTAATTATTTTATTTTACATTTATTAATTATTTTATTTTACATTTATTTAACTGTTTTAGTAAGATCGCTGAAGTTGTCTTAAAGTAGCAATTACGTGCGTTATACGCATATGAATGTGATATATATTTTTAAATTCATATATGATGCTTAAAAGGTCATTCGTTCATCTTTTGCTTTTTCGAAAAAATTAATAATTTATGATAAATGTCTCATATAAATAAATACAAATAAACGGTCTTTTCATCATTTATTTATTTTTTTTTCGGCTGTAGGCGTAATGAAACAAAGGAATAACAACAAGAACTTATGCTGTTAAATCGAACACTAATAATTATTTTTTTCGGTATTATGTTTATTTTTAGATGCAGTACAGTAACTGGAAAAAAAATGGGACTGGTGCACATATATACGGTAAGATGGTTAGTTTAAGTTTGTCCAATAAAATAATTAGTAACTTCAAATGACGCATTTTGTATAATCTTTGATAACAAAGAAAAAATTGTTCTGGTTTAAATGTAAAGGTTATGAGAAATAGCCAATGTAATATAGATGGCAATGCCCGAAATAACTCAAGAACCTTACGCAATTAAATATTATTTTAATAACACAAATAAATAAAATATTTAACTATGAGAAATATATAAATCACCAGAACTTTCTTTGATGAGATTTTAAAAACGATATTAAAAAAAAAACTTAATAAATTGCATCTCATTATTTGCAAAATATGACACAAAAAATAAGAATACACAAGATGCCTCCATATGTTCAGAAAATTCTTCCCGACAGTAATGGAAACAGGAGAGTTAGAAGAAAACCTCCTAAACTTTGCTCTGATTGTAAAGAGACAAATGAATGCGTTAAAATTATTTCTAATAAAGTAAATAAAATTGAAGAGATCGTTCACAATTTTTACACAAATTTACCCAAAAAGAATAATCAACAATTTTCTACTTTTAACGCAAAGTTTGCTTTAAATAATGTTCCATGTGAAGTGGAATATGATTTATCAAAATTCTCTTTAGAATATTTACATAAATTAGTAATTTCTACGACACAAAATTACAATAATGGTAGCGGAAGTAATAAACATCCATCTTCTATATATTCTAAATCTTCTGCTCATTCTGCCTCTTCTACATCTAACGATTGAAACCTCTCGGTATCCACTATTTTTCTTTCTATCTAAAACTTTCATTATAAAAAAGTTTTTGATATTATTAAGACATAAAATTTCGATATTTCCGATACTTTAGGAAATATTTTTTTTTTTTTTTTTTTACCTTTTCGCAAACACAAGCTACTATTAAGTTTTTATTATAAGATATAGTTTAAGATTTATTAAGATTTTATTGGTTAAGTTGTGACACGACATCCAATTTCACGATATTAAAAACAAATTGGTGATCACTGATCCCCGCATCAATAATGTAGTTAATTATTTACTAAATAAATAATACCCTTAGACAAAAACGGTTCCTTTTTGGAGATAGTCATTTCACAAAAATAAATCAAAATAAAGATTCTAAACATAAAAAATAATTACCAATCTTTAAATTTTTCCCAATAAAACACAAATATGATAATATTACAATATATAATTGATTCTATGCTTTTAACCTTTAATCCTAGTTTCAAAAAAGTTAAAAAGCATAAAAGACAAGCAATCATTAAGATCATTGAAGCAACAAGATTGGTATTATGAAAAATTATGTTATGATAAGTCAATTTATTTTATTCATTCCGTATGACATAACCTTAATAAATTTTATATTTTTGACAACTTTAACTTATTAAAAGTTTCAACTTTCGTTATTTTCTCATTTACGTTTGTGAAAACGAATTAATTTTTACTGAACAAATAAGGTCTCAGGAAAAATTAATTATCCGCACATCACATTATTATTATTAAATCCTTTGTTTGTGAATGTCTTTGTATTTATTTATTTATTTATCATTCATATCCCTGCACTATTATTTAGAAAAAAATATCGGTCCAATCATGAAGTTAATGTTATATTCCATCAAATAACAGAAAGTTGCGGAAAAATGATAGAAGAAATGGAAGATTTGGTCAAAGAATAAGTACGAGAGACTGAGGAGAGCTACAACTCGAATCACATATAATCCAAGAAGAAGTAAAAAGAAAATTTAATATATTCTTCTATTGATATTCAGCATGGATAGAAAAAAAATAGTTATGAAATTGGACCTTACACTTAAATTATATTATTTTTATTGCTATATTAATTTATTATGCGATAGATCATTTATTTTTTCTAATCGCCTGAGAGTCGATTTGCATTAACGTAAACTGTAACTTTCGTTAGTTAGTTATTGATAGTTTCATTAGAAGCAATATATTTATTATCATCATTATTGTAATGTTGAATTGTAATAATTGCTATTAAGGGACATGACTTAATGTAAATTTTGCATTTACGATAGATAATTGTCCATTATTGTTCTTTTTAAGGATTGTTTATAAAAATTGCTAATCGTTTCTTCTATTTTGTCAACTTTACTAGAAAATGCTTGACTGAATTGCTCGACTCTTTACAATCAGAAAAACCTTTGGAGTTTTTCTTATTTTTTATCTTATTGTCTAAATGGATTTTTTGAATATATGATGGTGTCCCGCACGTTTTTTGTTAATTATATTATAACGAAGGTAAGAGTAGGATCTAAACTTATTATCATTTTAATATAACTATGAAGTGATGATAAAAATAGATTTGTGTAATTTTTTCATTATATATATATATTTTTTTTTTTAATATATTTTTTATTTTCGACAATTCCGATTTTAGATAATTAAATAATGGAGATACTAACTTTATTATTCACTTTAACTACTATTTATTTATAAAGAGAATGTAATTTATATTACAGAATTAGTCATTTAGACAGAAGAAAATGTATTAGTAGATGCTCAACATTAAAAAAAAAATACTTTTTCCGTTTTTTGAGATTATTAATTGACAATGGTTTATTCATATTATTTGTGACCAATTTTTTACATAAATTGTAAGCACATTTTTAATACTTATACTTGGCGTAATTTTTTTTTTGAAATCATCTTTTAAATGATTGTCTATTTAAAAGATTAACCAATAATCATTACTTAAATTTGTTATAATTTGAAAGAGCATACTATAAAATTGATATATATATATATATCATCATAGTATTATTTGGCATTATTTTCTGTTCGTCATAAAAATTTGGGGTAAATTTTAATTTATGTAACAATGAAAAATAATTGGAACCATTTAAAAGTTTTTACTATAAAATTTATATTGTAAATCACTTACTTAAAAGAGAAAGATATACTATGATCAACTACTTTAAGTAATTTCACTCCTTTCGGAAAAACTTTCATCGGTTAACTCTCTATGAAATTACTACAATATACTTTATTGTCTAAAATATTTCAAGAAAAAAAAAAAATTTTACCATTATGCGATTGGTAATTTACATGTATACGAAATAATAAACGAATAAACAAACATTCATTTTAATCATATAGGAAATAATCTCCAATCGGATATCATTTTAAATATTATAAACCAAAATAGTTTAAAAGTTTTATTTTCAGCCCGAACTGAAAGTTATATAATTCAATGCCATAACTAAGAAAGATCAACGCAATAAAATTTCAATAAAAAGACTCAAATAACTCACCATACATAAAATTATCCCCAAAATCTATTTTTGACGCCACCTTATTTGTAGTACATTACTATTGATTTGTTTTATTTGTATTACGAAATAAATACTTCAATAAAAATAAGTGAGTACTTGGAATCAAAAAAAAAAAAATGGTTACCTATTTTAACAAAATTGGAAATACATTATGATTCTAAACATAGACTTATATGTACTAATGTAAGATGAAATTGATTACCAATATAAATCAGATAAATTTAGATTTTTTTTTTTTTATCTGTTTTCGTTGTTAAATAAGGCTGTTCCAATTTAATTGTTTGTTTAATGTCCGAATTTTATGAAAAGTTTGGGGAGGAGGGTTACAATAAACAAACATATATAATAATAATTTTGAAAATTCCGGAAAATTATAATCGAATCTAAAGGGGGCATTTAAAAATGTTTACTCTTAAGAAAATAGAGGAGGAATAGTCTAGCATTGTGTCGTTTATTATTTACATTAAGAAAGTTCATTTTTGATTTTATTAGACGAGAAATTTTTTTCAATTTAACAACTCTTATTTTCTTTTGCAATACTGTGTTAAAAAAATGTTTCGACATTCTAATTCTTGATTCGTTAGTCCACTATTATTAAAAAAGTTTCGATACAGTTTCGTTGGAGATATCTATCCACCACCACAAACATTCTCTTGTTCTTGTTTGTAAAAGTAATGGATCAACAAGTGTAACACGTAAACTAATTTAATTCGCGTTACAATTTGTAGTACATTTGTAAACACGGATTAAATATAATTTTTTATCTAATATAAGAAAGTATAACTAAAAAGTAAAAAATGGAATTAATTAAGTAATGATTATCATTATCAGTCTGCATGTTAAAATTACTTGCTTATGAAACATCAAGATCAAGAGATAAGACTTTAATAGAACTTATCTATGGTAAGACAATAATTGTTTATTTTTGTATCAAACCCCAAGTATTCATTTTGTCACGTTTTTAGATAAATTGTACGTACTTGTTACTCTTTAATTATTGACATGTTTGTATCTGGTTTGAATGAAAACTCGGCTGAGTTTCCCTAAGTAATTCGAAGAATATAATTTTCCTAATTGTAAAGTATACATAAGTCTTAATTGAACGATGATAAATAAAGGAATATTAACTATAAATACTGTATTACTGTATAGTATATGTAAATGCATTTTCTTATTGGTATTCGTTAATTATAGAACTTTGAAATAATCATGTGAAACACATTAAATATTTTCTTTTATTTTGTTTAAGCTACATAAGATTAGTTTCCTTCAACTTTTTTTTAAAAAAAATAATGCCAATGAATAAACCGAGAACACACGGAGCCCCATATCAGGTTCATAAAATACATCAGAGTAACGATAATAGAAATCTAAAAGAAAGCCCCAGAAATATTGTCCCGACTGTAAAGAAGCAGACCATTGTATCAAACTATTTTCCCAATAAATTAGGTAGAATAGAAGAAGTTGTCAACGATTTTCATAAAAAATATTCAAGAAGAAAGATTGAAAAATGCTCTATTTTTAACGCAAAATTAGCCTTAAATAACGTTCCTTGCGAATTAGAGAAATTTTCCTTTAGAATATCTACAAACATTAGTAAATTTAACGACTCGAAATTGCAATAATCCTTCTGATAAAAATAATTAATTTTCGAACCTACATGAGCAAATCTCGAATAATATTTATTTTTATTCCTTACATTTTCAAGTGTAATTATGTCGTAGAAAAATATTTTTTTCTTTAATTACAAACACATTTCTATTTGTAAGATTTTACGTAACACTAAGTTTAATTTACAATTTTGATATAAATTTAAAATTAGGATAATCCGAAATTGAATTTCAAATTTCGAGTACATATCACATGACTACTGATCCAACAAAACAAATCGATCTCTTTTTACTTTTTTTTCCATTTCTTTCGTTCTCAAAAAAAAAAAAAAAAAAAAAAAAAAATTCATAGAAACAGAATTCTCCTTCATTTGCAAATATACTCTTAATAGATTATTTACAAACAGGATTAAGACATATGAAATTCAATTAATAGCTAGAAGGCTTTATGATAAAAAAAGACAGTTCTTTGTTTCAACACTACGCAATGCAAATTTTCGTTATTGATGTAGAAAGAATTTCACTTTATTAAGCAATGGAGGTGATTATGTTATTTTAATTTGTTTGGAACATCACAAAACGTTCATTGTAGAAAAAAATTAAGAATAAAATGGAACAGGTAAAAAGGCGGTTTCGGAGAAGTTTGTGTATCATTGTGAAATCTGCGTACCAGGATCATGTCGGGTCGAGTTTTGAAGATATACCCGACCCGACCCGAGTGTGGTTTGACCCGATATCCCGGGTTTAAACCCGAATTTTCATATGCGCGGATCTGCGAAATCGGCCTGAATTAAGGATTTATAGAATTTAACAAAGAAGATGGAAAAAAAAGTGACATCTGTTTCACAACCCTGATTCAAATTGTATTGCCTGTTACATGATCATCTGATAAAAAAACGATTTTTGCTTTTGAAATAATAAAATACGTCCCATAAATACATAAACAACGCGAAAGTCAACAATGGGTTTTTAAGGTTAATAATGGGTTTATGGTACAACCAAAAATTTCATGCTTTTTGCATATTAGACACAATAAATAATTATTTTTTTTTTTTACTTTCTAACGCTCACTATTATGCAAAGAAATTATAAGAAATTGTAAAGGTTTAGGACTATGGACTAAACTTGGTATGATTTATTTGTTTATTTTTTATATCGTATTTTAAAGGATTTTAAGACTGTTTAAGCAATAACAAAAGTTTATTATTGTTAGTTTTAAAGTTAGATAAATTTTAATTGTTCAAATATCTGAGAGGGTGGAGAGGCTTTATGTGACCTTTATAAAAAATTTTCTTTTTAATACTATCACCACGCTCGCAAGACACTGATTAAAGTAATTTTTGCATTTAAGATAGAAAATTGATTATTTTTGTACTTTTTTGTGGGATTTTATAAAAATTTTCAATATCTTCTCCTATTTTATCTAATTTACTGGAAAAAAGTTTGACAGAATCGCTCATTTCTTTGTAATCAGAGCAATCATTGGAGGTTTTCCTTTTTTTTTATCTTGCATGCATTATTATCATTGTCTAAACGAATATATAGATTGACAACCGTTTAAATCGGTACTAGAAAATGGTCTGGTTTAGTCATTTAAATTTAATGCAGGCTAAATTTATGATGCCGGCATAATTACAAATTTATGATATCACGTGAAATAATTTGCACAATAAATTTGGCGAATTATGGGGCGAGATAATCTATATTTTATCCCAGATCTGTCCTATATTTTATCATTTATTTTATCCCGGATCTGATCTATATTTTATCCTAGTTTATCACATATTTATCCCAGATTAAATTCACGGAGTGTAGTTATCACATCGAAAATTTTGACATACTAACAATTTCTTTATTAAATTAAAATTAATAAAATTTAATAGCTTTTAAACAACTTTTTTTTTTTAGATTCTTTAAACTGCTTTAACTGTTTTACAATATTTTTCTCTCTCTTTATTGGAAAAAAATATTTGTGTATTGCCTGTAACAAACTAAGTAAAAATTTCCTAATGAATAGGTGTGATAATTATGCTAGTGAAGTTTAACGAACTAATCTGGGATAAAATATGGGATAATCCGGATAAAATATTGAATCAGATCCAGGGTGAAATGGATTAATCTATTTGAAATGATCATCTACCGATTGTTATCAAAATGTAAACTCCACTAACTTGACAAAATCTACTAGAGATCGCTAAATCATGCAGCGCTCAATTTATACCGTTACTAAGTGGGTGATGTGATATCTAAAAGATTCACTCGTAATTATAGGGGGATTCATTGATAATTACACAATCACTGACAAATGTTTCACCGACAAAAATTTTGTCGACAGGTTCATTTCACCAATGACATATACAATATGTTTTAAATATCATAATAAATCAAATATAATTTTATTTTTTTGAAAATAAATATTTATTTGCTTACATTTTAACGTAATTTAGTATATCTTCAAATTAAAAAAAGTATGATATGCAGTAATAAAAAAAATTTGATCAGTTTTCAAATTTAATAACTTTGTACAAAACAAAATATCTTATACAATACGAGATATACCCCTGATATTACGGCAATTCGGCGATGTAATATATTACACCGAAGTAGCCATGTTGAAATGAATTACGCCACCGTAATGCCGAGTTGCCATAATTCCAATTGTCGTGGTCAATGAGACGCATAAACTTGACATTATGATTGCATACATTATAATAGAAAATTAACTACCGATTAGTTCGGTAATTTTATAGCTATTTATTTTTTTTTAAAAAAGAAAAATAAGTAAATAAATAAAAAAATAAACAATGATACCTCGGAATAGTCGGAATAGAATAGGTTTGCGGTCTCGTTTAGAAACTTTAGTTACCGTCCTATATACTGTATATATATTTATTTATTTATCCATTTTTCTTGTCTTTTAGCGAACTTTTGGAACAACCTTTGGAATAAATAGTTGGGTAGATTCGATAAGATTGTTGATATCATTTTAAGATTTAGAAACGTTAGTTGACGTTCATTTTGATTCTTTTATTTATTTTAAGGAAACTATTCATAATTTTACAACTGATGTTCTAGTAGCTGAATTACTATTCTTTTTTTTTAAAGATAATTTTCTCTTCCAATTTTAATTTACAGTTTTGTGTTTGTGTTTGTGTTTCTATAATAAAAGTGACCGATTCTCACTCAATTCAATGAAGTTAAAGGAATAAGAAAAATACATAATTATTACAAAATTTAATTTTTGAAATTACCCAACGTAATATACAGCTTATTCGATATAAAAATACATTACATATAATGTGTATATATATATATATATATATATATCAAAAAAAAAAAAAGATTTCTAACTGAGGTACATATGCTAACAAGCTGATATCAAGATGATTATCATTTATCGACGTAAGAAATAAAAAAAAATTCTACAACTCGTGATTCGACATTACGGCGACTTAATTCATTTCGAAATTACGGCAGAGTAATAATTATACCGCCGTAATAATTCGGCATTGCGTGATTTTAATTCGCCCATGTATATGAGATACATAGAGTTTAAATTATCTCTTTTTTCTGATTGGATGTTTACGAAGTTGTTCCTTCTATATTCAAACGATTTTGCCAGTCGAAATGGATGAACTAGACCCAATTATCGGAGTTTATTGTTTACAGGATGCGGGAGCAAATGAAGGAATATAAATAATACACAGGTAGTTGTGTGATGTAAGTCGGTTTCATTTATACATAATTGCCATAGTAAATCGTACAATTTTCAATTTTTTGGTTCATAAAGTTTCATAATACCACTTTATCTTAATTTGTTGAGAAAAATTTGAAGATTGATACAAACATCATTTTTCTTCATTTTTATCGGAAGAATTGCTACTGCCGATAATATTATTATCATATCCTTGAGTAGTAAATTTTGCCAATGTTAATAAGTACTCTAAGGAGAAATTTGACAAATCATATTCTAAGTCATAAGGAAGGTTATTCAATGTAAATTTTGCATTGAATATGGACAATTCAGGTTTCTTCCTTAGACGGTCTCGATTCTTAAAATTATTAATAATTTCTTCAACTCTGGTTACTTTATTAGAAAGTAATTTAACACAGTCGGTTGTATCTTTACAATCTGAGCACGATAATTTTCTTCTAGTTCTCTTTCTGCTGTTATCATTGCTTAAGTTAATACGGCGGTTTGATTCGTAATTCTTTGAAGACATAGAGAATGTTATAAATTCGTCAAGCTTATTATAAATGTTATTCTGAGTATTACAATATGTTCTATTTTTCTCTCAATTAACACTAACATATTTGTTTATTGTCATTATTCGAATTAAAATATACCCTATAAAAAATAAATGTCCGGAAAATGTTATCAAAAATGTCTGGAAAATGTCCGGAATAAATCTGATGTGTCCGGAAAATGTCCACTTTTTGGTACATGTCTGATACACTTCTGATACTTAAAATTTTGACATGTCCTAACTTTGTCCAGAATTCGTTCAGTATTTGTTCGGTATAAAATTTTGGACAAATTTCGGACAGTTAAACCTGGACAAATTCTGGACATAGTAAAAAAACCAGATAGACAAATTCCGGACATGAAAAAGTTCAGGACAAATTCTGGATACTATTTCCAAAAAAGGATAAATTAATTTTGTAAAAAAATGCAAAAAGCACAAAACTGACATTCAAAATCTTTTCTGTCGTACTAATTAAAATTGCAGAGCAGGCAAAAATACTATATATCTATGATATAAAAATTTTGGGTTAAGGAATAATGATGATCATCTATCCATTGATTATCTTTTGTGGCAAAATTTTACGAAAATACATTTCCGGACAATTTCAGGACAAATTCCTAATATCCCGAAAATGCAGTGTTTTCGGAACAGTTTCCGGACACACAGTGTCCAGAATTTCTGGACAATATTTTAGAAAATTTTTCCAGACATTTTCTGGACATTATCCGGACACTTATTTTTTATAGGGATAGTGCATATTTGTTTATTGTTTATTATTTGAATTAAAATTTACTGAAACAAAAATATTTTATTTAATATTTGTCTCAATCATGCAAGATTTATAACAGGTGTGATGTACTGTATATATTTAAGTGTTCATAGATTGTATTAAGCTATTTCTTACATTAAAGCGCAAAATCATATACATTGAATAATATTCCTCGCGAATTAGAATATGATTTGAAAAATTTAAAAAAATTTACAGCAATTAGCAAATTTTACAACTCAATATTGTAAAAATAATAATGATATTTTCGCTCGAAAATCGATAATTAAATTTTCGATTAAAAACATGCTAAGTATTTTATTTCTTCCTATAAAAAAGGTTTGTGCTAATTTCGTACCAAACAGGCTAATCATACAACATTTATTCAGAATTTGTATATAGAATTCGAACAAATTCTAAACAAATATCGTATGATTACGAATTTTGCATAAAATTTTTTCATATGGTTGTTTCTTTATTATCAATCGTTTTTGTAATACTGTCTAGATGCGTTTATTATTGAATATGATTATTTTTCTTTTTTTTTTAGATTTCTCAAATTTTAATAACAAAATATTTATTCATCATTTATTTAGGGCTTGAGAATATGCAATAAGTGATCGTGATTTTCATTTCCGGATATTATTAACAAAAAAGGTTAGATCCAAACCATGTATCCAAAAAATTAAGGGAATGCTTTTTTATTTACAGTATTCATAAAAAGGAAGCATTTGACTAATCAATATTATAGTTTTTATTAAAAAAAATTAGTATGTCGTTGATTCTCATTCATAAAAGGTTTAACTTGAAATTATCACACGAAGTATATTTGAAGTATATGCAAATTGCAAATACTGTATGCAACAAATAATTTAATTTTATGTAATCTGCATACAATATTAATATTTAAATTTTAGTACCTACAGTATTATGGTACTACACCTTAATTAGCTAATGCATAAATAACAGATAAATAAACATTTGTTATTGGTCAGTATATTAGGATCATGCTGATTTTGATGGACCGATATTTTTTGTTGGCGGTTAAATAATTGATATTTTTGATAATGGCTAAATATTAATGGCTAAATATTAGATATATTGGCAATTGCATATATATTTTAATAGATTTTCAAAATTTAATTATACTTTTATAAAATATTAGTATAATAGTAGCATGATCTTGTCTGACTGACACAATAACTATTATTTATCGAACCGTAAAAATTCCCAATGATTGCTGTACAGATATGTATATGTTTATTATTTTCGGTTGACATATATATTCAAAGTTAAACAACTATTAATAAATTTATTGGAACTTTCTTAAAAAAAAAAAAAAGACAAATAATATATTGTTAATATAGTATTTGTAAACCAAGACAAAAATTTGAGATAAGAACCAAAGCACTGAATTAAAAACTATAAGAAGAGAGCCGGATCTGATTTTTTTAAATTTTTTAATTATTCAATTTTTATACAATGTTTTTAATTTATTTAAAAAAAATTTTCTAATTTTTTTTTCGTGTTATGTACATTATTCTAATTTAAAATTTACAAGAATCTGCTGTTAAACATGGATCTAAATTACAATTAGTTGCTCAAAAATATAAAAATAAATCGAAAGATAATTGTTAAATTTCTAGTAATTAATTCAGAGAATAAAATCTTCCCTTTTATGGTTAATAAATACCAAGAAATGCACTTGCATGCTTTAATGTTTCTTTATTTATCAAACAAATGGACAATCGCATCTTCGAAATACAAAATCGTAATTTCACACCGGTGTTGAATACATACCATATCACGTGGTATTAAATTCATTATTGTTTGCTATTCTTTTTATTTTATTTCTTAAATGACTCATTTGGCTTTTATAATTTTTAAAATTAGTATTCTTTGGCTCTTTGGTAGAGGCCTGCAACGGGCCGGGTCCGGGCTCAAAACCCGGCCCGGACGCGGCCCGGAATCCGGGTACGGGACGGAAAGTTGAATTTTAAAATACACCCGGACCGGTGACAAGTAATTTTACTATGATCACGTGGTTCTACCGTCCCCCCTCAAAGAATTATAAATATACTGTCACTGTTTATAGATCATTATTTTTTATCATCTAAATCTTCTTTGGAATGACGGAGTACATCAATGGATTTTTTTTGTATATTGTTAAATGCACGGATTAACTTTTTCTTTCAATTAATATTATTTGCATCATTGTTGACAATGACGATCTTCAATTTTCTCTGTTATAAAAGTACCCACGTGGCAAAGAGCGCCAAACACAGATTGTATTACTGTAATTTGTATTTTTTATACAAAATTTGATAATAATAAAATAAATAGTTTCAAATATCATTTAATTACTGCGCTATGAGTATTTATACATGTAACAATTAGTGCATAGGAAATCCAACTTCATAAACTGAAACCTCTGAATTTCTTTGAATAACTATGCAGATCTAAATTACAATTAGTTGCTCAAAAATATAAAAATAAATCGAGAGATAATTGTTAAATTTCTAGTAATTATTAATTCAGAGAATAAAATCTTCCCTTTTATGGTTAATAAATACCAAGAAATGCACTTGCATGCTTTAATGTTTCTTTATTTATCAAACAAATGGACAATCGCCTCTTCGAAATACAAAATCGTAATTTCACACCGGTGTTGAATACATACCATATCACGCGGTATTAAATTCAATATTGTTTGCTATTCTTTTTATTTTATTTCTTAAATGACTCATTTGGCTGTTATAATTTTTAAAATTATTATTCTTTGGCTCTTTGGTAGAGGCCTGCAACGGGCCGGGTCCGGGCTCAAAACCCGGCCCGGACGCGGCCCGGAATCCGGGTACGGGACGGAAAGTTGAATTTTAAAATACACCCGGACCGGTGACAAGTAATTTTACTATGATCACGTGGTTCTACCGTCCCCCCTCAAAGAATACTGTCACTGTTTATAGATCATTATTTTTTATCATCTAAATCTTCTTTGGAATGACGGAGTACATCAATGGATTTTTTTTGTATATTGTTAAATGCACGGATTAACTTTTTCTTTCAATTAATATTATTTGCATCATTGTTGACAATGACGATCTTCAATTTTCTCTGTTATAAAAGTACCCACGTGGCAAAGAGCGCCAAATACAGATTGTATTACTGTAATTTGTATTTTTTATACAAAATTTCATTATTATTGATAATAATAAAATAAATATCATTTAATTACTGCGCTATGAGCATTTATACATGTAACAATTAGTGCATAGGAAATCCAACTTCATAAACTGAAACCTCTGAATTTCTTTGAATAACTATGCAGAGAAGGGCCGATTATTAGATTTCCAGAAGAAATTTTAAGGAATTTCAATGGTTCCTCCCAAAAATAAAATAAGTTTGTTACACTAAGTTTAAACTCATTTCATAAGTATAATAAGAGTATATAGAAAGTGAGTAACGTAAATTGGCTAAGTAAGTAATGTAAAGTATCATAAGATCTTTACGTGCTTATTATAATAATATAAGGTACGTAACGTAAAGTGAAAGTTTTTTCCACCTTACGTTACTTACTTATAAATGTCACGTGATTTGTGCAGATCTTGTGGCGCGATCAGTTATTGTTTACCATCACAAAAAAATTATTTCTCCCACGAACTCTCTTTTTTATTTATTATCAAATAATAAAAAAGTTAAAGAACTTAAATGGAATATTGTTATTAAGCTTAATCCTATATTTATTTACAATGAACGCATTTTTTTATAAATTTTATAATATTAATTTTGACACTTCAGTTAAGTAAACAAGACTTGGTGGCTAATAAAATTATTTAACGTATGAAAATATGCGTGTATTAATTTTATTAATATTGTTTTTAAAAATACTTGAGAAGAAATAGAATGTCTTATTTTAAGAAAAACTGTACTACATTTATTTTTCAATTTTACAGTGTGGTTTCAGTGCCATTGCTAAATGAAATAAACTCAAGAAGTTTAAATGAAGTTGTTCAGCAGGTACGGGACACTCAAACATTAATTTTATTAAAACAGATTTAATATATCAATACTTTATATGAAATTACTTTTGTTTTTTACACTTTATGGCATATTTTTAGCATTTTTCTTTTTAAATTAAATAGGTCTTGAAAATTTAGATATTAAATTTTCATGATGTTAGTTTTGAATATTTATAAAATAATTAGTATTTTTTATGTGTTTTGAAACTATTTCATTAAAATAAAAATAAACGAATAAAGTATTGATTTATAAATAAATGTGTTATCAAAAAATTTATTTACTGTTTAAATAAATTATAAATTATCTTAAGGTAAAAGAATTATCCAAATCAAAATAAACATTTGCTATCGTACAGATCACGTGACACAATTAGGAAGTAACATAAGGTAAAAAAATTTGATCTTACGTTTCGTGCCTTTATTTAAAGGGGAGTAACGTAATTACGTAATTTTGCCACTTTACGTTACGCACTTGCTTTGCTACCTACCGGTATAATAATTATTGAATCCATCGAGTCTAAAAAATCGATTTCCGACATGCAGGGGCCGCACTATTTTGAAAACAATGATAATGTAAATATTCTTAATGACGAGAAAATAATATGATGAAAGATTTAAATATGTTATCAAAAAAGAAGGCTTTCATATAAATTAACATTTTCAACAATTATTATAATTATAAACTTATAGTAGCAATAGTTCAATAATATATATAGTCCAAGTTGAAGTACTCGTATTTGACATAGCTGAAAATTCAGACATATAAATATTTTTGATCTTTGGCACAAAAACTTTATTTTTTACGAACTCCTTATGTGAAATACTTGAAACACTCTTTTTAGTATTTTTATCGTAATCAGTTTGAATTAATTTTTTTTTGGCTAATATCTCAATAGAGGTTTATTCCCGATTTTAGTTATGTAAGCAAGATGTTAACTCCTTTTTTTCTTATAGATAGAATTTCTAAAATGTTCATATGATGAAATTCTCAAAAAAGTATTTATTAAATTCTGTATTGGTTGTTTAACTTTAGATGCAAATCTGTATTTACATAAATCTCCTTTAACGTCCATTTTAATAATTATTACGCGATCGGCGTACATAATAAATAAATTTGTATTAGTTTATTTTCCTACAGTATCTTGTGTATATGATCCAACAAGTTCTTTATAGGAAAATTCCGGTTATAATTTAAACTTTTTTAACATGTTTCTGTACATTTAAGAACTATATTCATAAAATCATTAGTTTTAAAGTTGCTTAACAGCATTTAAATTAAAATTCATATATGATACAAATTATTTTAGCTTAAGGAATTAAAAAAATTAAAAAATAAATGTCACGCGTAAGTTTAGTTAAAATTTTTGTATTATATGGATGTTAAATACATAACAAGATATTGAGGTGACGTTATATTTTATAATAAGGAAGCGACAAGAATAAAATTATATATTATTTTAGTACGTCATCTTATACCTAAAAATTTTGTTACACACAATCAACACAGCTAATAATAAACTACAATGTATTACATTTTAATACATTTTATTTCATAATGATGAATTTGTCATGGAGAAATCGTAAGATAATCTTTTTTTTAAAAAAAAGGAAAAAAAAAAAATAAAAAAATAACGAAACTAATTACTAGTATCTAACTAATAAATTATTACTATAAATAAACTACGTACTACTTAAAAATCTCATTTGTATTAAACTTAACGTGTTTGTGAAACGTTTTCGTTAAAAATAAGTAAATCAAATTTAAAATAAACCGACTGATACGAATATATCGAACAATTATTAAATACTGGATTATTAAGCTGAATAAAACGAAATAAAAAAGTAAAATTTTTGTTGAGATTTGCGATTATTAAATTTGTAATATCCACTTGAATGATAAGAATGATGCCAAGAAAATAACGGCGAAATTTCGTATTTCATTCTAATAATTTAATTAGATGATAGAATCATCATTTGGAAAAATTGTGATAATAACATACCTGATTTATAACGATAAAACTTTATAATGTTGCGAAATAATAATGAAATTTTCGTAAGAATATTTTTTCATAAAAAATGAGATCTTAAAAAATTTTACGGCACGAAGAATATTCTTCAATGAAACAATGAAGAGGTTATCAAACATCCAGCAGGTAAAATTAAAGATTCAAAATCATTGTTATCATAAAAACTTGTTTCATTAAAGAAATCGTTTTCAATAGGGTCATTTGTAACTTGTGGTGTAGTTATTCTAGCGGTTCGATCAATAGTACTAGAATTATTTATCGGTCGAATTTGCGAAACACGATTTCGGTTTGTATTGATATTATTATTTGACGATCATCGTTGTCCACGATTGCTTGATGACATTGGAGGATTTGTTTTATTGATGCGTAATTTCAATAAAAACTTTGCTGCATAAAGCTTGGATGAAATCTTACTTAAGAGGTATATCTGAACTTTCAGGACTGAGGATAAAAAAAATGATATTAACATAAAATAAAATATTTTGGAGGATAAAATTTATTAAAAAATTTCAATTTGAAAATATTTAAACAAAACTCGAGAATTTAAAAAACAGATTGTTTGGTTTGTCCCTTATATATGTTAATTTGGAATTTTCCTGGGTGATCAAAAATAAGATATAAAGATATCAAAATAGGGGTTTTTTATAGTGGTGTAACATTGCAGCAAATGTATTGTACGAACCCGATACTTTTGCAACATTATATCCGAATTTTTAGAAAAAACAAGTTTGACGCGTGATTTATGAACCACCCTAAAAATTTCATTTATTAATACTAAAATCGAGAAAACTAAATTAAAATCATAAATTTTTCAATAATAATAGTAATAACATTATAAAAAAAGAAAATCTAAAATTAGGTTTTTCATGGGGGAGTCACATTTGCCTTTCTAGTAACTATATGAAGTTAAGGATTTTGAGTAGTGAATTTGAACAAAAATAATAAATCCTAAAATAGCCCTATAAAAAATAAGTGTCCGGATAATGTCCAGAAATTGTCCGGAAAAATTGTCTAAATAATTGTCCGGAAATTCTGGACACTGTGTGTCCGGAAACTGTTCCGAAAACACTGCATTTCCGGGATATTAGGAATTTGTCCTGAAATTGTCCAGAAATGTATTTTCGTAAAATTTTGCCACAAAAGATGATCAATGGATAGATGATCATCATTATTCCTTAACCCAAAATTTTTATATCATAGATATATAGTATTTTTGCCTGCTCTGCAATTTTAATTAGTACGACAGAAAAGATTTTGAATGTCAGTTTTGTGATTTTTGCATTTTTTTACAAAATTAATTTATCCTTTTTTGGAAATAGTATCCGGAATTTGTCCTGAACTTTTTCATGTCCGGAATTTGTCTATCTGGTTTTTTTACTATGTCCAGAATTTGTCCAGGTTTAACTGTCCAGAATTTGTCCAAAATTTTATACCAAACAAATACTGGACGAATTCTGGACAAAGTTAGGACATGTCAAAATTTTAAGTATCAGAAGTGTGTCAGACATGTACCAAAAAAGTGGACATTTTCCGGACACATCAGATTTATTCCGGACATTTTCCAGACATTTTTGATAACATTTTCCGGACATTTATTTTTTATAGGGTAGTTTAATTTATTTGGCTATTTTATTCACACAATAAGATTATTTGTAACATTTTCGCTGTCAATTATAGTAGTATGCTCCTTTCGAATAATAACACATTTTAAGTTAAGCCATTCCAACTTTGATTGTTTAACATGAAAAATTTGAGGGGGAAGGGGGGATGTTAAACAGAAAAATGGTCTATATTTTTAAAGATTGAATTAAACTCAAATTTGAAAATTAACTATCAAAAAAAAAATTACGTGGCGTATTTATACTAATTGTTAAGTTAGTGTAATTATTTTATAATTTTAACGACTTTTTTACATATCGGCGGATTTGGTTCATCACAATTATAGACGTTTTTACTTAGTAAAATATTTTATGTAACATCAAATTGATCAGCATATATGGGATTTCATATCAGGTGAATTGCAGATCAATTAAAAAAATTTTTTTTTGATTTCACTTCTTGTTAAAACAAAAAAAAACTTAATATAAAAACCTGTTTTAACCCATCTAACATAGTTAACAACCCATCTAACTTATGGTAGGTCATTTTATAAGTTGTATGAATAGTTATAGTAAATAGTTTTTTTTATTTTTTAGCTGTTTTTTCTATTTCTATTTCTTTCTTTTTTATCATTTTTTTCTTAAAAAAATATTGTTCTAACTTCTTTTTTTTCTTTTGTAGTTTACTATATAAAAAGATATTTTTAGTGATAAACATTCAAAGAAACCAAAATTTGCTTCTTCAACCCTTTTTATCTTTATTATACCATAGTGGAGGATTTTTTTGAACGATTTTTAATTAGGGTGGCTTAGCAATAACACGTGATATTGTAGATGAACCAAACCCGCCCATATGAGGCGGGCACGAGTGTATTACTAAATATTGACATAAAATAAGAAATGTTGTCCAATTTTCCTCATTCTAACATCGTTCATTTAATCTCTAATTCCTTAGTCCCTTTTACCTGCTCTAACTATTCCCAAAAAGTTAATTATTTATATATTTATTATATTTATTAAGTAAGTCGGACCTGTCCGACAAATCATATCGGTTTATAGTTATCAAATATGGATGCAATAATAGAAAGAATTAAACCCCTATATTATTAAATAATTTGTTAATTAAAGATTTGGTTAGTTGAAACAAGTTTATGTCGGACAATTCGTTAATTTTTTTATTATAATAGATACCATTTTAATAATGGTGATAAAATATTAGGTAATTCTGTGCTTCATTATAGCTTGTTCATTTAATATTCGGAACAGACTAGAAGATCGTTGTAATTCTTAATTTGTTTGCAATATTTGCTGCAATATTTGTTCTTACATAAAATTTTATGTTATCATTTTGAATTATTGATATTATATGATATGAAAATATGCTAATTAGACCCATGATCAATAAAAATGGCAATCAATTCAATGTTAATGGAATAGCAACCTTAACCTTGTTTATTTGTGTTTACTCGTAAGAAAGATCCAAAAATTTTTTTATATAGCCTTACGAAAAAAGAATGTCCGGAAAATGTCTACGAAAATGTCCGGAAATTGTCCAGTTGCTTCAAAAAATTGTCATGAAAATGTCCAGGAAATTGATCTATTTTGCTGTCCGGAATTTTTTGCATGCCCGGTTTTTTTTATACATGAAATTTTCCGGACAAATTCCAGGCAAATAAACCCAACAAATTCCGGACATAAAATATTCCGGACATTTTCTGGACAAATAAACCCAACAAATTCCGGACGTAAAATATTCCGGACATATTCTGGACAAAATAAACCAAACAAATTCCGGACATGAAAAAATTCCAGACAAATTCTGGACAAAATAAACCAAACAAATTCCGGACATTTTAAATTCCAGACAAATTCTGGACAAATAAAACCAACAAATTCCGGACATAATAAAATTCCGGACAAATTCTAGACAATGTTTCTAAGAATGTAAAATTTTAAATTTTAAAAAAATGCAAAAAGCACAAAACTGATATTTAAAACCACCCCCTGACATAATAAGTAAAATTGAAGAGCAGCCAAAAATGCTATCTATTATGTTAATTTAAACTTTGGTTAATTGTGTAGGAAGTGATAATCTCCTGCTGATCATCTGGGATAAAATTGGATTGTTCAGAATTCTGGACAAATTCCGGACTAATTTGAACCCGGACATATTCTGAACATCCGGAAACGCGCACGTTTTGGAACATTTTCCGGATTTACTAAACGTCCGGAAATTGTCTGCTTATTTTTCCGGACAATTTCAGCATAAATTCCGGATGCATTTTTTTCGTAGGGTAGACTTTACGAAAAATTTTTTAATTTCGGGCCACTGGACGATTATATTTTTTTAGTCATCGATGACCTGGAATTTTTTTTAAAAAAAAATATCTTTTGATTAATATTATAGAGAAATTAGAATTGATATTCCTTTTTAGCAAAGTTATACATTCGATGTTCTTTCTACTAAGCAAATTATTTTCACATGAAAAATTTTAAGGCTTCCTTTATTGTTCAGATTGTAAAATGTTGATCCGATTGCTTCAGAACTAAAAATTTTGATCATTTTTGATTTCAATTTAAGAAGTTAACTCCCATATAGGACCCGCGTCGCCATCATAGTAATTTTTCATGGGAAGCTATATTTTGATTTGCGTACAATCTATGGATTTTTTGCCTAAATTCAAAGCAAGATGAAAAATTAATATTATGGTTATTTTGATCGGAAAGATATAGTACAGTAATCGAAACTATACAATAAAAATTATATGATAATAAAGTTAGGAAATTAGTTTGCTTATTCTTTCTAACTATTCTGAGATTAGGTGCAAATCGCAGTTCAGATGATATTTTAACCCTCTTACCCAATAACTATTATTTATTCGACCGTATTTTCTATCTATATTTGATTTTATACCAAAATTATAAACGACCCATGGTATAAACGTCATTAATAACACATATTAAGGACACCTTTCGTCCGCGTCTTTTTATACTCGTTTAATTGGTTGTCGCTACTCAAGCAAATACTTGGCGTTCAAATTGGATTTTGAACCATTACCCGATAATACATTGAAATAGAATCTTAGGTTTAACGTTCGCCTGTACTCGTATACTAAATTATATATGGTCATGAAAACGTTGTAACCACAGTTTAAGTTACCTACCTCAAGAGGGTTTTTCTACCTCGTGCACTATTTACTCTACTAAAATGGTGACATGACATTCCTTGTATAAATTAACTCAATATTTTTCTTTAATATTGTACCACTATCAAAGTTACAAAATCGGAGAAATGTTTAATGTTATGAATCGTCGATACAGTGTCGCTGCGTCTTTGGATGTTCATTTAATACAAAATTTTTGTGGAACCTAAAAAACATTTAAGTGTTTCATGTGAACTTATACCTGTTACATTTAAATTAGCATAAAAGTGCGCATCAAATACTTCTTTTTAAAAAAAAAAAAAATTATTTCTGTTATTTATTTATAAATATGTTCATATTCATAATAAATTTTATACAAACAGCGAATTTTCTGGTTTAATACTCAATGTAAATTAAATTCTTTGTTATGTAGCGAAACGAGACACAAAACAAATCTATTTGATAATAAAAATTTTTAACATTCCAATTTTTCACGCTACATGAAATAGTTGATTTTATTTTAAATTTATATTCATAACATTAATAATGTAAACAAATGAGTACAGTAATATAACGTTAAAATTATGCGTATTTCATAAATTAATCTTAATCTATATATATAATACATTCATATCTTAATTATCTTAATAAAATTATATTCATATGTGAAAAATCTTAGTCTTATGCTTTTTCTTTTGAATTGTATAATATATACTCTACAAAAAAAAATTTTCAAATTCTAAAATAATAATTTTAAATTTTCATAAAGTATTAAAATTTGATTAGATATAAAAATAAATTACCTTAATTTGAATCTTTTGGATCCAAGAATGCATATTTTAAATTTTTTCCCATTCTCTTAAATCTTTTGCTTTTACAAATACAATCATTTTGATTACAATAATTAACATTAATATACCTAATTCTAATTCCATTAATTTTTTGTTTTAAGAAAATTGGAGGGTCATATCCATTTTCTGTGGAATACAAACTAAAAAATTTTGGATTTGATTTTAAAGAATTAAACTTAATAAAGTTAAACATTCTTCTTATCTTACTAGTATGTTGAAAAGTTGATATTCCGTAATTATCAGAATTAGGATAGTTTGAGATAACAAGAGTATAAAATGTAAAATCAGGTAATTTAACAAAATGTTTCTTTTCCAAACAATAAGAAAATAAATGTGACCCAATTTTTCTATTTTCTTTATCATTAAAGAAATAATGTCCAATGACTAGAGAATTATTTAAATCATCCGATTTTCTTAATACTGGAATGCCAAAACAAAGAGATAACGATAATGGATCATATTCCAAATCTAATGGTTTGGTTATAGCTTTACAATTTGGTCCATCAAAATCATCTTTTATAATTTTCAATTTTATGTTAGGATCTGACCGATTAAAATCAAAATTTATGTCATAACCAATGATCATCCACCTAATCTTCAACTTGCATATACGCTCTGCAAATTTTTTTTGAATACAATGAATTACGAGTCTTGGATCTTCATTTAGCGGCCAAATGATTTGACAACTAAAAATATCTTTTTCTTTTTTGTCAATAACTGTCGCAAAGATGTTACAATCAGCATCTTTATGCTGAAGAATTTCTAAAATATTTTTCGGTATATTTATTAACTGACTACCAGATTCAGGCAATTTATAAGTAAAATCTTCAATACTTGTATAAATAATTTTTTTTCCAACTAATGATAAGATTTGTTTACGCAAATCTTCAGGTAAAAGTTGAAAGATATTAACTGGATCTTTTAAATTTATGCAACTCCAATTTTTAAAATCTCTTAAAGATTCAACCCAATCTTTCTCATTAAAGTCATTATAACAAACTTCTTTTCCTCCAAATAATTTAAAACTCTCATATTTAGATGAATTATTCTTATTTAAAGACTTTGAAATCCTTGTTTTAATTGTAAAATTTGAAACCTGACCGTTTATATTTGAAGTTTATTCACCAAAATTTTCTTCAGAATTTTCTCTTGCAACAAAGTAAGCTTTTCCACCCAAAATAACTTCGTTCGGAATAAATTGACCAAATTCATTTACGATATCCTTAAATTTCCTTGGATCTTTAGAATCTATGACATCCTTTATCGCTTCAATAAATTCTGTAGTTGGTTCTAATTTAAATTTTAATGACATTTTATTATATTCGATAATATTATAAGTTAAACGAGTCACAAAATTAGAATTTTTAACATTCGAATTTCCGATCGACACACCAAATTTTGCAAAGTTTGGTATATCAATATCCGCAATTAAGAGAAAATCATTTTTCGTAATCTTATCTTCTTCCAAGTCAATTTGAGATGTACTATTTTCATATCCATCGACTACTTCATTCATTTCACAATCCACCATTGTGAATGCCCTCTTATTAGCTTTTTCTAAAGTTACATTACGTCCATATTCTAGTTTAAGTTTGTCTTTAAAAAATCTCCAATCAGGTTCGGATATTAAATATATAGTTTTACTCTCATTGTCTAAAATGTTTTCTAAAGTTATGTTTTCTTCATCTTCTCTTGCTATTTCAGCTAATGAACTTCCACTGATATCATTGCTATTCTTATTTGCAAATGACAACATATCATTCATTTTAACTTTACTATGTTGTGCAAGTTTTTGGCGAACGGTTGATAATTTATCTTTAAGGTCTAAATTGACTGATACAAGTTTTGATGACGTATCATCTTGTATATTAGCGGAACCCATGCTAACTATTTTAATTTGCATACAATGCACTTGCATTTTTGAAATAACGGGATGATTGTTGAATATATTTTAAAATGTAACAGTTAATAATATATTAATGACTATTCAAATCTTGTTTAAAGCAAGAAAATATAAATAAATAGAATTAAACATAAAAATCAGTTATCTTTGTTAAGCTATTATTATCTTTAAAACGCATCAGAGAATGTAAAGATGATTCACGATCAAATGAAATTAGCAGAAACGAATGTAAAAAAAAATTTTTTGAATAAAAAAAAAACAAATCGCGTTGATTTTTTTTTTTTGTGTGATAAAAACAACTCAAAATGAAGAATATTAATAAAATAGTGAAAAAAGTTTTTCTTATAAAAAAAATTGTTGAACTTATTAGGAGGATAAAATCCTCTTACTAAGTATTTGCTATACCCGTTTGTGTTGGGGAATAAAATATTGAATTTTTGCTCGCTAAAAATGATATCAAAAATAGAATAAAAGCGTCAACTTTAGATGAATGATTCGCCTTTATACTAGCGGTAACGTGTCGTGTATTTGAATTGTAATAGTCAAAAAGGTAGATTTTATGAAATATTTTAATTTAGGAGCAAAATGGTAATATTTAATTTTTTATACCAAAAGTAGGTATTATATATTTTTTACAATATGTTGGTAAATAATATGATCGACGGAAATCTGTAGAAATAGAAATTTATAATTTTTATATATTTTTTACAAATCGACGGAAATTTATTTTTATATATTTTTTACAAATCGACGGAAATTTATTTTTATATATTTTTTACAAATCGACGGAAATTTATTTTTATATATTTTTTACAAATCGACGGAAATTTATTTTTATATATTTTTTACAATATGATCGACAGAATACTTTGGTTGCATTTAAATAAACTGAATGAAATAATGATTAAGATCAATGTTTGTGCTACTGCAATTACTTGACGGCCTCATTAGTATTGCACATGAACACCGGTGCCGCCAAAATGTACAATTAATTCCCTCTCTTAAAATGTGATTGGTGTACTTTATTATCAGCCACAAAACAAATTTAATATTTTTGTACGGAATATCCTTAAAGAAAGCTTCAGAAAGCTTCTAAATTTTGTAAATTGTTAGCTACGATATCCATATTGAAAGTGGAAGAGAAAAAAATATACACCTTCGTAAATAACGTAATTACGTAGCTGCCTTAGTACGTAGCTGCCTTAGTTGACGAATTTTATTGGTCAGATTCATTTTGTACGATATTTATCAGAAGAATTTTTTCAAGGATAAGGGAACCTTTATAATGTATTAAATAGGAAAATCTTTCTCAAAACTTGATAGTTCACTTTTAGACTCCAAATACATTTAATATTTAAAAAACGCATTTTTATTTTCATCACAAAATAAAATATAATAAAAATAAAAATAAGAAATAGAATAGAATGAAATTAAAGCATTTGAATTATATAAAGAAACAGCTGATAAAGGACATCTTGATTCATTGCACAATCTTGGAAATTGTTATAGACTTAATAAACAGACAAAAAAGAATAATATACATTTCAAGGCAATATCACACGCAAAATACAATAATAAATGCTTAAATTAAATAATGGGAGACGTGAATTGTGAAACGTGTGATTTGTCTGCGCCTGATCAGTGGCTGGTCTAAACTTAAATTTAGACGATTTGATTGGAACAGCATAATTTTCAGTTTATTACGCCACAGACCAATCACAAATTTTCCACCAATAAAATTTAACGACGTGACTCACATGACATATATTGAAATTGTAGTGAATCTGTAAGGGCAGTGACATATATTAGCTAATATTTTTTTACTATAGGCGCTTACCCCCCCACCCCCAGGTAAGATATCTTGGTCACGTGCAACCAATCATATTTTTTAAAAATTGTGTAACCTAAGATTTTCGCTTACCCCCCCCACCCCCTAAAATATTAGCTAATATATGTCACTGCCCTAAATAATGATACAATTAAAATTATAAATCTTATAGTACTGTAGTGCCTGCTTTGTGTGATAATATAAAAGTTCAATCTTTTTATTACTATGTATGATGCATAAAATTGTTAATATAAATATCCATACGGTGCAATAGAATATAAATATTTTATTATTTACTTTTCTGACAACTTTCATTCCTGGCGCAATGCGACGGGTTACGCCTAGTCTAATATACTAAAGAATCATGTGTAACAGTAACGTTATATTTATACAGATTATTCTAAATTTTTGAATTACGTAAAGTGTGATTGCAATTTTATTAATTCAATATTTTGTACATTTTTAGCCAATATTTATTTCATTATTCAATATTTTGTCATTTAGAAACACTATATTATACAATATAAATTTAACAAATTCATTGCACGTTATATATTACACCCTTAATATATTCATCCTTTATAGAGAAAGTTTATGATTAATTTATGTGTAAAAACTTGTGTAAGAAACTAATTAAATACTTGTCTCTGATTTTTTCATAGATCTAGTAATATATGCATTCAGACTTATAACTCATTCCATCATTATCTTTATGTAAGATAAAGTAGCAATTTATCATTGTAAATCCAGAAGGCCAAACCTGTATAATGCTGATATGTATGATTGGTGTCTTGATAGGATGGCATCAAGTTCTAAAATAAGTCAAAAAATACATTTTAAAAATAATAAAAATAAAATTTTTGATTTATTAAACATTCAAGTCTAAATGTTCTTGTCATATTACTATAACTTTTAATGTTTTTTTCATTTAATGTCATACTATAAATGTCGTAAATTCTGGTTTATTCGTTAAAATATTGATTAGGTGAAGATGATCTGAATCTTTATCATTTTTTGAAATACAATATCTATTTGGATGTATTTTTTCAGTAAATTCTTATTAGCTGTATTAATCATAATCTTCATCTTCCGTGATATCACCACATATCAAGAATGGGAAAAAGATATGCAGTAGCTATTGAATTGGGTGTACAGTACTTCATTGATGATTTAATTATTATTATTAAGACATTTGATCAATTTTTTCAAATTCTTCAATATAAAAAATGTATGCAAGTAGAAATATTTTGTTAATTATATCTTTAAATATAAAGTAAGGAAATATAAATTTTATTGTATAAATCTTTCACCTGCTTGATGATGGTCTCTTTGGATACGGATTTCAGTTCGATAGGTATTTACATCTTTTTTTTTTTTATTTGTTTTTTTTTTTTAATAAATAAAGGTCCAATAATATTTCGTTCTTTATTCTTGAAGTTTAAAGTTTAAGTTTAAACTTTATAGTTTAACGTCTGCTGATTTTTGAACTTCGTAACAAAGCTAGTGGGATTTTATTTCTTTGAATGCATTTTTGCAACCTTTATACAACAGTTTTCAAGTGGTAAAATTAATTCAACATTATTATTCTTGGAAGCAAGGGTTTTTGAAAATGAGTTTGGGTTGCCATAATGAAAGTTGATTCTAAAAAAAAAATAAATTTAAAATAAACTACTTCCTAAATACTTGCTGATTAAGCTTACGAAAGTAAACTACCCTAGCATAACATCACCATGAGAAAAATGGTAGCCAGATTTATTGCCAGGTTACATATGATCTGCGCACATAGTCCGAATGAAAATTATCACATGGTTACCACGTGTTTTTGTAGTATATTGTAGTGCTAACGTTAGTAGCATAGTACGATTTTATGAATATTATTTAGCGAAATAACCCATATGATCGGTACTGAATATGTTAATTTATACTAACTTATTAGTCCCAGTGCGAAGCAATGAGTGACTGCTAATATATTACTAAAATCTAAAAAACAAGAATGAGTTACTCCTCACAAATCGATTGATTATTAATTATGTAAGCTGAATTTTATTAATTTAAAATTAAAGTTTTCTCTTTTAATAGAGGACTAATAATGACAACGAAAAAAATTGATTAAAAATACAGTAACCTAGAATAAAGTAATTAACTACATGAAAAGGTTCCAAATCTAAGAATTTGGATTACATTAGTAAAACGAGATCTACAGAAGCACAAATTTGAAACGAGTAAATTGACGAGTAAAAGTAACAAATGATTAACAACAAAATCTTTTTGCGATATAAAACTTATTTTTAAAAAGGGTGAACGGGAAAAATTTTTTGCGCAGCAGTAAATAAAACGATGTAAATGTGAAATTAAAAAAATTTTTATCGAAATTTTGTCAATTAAGTCGTGAAGGTAATTCGAATGCCAATTAAGTTGTAAAGTTGATTTCGAATGCCAATAAGAAAAAAAATATCATTTCCGTGCTTCATTTTAGTTAGGTGATTCTCTACTGGTATTGTAAAATTGCGTAGTATAAACAGTGTTAAATTTTCTAACGCGAAGTTCGATAGGTCGTATTCCAACTCACATGGTACATTATTGAGAGTAAAGTTTGCTTTAAATATAGAAAACTTGTCTGATTTTTTCTTTTGAAGAGTTTTAAAATTATTTATAATCTCTTCAATTTTATCAACTTTATTAGAAACTAATTTAACGCAGTCAATTGTTTCTTTACAATTAGGGCAGGGTTTTAGGGGTTTTTTCCTAATTCTCTTGCCATTATCGAGATTAATTTTTTTAATATACGGTTGTGCTCTATTTTGTTTATATGACATTAGGGACTTTTATAACCTTCGCTAATAAAAAATGTAGCAAAACTTTATCCAGAAAGATTTCATATTTATAGACAGGTTGGACAATTGAAAAATTGGAAGCACTTTTGGAATCACTTTTGGAAGGTTGGAAGCATAATTTTATAAATAAATTATAGTTAAATAAATATTTTTAACAAAGGTGTTCCACTAAATTGTTCGATAAATTTATTTTATTCTTATTTAAAAATAATTATTTAAACTCCATCTATATAATACAATAATATTGATCTCATTTTATTGACCCATCTATTCAATATTATCATTTTAAAGACAAAAATGGTTGAATTGACTAAAAATTACACTGCATCATGCGATTTGTATATTTAAATAGTAATTGGATTTTAATGGAAAATATACCATTAGACTTAGTTGGAGGATTCAAATGTATTGCAATTGGACGAAGTTATAAAACAATATAGTATTTGAAATAATGCATTTTTTAATAATATTGTTGGCGTAGTAATCACGTGACATTGTGGCAAAGTATATAGAGCCGCCTAAGCCAAAGCCATCATAGCCTGTTATTTTTGATATTTCCGATTTATTTGATATATCAGTTTTATTTGATTTATCTGATTTATTTGATTTAATTGATTTATTTTATTTATTTGATTTATTAGTTTTATTTAATATATTAGATTTATTTGTTATATTTTTAAATATATTTTATTTTGTATAAATATCTTGAAATTTCTTTTTAGTTGAAGGAACATCAGAGAGTGTAATAACAAAGTTGTAATAACAAGTTCATATAATAAATAAACTCTTTTACCTTATAAACGAACTGTCCCTTTGTGAATAGTGTGTCTTGTTGATTGGACTTGAGACATATCTATTGCATCCCTGTCTCCAAGTCATAGTTACCTGATCGACGAACTGACCAGAGTAACAATATTCATGAAATTCATTCAATGAATACCCAAATAATATATATTGAAGTAATTAGTAAACGATATACATGTACAAAATCATGTGAAAATCGTTTTAATACTGTACGTACGTTTAATCCGATGATCATTCCATAAAGAGTGATTGACCATCTGCATTTTAAGCACCGTAAAAAAATGTCGACTGTTTCGCTCCACAGTTTTTATTTACATATCTCATTGTTTAAAATTCGCGGCGTAAACAACGGCTTATTAAATAAAACATTGAAATTTAATAAGCAAACATTGAAATTTAATAGAGAATAAACATTGAAATTTAATAGAGATTAACCAATTTTTTATACTCATTCACAGCCGTTATAAGATTGGACTTGGATATTAATAACGCACGACCTAAACCTGCTTTATTATTTTAAATGAATAACTATAATAATCTTCATAAATTACGTATATAACTGGTGATTGTATGTATTTTTTTTTTTTTTTTTTTTTTTTATCAATACACAATTATGTAATTGCAAACTTATGGAACCCAAAAATCGTATCTAAACATATCACTAGTATTCAAACATGTTGTTATAAATATATTTTTTCAGGTTTTAGGTTAATTTATTTAATAAATATAGTTTATTTTATTATTTATAGTTTATGTTATAGTTTATTTATATATATAACTCATTTTAACCACTCATTTTAATAATTGAGATAATCAGATAATAAGTCAAGTTTAAATAAATTTAATTGTTTCAATTCCAATAATAGTTTCAGTTTCAATAAAAGCTTCCAATACAATACATAACACATTTTTAATTTATTTTGCAATTTTTTATGTGACAAAATTGAAATTATCAACTTATTTTATATAAATATGGGGTTATTGGGTGTAAAAAAAAAATATAAAAAACAAAAAAAAGAAAAAAGAAAAAAATTTAAAATACATATGCAAAAAACCTTATCTTAATTATTTCCTAGTAATGTCATCAAAAAACTATGAACAAAAAATACCATATGTCCAGAAAACTCGTCTCAATAGCAACAGCACTCGCATAAGGAGAAGGACACAAAAACCTTGTCCTGATTGTGAGGAAACAAAGGAATGTGTCGATTTCTTTTCCAATAAAATAAATAGACTGGAAAAGTTAGTCAACAATTTTCATAAAAATCTTCATAAAAAGAATACCAAAAAAATTTCCGTATTCCATAGTAAATTTACGTTAGATGGTAACTCTTGCAAGTTTGAATACGACTTATCATATTTCTCTTTAGTACATTTACAAAAATTGGCCAATTTTACCACTGAAAATTGTAATAGTAAGGACAATTGCTCTGGAAAAAATGATAATTAATGACAAGTTTTCGATCTAATAACTTCGAATGGTATCCCCTTGCGAGCTTGAATACGATTTATCTCATTTTACATTAGAAAATTTAAAAAAATTGGCAAATTTTACAACTCTAATTGTAATAATAAAAACAATACTTCTAGAAAAATGATAATTAATGATATTTTTTCGATCGAATACTAAATCTTCTACAGTTTTAATACTTCACATTTCGTCTTATCCATTTATTATTCAATCGACATATCAACATGATTAGATTACTTCAAATCAAAACCCCTTAGAAGTTTTATACTTCAAATCCCGCCTTATTACTTTATTATTTCATCGATATAGAGTTAGGTTTCAATATGCGAAAAAAATTATTTTTTTATATAAATCACAAGCCTTTCTAAGATTTTTTTTACGGTATTTTTTTTTTAAGATATCATCAATTCATGTAATGCATGCGACAGTTGTGATGCTATGTATTTGACTATTTTATATCATATTATCATATCCACAAATAAATTTATTATATTTACGTCATTATTAATTCAAGAATGATAATCGCAAAAATTTTTTGTATGTTCTAACATAAAATTTGTGCAGTACAATGATTTTTATCGAAAAATAGCTGATCATATTTCACATATAATTAAATACAGTATCCCATAATTATCTAACAATCTAACACTAGTTAATTAACCGTGAAACAGATTATTTTAAGCATATTTTTTGCAAATGAATATATGTTAAGACTGATCGCAATATTATTAATAAAAAGAACAAAAATCTATTTAAGAAAACTATACATTCTAATATTAACACCACCCAAAGAGCCAGAGGCTGCACAGACTGATTAATTTGCCTACACGTAACGATGTACAACACATAACCTTTAGTCGGGGAGTCCTATTAATTAGTTAACCAAACAAAAAGTGTAAAAATGCAATTATAAAAAAGTAAATACAAAAATGCAGTAATAAAAATTGAACGAAAAATGCCAAAGATGTCTTTTACCAGATGTAATTATGTTGAAAATTGTACACTTTGAAATTCTCGTACTCGTGATAAATACAGTATAACTGTTTTACCGCGTTTTTTTTTCACATCAATAAAGTATGAATAAACTAAACCGCCTTATAAAACAATAAACATTATATAAAAAATTACATACAATGTAGCCCTAATTTATCACTTTAGATAAACAAAAAAAACAAAAAGTATCGATTCATGTGATTACAAGCTATCAAGCAACACTATTCTGAAGAATGGGATATAATTCAGCAAAAAATCGTGTAGTTTTCCGAAAAATTCGGAAAACTTTCGGATAAATACACGATGCGAGTATGTATATACGATATTAAATTTGATTTTTTTTTTTTTTTTTTTTTTTGTTATTCAAATAATAAACAACGTTTTCATGCGAATAAACTTTAAATTCATAATTATAAAGATAAAAATAGATTTATTAAAATATATTATAATTGTTGCAAAGAGAAAATTAACAATTACTTATCATTTTAACAAATATATAATCATGGGCCGCGGTTTTATGTTGTACGGTATGGCTTTGTCTAAATCCTGTAAAAACCATGTAAATAACAATACATAACATTTACTATGGTGCAAACAAATCTTTTACTCAACTAATGTTTTGTCAGATTTTTTATGAGCTTATATCCCGTGGTAAATAAGACTGAAAATAAATGTTTAAATTTATAAATTTCCCTTAGTTAATCTAACGCCAATATGCCATGACGTATGGTGAAATGGCTTTCTGGGAAATGTCCGAATACCCTACCCATATATAGTTTAAGTGATCGTAGCACGCTAGCGTGCTACGATCATTTAAACCACAATTGGTATTAGGTAGGGTGGATAACAATTAATAAAACCAAGGGACTTATTTCTAAATATTATATTTTACCTTTTAGATGGAAATTTCTAAAAAAAAAAAAAAAAAAAAAATGCTATGAATCATTCATAAAATCAATAAACAAAAATACCCTTAATAGTAATATTTTATTGCATATGCATAGTTGATCATCATCATTTCGATTTATCCATAGTAAAAAGGTTCTGCGCTATATGTGTATAGGTCAGTGTTGTACATGGACATTGTCCGGCGATTTTTTGTGGATACGCACTTCCAAAAAATCCATGCCCGCGTTAGTGCTCCTACCGGGTCATGTCGGGTCGGGTTTTGAAGATATACCCGACCCGACCTAAGTGAAAAAAATAAAGAGCCGAAACCCGACCCGAGTATGGCTTGACCCGATATCCCGGGTCTAAACCCGAATTTTTAAAGAAAAAAACACATTTATCATAATTAATTAGTAATTGTTCAATAATTCAGGTCAACTGGATCGGGTCATGCGGGTCACCGGGTCATAAAAATTATTAAACTCGACAGGAGCTTTTAAGTCGGGTCGGGACGCATAACCCGGGTTAACTCGTATCGATCGGAGCACTAGTATTAAATACACTTACTATATAGGTGGTTTAAAAATATTGTATATATCATATAAATCCGGCTGCCAATTTTGCGGCGACGCTAGGGTTGTTCTGCTTTAGACGTCTCTCGATTGGTTATTTAATTACAAAATAAAAGAATTTACGATTGATGCACCGAATTTATGCTGAGCTATGTTTATAATAACTCATTTATATTAATAATTAACTATTTAATTTTTTTGATAGCTTGCTCATCTGATCCCGGTGCAAATAAAAATGCAAACGAGTCAAATAGATCATCTGGTATTATTATCATAATTGCAATAATATATTATGAATATTTATATCAAAATCCATTTCCAATTTCGTTATTTATAGTATGTTTAATTCTGCCAATCTATTATTTAAAAAGTATATACGGTATGATTACTATGATATGGGTATTTAAGTTTAAATATTCACACATATACATGGTATAGTATATTATTATTTTTTATTTTCTAATAAGATTCGTTTTGTATTTAATCAACATGGAAAAATTAGGTCATTTAGTTGGACAGTTTTAATTATAAACGTTACGGCATCTCTTTATTCATATGTAAGTTTTTCCTTATATATATATTATATATTATAAACTTTATAAATATAATCCTATTTTAAATTATTTAGAGAGTCGTATCTTTGATTATGGATTTTTCAATAAAACATGGAGTGGATACATTGATTGAACAAAATTGCAGGGATATATACGCATGATGTAAAAGAAACTTCTATCCGAATGGAGGTAAGGATAATGAAGATAGTGAAGAATCCGTACCTGTCATCGATATCAACTATAGATAAGTTCGGAATACTTTGAAATTTCTAAAAATTATAGAAATTTTTGTGGAATATCTGGATTTGTCATTACCGAAGACCCGAAGAATAAATCATGTCTATTTTATTTTATTTTTTTCTATTATTTTATTTCTACATAGAATAAATGTGAGCACAGACAATGAATTACATTTAATTTTATGATTCGTGAAATTCAAATATATCATATTATTATCAGATATTTTTCTTTAAAAATAGCTATCTGTTAAAGTAATGAAAAAAGAACTCCATTTTTTTCTAATTGTTTTACATTACCAGTATTGAAATATTAATTTGGAAACCATTGTGAGTCTGGACGAAAAAATTCACTTTTATCTTTATCAAATCTTTTTATTTATCATGAAGCACAATATTTCAATGCGACTGACGCGCGCCTTTCACCACGTGTCCAAAAAATATTTTTATCATTCTTTAGTATCATATTTATTTTTTAAAAAAAATAAGTTTGTATACACCATCACCATCCGCTGAATATCCCGTTAAATATACCTTGTTTGGGTTAACTCCTTCCAAAATAACCATGTTCTCTATAATTCAATCAATCAATTTCAGATCGTTGCCATAAGTCCCGAGTATCTCCATGAATTGAAATGAACAAGCTCTTCACAAAACAGTTTCAAACCGAATGTTTTGAATCATATAGTCACAGGAGCGTAGAATCTTGATAGTTAACAACCAAGCACCAACACGTTCTTTTTAGCTATATTGATATAATTTCCATAATACGTAGTCACATTCTGATTCGGTTAAAAGCATCATTGCAACATCAGTATTTTCAAGAGAATTTCATATTGTTGAGACAAATGTTTGTGCAGAGCATCAAATGGGATATTTTTAGTAATCCTAGCGCTAGTCATTGATAAACTCCGTGGAATTGTTAAAAAGTTCTAAACCTGACGTTGAATATATATAAAATTATTCGAAAAAAAAAAGATGAATAATTTAAGATCGTGTTAATTTATTATCATTTTCCGGTTAGGCAAAATGTAATAAAGATTCTATACCATTAAATGATCGTATGTGGTAATTCAGATATTTGTTAAGTATAGATTATATATATATGTAATGTAAGACGGACATATAAACATATGATTGCCCTTTTGTGTAATGCACTAATGTATAATTAAAAAGTTTAAACATGTGACATCAAAAATTGTATCGAGTTTATAAAGGAATCCCTATAAAAAAAAGAATGTCCAGAAAATATCTGTCTATTCAGAAAATGTCCGGAATATTGCAATATTTCGGACATTTTCTGGACATTTTCGACGACAATTTCCGGACATTCTTTTTTTATAGGGAATGATTTTAAACATGTGATCAGAGATCCGAACAATATGAAAGATCTTTGTATGCGGTAAAAACCTTTTAAGGCTCTTTATGAAAGTTTTTTTTCTTTTTTTTTTTTTGAAAACATAATGAGTTTCAATTATTTAACTATTTTAAGAATTCATTCATTATTATAACAGTGTACGCGATTGATACGAACAATTTAATAACAGATAAATTAATTTTCTTGATTAAAATTTTGATCAAGAACAAATTACATTAATTAAATGGATTTTGGAATAATCTTAGTCGAGCTACACTCGGCAAGAGAAAAAAATGGAGTGTTCCACCGTAAATTATGAAATTTTGCTGTAAGCATTAATTTGAGAATATAAATAATGATTTAAATAATTCTGCACAAAGGGTAAAGAAGTATAAATTATACCAATAAATTTGAAATTAAATTTATCAAAAATAAAATAATTAAGATCTCGTATTAAGAAGATTAAATAAATTCGAACCAGCGATTATAGTCTCTTTTCATTAAAATAAAATATTAAGGTATTTAGGAACGCTCGGCGATTGGGTAATCAGCAATAGGATACACTTCCTCAGTCGTTAAAAGAAAAAAGTAAACGCACAGCCATAGAGATCTACTGGGTTATTTGGATCACTAGTTGGAGCCCCAACAGCCATTTGCATATAGCCGGTTACATTTGGATCAGAAAATTGAGGTAATGAAACATCTTTTGCAGTAATATTAAATGGTTCTCCTGCTTTATATGACTGAGTAAAAACCTGAGAATAGGGATCACCGATGGGTTTATCGGTCAGACTTTCAAGCTGTTCAAAATATGCAAATTCAAGTATGGTTTTTTTTGCGGTTATATCTTCATCTACTGTACCATAGATAACAAAAGTCGCTTTTCCTCCAGCTTTAGGGAAGAAAGGTGTATTATTAGAAAAGAGTAATGAGCCAAATTGACCTTCTGGACACAAATTAGTAATAACTCTTTTGCGAAGTTGGTGTGGAACGGCATTGATCATGTAAAATGTAGCAAATAAAATGAAGGAAATGAAGACGAAAATAAAATTTCGGTTCATCTTGAAAATATTTAGTTGAGATTAATTATTTTTATTTTATTTTTGTGAATATTAATTATTTCGTTATAATGTAACTACCAATAGCTTGGTTCCAGAGTTACTTCCTTTATATTTATAAAGAAAAATAAACAGACTCCCGACAATAAAATTTTGTATTTCCACAATTTCGAAAAGATTTTTAATTTTAGAATGAAAATTTTGACCGATCTGCTTCGCAGATCTACACGTGTTATAATTAAATTATAAAATTAACTTTAACACTTTTTTTTATGTCCATAAATATTTTATCATATTTATAATATTTAAATGATTTATTTCGGAAACCTTTGTCACCGAGAATTATCTTCTTTAAACGTGTCAATTAAAAATATTTTCCTTTTATTGTTATGAATAATAAATCGCTCTAACATTAGAATTAATATTCATTTTACAAGTTAGTTTCATATATTAAATTAATGTTGATAATCGTCGGACGTTCTTTTCATAATGGCCGATATCGATAGAAAGATGAAATCTATTCTTCAATTAAAAATTATTAGTTACCAATTATTTGTATATGTTCAAATGTTTTTTAGTAAAAAGAAATACGTAATATCGATTATAAATGGTTCATGATCAGCCTAACGGCTGATCATCAAAAAATAAGCTATTTATCTCCTAACCGGATAACTCAGGGTAAAACATTATAACTGGTAAATGATCGGATAAATCTTTACAAAATAGTAATTACAATAATAATTAAAATGTGCTGTAATCCCGAAATTTCAAAATAATAATATAATAATTAAAATAGTAATTAAAATGGCTGTGATCCCGAAATCTTCAATTAAGATCTACATTATAAATGTTAACTGTTAATCAAAACTGTACTACATGATCATCTAATGTTAGAAGCTCAAAAATTACCTCAACTAAATTCGAAAAAAAACACTTGTAAATACCAACTTCAAACCCATCATCTGTTATAAAACCCATCTAACTTAGAAGTTGAAGTAACCTGACAGTTTTGCGAATATAGTAGTAGTTACCAAATAATAGCAGTAGTTAAACACTTTTTGACAAATAATTAGGTATAGAATATTGCATATTTTCATAATTATAATATACTTTGTCTTGTCTCTTATTAGCATATGGAGATTGTGTAATATGTAATAAATTATGTCCGGAAACTTTTTATAAATGTGAAAACACATCAATATTTTATTTTTATTTTAACGATACAAGCTGTTATGACATACACGTACAGATTTCACTTTTAAACCTAAAGAGCACTTATCTATACCTAACGTTGTCATAAAACATTTCAACAAGTGAACTGCCGCGGCTAGTGGTCCGAACCGGTGATCCGTTTATCCGTATGGATCATATCCGTTTGACTAATTTCGTAACCGGTTGAAAATCCGTTTTTAACCTCTGATAACCGGATATAACCTGCGGTTAAAAACAGATACTAAATTGTTAAATAAATAATTATAATTTTTAAATAATTATAGTTTTTTTCAATGTCAAATAATTTTTTATTATTATTTTATTGCAATAATTGTGTACACAACTTTTTATGTATTCAAATACATGCTATCTATATTTTAATCATCAGCATGAGCGTAAATCTTCTATTTTTTCTAAAATAAATAAATTTTAAATTAAAAAAAAAAAAATTAAAAAACAAATAATAAATTGACTTATACATACGGCATCTGAACTTATTTTTCGGCAAATATAGATCCAACCAAATCCCAATTTCGTTTTAAAAAAAGATGATGTTCAAATGTTGAAGGTGAAAGACTGGTACATCGAACTGTCATGAGATTTCCAGCATCGCTAAATAGTCTTTCGCTTGGTGTGGAAGTTGCAGGAATTGCCAAATATTTACGTGCCATCTTTGATAAAAGTGGAAATCGATTTTCATTTTTAGACCACCAATTAAAAGGACACTCAGAAAAACCGATTTCCCCAACCCTTAGATATTCGGTAACTTTATCACCACATTCATATTTTCTACTGAACATACTTGCCAATAATGAATTTGTTGGATATTCTTCATGATATTCCTTTTCCTGTTCGCTATACTCTAATTTCATCTCATTATAAACTGATCTTAATTTCAGATGAATATCATTGTGAAGTTCTGGGGAGATAAAGGATAAGGATTTGCGACGAGGATCTAATAATGTTGCAATTAATCCATAGTCTTTTGGAATATTCCAATAGTGAGTAATGGATTCATATAAAGCACTTTTGACTTTTAAAATTAAATTTTTACAATCTTGTGGCGTATTAATCTTGACCTTATGTTGTTTTGATTGATTATTAGCAATATCCCTATCTTCTGAATCTTCGTATTCAATATCATCATCAAATGCTGTACTTGGTTCAGTAAAATCTACAGCCTTCACTTCATTAATGTTAGAATTACTTGGTTTTACACCTCTTGTTATTACATTAATTGCGGGATACATAAATCTCACAGTTGCATATTGACTACCACCCAATAATTCGGTTGCATTAGCAAAAGGTTCAAGAATTGGAACCAACTCACTAATTGCATTCCACTCATCTTCGGTGAGATTGATATCTTTAAGCCGTTTTCCATCTTTTTTTGCTTGTTTATCTGAATCAATACAAAGTGCTGTTATCATAATATTAATAATATCCTTTATTACAATTAACCGCTTCCAAGCAAGATATGACGAATTCCAATAAGTTTTCACGTCAGCAATAACTTGAAGGTATCGATCATTTTCTTGAAGATTCTATTTAAATATAGAATTATAAAATTATTATTTTTAACAAATAATTATGATAATTAATTAATAAGTTAAAAATAAAAATATCTTTTATTAAATAAATAAATTCATTAAAAATCATCATTATTCATTAAAGATATTATTTACCTCACTAATGGCTTGATTCATATTTTTTTGAATTTCTAGAAGTTTTTCTGTTTGCTTTGGAGATGCAAAAAATAAATGAGCCGCTTTGCTCTTGCAATTAATACCTCTGCTGGTAAGAGACCTTTTCCAATTACCAATTGAAGTGTATGTGCTGTGCAAGGTATTCTAATTAACCCAGGAATTAATCGTGCAGATTTGACCATATTGCTGCCATTGTCTGTTGTAATTGTAAATACTTTATCAGTTAATTTCCATTCATTTAAAATGCTCATAATTTCTTCAGCAATAGCTTCACCAGTATGAGGATATGGCACATATTTAATTGCAAGAATTGTTTCATTTAATTTGAACTGATTATCAATATATGCGCATGTAATTCCTATATATCCCATTCTGCTACGGGCAGTCCACAAGTCGGTAGTTAAAGAGCAGCTAATAATATCTGAGCCCATTTTATTGATTAAAATGTCTTTGGTATTATTATATCCATTTGTAAGTAACTCAAGAATTCTTTTTTCACTTGGTAATTGATATAAAGGATCAAGTTCATAAATAAATTCAAGGAATCCCTCATCTACACGAATACTAAGTGGTTGATGATCCTTTACTAATATGCCAATAAATTTTTGATCAAGTCGTATTTTTCTTTGTGGATTATTAGAGATTATCTTGCGAAACATAGTATCAATTTGTGGTTGTTGTGTTACTTGTTGCTTTTCATTTTTTGGTCGTGCATTTCTTTAGTAATACCATGCACGGTATTTAAATGGGCAATATAGTTACTAGTCGAATAATCCTTAGAATTCATTATTTTTCCACATGGCTGTAAACCTTTTTTATCATAAATTTCAACCTGTCACTTTACTGTTCTAATATATGGTGATTTTGCAATAAGTTTTTCATAATAATTCCAAATCCAACTACGCTCTTCTGAACCTCCTTTTTTCCCTCGTTTTTGTAAAGATTCAGTACTACTTTCAATTTCTGTTTCAACAAATAATTCTGAGACTTTAGTATATTTAAAAATAGTATATTATTATTTAAAGTAGTACCTTCTTTTTCAACGCGTTGCTTCCTTTTTTGTGGCGGCTTCTCACCCAATTTTTGATTGGTTATTAGTGGTATTTGTTGTGACGACTCTTCTTGTTCACTTTCATCTATTTGGATATAGTTTGAAAATTGTGGCAAAGACATTGTTATCACGAAAATCACGAGAGAAAATGAAAAATTAGAACAAAAATGCCAGAAAGAGAGTGGGAAAAAGCTTTTATTACATCATTTAACATGTCTGATCAGTTGATCATTTAAGGGGATATCCGCAGGATATTCACCGAATATCTGTTGATTCGGTAAAACAGGACCCAGAAATATATATATAGGGGTCAGGTGATGAAAAAAAATTTTACTATGAGCTGTACGCAAGGGTTTTTTATATGATCGGTACGCAAAATTGACACCTGATATTGAAAATCCTACGAAAATACGCAAATAAAATTTCAGACCTTAAGGTCACATGATTTATTGTATTGTAAATTTTTTTTAACGATAATAATAAAAATTTTTGATCGCCAAAATGTCAAAACTGCACAGTATATCGTATGATTGCATTATGAAAAACGTATTCAATTTATTAATTATTATAAAGTTTCATCGTTAAAGTTTGTCAATTTAAGTAATTTAATAAATATTTATTATACTATTTATCCGAGAAATAAACTAGTAATGTTTCTTCAAAAAAAATTAATAATAAATTTTGAAGGTAAGGTTTTACCTTTGAAATTCACCCGAAATTCATATCTAAAATCTAGAAAAAAAGAAAACGAAATGTTAACAATGTTTCGTCAAGAAAAAAAGTTTAAAAATAATTTCGAAAGTCTTAATACCTTCGAAATTACCCCTAGAAACCTAAAAAACAAAACGAATGTTAGTAACATTCATTAAAAAAAAGAATAAAAAATAATTTTGAAAGTCTTCCTTCGAAATTACCCCGAATACACACCTGATATGATACCAAAATAGAAAAAAAATGAAACGTTAGTGACGTTTCATCAAAAAAAAAAGTTTAAAAATAATTTCGAAAGTCATATACCTTCGAAATTACCCGCTAAGCTGCTATCAAATCCCAAAAATCTAAAAAAACAAGATGAATGTTAGTAACATTCGTTAAAATAAAAGAATAAAAAAAATTTTTTGAAAGTAAACTTTTACTCCCAAAATACATACCCGAAATGAAATGTTATTAACGTTTCCAAATCCAAAGTCCAGTTTGTAAAATTAAAATATTATCTGCTATACTAAAAAAAATGAAATAAAAAGTTTTTCTTTTTAAAGAAAAAAATAGTTTTTAGTAATAAAAAAAAAAATAAATATTTCGGTTTGAAAAATCGAAAAAAAAAGATTTATCGATCTCAAAAAAAAAAAAAAATGATCAAGCTTGATCACTGAACTATTTCGGCTAATCACGTCCATAAAAATATGGTACGGTAGTTAAAAAAATTTGTGGCGAAATTAATTATGAAAACTGTAATTAATTCATGCCAAAGTATAAACGTAAAATTATTGAATAAAATAATAAAATATTTATTTTGATTTACAAATTGCAACGCGATCAATACATATATATATATATAAATGATCGGTCAAATACGGGCCAAAAATACGCAAGCTAATCTCTTACACAAAAAAATTTTTGATAAAAATACGCAATCTGATAACTTAACTAGAGACAAAAAAAAACTTAATTATACGCAAATCAAAACTTTACTCCGTCCAACTCCACTATGATGGCGACGCATTGATAGACCCTACCCCTATATATATATTTCTGGGTCCTGGTAAAACCTATCCGTTTAACAAATTTCCAATCCGGTTAAACGGATATATCCGGCTGATCAACGGATTACGGTTCACCGGTTCGGACCACTAACACTGTTAGCAACCTTTTTTTTCGGATATTGGGTGCGTAAAAACTTGGTGAGGACTGAGGAGGATTAAGTTTTAATGTTAAAATTTTGAAAACTTTAACAAAAAAACGTTATATTAATATTTTTTATAGATTATAATTGGTCTGATAAGGTTATCGAAGATATTGAAAATTTTCTTTAAAAAATGTTAAATTAACTTTTTTTGCTCTATTTTGTAGGAACCATCTCTGACCATCAGCCAAATTCTGATAAGTTTTTAAATTAGTTGATGTTCAAAAAAATTTTTTTTTTTTTGTAGGTTTAGACGGACCAAGCTATCAGGATCAAGTTTTGTTTATGAGACTTTACTAATCATATTTTTTAGAATATTTTTTAATATTTTTATTTGTAGATTCGGACAGTTTCCCTGCCATCAGGATTTTCTTTTATAGATAAATTTGTATTGATTTCTGAGTTTTGAAAGTGTTGAATTTGTTATTAATTTTACCATTCTTTTAGGTATAACGAATTAGAACAATTTCTAGGTGAATTTTAGCGGATAGATTACTAGTTTTACACTAGACATTTGAGTAGAATTAATAATAAGTAGTTAAGTCGATGCTATAATTTGTAAATACATAAATATCCAATAAAATTATAATTTTCAGTAAAAAATTGTTAATATTGTAATAATAGCGTTGTAACGATAACTGTGATGTGCCGTTATTTTTACCGTTACTTAATGGTAACTGTCTCATGGCATACGCATCTGATTTCTCTAAACAGGCAGGCGGCAGTAGTATTACGGTAATATAAAATTGTAGTCGCACATCATATAAGAACGATACATTTGCGTCACTGCCCAAAAGCGTTTAAATGTTTTCTGAATATATCATGACTAATAAAATAGACTCAGTGGCTCAGTATGATTAATTGATTAATTATCAACTTCTTTCAATTAAACACGTGATTGTATTTGTTAGTACTTAGTATTCGTAATCTGATTGATCATCAAAAATTCAAAATCAATCGCGTTTACCTTTACAAATATTTTATAATTCCAACAATGAAGTCGTTAAAGAAGTTGTTTAATAAATCCATTCCTGCAGGTTGGTAATACTGTATTTCTAGTGTTTTCTTTTTGTTAGTTTTCCTTTTTGAATCTCGATACACCAGAGTGTTAAAATTATCTGGTAAAGCGAGTAATGTTAAAATCTTTTTATAAAGAAATAAGGAAGGGTATATATTTTTAATTCATGTATTTATTTAGAACTAAAATAATTATTTTGACAGACAAGAAAATTAGTGAAACATCTCAGGAAACTCTCCGTATATGGCAGAAAATTGTGCGAAGCAAGCACAAGGGCGAAAAATGTCACGATGACGAACTATTCCAGGATCCTTTACTACTGGTTGAGTGGGATAACGCCGGGTTACAGGCAAGAACCACGAATAATGCTGCTCATAATAAGGATGCTCTAGTTGCCCGTGCGTATATAAATAGTACATCACAGAATTTGTTGCGAAACATTATTACAAAGCAAATATTCGTCTGATTTGTTCTATTTTTTTGAATAGTGATCCGTTCACAACCAGGGTTTACTCCATTTCCAAATATAAACGCACAACCGGATTGTGCGTTTCCATTCGATTCCCGGCAGAACTTTTCCGCTATGATTGCGGCGCTTAACGCTAACAATTGGTCAAGACGTATAAACGGTGTTGCGGACGTCGGTTGGGCATACTCGGTTCTCGTTCCTAAAAAGGGACAGTTGGATATTGCTGAGGAACCCGTCGTTTTCAATAATTAGCTATAGGCTAAATATTTTTATTATTAAATATTTTTATTAAGTTTCTTTTAATTCGTTGGCTATTATGCCTTGCAAATTCCACTAAAAAAAAAGAAAAAAAAAATCTTCACCAATTGGTAATGAAATATTGAAGATCAGAAGTTGCAGTTTTTTTATTTCACCACAGTGTCACCCTATTAGTTTAATAAATTTTTATATAATTTTGAAATAATAATATAATCATAAATAAATCTAATAATTTTTCTTTGCTATCTATCGAATTTCAAATGTAAAATGTTCTCATCCATCTATTCTATCAAATTTTCAAATCTATCTTTCCCATGCAATATTTGACAAATTTTCTACCAAGGGGCAATTTCAGATCTACCGAATCTCTTCACTCTTATCATTATATTTCATATTGTAAAAATTCTATTCCGCCTCGTGTTCAAAGAAATTATTGCAAATACTCTTTGATAAAGTTCTTAATACGTTATAACTTTGCTGCACCAGACTTCGATTACGAAACTTTGATCACATACCCTCGACATTTTTTATCTCAAGCTCAGCATTCTTGGCCTCATGTTCAGTAATGCGATTCCAAGATCTTTATGTCATGATCGATATTTTTTATACGATATGAAGCTATTCAAAAGTTCATTAGTACATATAACCGTGACATTTTGCCAAGATCACGCGGTCCCGGAAAAATACCAAGAAAAAATTTTATTAATATATACGAAAAATAAATACAATGATCGGAACTGTCGGTGCCCATGATACATGAAGTTTCTATGCTAATACTCCATTGGTCTATCCTATTTATCCGTTTTTGTCCGCTTCGATAATTCCTGTGATTCGATCTGGCTATCAAACGCCCACTTGATTTGCTTTGCCAAGTTTTCACGGGTTAAAACAGAATTATTAATGAGGGTGACAAAAAACTTAATAACACCTTCCCTTCACTATTACTCGACGAGACCAATTTGATTATCACACACAGCAGTTGATACGGGAGAATTTGATGTGAATACGATCTTCACCATCAGGCGTCTTGTCAAATAGGAAAAAATCATATCTTTTGTCACATAAAGGATAAATTTGATGGAGCCCCAATTTCCCTCTCGCTACATTTTCAAAGAGACATATTTATCCTTGGAAATCTCAATCGCGAAGATTATATTTTTATTTTCTGCATTATGGTACCAGAAGTCAAGACATAATATCACTATCAGCACTAGAAGGCATCTTGCTTGCTCTAAACAGAAGGACCCATAATAAGAAACTTTCGTTCCCATGTAAGCATAACTTTTGGCATACACATTACTGTATCTTAATTTTCTGCGGGAATGTTTGTTGAACTTCGACAAGCTCTTACATTCTTTACAAGAAATCTTTGAGAGCGCATGAGCATGGAATCTCCAACCTTTTTACATGGAGATATTCTCAAGAGGAATCCGCAAATGCAAAGTTAGGTTAACGTTTGGCGATCTCGAAATTGCGAAGTCCTCAGCTCTTCATAACATATGCTTTGTCGTCAGTATTGACTTATAGGAAGACTTGGTATTGCAACAACTCAAAGCGTTCTTTCACTTTTTTTCTCACAAAATCCTGGGAAAATAGACTAAAGGTTAGTTTTGATTATATGCGAAATAAATAAATAAATGTATTGCACAGACCTGACCGTGTGATCATTCATTCTGTTGCACAAGAATACGGATAGAAATGTTTATCCAGGCGGAAAAAGAGTCCGTACCTGATATTATAACTAAGTTTCAATCAATCCAGTATTGCTAATATTCTGAATACAACACAATGCTTATTTAAATACATAACTAACTCTAGTTCGGAGCGGTGATTACCAGCTTGAACGATTTTGCTGAGCCACGCGCTAATTCACTCTTTGCATATATTTCTCATGTTAATCCTCTATAGAATTTCACTTCTAAATGACCTTTACAGGGTTTGATGATCATTACATTTCTTTGCCTTTAAAAAAAATTCACTACTGATTCTTGAAGAAACAACCCACATTAGGTATCGAATTATGTTCATTGATATCTAATGTGTGTCACCTGAATTGCATAATAAAGACCTCTCAAAATAAAAAAAAAAAAAAAAAAAAAAAAAAAAAAATGCGAATGACAATTTATAATCTGTAATATACTGTATATCGTCATAAAGTCTCTTTGCAATATGAACGATCTAATTAATCTAATACAGAAGTAGAACTTTTAATACTAGAAGAAATGTCAAAACAACTATTGAAAAGATTTTATAAATCGATATTAATGAATATTATATAGAAAATGATTTAACTCGTATATAGATTATAATTCCAATTGATGTGATAGATAGATATGATCCAAAAACATATTCAAAAAATTGTTATTAACTTACTAGGTGAAGATAACGGCTACTATTATGTTTATAAAAATTTTTATATTTAAAAACATCTGATATTATGACACTTCAGTAAGTGTTTTCAATAAATTTATTATCTGTAAATTCTGAACTCGTCAATTCTTCAAATTAATTCTCGCGCATCTTTCATGAAAATTATGTATAAGCACCCACAGTTTAATTTTACCGGTTAAGTGTTGTTATTTCTTAAATAAAATACTTATACTTTTTAGTCCATAGCGTGTACGAGTTATATTATAATCAGAAATTTATTAAAAATAATAAATTTTTATTGTATAAATAAAAAACATACAAAGAATTTAAATGATAAAAAAAAAATAATAAATATTATTGTTCAATGTCAAAATATTTTTGAAAAAAAATAACAATAACTTAATAAATGCTTATTTTTTTAAAAAATTTTACAATACCGTATAATACTGACAAAACGCACATTTGCCCGGTTTAAAACATCGATTTAAACATAGTATAACTTCCATAGTCGTTTTAACAAAAAAAAATAAAATTTTGATTCTAATAACTGTTGAACCACATGTTATGCATTCGATAATTGACGAGGAAATCAAGGAAGTATCAAAGAGTTTTTTAGTCAATAATATACGGTGCCACAACTGTCTCATCTATAAATTGTTCTACTGCAAGTTCTACTGCATATTGATCACTAAAGTCATTATTATTTTTATCAACAGTATCATGATCATTATTATCAACATTAACATTATTATTATCATTATTAATATTATCGTGATCTGAATGATTATCTGTAGAAGAAAAATGGATGCATTCGTTTCTATTCGATTCTGCATGTTCAAATTGTGCTTTAATTTCATTACGTTGTTTTTGTTCAATTTCTTCAATTTTTCCATGATCTTGACGCAAATATGAAATATAAAACACATCAATCAATTCTTCTAATTCAGTAGCACTTGGTCTATTATCTGGATTTGAATCCCAACATCTTTTCATTAAGTCTATATAACATTTTGGTACTGTTTGTTTATTGACTTCAGGTCTAAGATCTTCATAGCATATTTTATATGCTAAATTGTTATCATTAGCACGATCAGCAAAAGGCGGACTTCCGGTTGCTATGAAATACATAATCATACCAAAACTATATATATCAGATGCTTGACTATGACATTTTCCATTTAAAACTTCAGGAGCTACATAAGGTAGAACTCCATAAACTTTTGTCTCCTTTTCTATTCCTTTTCCCTTATCAATTTTATATATATTATCACTAACTTGACCACTTAATCCCATATCTGCAATATATACACTATCAGGATATATATTTTCAGAATCTGCAGAGTTTTTTTCAAGTAATATATTTCCTGCATGAAAATCACGATGAATCATATTATCTAGATGGATTTCCTCAAGACCTATAATAATTCTTCTTAACATTGTTAACTTACTTTTCCAATCAAAATCCTTATAATTCTTATTTATCCAGTCAGATAAGGTTCCGCCTTCTGCATATTCCAAAACCATAACATAATTTTTCATTTCTAAATTTTGAGATATTCCATATATAGACATAATATAATTACCGTCTTTAATTGAATATGCTTTGACCTATTAGTATATGAAATACTAAGTAATTAATATATCAAAAAAATCATGAAATTCAAAATTTCTTACCTCATTTAAAAACATATCCGTAATATCTTGTGAGTTATTCAAACATTTTAATGCAACTTTTACATTCGGTTTTCTTGTATATCCCTGTTTCTCTAAATTATAACGTAACGGACCATCTTTCCATATTGCTGAATATACTTTAGCAAATCCACCTTTACCTATTTCTTTTATATTATCAAACTGATTATATGGGATCCATTCGAATATTGTATCACTTGGTTTGTCAATTTTTGATTGCATTACTTGAATTAAATCATTAATATTTTTATTTTCACTGGTATAATTTGAAAATAAATTTTTCAAATAAATTGTCTGACATGATTTACACCATTCACGGAATACATTTGTGTATACTTCACCACATTTTCTACAATATTTATCTTCGAGAACCATAATGTAATCTTTTGTATCTGGGTTCTGTGATATTCCATATATTCGAATATTAAAACGAGTAAAGCCAATTGTATATGTTTTAACCTATTAAAAACGTAAAAAATAAAATTATTATCACATTTAAACTAAATTAATGAAGGAAAATCTAATAATTACCTCATTTAAACAGTCTTCAGTAATGTTTTGTGAATTGCATAAATATTTTAAAGCAACTTTTGTATTCGATTTTGGTTCTCTTGTCCATTTCAATTTAAAATAATCATATTCCAATGGACCATCATCCCATATTGCTGAATAGACTTTGGTTTGGTCATTTTCAACTATCTTTTTAATCTTGTTGAATTTGTATGGTATCCATTCAAACATTATATCATTAAATTTATCAATTTTTAATCTCATTTCTTGAATTAAATTATCAATTTTTTCATTCTTGCTCCAATTCGTAAAATTTTTTTCACAATCACTTATTTGACATGGTTTGCACCATTTATGATCAATATCTGTATACGGTTTACCACATGATTCACAATGATAGCCCGCGTTTAAAACAAAAATGAATTCATTTGTACTTGGATTTTTAGATATCCCATATATTATGAGATCTTTTCCATATTTAAGTGGATATGAATCATGTGATCTTTGAGCCTATTGAAATATAAAAATAATCATTATTATTATATTAAATGTATTGAAATAAATTCATAAAAAAAAAGTATAATACCAAGCGTAAATATTTATTAAGAATAGACTGAATAGACTGAATACCCAGTGGATGAATAAAACATCTTAAAATAACTTTCTCATTCTTATATCTTGTATCATACGTATGACAATCTAACGGACCCTCTTTCCAATTTGCTGAATACAGTTTAGTTAAATCATCTTTACATAATTCTTTAATAACAACTAGTTGTTCGTATGGTATCCATTCAAATGCTACTTCACTTGGTGCAACACGTGATTGAATTTTCTTTATTAAATGATCAATTTTGACGCTTCCACTTTTTTGATTTGAATACGCCTTTAAATTACAGGGTATACATAATTTATACTTGGTGGATCTAAATCTTTTACCACATTTGCCACAAAAAACTTTATAATATCCATCTTTATGAATCATAATATAATCTTTTGTATTTGGATCTTGGGTTATTCCATAAGCCTTTTCGTAATATCTAAACTATAACAATACGTAAAAATATAGATATATAAGTATATCATGTTATATAAATAAATGAATAAAGTCGAATAATATACCTCTTCTTTAATAGTTTTATAAGTGATATTCTGCGAGTTATGTAAACGTCTCAAATTAACTTTTTTCGATACTCTTTCCCATTCACGACCGTCGTAATATAATGGTCCATCCTTCCATGTTGCTGAATATAATTTAGCGAATTCGACTTCAGCAATTTCTTTAATATCATCAAATTGATTGCATGGCACCCATTCAAACACCATATCATACGGGGTACTAATTTCTAATTGCACATTTTGAATAAATTTGTCGATATTTTCATTTCCACTGGTCCAGTTTATAAAATTTCCTTCTAAATGATTTCTTTGACATGGTACACACCATTTATATCGTGGAAGTTCATAACTTTGGCCACATGTTTTACAATATTCATCTTGAACGACCATACAATACCACAATGAATTCGGATTTTGAGATATTCCATATATTGGCCCAGTTTCAGTTAAATGTTCTATAACCTATTTTAAATCATAAAAGAATATGTGTTAAGCGAAAAGAAAAAAGTATCAAGAATATATAATGAGAATTTTATACCTCTTTTAGAAAGATGCTACCAAAATATCTTGAACATTTTAGAGTAACTTTTTTATTCTGCCGACCTCTTATATATTCATTTTTATCATACATTAATGGACCATCTTTCCATATTACTGAGTATATTTCATCATCTATTTCTTCAATATCACTGAACTGATCGTATGGTATCCATTCAATTATTATATCGCTTGATTTTTCAATATTCGATTGCATTTTTTGAATAAATTGATCAATTTCGTTATTTTCACTGGTCCAATTTGAAAAATTATTTTTCAAATATTTTATTTGACATGGCTTACACCATTCATCAAAGATATCTGTATATTTTTTACCACATTCTTTACAATATTTATCTTGAAGAACCATAATATAATCCTTTGTAACCGGATTTTGAGATATTCCATATATCATAACAAGAGAGTTCGTCATTTCAGCGTAAAGATTATCAACTGTGTATTCCCTATCCTATTAAAAAAATATTAATTAAAAAAGTATTTTTATAAAAATATTAAAATAAATAAAAAAAAAAAAAAAATTCGTACATTTAGAAACTCGTCATTAATATTTTGAGAGGTATGTAAATATTTTAAAACGACGTTTTTATTCGATTCTCTATTCCATCCTTTTTCATTGTAATAATCATAATTTAATGGACCATTTTCCCATATCGCTGAATACATGACGATGAGATCATCTTTAAATATTTCTTTAATATCAATAAATTGATTATATGGTATCCATTCAAATAACGTATCGCCTGGTTTACTAGATTTTAATTGCATTTTTTTAATTAAATCATCAATTTTTTTATTTCCATTGATCAAGTTTACAAGATTATTTTTTTTTAAATAATTGATTTGACACGTTCTACACCATTTAAAATGTCTATTTGTATAACGTTTATTACATTTTTCACAATTGTCGGGAGATGATGATGACGTTGACGATGATGTCGTATTACCCATAATTTTTTTTATTTTTGCAAAAAAAAAAAAATAAGAAAAGATAAGAAAAAAGAAAATACTTTTTTCGGAAAATCGTCAAAGAAAAAAAGGGGTTATTTATTATTATACGCCATAAAACTAGAATAAACTCGATTTTCTCGATTTTATGCTTGCTTTATCAGTTAAGTTTAGACGGTATCGTAGATCATCAGTATGCGAAATGGCACAGTAAAATTTTTTGACGCCGGATTTACATAACCACTGTCACACTCGCTAAGTGTCTAATTTTATTAATTTATTGTAGTGATTGAGTATGCTATAAGTGATCAGGTGACTTCATTTATTATTTCCTGGCTTCATATAGATGGCCGGGAAATCTCTAATTTTAGTTAATTACGTGTTAATTTTAATGACATGTTCCTGGAGATTGCCCAATCATCTCCTGGGGAGGAAAATATTCTCTCAAGAAAAAAAATACTGTCATCCCCAACTTCCCATGAAATATTAAAATTCGATTTCTCGTTTTATTATTATTTTGAAATCATATAATTATTCTACGAATGATTCATATGGTTGTAATTTCATAAATGTTGACATAATAATAATATTAAATTGCACGGTTAGCACATCAAGAAAGGCGAAATTAATTACGCAATATTTAACGTTATCATTCTTAATTCGCATAAAAATGGTTTTTTTTTAAATTATACATTCGTCTTTGCATTTCCTTGCTTTAATAATCGACGACTGCAGAAATTATGGGTTTTCTCTTTTACTTAGTACCTTATTCTGTTTTTAAATTGAAAAATAGTATTATTTTATAACTTAAACATAATGAGAAATTCCTAAACAATTAGTTAAGCTATTACTAACTGAAATTACCGACGTATTAAGGCGTAACGTAGTTTAATGTATATACTGTAGTTAAATGAAAGATAATCGTACAGTACATTATATATAATGTTACAGAAGAATTTGTTAAAAAAAAAAAATATAAAATATTTGGCATATAAAGTATGAAAATTGGGCCATTCGGTAATGCAGAAGAAAATTATAAAAGGTAAAATACAGTTCTACGATGTATACTGTAAAAGCAAATATGGGAAATTTACGTGATAACTCAATAATTATTTAAGAATATTAAGGAGCAAGCAAATAAAATTACTGCGAGTATTACTTTATATATTTAATTAATAAAAATGTGTAATAAATAATACTATAATACAGATATTAGCAAGCGTTTATTGATAATAAGACATCTGTATCAATTCTATAACATTTTTAAAATAATACATAGGTTGTAAAATAAATTATACTTCTAATTTCTTAATTATTATAAATATAAAAAAAGTTAAAACTAGATTTGTCTTATTAAAATATATTTAATTAATTACATTAAAAAGAATTTCATATCTTAATTAATTATAATATTAAGTCTCTAAAGAAAGCAACATCTGATTATCTTGAATTATCATAGTTTTAAAATATTTTTTTTTTTAAATTGTTAAAAATTAATTCGTTTGCTTTCAATGCAAATAAACTCGTCAATATAATCTGTTAATACATCAAATATAAGTTTTTTCGTTTTATTAATCGTTTGTCTCATTTCAGAAAAATGAGATGCAAAATCATAATTGCTTTATTTTCATCAAAATATTCATAATTGGTTTGGCAAATATAACTATGATAAGTTTTATTGTGTATGGTAATTTTTTTACTTTGAAAAGGACTTTACTAGTGCTCCTACCGGGTCATGTCGGGTCGGGTTTTGAAGATATAACCGACCCGATCTAAGTGAAAAAAATCGAGACCCTAAACCCGACCCGAGTATGGCTTGACCCGATATCCCGGGTCTAAACCCGAATTTTTAAGGAAAAAATTACAATTATTATAACTAATTAGTAATCGTTCAATAACTCGGGTCAATCGGGTCGGGTCATGCGGGTCATTGGGTTATAAAAATTATTAAACTCGACTCGAGCTTTTAAGTCGGGTCGGGTCGCATAACCCGGGTTAACTCGTACCGATCGGAGCACTAGACTTTACATAATTGGTGATTATGAATATCTTGATTTTTACAACTTAACAAGTAATATGTTGAATAAATTTTTTTTGTGAATAAATTATCAGTCTTCACTTTGTAAGTAAAACAACTCATTTTGCTTTAAATTACATCTAATTTACTTATTTATATATTTAAACGATTTTTAATAGAAATATATCAAAGGATGAATATATAATATAATACAATAATAATACTGTCATTAACTTTATGTACTGTATGTTATAAATTATAGTGCACGCATAAAAGTATTTTATAGTTATTAATTTATTATTTTTTTTTTACATTCGCAATTCTCTAAATTGTTTTATAATAAAATATTTCGTAAATAAAAACATTATACTGTAAAAGTTTTTTTGTCGTAAATCGGTTAGTTGTTCTTTCATTTAATTGATTATTAAATTTTTAAATGACGAAATTATTGATAATTAGTGGCATGGGAATATATATTGTAATTATTTATGAATTGTCATCCTAAACAGGACAATGCAATGAAGTTTTCTGGTTTAACCATTTTTAAAATTCTTATCTTTTAAAAAAAAATTTATCATTTAACTTTATACCATTCTTCTATTATTATAAGTCTATGATAGTTAATAGATGTATTGCGAAGTCGTTTTATTTTAAAATATTAAAACGTTAATATCTAACGAAAACTTATAAATATTGGAGGTAAGCTAACGACATCGGGACTGTTAGAGGTTTGGAAGATCTTGTACAAGAAAATGATTACGATGATGATATTGATAGCAATAGTGAGCATCCATAATTTTATTAACAATTAAAATAAATATCTGGAAAAGGTTTTCCATTAAAAATATTGACATTTTTAAGCCTAGTTCTCATCTTTCAATTTTTTTGAATTTATCATTATACTTTTTTTCTAAAAGATTGATGGCATCATTTAAAAGTAACGATACTATTAATGAAAATTAAAATTAATTTAATATTAAATTGCATTAGAAGGATTGGATAATAAATTTACAATAATTATTACATATTTTAAGATCAAAAAACTTATTCGATGCAATAAAAAAAAAAATAATTTGTTTCATTCTTTTTCATTGATTCGCACCATTCAGTTTGTAATAAAAATTTCCTTTTCATAAATTATTGTCATTAATGCTAAATTCCATCTTTTTTAGTCTGGAGTGTAACGAAGGATTATATTTTTACGCAAGATGGTACAACGATAATTGCTAATTGGTTCTCACTATTACACAATAATTCAAGTTGCCTTGCTCCAGATTTAACGTTAAACAACGATACCTGTTCCCAAGTCAATCTATTGTTTATAGTTTATACTATTCATAGATGTTATTTCTTTATGGTATATAATTACAAGTTTCGAATATTCTGAAAATAATCAAAAATTCTTATCATCCTAATTTTTCCGTAATCGTATTTTGTAATTTCCAATAAGATTTCCGAATGTTCTTTTTTAGGTAATTTTATTCAATCTATGATGCAGAAAAAATACGCTATGTGAATGAAATAAACAAACAAAAAAAAAGTTTTATTGTTATTTTTTATTTTCTTTGTTTTTGTTTATTATTTAATTATTTTTTTTTTTTTTTTTTTTTTTACAATGAAGGATAACAAAAAAAGAATTCATTTGTTTTTGATTTTTAATAAGTATAAAAATGGATGTTTGTACTCGTATCTCGGTATGTAAATCCCGAATTAAAAAAAAAATTTTTTTTTTTTTTTTAATGAATTGAAATCTTATTGATGGGTAAAAAAAAAAAAAACATTTTTTAAAAAAAATCTTTTAATAGACTAAATACCCAATATGTTTTACGTCTTATTTAGAAATAAGCTTATATTTATTATAACGCTTGTTATAATAATTGTAATACTTATTACCGTTAATTTTGCCTTTCCGACTTACAAATCTAATAATTCAATTGATAACATTCTTCAAAAACGACAAGGACCAGGAGGACCAGGCGATACAAAAGCACCAGGCGATCCAGGTGGAGCCAAAGATCCAGGTGGAACAAATGCACCAGGCGATCCAGGTGGAGCCAAAGCTCCAGGTGGAACAAATGCACCAGGTGGAGCGAATGATGCAGGTGGTCCAAATGATGCAAAAACGAAAACAAAAAAAGCACCACCAAAAGCACCAGCGCCTGGAGAACCAGCAGCACCGAAAGCGCCACCAAAAGGCGGAGAACCTGGACCGCCTCCTCCACCTGGAGGAGGAAAGGAACCACCGCCACCATCTCCACCTGGAGGAGGGGGAAAAGAACCACCGCCTTCACCACCACCACCTGGAGGGGGAAAAGAACCAGGGCCACCTGGAGGAGCACCTGCACCTGGAGCACCACCACCTCCACCTGGAGGACCACCTGGAGGAGGAAAAGAACCAGGGCCACCTGGAGGGGGAGGGCCACCTGGAGGAGCACCTGCACCAGGAGCACCCGGCGGAGGAGGAAAAGGAGCACCTGGACCAGGAGCACCTGGAGGAGGGGGAAAAGAACCACCGCCTTCACCACCACCACCTGGAGGGGGAAAAGAACCAGGGCCACCTGGAGGAGCACCTGCACCTGGGGCACCACCACCTCCACCTGGAGGACCGCCTGGAGGAGGAAAAGAACCAGGGCCACCTGGAGGGGGAGGGCCACCTGGAGGAGCACCTGCACCAGGAGCACCCGGCGGAGGAGGAAAAGGAGCACCTGGACCAGGAGCACCTGGAGGAGGGGGAGGGTCACCTGGAGGAGCACCTGCACCAGGAGCACCCGGCGGAGGAGGAAAAGGAGGACCTGGACCTGGAGGAGGAACAGGAGCACCGCCTGCAGGAGGAGCACCCGGTGGAGGAGGAGCACCGCCTGCAGGAGGAGCACCACCACCACCACCCGCGGGAGGAGCACCGCCTGCAGGAGGAGCACCTGCACCACCTGCACAGCCTCAACCTCAACCACAACCACAACCTCATCCTCAACCACAACCACAACCACAACCTCAACCTCAACCTCACCCTCAACCACAACCACAACCACAACCACAACCTCACCCTCAACCACAACCACAACCACAACCACAACCACAACCTCACCCTCAACCACAACCACAACCACAACCTCAACCACAACCTCACCCTCAACCACAACCACAACCACAACCACAACCACAACCTCACCCTCAACCACAACCACAACCACAACCACAACCTCAACCACAACAACCTCAACCTCAACCACAACCTCAACCTGCACCAGGCGCACCAGGCGGCGATAATGCACCATCACCATCACAACCTGATCTTGGAGGTTGGATTTATAACAATGCAAATTCAACAAGTCATTGTAAAGATAATTCTTTTAAAAGGGACTTACCTGATGGTAACTGTGGAACTTGGAATAAATCCTAATAACGGTTAAACGATGTGCAGCAATACAAAAAGTTTATTTAATAACCATTTTTTTGGCCAGAAACATTATTATTATTTCTATTTTTGTGATTTGCATCAATGTATTTTTAAACATTAAATATTAAATTATAAAAAAAAAAATGTTAGTATTACAACAATAATTTTTAGTCCTTCATTTGACATAAGATATGGTTCTTGCATAAAAAAAGTGGCTAATCAGGATAATTTGTATTTTTTTATTCAATTTGTACATTTATTTTAATCTTTGAATGAAAATAAATTTATTTGTATATTACGTAATATACCCTATATAAACGTAAAAAAATTTAATATACCAAAAGAGACCTAAATAAACATTATTTTGAAACAGTTTTTAGATTTTCTTTTCGGGCCGCGAAATGGTTTAATGATAATGTAAAAACTACTTAGAGTCGAGTAAAAACATAAATCGAAATAAACACAATCACAAATAATATCTTCTTACACTCACAAAACAATTCATACTTCTACAAACCATTATATAAAAAAGTATTTAATACAAATTTTACGTGGTCGCAACTAACAGGGACATCCTTATATTATCACGTTGTTGCCGATCATTTTACCGATCATTTACTCATTCATTCAATATTATCATAAAATTTTTTTTGTTTATTTTGCAAATTCTACTATAAATAATTTTTTATTTCTCAAAATGATCGAATTAGCAAATAATTGGCATGTAATTAGTATATATATTAATTATTGAAAATTAAAATTTCTTATTATTATTTTTGCCACTAATTCTTAACACTTAAGTAAGTAGCATATTTTGAAAGTTTCAAGTTTGGCCCGAAGCTTCAAAGTCAAATTAGCAGATGATCGGCATATACGAATTATTGGGCTAAAGCTAACTTTGGATCCAATTGTTGATAACTCTAGTTATTGGATTAAACAACTAAATATAATTTTTAGAACATTGGATGAGACCTCAAAGTTAATGTGATATGTTAACTAGGGTTAGTAATTAAGTCACATGGAATTAAAGTCATATGACATCATTTCTATTATAACATGTTATTTGTACACAAACTTTTATTTGTAAATATCGATATGATAATCTAAATATTTTTGTTTGTAAATCAGATGTATTGTGATTGCGATTATCAAGATCTTCTGTTTATCTATTTTTCAAAAATACAATATACACGATATGCTGTGTAAGTTTTTTTAAAAAAATTTACCACGTTACGACATTTAAAAATAGAATATTTATATTAAATAACATTGAAAAAACTATCTACAGTGTAGTATTTCTTAACCTTTTTTGCTTCATTGGTGAAGTTATTATCACTTATCTTTATCATCATCTATGGATTCTTCATCAGCAAATTCGCCTTCTTCACTATTCTGTTTTTGGCATTCTATGATTATTTTATATAATTTACCAATAACATTCAAGACGATCATCGCGCTACTTGTTACAAGATTTAAAAATGGAATAATATTATAAGATATAATGTGTGTGATATAATAAACCTGTATGTAAATTTTGTTTTAAAAAAAAAAAAAAAAAAAATTATCAAAATTAATCATGAAATTGAAATAATGATAATAATAATAAGTTACCTGAATGTAAAATTGAGGGATATCTTTAATAATGAAATTAGTTACACCAAACCAAAATATTAATGATTCCGTTTTCTTCTTAAAATTTGCCGAGAATATTTCGAATACATTTGAAGATAAAATATTTAACACTTCAACATTTGTCGCTGAAAATAGTGTAAATACTGAAGCAATAATTGCATTTTCTTTAAGCCACTCCCTAAATTTGTCATGCTTAAAGTTTTCGTATATTATTAGCGATAATGCCGATATTAAATTAAAGACTGATACGAATGCGAAAATCACTAGACTAATGTTTATCAAAAAGAAATATATAATTTAAACATCAATAATTAATTTATTATGTTATATACAACAGATATTAATTTACAAACCTTGGAATGAAAAGTATTGTAATATCATAACCATTTTTGTATATGAATAATCCATCTAATACAAAATCCATTATAGATAATCCAACTTTCAATACGATCATATATGATCCCTGATAATAAAAAAAAAAAAATAATAAAATATCATTAACTATTTTAATTAAAACACAAATATAAATTACCTTTTTATTCTTGTTATCCTCGTTCCTTTCCCCTTTTCTTCTAGCCCATAAATACACTAAAAGGATTATGAAAAAAACAACAATAGCAGCTAATATTGTTTCCTTATTATCCAGTATGAGTTCTTTGATACCGACTAATAAAATAATAAAAATTATACGTTATATTAATAAATTTAAATTTAATAAATAATAAATAATAATATACCATTCAGTTTATATCCATAAGATTGATCTAATAGTGAAGTATACGGATAGTTAGATATTTTGGTGAATGGTTTATTTAAAATCATAGTATTTAAATCGTTATGTAAATTATAAGTGTTTCTTTTAGATAAGTTTTTTGTAGGTTCGATTTGTAAAGGAATAATTAATTGCCCTAATGGAGTTGAAGTGTCAACTTGTTGACGATCTTCGATTTTTAATCTATCAAGATCAACAGGAAGAATTAACGAAATTTCTTGAAGTAATTGATTAACGAATGTTTTTTTATCTTTATTAAAAAGTGCTGTTCCTTCGGGCGTTAATCTAATTGATCCAGAAAAATAATCTAAAATAAATTTAAATAAATTTTTTAAATAAATTTTTTTTTTTTTTTGAATAATTTAATTCACGAAGATAATATTTACCTGCATAAGGATCTTCTTCTGTAGAATCTATAGTATATATTTTAAGAAAATTAGAATTATTGGATAAAGAATTTGAACGATTATATAAAATAATAGATACTTGTAAAGAGTATCCACGATGTATGTTGAAGCCTATCTATAGGTTCATTAGTCTCCTTGTGCATTACAAAATTTGGATCAATGGACACATGATATTCAACATTTCGTTCATTGAAGGTACTTGATAATAAATTTAAAGAAACTATCATGTCATTATCTATTGAGAAAAATTCTGATGCTTGACCGGAAGTTGTTTGACGCATAAGAACATTTGTCCCGTCAACTTTATAGATGGTGATGTTTCGAACTGATAATGAAATTGGAACTTCATATGTAATTATAAGATTATTTCTTCCCAGAGAGATGTTTGCCCCATATTGTGGCTCGATTGTACTAATCTTTGCTGGTTTTAAAGTAAGTGCAGTATCTATATATAATAAATATACATAAATAAATGGTTAAATGAATAATTAAATATTTTTATAACTAATTTATTACGTATACAGTAAATAAAATTTTCACCATCAAAGAGAATAAATCTTGGAACATCCGTTGAAACGATTGTTAAATCCGTTGGCGTAATTTTCCAAATTGATTCGAACCTCATATAAATAAAATTATAAATAGAAATACATGGAGATTGAATTATAAAATTTTGAGGTATGTCCCAAGTTGAATAATATATGTCATTAGGATCAAAAATATCTCCACCAAGTAAACAACCATTTTGTGCGCTATTTTTATACATTAATAAATAACCTCCATAAGTTAAAGGATATTTAATCACCACATCAGCTTTTTCGTAATTTCCTGATAATTGTACGATCCTAGTAACAGAACCAGACGAAAGAAATGAAACATCCAATACCAAATTGTGACCAAAGTATTCATTATTAAGTGGATTAGTTGAGGTTATTTTTCTTAACTGAATAATACATTGATATCCTATACCCAAATTATCTACTGAACACATTGCAAAAGTCATGAATATATTTGGAATGGATGTTTGATAAATAATAAATGGTTCTGTAAAATCGTTGATTTCAGGTTTGTAAAAATTAACATAGACATATAAAGTTGGTTGTAGTTCTCCATTAATAACTTGTGAAGTATAATTTTTTGAATAAATATATCCAAGTCCGCTATCAACAGTTTGGAATGAAAATAAAGGATTGTCATATTGAAGATCTAGATTTTTACGAGTTACATTTCCACTTTCTCCACTTTGAAGTCTTCCAGTAATTGGTCTAAGATTTAGAATAAAAATTTAAGTTATATAAATTTCATTAATTGATTAAAATAAATGAATTAATTGTTCATTAAACTTACGTTAATCTAAATTTTTGCCACTCTAAAATATTAGGATCATGAATATCAGCTAATTTCATATAATAAAATGTATCGTAAGAATCAAAAATAAATTTAAATGTTCCTAATCGTCCAATTATATGACCGTCATAATAATTATTGTAACCGAGCCAATTTTCGCTGTCGTACAAAAATAAACCATGTTAGACGAAAAAAAATTATTTATAAGTTATTTATAAAAGGTAGGATAAGAATAATTCTTACCCTAATATATTTCCATCTAAATCCACCTCGACAATAAATCTTCCAAATGGTAGATTATAATCGGTATCAGATATATTATAGTAAAGTATGTAAATCAAATTATTCCTACCCAAATCAGTTATTATAATATAATCAGGCGATAATACATCACCATCATCTAGTCGACAAAAATTAAACTTTGGAACCGAAAAGTTTTGAACAATAAGAGGTGATATTGTTCCATTTTCATGTAAAAGTCTTATATGTAAATCTGGTTCATTACATCTTTCATTATTAAGTGGACGATAAAATCGGAGCAATCTACTTCCATCTTTGAGCATAAAATATCCCATTGGTGAGATATAAGCATCTCCTTCGGAATGACTATAAGTATTTACTGTGTAAGCGCTTGCATAAGTTGTCACAAAAATTGTCAGTGCGCTAATGAAAATTATAAATAAACTCCGAAGGTTTTCATTTGAATTCAGTTTCATTTTAATTAATCTTTCCGGTAAGGAAAAAAAAAAAAAGGATTTGTTGCGAGGAAAAAAAATCAGTTCGATGTTATATAATAAATTACTACAATAACATGAAAATCGAGATTCAAAATGATTTCCCGAGCGGAGAATACAATTTTTTTTAAGGAAATCATTTAATATTGCCTAATTTGTAATTCATTTGAGAAAAAAAAATCAATTGAATCAATTTGCCAAATTTAATTCCATTAGATTTTGAACACAATTATTTATGGTTTTCCCACATACGATCGTACAACATACTCGGACAGGAACGGATCTTTATTGAAAATTTGTTTTTTTCCCAGCATATTTTTCCGAATTCAAAAAATTAAAAATTTTTTATTTACGATATAGCTTTTTGTGATGGCCTCTAAAGCCGATCATTTGTTAGTTACTAGTATATATCCCGTACATTTCAAATTTCGTACAAATGTTATGGCAAACCGTTCTATGTCAAAAGTCTGCTGATTTTCAACAGACCCCCTGTGATTTTTAGCAGGGAGTCTGCTGTTTTACAGCACACCCCCTGCTGTTTTCTGCAGGTGTCCCGTTATTTTACAGCAGCAGGTGATGGGTTGTACAAACAAACTGCCTTTTGCAATAGTTTTACCAACCGGTTGGAAAATTATAACTAAATTTAGTAGTTCATGAATAAATTTGGAAATTTTTACGGATCTTTTGATTGTAGGATAAAAATTCAATTTTATCACAAAAAACAGTGAACAAACTTCATTTAAAAATTAATGTTAGATAAACAAATTTTTATAAATTTAAATTCAAGACATTTCATAAAATATTGAAATAGTGTTAAATTTAGTTAGCAGAAAATAAATGTCATTGTACAATTAGTAGATTCTCTTTTAATTTTAGAAAAATCATGTCACATAATGCAACATGAATTCATTTTTCTTAAGAATTTACTAATTGTATATTTATTTTCTGCTTATAATTAAATTTAATAATATTTCTATGCTTATAAAATGGCTTTTAAATTTAATTTATTTGCCTAGAATTAATTTTAAGTAAAGTTCAATATTTTTGTGATAAAATTGAATTTTTATCCTACAAACCAGAAAGTCTGCAAAAATTTCCAAATTTATCCATAAATTACTAAATTTAGTTATAATTTTCCAACCGGTTGGTAAAACTATTGCAAAAGGCAGTTTTGTGCTGATCTGTTTGTACAACACATCACCTGCTACAATAACAGCAGGGGACCTGCTGTAAAACAGCAGAGGCACCTGCAGAAAACAGCGGGGGGTGTGCTGTAAAACAGCAGACTCCCTGCTAAAAATCACAGGGGGCCTGTTGAAAATCAGCAGACTTTTGACATAGAACGGTTTTCCATAAAATGTAGTGCGAGTTCTAATATAATGCGTCTAATTAAATTTCATAATCGTTAACAAAGGACGTTGTTACTTCAATACACAATATAATTGTAAAGCAAATAATTTTATTACTGTTGCTTTCACATGTCCATACTGCTAATTAAAAGTAATTATAAGAATGATTTTGGAGTATACAAAAGGATTGCACGATACAATTGGCATATGGATAATTTTTTATTTATTCTACTTTAGTTTATTTTACTTAAGAATAGGAGTCGAACAGCAGTACATTGGGAAAAAAGAAAAAAGAAATCTAAACTAGCTAAATGTAGTGCATTATACGTAACGTTTAATAACCTGAACTGGAGAACCCACCCTTCGATTAAAATGAAATTTCCTAAGAGAAACGAAGTCGCTAGAATAGTAGTAAAAGGATTGGAAAATCAAAAGTAAATTAGAAGAACAAGAAATTACAACCACCCATAGTGTCCTTTCACCCGTAGGTGCCGTGCATAAATACTGGTAGACAAGGAATGATACAATAAAATATGTTTGAAAGATAAACTTCTGATCGTTGACGATTGTACACGTGAATAAAACCACGTGTTACGAGGTTGATCGTCTGTTAGTAATGGTAACATTCCGAGGTCTCTTATGGTACGTCGTAAGAATACGTGCAATGTCTACGGCTTGGTGAACTAAACGTGAAGATCTAGGAAGAGGTTTTTTAATACAGGCTTTTATTTGCTTGTTCTTCCTGAGCTTTCTTTATATTTACTACTAGTATTTGCGCATGATTATTTTTTTTATCAAAAATGATTTTGCGGTTTTATGGATATGAAATTGTTGCTCTTAAGCTAAATATTGTCGTTCCCGATTAGAGTTACCAAAGTTCGTTTAAGACTGACAAGTTAATTTCAGTTTTGTATAAACTGATCGTTAATTGTAAATATTTAACATATCCAAAAAAATGACCTTTTGCTATTGAGAATACGTTTTAAATTATGATTTTTTATTTATATGTACAGTCAAAGCTCGTTGTAGTGAAGTTCGTTATAGTGAACACTAAGTAAACTTTTATTATAGTGAATTTATTTATTCTCCACAATTCGTTTTAAATTTCATTCGATAAAATAAACTATTATTAAAATCTCTTCATTGTAAACAAAAATAGACTAGGGCCGATTGTTCACTATAATGAGCTTTGGCTGTTTAATATTCTCATTTTTATTTTAGATCTTAAAGACACAGAACGCTTGTAACAAATTGCCTACGCCTATTTTTAAAATTAATATCAGGCTCGACCTGTTACTACGTGATTATCTAACAGATAAAAAAATCTAAAAACCCGCATTGTTCTTTCATCACGCAGTGATGTTGCGCTTAAATACTATCAGGCGCAGAATGATGCTTTGAACCAAAAAATAAGTTGTGTTAAAAGATTAGTACGAACACGTTTAGCGGAATTCTCTTCGGAATCATCATCATCGAATTTTTCGGCGAGGTACCACTAGGTTTAACGATCCATAAGGTAAATGAAAAATCAAGGGAATTATCTTCATGATAACCGTTTCTTTTGCTCAGGTCCAGGGTTAATATGGCGTAAAAATACGTCTGGTTGCATAAGATGAGCAAATTGATCATTCGACATCCAAAACTGGTGTTAAGTTGTTTGTGTGTCATATCTTTGCGGTGGTGGAGGTATAATAAGCGATTGTTCATACTTCCGTCTATCATCAGCGGATAGTGATTTATCATCAATTGCCACTCGATCATCAAGTGGTAAAGAAGGTTCCTTTTAGTGTTATGCAGAACAAGTGTATTAGTTTAATATAATTTTTCGTAATAAATAAATTAATCGCGAACTTACATTTTTACATTGTACTTTTAAAGTACTTTGTATTTTTGTTAGTAAAAACGCACATCTACATTATTGTTCCGATATCTTTATCGAATTTTGTTTCTATAATGATTTATCACAGTATTAAAGTGAACTGAATAAAATCTATTGAACCAGCTAAATTACTTATTCTTATATGATTTGGAATACTTTACATTCTTCTACAGTAAATACTATCGTTTTTTCTAATAAGAAATTTTTACACAATAATTACAATAAATGATAAGTACCATAAAATAAGATTGAACCGTAATAAGCATTTACGAGATTTATTATCGTAAAATCTTAAATTTTCCTCGTCTACGTATGATTTTTAAAATAGTATGTACTATTCACATTCATATATATATTGATTACTATATAATACTGTATTATAGAATTTATTTTTATCACTATGCATATTAAATTAAAGAACAAATAATATTGCTTTCAACCCAATGTTTCTTTAAAAAACAGTAAAGAAGATTAATTTATTAAATTAAATCAGGTTCAACATCTGAAAAGAATTATTTCTAATAACAATGAAAAATTTTTATTTTGTAGTTTTAAAGATTTTTTTGCGTTATAAATATGCACATTAATATTGATCCTTCAATATATAAATAACTTGATGATAATATAATTATTATTTACTGTACACGTTTTGTTCTTTTTCAGCTTTGATAATTATATATAGTATTATTTTATTTTTTAATATAATTTCTTGTAAGAAAAAATAAAAACTAATTTATTAATATTAATCTTATCATCGTAAAATTGTATTTAAGGATGTAAAATATTCTTTTTTCAAATATAAAGTAATTTTTTCTGTTTGAAAAGCATACTTGTTATATTTTTCTTTGTTATAAACATTAAAGTATTTTTCTTTTGTTTATAAGCTAGTATTTTAGCAACTAAATTTATAAATCGTACTATATTGGTTTACTACTGTATATCCTGTTCGAAAAGCAGAAGAAGGGATAATTAAGGAAATACCACGGAGGGTTCAAGTAGTAGTTTTAATTTAAAATGGTTATCTTCAAAGAACGAAGAAGGGGGAGAGATTTATACATGGTTTGGAATCGAATAACGAAAACTGGGAAAGAAAAATTAAAGTGCAGAGTGAAAAGTATTAGTGATGGTAGGTAGAGGCATGAATTAATTTTTCTGATTGTTATACATGCCAGTTAAGTTACTATCAGGGTAATTAAGAAGGAGGGAAGTAAGCAATAGTGAATTTTGCTCCGAATAATCGTATTTGACAAAAGAGTATCAGGAAAGATTTACTAATAATTTAAATTTTTTTTTAATTATTTGATCAAGCGGTTATTTTTATTAACAATTGTCAATAAACACCAGAAGAAATATCAAACCGTAAGGGTGCGAATTATTCTGTCATCGTTTACTATCACCAGTTTTGGTCAAGGCCTATAGCAATTCAAACTTAGTGACATTAATAATTAAATGTTCTCTTATTGAAAAATATTTATCAATAATTATTTTATCGTTATCATCATTCACTTTAAACACAATTATTTTTTTTACAGTATTGATGATTTGAAAATTTTACAAGAAGTATTTAGTTAATTGAGTGTTTTGGTATCAATCCATATTCTTCAAATTTTGGATTGTATTTTACATCTGGAGATAATGTGACGACTAGTTGAATCAATTTAAACAAGAAAGATTATAAATACACAATGAACATCAAATAATTTAAGGAAAGAATATTTAATAGCAAACTTATATTGTAGTAATTTATTTATTTTTAAAAATAATAAAAAGAAAATGCATAACAAATTGTATTATTTGATTTTAATAAGAAGAAGAGAAAATATGAAGAAATTTTTACACCATTTTGTTTTAATGAATTCTAAATGATGTTTTTTAATCTTTAAATATTCACTTGCTATTTAATAAATAAGCTTTACAGTACATATTTCATTTTGTTAATGAAATAATGTAAAACATTTTTTTGCATCACAATTTCCTCCAAAACAAACAATTTATTATTTGGCCTTTTATACATATACAATTGCCATTAGTTAGTAGTGGAATATTTATTATATGTTAAAATTTGCCATATATTGTATTTACACTACATCGGGATTCATTTATGTTAAGAGGAAAACAAGAACGTCTCTATCATCGAATATTTTTGTATCATTCCTCATTCCCATCCATATTTATCATCTAATCAGGAATTGTCTTTTCAAATTAAAAAAAAAATTATTGTATGGGCACATTCCCTCACTTTCGGTTGGTAAATTTTACTTACGTTAGATTTGAACACAAGTTTCATGATTTCGCAAAAACGATCGTACAATATACTCGAACAGGCATGTTTTCGAATTCAAAGATTATTTTTCTGTCTAAAGTCGTAATCTTATCATTATCAAGGTCGGGTCTATTGCAAAATCTCGACGATCAGAATCCCATTAATACGTACCCGACGTTAAAATCATAATCCCAAAATTTCAAAATCCAAAAACTTCATCATTCCCGACATCTCGACATTCATTATCCTAACACTACTATCTTTGTAAATTGTAGCTGTTACTTTATATATTATGGTATTTTGATTAAAGATGGATTTATTTTTAATGTCAAGGGCAGATTTTTTTAGAATAATTAAAATTACTAATATTAAAAGTATATGATAATTTAAGTATTAGTTTTTGTGAAAGTAGCATTATTAATTTTTCGAAGTATTAATAGTAAATGGTAATAAAAAAAAAATATTGGTTGTTATAATAATACAGTATATTAATTTTTACGAAATATCATCAAAAAATTAAAACAAAGTCAATAAATATCGGGATAGTGTGTTGCCGAGATAACAAATGTCGGGAGTAATAAAGTTCTTGGATTTTGATATTTCGAGATTATGATTTGTCGGGATTTGAAACGTTGGGCATATACTATTATTACAAGAAGAATCTGATCTTCGGGATTTTGAATGGTTCCCGTTAACAGTTAAAGGTTACTGTTATTTCAACACGTCAATGTATACAATATTACACTTTGATAACTGGTATTAACACTACTGCTACTATTCGCATAACTTTAAGAAACAATTTTGGGATAATATATATAAAAGGGTTGCATGATACAATTGACGCTTGGCTATTTTTATTCATTTTATTTACGAGAAATCAATATACAAAAACAGTACATTAGGAGAAAAGAATCTAGACCGGAAAATGAAGCAAAAAAATAAAAGAGCAAGAAACTATAAGAATATTTAAAACTTTCCGTATTGTTTTTTTTTCATCCGCGTAAACACTAATAGGCGAGGAAACAATAGAAGGTAAAATTTGGTTATGGTACACGTGAATAAAATCACATGGTTACAAGGTTTTTTCGATAACGGTCTTTTTCGAGATCGTAGTGAGGATTAATGGGGTAAATTAGATCTAGATCTATATTCCATAGTATGTAAATTATCGATAACAACGGTGATGTTATCGTCACCTTCTGGAGAAGCAGAGTTTCTTATTGGGGTACTTACGTCGTAAGAATACGCAAGCACGATTGAGAAAAGCAATGTCTTCATCACTTATTTCCATTTTTATATCGTGAATAACAGGCACAATGTCCACGCTTTAATACTTGCTTGTTGTTTTTGAACTTTCTTCATATTTTCTTCTCGTAGTTGCGCATGATATTTTTATTTTATTTACTGTATGTATTTAATATTTCTTGTTATAAACTAGAACGTTATATGATATATGCATGATATTTTTATCAAAACAAAGATTATCAGGACAATACACCGTCAGGATTGAGAGTTTCTCGATAATAAATATAAAAAGGAAAATTTTTATCAATGCATTAACTTTAATTACTACTTGAGGCTCAAATAATTCAATATAATTTAATAACATTTAAGAAATAATAAAATGTTTGTTTTACATAGTAAGAAAAAAATAATTTATCGAGTCCCTTCATTAATTACAAGGACGTCAATTCCTTGGTTTGATTTTAACCAATAATTCATTACAAACAGTTGCACCGCCACTTTCAACATTTAAAGGAGCATTCATATCTACTAAGTCAATTTCATATTTTCTATATAATAAAGCCATTAAACAAGCTAATTCAACCATTGCTAGCTTTCTTCCTGGACATATTCTTAATCCTCCACCAAACATGAGAAATGAAAGTTTCTTTGGCTCAGAACCTTCACTCAACCATCTATCAGGATTAAATTTATCAGGCTCTTCATAATAGTCTTCCTTATAATGTATGCCATTAGCATTGATTCGAAACAATGTATTGACTGGCCATTTATATCCTGCTATTTCATCAGGTTTAGCAGTATTTCTTATCAACGTAGGTACAACCGTGAAAACGCGAGAGACCTCTTTTATAATTGCTTCACAATATCTTAATTTTTGAAAATCATCTTCAGTGATTGGACGTGTTTTATCACCTTGGAATATTCCATCAATTTCTTCTACCATTTTCTTTTTCACGTCCGGATAATGAGCAAGATAATATACAATGTACGAAATCGTATTTGCAGTCTATATTAAAGAAAAACATGGATTGATTAATATGGTTTCAAGTAGATTGATATTCTCTTGAAAACTTTACTTACTGTATCAGTTCCACCAAGAAATCCGTCAAAAATAATACCACAAATTTCAGAATCAGTCATAGGCCTATCCATGGCTTCACCACCAACAGTTTTGGTATAATTAAAATCACGAGGTGTATTTGCAGTAATTATTGATGTCAACATATCATTTGGTAAAGATTTATCCAATGGTGTATTTTCAATTTCATTTCTACGTTTTTTAACAATTTCAACAAGTCTGTTATTAATAAATCTTACGTTTTGAATTAAATCATCTGCTTTAGTCTTAAAAAATGGAACATAATGTCGAAAGAAAGGAGGTACGTATAAAAACATTATAAAACCTAGAAGATATTTACGAAATGCTTTAACCAATTTTATAGAATCATTTACTATTGCTGATGGGTAATCAGCTTTTTCATCGCTGAGAGTATTAAAATAAGCTGCCATAGAATAAGATCTTTCACCGGTTAACAATTTAATAATCACATCATTTGTGTATTGATTAAGCCATGCAATGAAATCTATTTCATTTTTATTTTCTTTGATAATTTCTTCTTTAAGAAACAATTTATTCCAGTAACCTTCTAATTCACCAAAAAGTTGGTTTGTCCAATAAATAGCTTCATTAGTAAATTTTGGTGACAGAACAGCCTGTGTAAAAAATTGACGATTATATTTCCATGTTTTATAATTTCCATTTAATAGTAGTCCTTTCCCTTGAACTCCCAATTCTTCTAGTCCTCTAATATATGGTAATCTCGCTATATGTGGATTTTTTGTCGAAGGTGTTAGAAGTTTATCAGCATATTCTACTCTAGATAAGACTATAAATCTTCCACCCAACTGAACTTCGAATATGTCACCATATTTCTTGTGATTATACTCGTAAAAATTTTTGGCATCCCCTTTAAACTGGAAATAAAATTGAAATAAATTACCAACGAATGGGAATGGGAAAGGGCCAGGCAAAGGATTTTCACGAGTAAAATAATAATAATAATACTGCGCCACATAGATCGTTAACGCGGTACTTAATAATAAAAAGAAATCACTAATTTCAAGGAATGATATAAAAGCCATTGTTATCGTTTTTCTTTTTTCTTTAATTTTTTTTCAATAATTTATTAATCACGTATTTATATTGTGCAAATATTACACGATCATCACTAAATCAATAAAAAAACATTTAACTAAAATTGGGTAGACCCTAAATCAGCCAATATACAATTTTAAATATTATTAAATTTTAACTAAATGAAAGTTATTTGTTTTTCGTAATATTTATAGATTATCATTACACTATTTTTCTTTTTTAGTTATATAAGACACATGATCAAGTAGTGATGGGGTAAATGCTCATTTTGAACGAGTATCATGCACATGATGCACATAAATGTGCATGATGCGCATGTTTTATTGTAGTCGTATAAGTTTTTTATAGGCTTTAGACCTAGTCAGTTCACCAACATGTGCTTATTCAATATACTTCTCCCAATAAAATTTTGCTTATTAGTAAAAAAAAAAAATTATTATTGTTAAATTTACTCCCTGTGAGAAAAAAAATTGATCGCCGTAATTTTTCCATGAAAGGCTCATTTGATGGGATTGCAAATATAATTCAACTTTTCCATAAAGGTCTCATTTTCACGGAATTTTTACGAAAATCACGGATAAAATTATTTACAGGAATTGTATTTATTTATAAGCAATAAGTGATTTGTGAGTATTTATAATAACAGTATGTTTACATATGATTTATTCATCTTCGCTATCACTTTTTTCACTATCTATTCTCGTCTATCTCGTCTAAATAATTTTCCGTTACCATTTTCCACTTGATCATGTTGAATCAGTACGAATAAATGCCCGCCTGACAAAATGCATAATCCAACTTCATTACTCTCGATATTCATTATCCCGATCCTGATATTTATTAATTTTGTTTTAAGTTTACTATAGACATTAATCGTTAAAATTGATATTTTTTTTTTTTTTTTTTTTTTTTTTGTTTATATGTATTTATTATAATAAATAATAGTAATTTTTTTTTTTTTTTATTAATGTTTAATAATTTTGATAACACTTTGCAAAAATTAATGTAATAAGTTACTGTAACAATTAATATTTTTTATTACCATTCATTAATACTTCGCAAATTAATAATGATGCTTTTGCGAAACTAATACTTTTATATAGATTAACTGAACATACTTTTAATATAATAATATTTTGCGAAAATCTGTACTTGGCATTAAAATAAATCCATCTTTAATTAGAACATTATAATACATGAAACTTACAAAGATAGTAATGTAATAATGTAGGGATAATGAAATGTTGGAATAATGAGTCCGGGATAATGAATGTTGGCCAGGATTTTGAAATTTCGGGATTATGATTTATCGGGATTTTGAATGCCGTATAATGGGATTCTGATCATCGGGATTTTGCATGGTTCCCGGATCGGGTAATAGTATTTCAAAGATAATTTATTGAAGAAAATTTTACTAAATTTAATCAATTTTCAATACAAAATGAAAGAAAGATTGGTAAATGACCAGGTCATTTGTCCATTTTGAGATGACCCCTGAATGACCTTCGAATGACCTGGCCAAGTTTACAGAATTATGAATTTATAGTATCACGTGAAAATTTTTATTCATAAATGACCGACCAGTCATTTTAGTTAAACTACCTATCATGCGATTTTCGTGGCATCTGAATTTTGATTTGCTCATCATTGTCGCATGTAACATTTGCCTTAAAAAAAAAAAGAACGAACAGAAATAATTTTCTAAGATGTTATTATAAACAAAATTATTTTATTATTTTCTTATAATAAGCATTTAAAGAATAACTAGAATAAGTTCATTTAACATTAAAAATCATGTTTATTTATCTGTTTAATTTGTTTATTGAATTTCATAAGAAAATAATTTTCAAAATACATTATTGTAAAAAATACCAATTACTCTATTCTTGCTAAAGTCATTTTATGACAATAAAATAATATTCAGATATTTTCATTCCTGCTTAACAACTTTGTTTAATATACCTAGACCTATTTCATTTAACCAAAATCCTTAAATCATGCTATAAAAATAAAAACGAATGTATTTTCTTAAAAAACATCTATATTTTCACAAATATTTAAACACTATTAATAAAACTAATATATAAATATTTCCATACTTGTTAAGTAATTCTCTTCAGTTATTCAAGCCTTGTTTCGTTTAACTTAAATGTTCAAATTTATATGGCAAAATCTCTAAAAAAACGCGTTTATTTGCAAATAAAAATTGGTTATAGCTTTATAATAAGTTTCTACACTCAAGCTTTTCAAAAGTATTTAATTTTTTATTTGTTTAATAGACTTTAAAAAACATTATAATATGATGATAAAAAGGGAGAGACTGGTAATTTTATTGCAATGGTCAACAACAATAGTAAGGCTGATCACGCCCAAAAGTCACGTGATAGTGAAATTTTTATGGGATGCTGGGGAAGATTTTTAGTTATGCTAATCCTCGGATTAATAATTTTTTTATAGTGCTAATCCTCGGATTATTAATTTTTTTTATATGAGTATTCATATCTTTTTTGGTTTAGCTAAATTGGGGAATAATAATAATTAATTATTTATCCTAATTTGGTAGTTAAAGTAACAAATTTATTTGTTAATAATCGGAAAGGAATGTATTGCGTTTGCGTGGGCCTGATTCATTTCATCGACAATCACTTCACCGACAATCATTTCACCGACAGGCGTTTCACCGACTTCACCGACAGGGTTATTTCACCGACGATTGTTTCACCGACAGTCGTTTCGCTGACAGTCATTTTCCTGCTCCAGTAAATTAAAATTCTTTTTATAAAATCTTTTTTTCGTTCATTACAGCTAAGTATAATAATTTTTTTTATAATAAAAAATTTAATATAAGTAGACAGAAAAAAAAACCCTTAAATCATGGATTAATCTTATATTTTCTCATATATACATATATTTTTTTAATTGTTCCCTTCAATTAGTTGTAAATATGAGATTGATATTTCACATTACATATATTCTTTTTGTGTATACACTGTCTTATATATATATATCAACAATAGTTTTGGTTTTGTATAGTTGTATAGGGAAAAAAATTATATTTAATTTTATTGTGATATTTTAAAATTATTTGAGTGTCGGTGAAATGATCCTGTCGGTGAAACGTTTGTCGGCGCAACGTTTGTCGGCGAAATGATTGTCAGTGAAGTGGTTTTCGGTGAACTAAACGCGACCCGTTTACATAATGCTTCAGATTACTAAATTTTTGGAAAATAAATTTTTTTTTTTTTGATTTAGCTAAATTGGAACAAAACACTATACTATTTTACTTATTTAAGTACTGTAGGTTAGCTCATATTTTGTTTCTGTGATCAGATGGTTCTTTTTTCTAATATCACATTATATTGGCTATTAGTTCGCTAATAGCTGCTTAATCATTATTTAAACTGAATTCTTGCTTTTTTTGAACATTGAATAGATATCTTCTAATTCACTTTTCTTCTTACTATCTTGATTTGCTATGTTTATATCAGACTTTATGACTTTTTTATAATTATTAAAACCATTCAAAAAAATGTTTTCATCATTTTTAATTTGATTTCTGATAAAAAGAAAGATTTTAGACAATTATACCTTTTGATTAAAAAGTTCTTAGTAAAGAGTTTTTTTTACTAAATTTGAATAAACAATTATCTAACATAATTAAGTAAAAAAACGTGATGGTAGGTGATTTGCGATATTTGAATTGAAGATAAAGTTAAAAGGAGAAAAGGAATAAATAAGTAAAAAAATCGAAACGTTAATAAAACATGTGGAATAAATTGTTGATTCGCATTCCTAATAATCTCAAATTCCTGAGATTTACAAGATGTATGAGAACTAATAGTTGGATTTTTTGCAATGACAAGTTATTCCAAATCTCAATTTCATCCATCTTAAAATTATCATTTTGAATAAGTAAAATTAAGTTATTTTTTTTATTTGTAAATTATTTTGATTATTCTTATTTAATTAAACCAAAAAAAGATACGACTGATCATGTATTTTATGCGATTAAGTTTAATTTTTTTCAAATAAAAATAAAAAAAAAAAATTGACATGGTTAAAAAAGTATATGCGATGTAAAATTGCATTTTTTTTTGTTTGATAAAAAAAACACCCCTTAATCATTTTTGGCAAATTGTTTATTTTGATGAAAAAAAAATGGATATCAAAAGAAATAAAATGGTTGGAGAGTTGCTTTTCAGATTGATACTTGTTCCTAGCTATATATTTTAGTGTTTATTATAATTCACAATTTTTTTTATATAACGTAATTCTTAGTGTTCAGCAAATGACATGATTTTGGCCTGCATTGTTTTTTCTATTAAATCATGTGATAAGTTATTTATCAACCAATCAAAATCAAATGACCGAACGATATGATCCGGTCACAAGTTGTTCTATATTAACTGACTACAATAATCTGTCTTTTGATATAATAAAAAAAATTCAGAATAGTCTACAATTGTCGTCAAGGTTCAGCTGTTATTGTATAGTAGAAATAGTATTAAAAGACACCGAATACTAGTGCCTTGTCCTGATATGTCTTTACCACAAGTTATAATTATAGTTTATTAATAGCATTCACTGCACTTAAAATATTTTTTTTTTTGATTTAAAATCTTTGATTGAAATATTGATCTGTTCACAATATAAACAACACTATTATATGTAAATTTATGAGTAGAACAAGTTTCTCTTAGGTCAAAAGGCAATTTTTCAGATAATCTTTGAGAAAAAAATGCATCTATAAGCAATACGTTTTTTTTTTTTGATCTTAGGAAATAACATCTGTAACGATAGGAACGATTGTGATTATCTATCAGAGTAACAACACACAGTACCATAGAGTCACATTTTGTTTTTATTGTTGTGTCAAGTAAACTAAACCATGAACACAGTTGTAGTTGACTTGGACTCATCCAACAAAGTCTTAGATGATTATCCTGTCTTTCAAAACACGCGTCCACATAAAAGGTTAAATTCTCTTTTTGTTTCATAAGCTCAAGGTAAATTGAACCTGCATCACTACTTGTACTTTGATACAGAAAGAGAAAAGAGAAAAAATACATCAAAACGATTTCGGATAGCTTAAATAATATTACAAATATTTGGGAATGGATGTACTTATCTAGACATTTGACTTGCAAAACCAGTACGAACACCGCAAGTTACAAAAATTTAATCATTACGCATTTTGGAGTAAACTTACGATAGTGGGATGCAATTATATTGATATTTTCCACAAGCGAATGATTATGTTCATCATTAACTTTTGTGATGTTACTCTGGTCAGTTCATCGATCAGGTAACTATGACTTGGAGACAGGGATGCAATAGATATGTCTCAAGTCCAATCAACATGACATGCTATTCACAAAGGGACAGTTCGTTTATAGGTAAAAGAGTTTATTTATTAATTATATGAACTTGTTATTACAACTTGAATTTTCTCTTTAGTTGAAAAAAGGAGAATTAACGAAGATATTTATACAAAATAAAATATATTTAAAAATATAACAAATAAATCTAATATATTAAATAAAACTAATAAATCAAATAAATAAAATAAATCAATTAAATAAAATAAATCAAATAAACTGATATATCAAATATATCGAAAATATCAAAAATAACAGGCTACGATGGCTTTGCCACAGTCTCATGTGATTACTACGCCAACAGTGATATAAACAAAGTTATTATTTTTTCTGCGATAAGCATTAATATAAAGTTTACAATCACCTAAATGGTGCGTTCTTCATTGATGTGTGCTTCTTTTCGTGATACATATGCTCAGCCCTTTGTACATCACAAGTACGATGTTTCGTCTGGGAAACCATGATCATGTTTATCTTTTTCATGATTGTGGGTAATTGTAAAGCAAAATCTCGTTCTAATCCATGTTTATAAATCCATTTAGTGTACAAATAAATGATAAAAAACGCTTTAGTCTGTGACAATATAACTGAAACTTATTCTTTAGATTTTTGAAACGTAACTATCGTACTTTTTTACTTTTCGCATTTTATATGAAACTAGCCAGTACAATAAGTTGCGTTTGGTTACTTACATGTCCATTTCTGGTTCTACTGGATATAATGTTTCTTGATTTTCAACTTCATTTCCACAAAAAATTTCTTCAGAAGACTGTTCATTATCAGTTAAAAGGTCAAAAGTATCTTCTGAATTTCAATTTCATCAAGTTTGTTAAGTTCGTTATGATCTTTTGAAAGCATTATTAAACGGAAAAGGGATAATAAAATATCCGTTAACAGATAAAAAGACGGAGAAATGGAGAAAAATTATCCGTAAACAAATCAAATACTAACGTGTTTACCGTGATGTCATAATAGTCATATTAATATAATCAATATTATCACGTGGTGTGGTGTTCCGACAACCGTAAATATTTTTTAAGTATTATAACTGTTATACTATGTCCATCCCAGTCACAGTACTCATAAATTTTGGAAGGGTCAGTTGACGCTATACTCAGGGGTGAGAGATGTACGGAATTTATTATTACAAATGAAAGGATTTGAAACTTGTATTTTTCATTAAAGACAGTTTTTGGAATCATTGTCCCTATAAAAAATAAATGTCCGGAAAATGTTATCAAAAATGTCTGGAAAATGTCCGGAATAAATCTGATGTGTCTGAAAAATGTCCACTTTTTTGGTACATGTCTGACACACTTCTGATACTTAAAATTTTGACATGTCCTAACTTTGTCCAGAATTCGTCCAGTATTTGTTCAGTATAAAATTTTGGACAAATTCTGGACAGTTAAACCTGGACAAATTCTGGACATAGTAAAAAAACCAGATAGACAAATTCCGGACATGAAAAAGTTCAGGACAAATTCTGGATACTATTTCCAAAAAAGGATAAATTAATTTTGTAAAAAAATGCAAAAAGCACAAAACTGACATTCAAAACCTTTTCTGTCGTACTAATTAAAATTGCAGAGCAGGCAAAAATACTATATATCTATGATATAAAAATTTTGGGTTAAGGAATAATGATGATCATTTATCCATTGATCATCTTTTGTGGCAAATTTTATGAAAATACATTTCCGGACAATTTCTGGACAATTTCCTAATATCCCGAAAATGCAGTGTTTTCGGAACAGTTTCCGGATACACAGTGTCCAGAATTTCCGGACAATATTTTAGATAATTTTTCTGGACATTTTCTGGACATTATCCAGACACTTATTTTTTATAGGGTGTGTGAATGTTTATCTCTCATCATACCAAATAAGTAATTCTCGTGAAAATCAATGAAACGGTGTTATTTTTATTATTACAAAGGATTTTATTTAATCATTGCTAAAGTTAAAGTTTCGCAAAAATACTTGTATTTTAAGACAATTTTTGGAACTGTGTGACTGTTTACTTCTTAACAGAATATTAATACCCAATAAGTAACTCTGTGAAAAATCAATCAAACGATGTTATTTTAATTGTTACAATGGACTTTTATTTAATCATTGTTAAAGTCAAAGTTTCGCAAAAATACTTGTATTTTAAGTTTGAAATTGTGTGACTATTTACTTCTTATCAGAATAATAATAATACCGAATAAGTAACCCTATGAAAAATCAATCAAATGGCGTTACGTTTATTGTTACAATTGATTTTATTTGATCATTACATCATTACTAAAATTAAAGTTTCGCTACATATTCTTTTAACGACAGTTTATGGTTATATTAATGCGTTCAATGATACAATATGAGATGTGCTTTATAAAGGAATGCTAAGAAATTTGGTGTATTATATAATAGAGGTGTTGGAACAACATTTGAATTTTTTCTATTAAAAAAAAAAAAAAAAATGGAAAGTAATTTATCTCATTCTTCTGAAAGCAACCCTGGAAGATATGACTTTCCTGGAAAAAATTCTGCTACAAGTTATGATTTGCCTAAAAGCAATAATTCTGCTACAAGTTATGATTTACCTAAAAACAATAATTCTGCTACAAGTTATGATTTACCTGCTGGAAGCAATTCTGCTACCAAATATGATTTATCGGGAAATTCTGTTGAAAAAGTATCTCTTTAACAATGCGGCTGAGAAACAGAAAGAGAGGAACAGAAAAGAGGGTAAACTATTTAATTAACTCTGAATAATAATTGATATAGATTTTAATTAAATAATTCGATATTTCTTAGCGTGATAGGGCATAGCAGACTTGACATGAATTTTTACGCGATATATATGAAATATTGTTTACTTTTTGAATATTCAGCATATTAATACATGATCCTTAAATTCTATCATACATATGTCCTATATTAAATTATTATTTGCTAACTTTTATATATATTTTTTTTGATACAAACGTTTGGCGAATTCAAAATCCTACATAATAATTATAAATCAAACCTCCCAAATTAATAAATATTAACTTGATATGCTTATATTCAAATTTTTACTGAAATTGGATGTAACATGAAAAACCTTAGTACTATGCACCATCTGTATAAAATTAAAATTAAATATAACTCTTATAAAAAAAACGCAAATAATTTAACATACTATGAACTAGGCGGATGTTTTTATATTCACTTTAAAGAATAGACCAAGACCTATCCGGCTTATCCAATAAATTAAGAATTACTTTGATTGAATCATTGGCTGATGAATAAATGTGTTCAACACATTTATTTCTAATTTTTGAATTAAAACACCTAACAAATTATCTGACACATTTTTTGCACCGAAATCGAAGATCATATCCTGAAATGCATTAATTTTTTGACAATCATATCTTAAAATGAAAAATTGGGCGTATTTTTAATCTAACCAAAATTCCCAATTTGGATGAAAAAAGTCGCAAATAATTTTATATAATGTTAGTTTAGTATAGTGAAACTAACGTTTTTTGAATTTTTGTTCTGTTAGAAATGGGAATCACTTTCTATTTTTGTTTGAAATTTTTCTCTTTTCGTAAGAATGAAAAATTCGAAAAGACTTTTAAAAATAAAAAATGGAGATCTCCTTCCATTAATGATTTTTTTTTTCATAAGAATGAAGGTTATATTTGAAATTTGAAAATTATCAAAATAAAAATGGAAAATACTTTCCATTTTTGATTTATTTATTTTTTCTCTTTCATAATAATAAGAATGGAATTGTATTTAAATAAAATTCAAAAAGAATATCAAACTACCTATTTTTTTTAATTTAAAACTTTCTTCTCATAAGAATAAAATTGATAAAATAAAATTGAAATCACCTTCTATTTTTATTTATTTTTTTCTCGTCTTAAAAAAATAAAAAAATGAACACTTCCTATTTTTGATTTAAAATTTTTCTCTTTTTGTAAGAATAAAAAAAATTCAAAAAAAATTATCAAAAGTAATAATAAAATATCTTTCACAAGAAAATGGTTGTATCTAAAATTCCAAAAATTTTTTTTTTTTGTAAAAAATAAAATTGACAGTTGCAATTAAATCCCACAACTGGTATTCTGTCTCTTTGTTTTCAACAGATTCGTGTCTTTGTAAAAGATTTACATTAATACTGAAATGTCATATGCATAATATAAAAATCTTCATAAAAATATAATAGCAGCCGCCACTTTCACCTAGTAAGTCAACGAAATAGTTGTTTTGGCTTGGCTTTAATGTTAGAAGTTCTATTAGATTAATTAGATTGTTCATATCACAAAGAAGTTTTATAATAACATATACTACAAGTTTAAATTGTCATGTATTTTCAGCTTCTAGGGTGAACTTTCCCAACATTTTTTGCATTTTTGTAATTAAAGTGAAAGCGGTACATAACTGTTTGATCACAATCACGAATTAAGTTAAATCATGTGATATATGATGATCACAAGTTACGCAGAATTTTTAGACATTTGATTGTTTACAATTCACACAAGCGTTAATTTTTCGATCTTTGATCATTAACTAGCAAATATAAACTCAAAGAGAAATAAATAAATAAATTAATCCAAATAAAAGACAAAGGATAAAGAAACTAATGAAGAAAAAGATAAAGATTCAAGATTTTTAAAATGCTTGTAGTAACTGTTCGCTAAGCGCACTAAGTGAAAGATTGAATCAATTAAAGCAAATTACAAAAAGAATCACTAAGCTCAAAGTAAAAACATATGATAAGATAAAAATGAGCAAATTTCGATAGTACCAATAGGATATCCCTCTTCATTCTGCTCGTATTTGACATTCTCTATAATGACTGGCTTATTATGATAATAACAAGAATAATTAATTTCAGTTCCATTTAATTAAAATCACGTAATGTTTGTTATGACGATAGCTGAAGGGCTTCCAGCTCTCCTTCCAATAATTCTATTTCTTGTTCTTAGAATAATATAACCCATATAGTCCCAGCTGAACGATCATCAAAACACTTGCCAGGTATACTCTTTTTTGGTTATGATCTACTAGAAAACTTTGCTTGCGAATTTTAAATCTTAGTTCTTAGATTTAGGAGTAGGAATAATGAATCCGAATCTTAAATCTAAGGGTATTTCATCCTCCCTCCTTCCTAACGAACGGACGTTTATTATATATAGGTTTTTGTTTGCGCAATTATTTTTTATCAATCATTTTTCGAAGTTAACTTCTTATATTGTATGGTGTCTTGCAAGGTGGCAGAGGAGGATGGTTAGTTATGTTTACCTACTGTCTACTGATATTGTTACAATAAATGGACAATCTCGTAAATCTTCTAGAATTAATTTAACCGGACAATTATCAGTCTTCTTTTTTTTAATTCCTTTGATGACGCGATTTCCAGCTTTATGTAATAGTTCTTTAAGCTTTTAATAAAGAAATTTAAGATTTCAGTATAATGGATAATACACTGAATTACTTACGACATTCATCAGACTATGTACTATTAGGTCATTGCTTTTTCCTGAAATTTTTCGTTAATAACAAATAATTTTTTAAAAAGAGATAAATTAAAATCCACAGATGTGTGAATAATTTTTTAAATGCCAATTCACCCATTTTTTACACTAAGGCATCTTCACAATTTTTTACTATTTGAGTTATACTATAAGAATACTAAATATTCGACATTGAAAATGCTTTCCTCGCTGCAAAACCAGTTAATAATGGACTATATCATCATTCATAGTTGAGTTAGTAGTAGTCATGATTGTTTATTAGATGAAATAATTATTATGGTTAATATATGTGTGTGTGTCTAGCAGTTAAAAAAAGATTAATGATTTCACTGGATCTTAATTTCAAGATTACATTAGCAAAAGCTTTTACCATGGGACGTGTGATTTCTTATCAGTTATGGGAATACCATTTTGCCGCGATTATCTATTTTTCAAGAAAATGGAGTTTGATTGTTTGTTTATTCGCTTGTCACCTACTGTAATTGCTATCATCAGACGCAAGCTTATAGCGGACACGAATAAAGCATTTTGAATAAAAGATGAAGGAATGTTTGACATTAAATGAACCCCACGTTCACGATCTACGCCTTTGCACGTGCAGACGATCTACTGGGAGGTGTCAAAACTATATATGGTCTCATATGACAAATTAATATGATATCAAATTCGGGATTTCGTACTCTTTTATCAGAAAAAAATCCCTTATATTTTAATATTTTTTTTTTTTTTTTTTTTTTCGAATTCTAAAAATGCGAAGAGTGTACATAATAACTTAAAGAATAACATAATAGCTCGCTTTTTCAAAAAAAAAAAAAATTTTTTTTTCTTATGGAAAATTTATCCAAGAGTAAATACTTATTATTATCGAAATTTAAATACTTTTTTTTTATTTGAAAAAGCATTCTATTACATGAAAGATGTAATACTTTTGCAGAATTTTGAAAGAAAATATTGAAAAGAATACAAAAGTTATTAAGATGGGGAATTTTCATCGACATTAATAAGAAACTTATTTATTAAAAAAATAAAAAAAAATAACGATCACAGGAAATAATTTTTACTATAGGACCAGATATAGATATGATTTAATCGCAACGATCTATGCCTTTAAACGTGCGAAACTTGCTACGATCTATGACTTCCACGTGCACCAAACTAAGCTACCCAAATTTCATATACATATAAATACGTTCAACTCTCTATCATTTGAAAAATAGAAAAAAATTTCTTTTCTACCGAAAGCAAAAATTCAACAAAAAAATCAAAATGAAATTCAACCTTTCTTTGTTCACTGTTGCTGTTATTATTGTTTCTTTAGCATTCTCGACAAAAGCACAACATTGTGATAAAGATAGTGATTGTCCTCCTTTTTACGTATGTGGTAAAGGTACGTATCCTAGATATATTATATTAATGGTTTACACTCAATTTTTTATACAATCTAATATATTTTATTTTTAAAGATCATACATGTTGTACTATTGACCCTTATGCTTGTTTTGAATAAAAAATTGCTAATACTTTTTAACAAGTTTATTATGTGATTGTGAAATTTCAGAAATGAAGAAGCGTTCAGAATAAAACAACTTCTTATTTTTTATTCTTCTTATTTTTAATTCCATTTTCATCTATTTTTTTATTTCACCTTCAACCCACTTTTTCTCCCCTTATGTTCTTTTGTTTCGTTCATTCACTTTTTTTCCCCTTTGTTTTCCATAATTCCCTTTTGCTCCACTATATCCCTTTTTATTTATTTTTTTTTTTATTGTTATTGCGTTTTTATATTTAAGTTTTGTTAATTGCAAAATTTTTGATTTTGGATTTATCATCGACATTTTTTTTTTTTTAATAATAAAGCATAAAATAACTTAACAGCAACCGATTTTTAATTTAACTTTAACATTGTCAGAATATCAGTGTCTATAATAAAAATTTTTCTATTTTTACGAAAAATGGCGAAAAGTTAACGCCCTATAAAATTAGCCAATCAAAATTTTATTAAATCAAGTCATCATGGAAACAGAGTCGCCAAGTAATTTTATATATTGTGGTAAAAAAAAATTTTTTATATTAAACTATGTATTTTAATTTTCATAACTGAAATGGGTAGTGAAATAGTAAATTGAGTGTTAAGTGTCGATAAAATGAGTCGGTAATGTGAATCAATGTACAGATTCACGTGATCTCAACTTATCCTTAGACGAATGCACTTATGATAGCGGATAAGATAATCTCCAAGGTTTATAATAATCGTTATTTTTTTTTTTTTCAGTCAAACTTAAATAAACAATCCAAAATTCGTTAATATCGTATAATAATATTACCTATTATCAAAAATGATATCTATTATTTATTAAATACTATAACTTATTATCAGTTTAGAATCTCTCAAGTTAGAATTCTGAAGCGATCGACAAAATACCAAATCCCGAAAGGTAAAACAAGTCCAAAATTCTGAAATACAATATCTCGATAGGCCAAAATCTAGTTAAAATCCCATCTAATACATTAAAAATAAATTGATTTAATTAATAATATTATATTACAATCTTATAATTGCTATTATAACTAAAGAATAGCAAACACAGGTTGCTATCGGACAAATTTCATATACTACCTGATAGCCCTATTATACATTTTTTAGTCTGGAGTGAAGCGAAGGACTATATATGTTTATTCGATGGTCACACAAAGTGTCCGTCTGTCCGCCCGCTTGAAAGTTGAGTCGATCCATGATTAGGGTTCTTAATCGAGTCGAGTATGATCGATCAAATTCGCCTAAATTGATTGATTATTTTACCCATGTTAATCGATCATAGTATTATGATGCAATATTTGTATGTTATTGTACGAGTGTGAAATAATAATAGTAGTATAATGCCCATACAATAACAATATTATTATCCGAACCAAAATGACTATTAATGATTAAATTTTTCAATTCATAATATATTAGACATGATGTATAGTATGAAATAGGGTATTTAATTGACGAAAAAAGTCTAAATCGATGATTTGATCGATCACGCAAACACAAAAATTGATTTACCATAATTGAACACATGCAATCGATTTCTTGATTGATTTTATAGCTCAAATCAAACAAAAAAAGGACAATCGACTTAAAATTGATCGATTATTGATTGATTCTATAAATTTTATTAAATTTTATTAAATTTTATTTCTAAACTTTAAAAAAATTAACTTTAATCTTATCAAATTTATACAAAAGAATCATTTGAACCTGAGCTATTATTTTTAGATTATAAACAGCAATGAACACACACAAAGCAAGAACTCAATTCAGATACAAAGTGTCAGGCCTCCACCTTAATACCACTTTTTCCGATCTTTAACCTATCATAACAAAAATAGGAGTGAATTGACATGATAATATTTGAATATTTATTTACGTTTTTTGTTCTCGTCTGACATTTTCTTTTCTAAATTAATAATTATAGATAAAATGTACAAAAGGTGTCTTTTAATTTCTTTAACTTTATAATGTTTACACAAATATCATATGTTTAAATTTGATAATTCACATAAAAAAAAACTTCTTTTTATATTTATTCATTATATTACATATTATTATAAGGCCCTGTTAGGACTATCATTTTATGCTGTACAAATATTTCATACTATACATCATATCTAATATATCATGAACTGACATTAATAGTTATTTTGGTTCGGATAATAATATTGTATGAGCATTATACTATTGTTATTATTTATTAAGCACACTCGTACAATAACACACAAATATTGCATCATAATACTATGATCGATTAGCATGGGTAAATTGATCAATCAATTTAGGCGAATTTGATCGATCAAATATCAATCAAAGTTAGTTCAATTTTGATCGAGGCTGAAAACTCGTGATCGATTAATTGATTGACTCAATCAATGATCGATCTTACTCAATTCGATTAAGGTCCCTAGTATGAAATATTTGTACAGCATAAAATGATAGTCCTAACAGAGCTGTATAATAATATGTAATATAATGAATAAATATAAGAACAAGTTTTTTTTTATGTGAATTATCAAATTTAAACAGTAAAATATTATAAAGTTAAAGAATTAAAAGGCACCTTTTGTACATTTTATCTATAATTATTAATTTAGAAAAGAATTATATAAATAAAATGTCAGACAAGAACAAAAAAAAACATAAATAAATATTCAAACATTATCATGTCAATTCACTCCTATTTTTGTTATGATAGGTTAAAGATCGTAAAAAGTGGTATTAAGGTGGAGGCCTGACACTTTGTATCTGAATTGAGTTCTTGTTTTGTGTGTGTTCATTGCTGTTTACAATCTAAAAATAATGGCAGGTTCAAATGATTCTTTTGTATAAATTTGATAAGATTAAAGTTAATTTTTTTAAAGTTTAGAAATAAAATTTAATAAAATTTAATAAAATTTATAGAATCAATCAATAATCGATCAATTTTAAGTCGATTGTCCTTTTTTTGTTGAGCTATAAAATCAATCAAGAGATCGATTGCATGTGATCAATTATGTGTTTGCGTGATCGATCAAATCATCGATTGAGACTTTTTTCATCAATTAAATACCCTATATGAGAAGCCTACGGAAAAACACAAAAAATATAAACTAATGAGGAACTTAATATTGAAGACTTAGTTATGAACTATGCTCCCTTCAGGACATATTAGTACAGGTTGAAAAATTATTTTTAATTGATTTCTTTAATCTTAGAAGGTATACTTTATTATCGCACGGCCCTATATAGGATCATGCTGATTTTGTATTACTGACATTTTGTCCTATACTGTCACACGTGTATCACATGACATACAAGGACGCAGTGAATATTTGGCCAAAGATTTGTAAAATTATAAAACAACTTGTGTAAAGTGGTCGGAGAGTGATAGCAATCTAATGATTTGTCAGTAAGATTTAGAATGTATTTATGCAATAATTTAAAATGAAAAGGTTTATTTACAAATTTACAAGTAATATTAAATGTAATATTGATTTAACCTTTATTTGAATTTTAAATAAAGATTCTATATAATACTATATAAATTTCTTCACATGTAAGATCAAAATCCACTTTGGGTATTTAAACTATGTAGAATAGTGTATATAAATTTCATTGGATTTTTTCACACAAGTCTACATAGACGTGAATAGTGACGCTTTAATTGTAAAATAATTTAATTGGTCGAAATATGGATGATTGTTCATTACATTCGTGATCTTGTGACAAATCATCGAATGATCATCAAAATATTCAAACTTCAATTACGTGAATAAAGACGTAATCTCAAAGTTTATCGAGGAAATAATACTTGTATTTTAACGTTTGTCGAAAAAAACAATACTCGTGTTTTAAAGTCCGTCAAGGAAAAAAAATAATACTGTATTTTTAAAGTTTTATCCATTAAAGACGGTTTTTGGAATTGTGTGACGGTTTATACCAAATAAGTAACTCACTCTCATATGAAAAATCGATCAAATGGTGTTTTTTTTTATTGTTATAAAACCTAAAACGGGTTTGACCTTATTTATCAAAGTAGCCGAGAATGAATCATTTAATAATAAGTGTAACTTGAAATAAATTATTTTAGAATAAAATGGTAGTTTTATTTTATTATTTGTAAGTATTAAAAATTGTAATTTGGTTACTACCTTTTTTTTTATATATATATATAATAAAAAGAAACCCCTTTTTTGCGATTTACGTTTAGCGTACAATTAAATAAAGCAGTGTATGGCATAATCTCCTTTAAGCTACCTGTATTTTTTAAGTTTAACGATGAAAAAAAAAATTCAGTCAATACTTTTATTTAAAGTTTTTCCATTAAGGAGAGAGACCATTCAATGCCTAATCAGTGGTCACTGTTTTTTTTTCTCTCTTAGAATAAAATTTCAAATGTTATTTATTATTAAATTAACATGTGAGGATAATATGAATTCCTGAATTAATGGTGTTATATGATTAAGACTACGCTTTTGTTTTCATTAAAAATATTTTATTTTAAATTACTCTCAAAACAAAATATTGATTATTTTTATTATTTACAATAAGATCTATAGCAAAATGATTAAGAATTTAAGGGAAACAAGGTTTCAAATTGCAACGACGTTTTTTGAATATGATCAACAAAGTTCAAACGACACTAAAGTAAGCGGTAATCTTCACTCTATTTATGTAAATTAAATTTTTTTTTTTTTTTTTTGATAGTAACTATACGGTAAATGTATTAATTAAATGATGAAGATACACAAGTTCTATTCTCGTTATGTGTAGAAAAACATTATAAATACCATTCTTTTTTTTTCAAAAAAAAAAAAAAAAATTTAGCAAAATCCTTGACTTTGCTTTGCAAATGGATAAAATGGATAAAATGGATAAACCAAATAAAGTGAACAGATTGAATAAGATGTACGGTAACAAACCGAAAATAATGGATAACGGGAAATTAATGCAAACAAGCATTCTCATCGTTCTCATTGTTCTTGGCATGACGATTTTTGTGGTAAATTAAAAATAAAAAAGAAATTCATACATACACTTTTTTTTTGCAGTCGACTTATGTAATCTATGTTTAACTTATTATTATTTGGACTCAAATAGAAAGATGAATCCATGTGGAACTCATTAAGTTTTATGGTTCGTTGTAAATATCATTACCGATAATTGATTTATTAAGTTAATTAATTCATATATTATTTGAACAGTTTGAAATGCACATTCCCGGTATTAAACACTATGTACTTATTATAAAATACAGTTTATTTCTTTATAATCCTCCGAAACTCTAGTTTTTTGACATACAGTATATGACATATATTCAAATTTAGTTACCTCGTGGACCTCCAAGATCAAAGGATGAAAGTCAGATCGATCGGTTTACTAATAGTACAACTCTTCTTTTTCAGAAAATAAGTTTAGCCGAAATTCCTGGTTAGAAAAAAGTTTTTTTTTTGATGTTTCGTTAAATTATTTGCATGCTCATTCGTTATTTGAGAAAATAGCACCGAGTGAAATTACACAACATGTCGACAACTGTAATAAGCTTGCAGCCCTAATGGAAAGGTGCGGAGCTTACGGGAACAATGGGAAAATAGCTGCAGAACACCTTCGAAGATTCTCCAATTTACTATACGAAGCTGGAGATACTTTACGTGAAATGTTTGCAAAAAGTAAATCGGTTCATTCCACTTTCGAGATCGAGGTCAAATCCATGGTTAAAAAATTCAACAATAATTACAGTATTTTCACAAATCATGATTACTTCGTAATGCGTATATTGAAATTAAAGGAAACAATAACAGGATATAGAGTTATTGTCGATAAGACCATGCAGAAAATCTTAGAGGTTCAGGGAGAACGTGATATAATCATTCAACAACTTTTCGACGCTCAAATAAAGACCGGAAATAAACCGATCGACGAAAATAATAAGATTTTTGATATAACCACTGAAGCTATCAAAGGTGTAAATGTCATGCAAAGATACCTTAGTGACATGGCAGTAGGCTTGAGAGAAATTCGAGGCAAGTTAAAAGATTATGAAATAAACGTTAATAATGTTAAAGTAAATTTAGATGTATCCGAAATGAATTTGACTGAAGAATCACTCCAGTATTTAGAAGCTGCCGTGATGAGTTGGAAAGAAAGTTGGGATAAGTTTCTTAGTAAACAACATAAACCTGTTATTAGTGTTGGTGAAATTTAGATATACATTTAGTTTGTGATTCGTATTCAGTTTTGCTTGTATAAACTTATAGTTGTAAGGATTAAAGGAATAGGTGGTATAGGGTTTTGTCTGCTGCGAGGACATTTCTGATTGAAGCATCTACGCATGAAATGTTTGTCACGCTGCGTCTGGTAATTACCGATCATCTTGTATCGCTCTTTATTTCATTCCTTGATTATTATAAATAGTGTCGTTGAAATATATAATTTCATTAATTTTTAAAGAAAATTATCATGAAACTAGATATTTAAAATAATAAAAAATTGATTACATATGTGAAAATTTTATGTAGTTTTTTTTCTGAGTATTTTATTTTGAAAAGACGCGTGTAGTGGGTTTATTATATTTAATTTCCTAGAATAATCATCTTCAACAATTAAATTGGAATTTGTGTGACTGTTTAACCTTTAGGTAATTTCTGTTTCATGACAATAAATTGATAGTTTGTAATATGTGAAACCGATTGATATACAGTAATGACGTTAGCGAAAGACTATTGACGGAAAAATGCTATATTTAGTTAATATGGTAAAAAATTAAAATACTTGCATAGTTTATTTTATTATTATTTGTAAAATTTTATAACACAGTTATTAGAAACGGTAATTTAGATTACTACTTTCTTTTTTTTTTTTCAATAAGAGAGAAGTAAGAAGTTTTTTTTTTAGCGACATTGTTTTCATGATTAAGTTACTTGTATATATTTTTAAGTTTAACATAAAGAAAGGTTTGGAATTGTGTGATTATGTAATTCTCATTAAATACCATTAAATACCTAATCGGTAATCAAATTAGTGGATTTTAGAAAGTAATTCGGTCCATTACACTTTCGAGATTGAGGCTGAAGCCATGATCAGAAAATTCACCGGGGCTTTCCGTATTTTCATACGTATAACGAAATTAAAGAACATCATAGTAGAATTTAAAACTATTGTTTATAAAGTCACGTGTAAAATCGTAGACGTTCGGGATAAACGTGATATGGTCATTCAACATCTTTTAGATGAAGCTACCGAAGGTTTAGAGGTTATGCAAAAGTACCTTGGTGATATGGTAGGAGGCTTGATAGAAATTCGCGAAAAAATTAAAAGATTACGAATTAAGCGTGAACAAAATTAAAGAGGGTGTGGATATATCTGAATGCGAGCTGACTCAAAAAACACTCCAGTTTTTAGAAATTTCTATAAAGCTTTGGAAAGAAAGTCGGGATAGATTACTTAGTAAACTTAGCAAACCAAACGAGCGTGTTATTATCCCATAAAAAATATTTGTCCTATAAATATTCTAAATAGGACCAATTTTCCGAACACTCGCACATCATTACACAATATTTGTTACAATGATTTAATACAAGATGAGAGATTGAGTATTTTTGACCATGAAAAACGTACAATATTGTGATAAATGTTCAATAAATGTCAAGTAAATGTTCTGTAAACAGTGTTTGGACAAAATTTTTTATAGGTCAAAAACAAATGACCAAGCGAACGACCTCAATAACAGATAATTCAAATAATTAGACATATCCTTAAATTGACTCGGTCTTTATCATCAAGAATTGTATATTTTATAGAGCCTATGTAATATCTATAACTCTATGCTTATTATGTTTACTAATGGGGAGTGACATTTATTTGTCACTGACCACGTGATTGCGGCAACACGCAGTTTATATTTTTGTGAGTGGCCTAATCTCTATTTGTCACTGCATAAACCATACATCACTCCCTACCAAAAACCGCGCCCACAAAACCAGTATATATTTTTTAAATAAATTTTTATGGATCAGAATTATTTAAATATAAATTCATATATAATACATGATCAAATAAATATTATGCAAATAAATTTACAATGTCTATATTTTATATAAACTTAAATTCGTCAGATTTTTAAGTGGTTAAATTTAGTACTGATCTATACTTAAGCTCTCGTGCCACATTGCACAAGATACCTGGTTGGTCACATCATATTTTCAGGAAAATATAATGTAATTAACTAGTTTTCTTTAATGCTGTGAAATGACGGTTATGGTACGATTCGGACAGCCAATCCATTGACATCAAATTAACTGACATTATTTTGTCAATTTCCGTTTTACCGACATGGAGAATTACCTAACTCCATTTTATCGAAATGCCATTTTTTATCGACAAATTTAAATTCATCAATTTGCTACGTCTAGTTCTTTACTGTGCCTTAATTTCAAATTATTTCAAGTCCCGAAATGTAAAAGTAAAATAAATTCAACAAGCTGTAATGCAAGATTATAGCACAAATCAAAATTCAAAGGGCTTAAACTTATAATTAATTGAAGATTTTTTAATTATTCCTTTGTAATTTTCTCTATTTTTTTTTTTTTTTTTTTTTTTTTTTTCAAACGCACAAAGAAATAAAAAATTTTATATCATTACTATTCATTAAGTAGAAATATTCTTTGCTTTAATATTAATACTGTAAAAATGAATTATGAAGTATGCAGATTAATCAAATCTATACGTGGCAAACCAAAGATAATTGTGCGTGGATATTTGTTAAAAAAAGTCAAAAATCGTAATGAAAATTATTATTGGTGTTGCGAGTATAGATATATATGAATCACTGTAAAAGAAGAGCAACAACAGTCTTAAGTGACAGGGACATGTGCTAATAAAGTTTAACGAGTATAACTATGCTCCAGAAGCAACTACAAATGCCTAACATGATAAAATAAACTGCATCCAACACAAACGATCAACCAATTCAGATAATTCAAAATGCCGTAATTAACATGTCTTAAGATTCCTATTCTTCCATGCTAAATAGACACAATCATTGCACAAACAAATTAATCGTGTAAGAAGTGAAAACATGCCCTTACAGCCATGATCATTACATATTAATTTGCGTTCAACTATCAGTGCGATCAATTTTTGGCAGAATAGGAAATGAAAAAATGATAATTATTTGTACTACTTCGTCACCTACAGGAAGCAGATTATTGGATGATGGATGGGAAGTTTAAAACAGTACCGACATTATTTTTGCAAATGTATACCATACATTCATGCTCCGGTTGGTGGTGAGGATAATACATGTGTTTTTTCTCTAGTATATACATTAATGACATGCAAAAGGTGAGAAAGTTATAGGCGATTTTTTCAAGAATTAATTAACTTGGGGAAGAGGCTGGCCAAAATTTAAGACCATCATGATTCTTACTGATTTTGAACAGGCAGCAATGTAGGATTAGTTACACTGAATATGGCAACAATGAAAATTTTAGCCTCAAAATGCGTTATATTACAGCCCTTGCATTCCTTCCATCTTTCAAATGCAGAAATAGTTATTCAATATTTTGAGGAAAATTATCTTCACAGAAGAGTTCGAAGGCAGTTTAGAAATGGCTCCACACTTCGGGTTCCACCATTTTTCCACCAGAGCTCTGGTCTGTACACGAACTTGTTGAAGTTAGTTATCTCAGGACACAAAATATAGCTGAAGGTTTGCATTAATTGGTAGAGCACAGGAGTTACATGATTATAGAAGAGATACGCAAGGAACAGCACCAAACGGACTTGCAAATAGAAAATATTATGCGCGGAGAACTCAGTAAATCTCAATAAAGAAACCACATAAATTATGAAAACCGTATCTTATCAGTTTTAATGGTCGTCACAATCGCTTCCTTGTTGATTTCTTAAGGGGAATCATTCTTTCACATTTTCGTTTAGAACTAGACAGTTTTAAACATTTTGTGAAATGTTTCGTACAATTAACGTTCCTTTTCCTTCTCTTTTTTAGGAACGGTATTTTTGGACTCAAAGACTTCGGTTTGGACTTGAAATTGATAAGTAAGTTTCTTTGTTTAATTTTCTTTGGGGATTTTTTTTTTTTGATTTGGGAACATTACTAACGTTCTCTCGTTCTTAATTTCCGTGTTTTTTATTTGTGATCTTTGTGATCTTTGTTTATTGTTCTTGATTTTCATGTTCTTTAGCTTTGGGATGTAATTACCCTTAATACTGTTCTTGATCTTCATGTTCTTTATTCTTGATTTTCGTGTTCTTTAACTTTGGGATGTAATACGGACTCTCTGATATTGTTCTAGGTCTTTGTGTGCTTTATCTTTTAGTTCTTGATTTTCGCGTTCTTTGTTCTTGAGATATGATCTTATCTTTACAAAAAAAAACAAAAAGAAATATCAGTATCATTCCTAAAATCAATAAACACATAAAAACATTTGTACATATACCTAATTACAAGTCCAAGCCGAAATTTATATCTAAAAACAAAAAAAAATGTTAGTGACGTTTCTGAATCAAAAAAAAACTCAAAAACAAACTAAAGAAAGAAACTACTTTACAAATATTTTACAACAATATTTTATAGCCAATTCAAATAATTGTAATAATTGTTTTGGTTTGATTTTTAATGAAAACCAAAGTGTTCTAAAAAAAAAAAAAAAGACATTTTAAATTAAAACCATTTATCGTGCCACAAAACATGGCACAAGATTTCCACCAATAAAATTTGGTGGCGTGACCTATGCGACATTACAAAACCCTTATATTTATTATATTTATAAATTTTTATTTATTGAATTCAAAATTAAAGTTTACAATTATTTACTAGCCAAGTATCAAATGCCTTTTCAAAATCAAAATCTTTGAGTTCTGGAAAATTACTGCGGAATTTGCAAACATGCGGAAACTTGCGGAAAATTTTGAAAATCAACTGCGGAATCCGCATGTGCATTTTTAATTTTGCTAGCGAAAAAAAAAATCACATGCGGCCCGCAAGTTCCGTAAGTCAATTTTAGACACTGGAAAGATCTATACTTAACATAGAAAAGGAGGATAACGATTTAGGTTTTGACCTCAAATGACTCAAATGAGTGTGTCATTTGGGTCATTTGTTTCGGGTACATTTGCAACGTGAATATTGTAATAGATTTGTAATTCTGGCCGGCATCTTAAATTTGGCCTGCATTAAATTTAAAATGACTCAAATGAATCTGAATGACAGTCGTTTTAAAATGGCCAAGTGTGTCATCACCTGTAGTTGATCTTAAAGTTAACCTATCCTTTCTCTTGAATTGAAGATTTTAAAAGGACTAGTAATGAAGCAACCACAAAGATAGATAGCTACTACATAATAGTATATGCCTTATATTGAAGGTCAATTAATAATAAAAATGGAAATGAACTAAATAAATTGATAGAAAACCATTATATAATTGAAATTTCATTTTCACTGAATATTCTTATTTTGCATAAATTAAGTATTAAAACGTACAATAAGTTGTTTCATCTTTAACCAGGTTAAGATTACTAGAAATTACGCGATTTAGCGAATAGTCAGTGTCTATTTAAATCTAAATATACAATATATCTCAGTCAGCTCTTGAGATACCGTATTTTAAGTTTGACAAAAATAAAAAACACACGTTATAAAAAACGCACGTTTACTTTTTTTAAAAAGAATAATTTTCACGTTAAAACTATTATTACTGGATCAGTTCTAATTTTTGGATTTGTCGATTAATGACATGAGAATGAGCGACCAGATATGACGAGAAAAATGATATTTTTATAATTTTTTATTTATTTCTTTATTTTTTTTATTTTTTATTCTTTTTTTTTTTTAAACAAAAAAAGTAAAATATTTCTTTTTCACAACGAATGTGAAAGAAATTCACAGCAAGTTAAAAAATTTTTCATCAATCAACTATGAATAAAATTAAAGAGAATCTAGATTCAAGAAACGAATACAAAGTAACTTGCGAAGTACTTTAACATTTAAAAGATTCTGTAAACCTTTGGAAAAAAAGTTACGATAAATTTCGTGATAAACAACTGAAAAATCTTCATAGTTAGTATAAATGTAGCTAAAATATGTTGTAATGCGTATTTCATAATAGTTCGATTCAGCTCGATTCAAAAAAAAAAAAAACCGACTGTCTATACAACAAAATTGGAACTGCTGTTTTGAATTTCGGTTTCAAATAAGTTAGTCTATCTATTTTTAAAAATTAGTCCATCTATTACATCTTTTTTATTTATAGAAAATTGATTAGATAAGAAATATTATTTAACTGGAATGCTAGATTATGTATCATATTATTCATTAAAAAAAAAAAAAAAAGATTAGACAGTTAAAAGTTTTAGTTTTTCTATAATTAAAATATCTTAAAATTTTTTTGAAAAAAAAAGAATTTTACTGGATAATATATTTACTAGATTATAATATTTCATCATTGTTTATCAATTAAATGAAAAGTTTAATAGAAAATTACTGTACGCGATAAAAAGAAACTCAAAGCACGTATGCAAAATGCTCGTGATTCTTAAAAGAAATTCAGATCTATTAAGTTGAATAATATCTGTTAACTATAATTAAATTAAACATAGAAAAGTACTGTATCACTGTAATTAAATAAAACGTAAGAAAAATACTGGGAAATACAAAAATCAAACTGAGGGCGTCAAGGCGAGCACCAGAAAAGGATACTAATACGATGAATGTTAATTACTGTATGTGCGTGCTGATCACATGGCCCTATTCGTCAAATCAGCCGAATTTTAAGCAGATCAACTTGTGAAAAATCAAAAAACTTTCGTGATTATTTCGAAAATAATTTTAAATTCATTCCGCGTTATAAATTTTTCAAATTTTTGTGTAATAGATAACGATAACGTTTTTTTTTTGATCTCAATTATCACATGTGAAAATTTAGTTAATTTGCACGTTCTAATTTACACGAAAAAAAAAAGATCATGTAGATAGAAATATCTTAGAGAAGTTTTGCGTTGAATCATAAAAACTGCAGGTTTGTTTTTTTTTCGGGATCACTAAAATGATAGATTTCCGACTTTTTAATAAGAATGGTGAGACTGTACCGCTTTAATTGCATCTTCTTTATTCATTAAATTATCATAAGCGAAATTTAATACTCAACATTCCTCTTTATGTGTATATATTTGGATATATTTGTATGTATTGTATACTTTAGATATGTACAATAAATAACCTGATAATTTTTAGTAAATACCGTACCAAATAACAAACCATTTATTCAATTAATATTTTTATGGATAAATTATTTAAATTTTCTTTTTTTTTTAAAAAAGATTATTGAAGAAAGTTGGCACACTCTTTAACTGTTGAAACAGGTAAAACGGGATAAAACGGGATAAAGCAGTAAACAGTAAACAGGCAAAACGGGTATAACACTGGTATAACGGGTAAAACGTACGGTTATACAGTACAAAAACTCGGGTAGATTTTTAATTGGCATTTAATTTCATCATATCATTTATTATATTTTGGTTAGATAATGGATCTTAATAACAATGCGAAAGTATAATATATTGTATATTATTGATGCGAGAAATGAAAAGCCAAAATTGGATATTTTGAAATATTTATCTTTAAATGGTTTAAATGGTCTCAAGTTTCAAATCTTTGTGTAATTGAAGTTATTTGACGAATTTTATTTTTTAAAATAAAAAAAATTTTTTTTTTTTTTAGTTTTATCTTATCATATTTTTAATTCATTTATTATGAAATAATGGAAAAAATAAATGATTTCAAATTTGCAATTTATTTTAACCAAAAGGAGGTATTTTTTCAAAGAAAAACGTACAAGTAACAAAATCTTTTAATAATAAAAAATGGTTACACGAGGTTAATTTTTTAGGGAATAAAAATATTAATTAATGTGATTCTTTCCTAAATCTTTTAGATATAATCATTAAAATAATGAAATGATATTTTTATCATACAAAGAAATTTTTTATTTTCGGATAACTTTGTCCGTATAACTTTTAAAAGGTCATCTATTCATCATTTTGAGAGAAAAGGGACTTTGCTATTTTTATATCAAAAAAGAATTCTTTATGGGATCTGGTAAGGAAAGGATCGACCGAAAAAATAGTCTAGTGGCGCAGTGGCGCGTAAAGAAAATAAATTCTTTCTGGATCTATGCTTAAAAAAGCCAATCATTATTTTAAAATATAACGTATAAAAAAAAAAAATTTTCAAGTACTTTAATTGTTAAGTCGTACGACCATTATAAATGATGAATGTACCTTAAATTTATAATATAAAAAAAAAAAAAAAAAATCATTCCACTTTTAAAATAAATATTATAAGTTTATTCATTTATGCAATTAAATCAAAATGGACAAAACCTTTTTACTTTGTTGAATTACTTTATTTAGTTATAAATAATTAATCTTATATATATGACGTATGAAAGATTTTTTAAAAAAACATATGCTGTATTTATTATGAAAGATGGCGGGGTTAACGATCTAAACCATATTAAATCAAACAAAATAATTTTATTTTTATGGTGATATCTTTTTAATGCATACATGTTTATTACCTTTAATATATGTATTTTATTTATTAAGATACAAAAAAAAAATGAATTTTTTTTTAGAATATAAATAATTAGAATCATTCATAATATAAACATAACAGAATAATAAGAAAACATAATTCTAAATTAAAGTATACGGTGATCTGTGTAATAAGATAATATTATTCTTTGTTTTAAAAAGCTGTCATTTTAAATGTCAAAATGAAGGTGACATTTCCGAATAAGTATATTTAATAATATATTTTATTTCTTTTTATCCTTTTTTTTTTTAATATTAAGTGACGGTTGATAATTCCGATTCATTAATCACATAAAACTCCGAAAATTTCTATCACTTTTTTTTTATTAATTAATAATAGGAAAATGGGGGTTGAAATACTTGAATAGTTTATTAATTTCATATGAAATTACGATAGTTTATCGGAATTTTTTTTCCGAATCTAAACTCCGATAATATTTTTAAAGGTTAAAAAAAGCTTAAAATAGAAAGGAGATCATACTCCAGAATTTTTTTTTTTTTTTTTTTTATATTGTGAATATATGCGAAAAAATAAAAAAAATAAAATAAATCACATATAATACCATCACGAGATTGAATAAACATGTCATATCATCATGCTTACCAGTTTCCCCAATCTGATTGTTCGGATTAATATTACCGAGAATCCCTTTAAAAGTAAATAAATTACCTCATTTAAAGCATAAATACATAAAACCAAATCGGAAGTTAATGTTTGACATTTAATCATTGATCTCAAAAATAGAAGACAATGATTCATTAACGTGATTTCTCTGGCTTGTGCTACCACGTGAAATTACAATTTTTTTTTTTCCCAAGTTCGATGAGTATTTGTCATTTTATTTACACTTGTTTATATTTAATGTAATTAATATTCTAATCAATCTCCATTAAATTATAAAAAATGGTTCTATTATTAAGCAATTCGGAGATATTAATATGCTTAATTTTAGCATTGATCGTAGTTTTAATTTTTAAATTAGGATAAAAAGGAAGCAAAAGAGGTAAAGGAGGTAAAAGGAGATGTAGGAGGTGAGGGAGGTGAAGAAAGTGAATTATAAGCATGCATTTACATATCTTAATAATTAAGGAGAAGATAAGGGAGAAAGTCACCCATAACCCATGGGATCCAGGGGATGATGTTACATTAATGTCATCTTTGATACTATTGTATTTCTTTTTTATCCGATACGTGAGACTTGTGAAACCGCTACAGTTTCTGATGTTTTTCACAAATCATAGTTCAAACAAAAGTCGTTTGGCACACAGATCGAGAACTTATTTTCCGTTTCCCCAGAAACCATGAAAAAATGTACGCACACGGTTGCACGTCATGTTTGTATGACAGACCGGTCTAGATCTTGCCTTAAATGGACTTCATTTGTGAATATAAAGAATATGACTCGCGAGAAAAGTAGTGTTAAATAACATGGTGATTACTTTGGGCTATATCAATAAACATTATATCATATGCAATTAACAGTTAAAATTAAGGAGAATAAGATTCAAAGATTCTAAGGATGTAAGAATAAGATAGAATGCCCCTATCGATAATCTATCTGTTATTAAATGAATTATATCTCACTCATAGCGTTACGCCATGTCCTGTATGCATCCAACAATATTTCCGTCATTCTAGTTTTATTATTAAAAAATTAAATTGGTACAAATTTTCCAACTATTAGAAAATTTTTTTATAAGTTAAAAAAAAATTCTTTAAAATTTTTTATCAGCCACTGAAAATCTTAATAATTTAATAATTTAGAAATTTGATAATTTTAAAAAAAAAGAGTCAACTGACACATATTTATATATTGTCAGATATCGAATTTCGAACTTGTGCAAATTTTTACATTTTTTAACTTGCATCAATTTTTCTCAAATTAAATTCATCTTTTATCGACAATTATAATGTTTATTGTAAAAAAGATTTGAACCCATAAATATACACTTCTTTAATAAATAAAGGGTTGTATCAATTAACATTTATAAAGTAGAGGATTGTACCAATTGACAATTACAGTAAATTAATACTTCCCGCGGCATAAAATTTCCGTTATTGTCTTGTCTTATAAAGGAAGTTTAATGGCTGTGATCATCGTCGGACAATTGCCGCCACAAATTAACCTACATAACCGGTAACATGATTAGAGTGAAAAATAAATTTTTTCTCATTGTAAAAATGAAAAAATAAGGGATGTGATAATGGATATGACAAAATGTAAAGTCACATGAGATTAAACTTTGTGGTGGCGTGTGAAATGCAACTAATTAAACTGGGGAAACAAAGTACTCATGTATATATATATATAATTTTCTTAAAATTTTTAATATTATGTAAATAATGAAATTAGTGTAATAAGTATTGTCGCGTCTAGATATATTTTTTTTTTTTGTACTGTTCTCTTATTCTCTAAAAAAAAAAAAACCGATTTTTTTCATGAACCAGAAATCGGCATTTTAGTTTTACCAGCGTTTTCCCAGTCTTTTAGCCGTTCATACATCGTTCATACATCGTTCATATATCATTCATATATCGTTCATACAAAGTTCATATACTGTTCATATACCATACATATATGGAATCTAATATAAAATATCTTAAAAAAATCAATTAATGATTGTTACCATATTAGTTAATTAATTAATAGTCAATTTAAATCAATCAATATAATAATAATATATATTGTGAATTTTTTAATATCACATACATTAATACATATATCATACTGTATCAGTATAAATAAATATATAAATTGACTTTTTTTTTCGGATTATTCGGATTATTCGGATTATTCGGAGAAAAAAAACAATTAATTAAAAATGTATACAGTTACATGTATAAAAAAATCTTTCCTTTATTTGTTTATTTTAATTTTAAAAATTGACGTGTTCGAAACCTTAAATATTAAGAGAAAATTTTCTTAATAAGGTAACTGTTATTAATTATCGGAATAATTTGTTTTTAATATAAAGTTTCAAAAAGAAAAACAATCATTTTAAGAAGTCTTTAATATCGAAAAAGGTTTCTCTTTTGTCTGGAAAGGAAAATACCACTTATAAACCGAAATGATCGACAGGATGCTCGTGCCACACGATGACCTTTTTCGATCAGCTCAGCCACATGAAACGCGCCTGCGTTTTAATAAATAACAAAGATTTTTTATTATTATTTTATTATAAAAAAAAATATACATATATATATATATAAAAAAAATAAAGTACAGTAATAAGAAACCTTAAAAAGTATGATAAGTAATAAATAATTTAATATCAGATATGCATAATTTAATAAACTAATAAATTTTTAAAATATATAATTAAAAAATATATATATTGTAAATCATATAAATTCACTTTGTTAAAATTTCTTTTTTTATAATGCGGGGATTTTATTAAAAGGAATAATGATACTATATTAGCGGGAAATTTTCCTTAGGATCTAGACTTATTAAATAAACAAAATCAAATTTCTTTACCTGGTAAATTAACTTAATTGCATAAATGTTTTTGTTTTTAAACATGGAGTTTGATGAGTTGATGACGTCATCGTCCATGAATCGAAAATTTACATTAAGATTATTTTAAAGTGATTTATTTAAAGATAGTATTAATTTAAGTTTAAGCACAAAAAGATTTGAAAAGCTATCACCAAAAGTGATGATTGGTTAACGATAGATTTGGTGATTGATTAACTTTTTTTTCTTCCCGTTACAAATTATTTGATATGGAAACATTATACGAAATTTGATTTATTGAGTAATACACATTTGTGATGGTTTTTTTTCTCATTTACCGGAAAAAACGCTTGAAGATTCCGATTCATCAATGCATTACGCCTCCGAAATTACCCAGTTTTGGATAAAATCTGGATCCATATTTACCGATTCATTGATAATGAAAACAATCCTTTTGATTATTAAGGGGGGATTGATTTTAAGGTATTATAATAATGAACTTTGATGAATTTACAAAAAAGAGAAATTTATAAAGTTATTTACTTTAACTGCGCTTTTTTGAGATTTCTTTGTATAACCTACCAGAATGTATACAAAAAAATTTTTTTTCGGAGTTCGGATCGGAAAATTATTCCGAATTCGTATTGAAACTATACCAAACTCGATTGATACACAAATTTTGCGTAACTATATGGAATTTGAACTCCGTGGATGAACGAACACATGATCTGTGAAATAAACATAATAGGTCACGAGTAGTTTTAAATATTTTTCAACTAAATACATGAACTGTATGAACTGTGAATAAACTGATTGATTGATTGATAAATTTTTTTTTTTTTTTTTACATAACGTACAAGTATTTTATAATAGTTAATAATATAAATTATTATACATTACATTGTCATTCTCTGAATAGAATATGTCTCGCGCCCTCAACCAACAAATAAATATTAATGCATATAAATGATCTAACCAATTTGGCGAGAACCATTTTTTTTATACTCGGAGTTATTGAATGTATATATGGTAATCGGAGTTTCTTCCGCGCCAAGAGAAAAAAAAATAATTTTCTTTTTCCTTTTTTTTTTTTTTTCCCCTCCAATTAAGTTTAAAATAAAAAAAAAAAAATTTATTTATTTTTTATTTTTATTTTTATTTTTCTTTCACCTGGACTTTTTGTCACAGAATCACGATGTGATTGATAGAATTAAGCATAATAATTAACTAAACTTTTTTAAGATTGGTCGCATGAGAAATAAAATTTCTTTTTGCTGATCTGTTGCTGAAAAATATCTACCGTTTCTCAAATAAACAGTATTATGTTCCGCGGAGGAACCGATTTCTGATGATCAGACGTACATAAATTTTTTTTTTTTTTTTTTAAACAAGTTTAGTGAACATTTTATTTTTATTTCTTTTTCTCAAAAGAAATTTACGATAAGAAATTTATTCACACGCTCAATAGTTGATAAAAAGAATTGATTACTAAAAAGTTACTATATATAATAATATATTGTATACTGTACAGTATATTAAAAACAAAAAAAAAAAAAACTTGAAATTTTGCAAGTTTATGAAATATTTTTTCTGAGAGTTTTTCTTTTTAAATTGTTGCGACTTGTAAATTTAATACATGAATTACGTAAACTATGTTGAATGAATTATGATTTTTTTTTAAAAAAAAAAAAAAAAAAAAATTTTGAAAAAAAAAAATGAAAAATCATTCTGATATGATTATGATACACATAGAATGATTTTTTGGAGACTAGTTTTATCCAGAAAAGTATGGCGTTTTAAAATAATTATTTAAAAAAAGAAATTCATAAATAATAATAAAATGGATAAATTAAAGACGCGTGACGAATGATAATGTTATCTTGTATAAATTGTTCAACTTTATTTTTAAAAAATTAAAACATTTTCCAATAAATATATATGTACAGCATGCAAGTTTTCATCAGAGAAAATCTATATAGAAACTTGATAAAATGATTTTTTTTTATGTCGCCGTTTCAACTTACCGTTCATACTGTTCATGTCGTTCATATTAAAAAGATATTTGTAATACTTCTTCTAAAAGAAAAAAATAAAAATAAAAATAAAAATAAAAATAAAAATAAAAATAAATAAATAAAATAAATAATAAATAATAAATAAATAATAAATAGTAAAAATAAAAAAAGAAAATTTTGTGACGATTTTTTTTTTGGGGATAAAAAAAAAAGTTTATATGAACATACTTTTTTGTCATATTGATATAATTGTCGTCCAGTAAGTTTAGTTTTTCTCTAAACTTAAAAAATATATTTAAATAAAAATTGAATAAATTTGGTATTATCAATAATAATTATAATAATAACAAAAAGCAGATTACAATAAGTTATTACATACAATAACCTGATAATGATAATGATAATAATAATAATAATAATTTAATAATGCAACTTTTTTGATTAGAAAGTATTTATTTGGATTGGATTGGAATTGGGATTGGAATTGGGATTGGATTTGGGATTGGATTTGGGATTGGATTGGATTGGATTGAATTGGATTGGATTTCAAAAGAGCGAAACAGTTTATTGACACACGTGATTGATAACTCCAATAGTTAACAACTACGTTGTATCATTCATCTTACATAATTATTCATCATCCCAGTTCACAAAATCATTTGTATTACATAATTCTCTACTAAGTAACATAACAGTTTTGCTGCATTTTTATTTTTTTTTCTATTCATGGTTTTTCATTTAGGTTTAACCGGAGTTTGTTAAAATAAATTTGACCGATTTGACGAACTTAATTTATTCATAATCATCACTTATTGAAAAATACCTAAACGAATAAAGAACGTAAATATAGAATGAAAGCACGTGTTTGCTCTTTTTGAATTCGTAAAGAGATTAAATAAATGTGTATTCATTTAGAGAAGAAAAAAAAAAAAAACTAGATGAGAGATGAAGAAATTCATTGTTTCGCTTTAAAAGATCATGTTCACGGAAAACTTTTTCACGGGTTACTGCATGGGAAAATTTTATATATTATTATACATTTAAAAAAAAAAAAATTTATTTAACAAAAAAAGAAATCATGTAAAAAAAGTATAATAGAAAAAAAAAAATTTTTTTTTTTTTTTTTTTTTTCATACAAAAAATACAAAATGGGAAGAAAAATTACCTAAAAATAAACAAAGAAAAAAACCCACATAGCTTGATTTTTTACGTTTCTCGTTTCGATAACTGACAGGTTCGTAAAATTTCTATTAAATTTTATTTATTTTTTTTTTTTTCTTTTCAATAATGAAAAAAATTCGTCTCGAAAGAAAAAAAAATATAAATTAAATAAAAAAAATTCGAACTTGTCCAATAAGACTTATTTATAGTAGACATCTGGGCAACGCTTGAACCATTAAGAGAGAAACGAGAAACGAAAAATCAACGATGTGTGGCCTAAATATAAAAAAAAAAATATACATATATAAAAAATTGCATAATGGGTTTTTCCATAAAAATAATTTGAATCACTATTAAAGTGAACACATATAGGAAAAAAATAAAGATGACAAAAAATAAAGAATATTATGAAAGATTATCAATGAGAAAGAACTACATCATTAAATATAGTGATTATTAACAAAAAAAAAAGATCCAAGTGTTAAAAAAAACTGATAATCTTTTTTTTCTTAAAAAAAAATTTTTTTTTTTCTTTTTTTAGCTTTTGAGTTTTTTTTTTTTTTTTTTTATTTTTTCGACAATTGGATCGTCTTTATTTAATAATAAAACAATTTACAAAAAAAATATGATACCCTTGTAATTTAACAAAAAAATGGTGTTTGGGAGAACAGTAGTGGAAATGTTCCTTGAGAATACAAACATCAAAAGAGGCGTCAAATAATTAGTCAATGGAGAGGTTTTTCATATACAAATATGAACATTAGAGTCTATCTAACTGCCTCTTAAGAACCTTCATAACCTGAATCATGACGTGAAACTCTTTTCAAAGAACTTATGACAGTTTTAATAGGACTAGAAGTTTTGGGTAAGTCTTGAGAACCAGCATTTGGAATTACTTTAACATCTTCCATTTCAACAGGTTCAGAATGAAAAATCTTCTTCTCACTGTTCGTTATTTCAGAGAGAGTGGTATCCTTATCTTTTTCTGATGTGGATTTCTTGGTATCTGAGGAATTCATGGCATTCGGAGTATTTGATGATGGAGTAATGGAAGTATTGGTGTTTGGGGAGACCATGACATTTGTTGTTGCTACAACTAATTTTTGTAATTCTTGAAGAGTACAACGTGTCAGATCTATTCCTCTAAATTTCAGGGAATTTGCTGCGAACCGATCATCTCTCTAAACGTTCCAAAATATTGAAAAAATGTTTTTTTCTCAGAAAAATCAAAAGAGATCATTTGCTTTCCTTTTAAATCAAGAGACACTAATTACCTTTGACATTGTTGCTAAACCACGAGTAGTTTTTGCTAGAACATCAACCAATTGCTCTATTCTTCCAACACGAGCATTTAAAATTTTCATACTATTGGTAGAATCTTTACATCTCGGACAACTTCGATGTTGCTTTTCAGGAAAAGGAGCTTTTCCGACAGTTGTTACTCTAACTCTAGAAACACGTGTATGTGTTCCTCTTATTTTCTGTGAGTATGTTACGTTATTGCTTGTGGCATTGGAATTTCGGTTATTTGATGGAGTGTGATGCGTCATTTTTTTTTATTTCAGGGAATGTGAATTAATTTCAAACTGATTAGTAATTATCTAAGGAAAGAATGTAAGTCTCTTGTTAATATTCAAGTATTTGACTCTGAAATTAGAGTATTTGTTTTTTTTTCGTTTTTTCTTTAAATAAAGTGTTTGATGATGGGAAGGATTATTAAATGATGTTTATTTACAATACGTAAATTATATTAGTAAAGTAAAGAGTTTTGTTTATATATATATATATATATATATTTATTATATTTTTTTTTTTTTTTTTATATATATATGTAGAGATTTGTTCTATTAAATCCGTCAAAGAAAAAGAAAATAAACCAAAATTTCGTTGGAGTTCAAAACTCTTCCTGTAGATTTTAAAAACTCAAATTGCAAGTATATTTATATTATTTTTTTTCGTGATTATAGTGATCATCACTTATCACAATTTGAATCACACGTCGGAATTTGAAGTCCGTTAAATGTACAAATAAAAAATGATAAACTAAAATAATTAATTTATACTATTGTATATATCATGTAATAATATATATTTTTTTTTATATTATTATATTATTATTATTATTATTATTATTTTAATTATTATTATTATACTGTAATAAAAAAAAAAAAAAAAAATATTTCACTATCGGGACCAAAAATCCGCAATGTAATTAGTTAACGTTTATCGTCCAACCCCGACAATATTTTTTTTTTTCGGGTTATCATTAAAAGGTAACAATATGTATATATGGATATGTATATGGTTTGTTTTCGTTATAGTTCATATATTATATATTTTTCGATTATTTGATTTTCTTTACTAGAGTTTTACGATTATTGTTATGATATCATAGAGGATATATTATATATATAATGTTTTTTTTTTTTAAAAAAAATTGTTTATGAAATAATAATTATTTAATGTTTATCAACTAACAGTTTATTAGTTTAATGAAGCCACATAGTGGCTTTCCTCGGTTCTGAACTTCTGGGTATCTGGAATTTTCAGTTAATGGTGCAACAACAACCCCCGTTATAGAAACTCCAATGAAAACCTTTTATCTAATAAGGAAAATATAATAAAAGAAATAGTGGAAACAATAAAGAATCCCAAGGTTTCAAATTAAGATTGACACATTTGACATAGCGAAAAATATCGTAATTCGTTGTTTCGCATGACGATAATTGAAACATATAAAGAATAAGCCAAGACAAATGTTATCTGAAAAACTGTAACAATAATTTTAAACCGGTTAATATCTTATTCCTTATATCACATCATGAGACCTTTTAATTAAACATACGATTGTACGCAATGTTAAGCCTCAAACGTATCATCTTCATTATTCATGTCTTTTTAAATAACAGAATAACGAAAATGACAAGGTTTTTTTTTTTTTTCGTAATTAATTAAACAATTAATTATATTACAATAATGATAAATCTATATATCACAATCACAAAATTAATTAAAATTTCATTGATTTGATTTATTGTTTCAAAAAGAAAAAAAAGACCTTCTCGTTTAATTGTCATTTTTGAATGATCATTTTGATTTACTTACATTTTTTTTTTTTTTTTTTACCCCGTAAAAAATTTAACTCCTTTCATACGAATAAAGGAATAATCCGTTAGCAATTTACAATGACATGTGTGAATTTCTTTATAAGTTTTCTTTTATCGGTCAAAATTTTTTGTACCATAAAGGAAATATTAAAGAATGATCTTAAAATAAGGAACTATTACAACAAAGGAAATAACTGGACACTATAAAGGAAATATACCAATAATGTTGGAATTAATGGAAATAATTCTTATTGGGAAATAACTGATGTACTTTAAACCAGTAGACCACGTACAGATACATCTACTCCGAGATTTGAACCGCTATCGTAGTTCCACGATACATTCTGTAGTTCCGAAATATGTATATATATGTATATATATATATAAAGCCACAGAAAGCCACAGAAGAAAAAAAAAAATATTTGCTTATTAATATAATCATTCTTTAAAAAAATTATTAATTTATTTCTTTTCCTTCCATTAAAAAATGACTTTAGAGTAAAACAAAAAAAAAAAAAAATAAATAATTTTTTACGTCACAAAGAATCAAATGTCCGTGCATAATTTCATTCCGATCTTAAATATTAAGTAACGCCGTAATTTCCGGTTTATTTTAATTTCTCACGACTTTTTTTTTTTAAGAAATTTTTAATTAAAACACAATCAACAGAATTTCCTTTATTTTTGGAAACAATTTCATTTTAGACAAAGAGATTTGGATAAACTTATTTCCACCTTTGGGTGAATCACTACGTGCCGTAGTAAACAAAAACACTTGTTTTCCTTTTATGCAAAGCAAAATGATCATCGTAAAAACTTAACAACGTAATAAACTTATTTAACGTAAACGTAATAAATAAATATCTTTTTGTTGCATTACAATTACAATTAATAAAAAATTATAAAAACTTTAATGTAATGTTTAACTAATGCGAAATATTTATATTTTAATTGAACACCAAGAAATTTCTATTTAAAAAAAAAAAAAAAAAAATTTACTGTATAATTGGTTTCTTTAATTAATTTAGTAATAAATCTATTTAAATAAAAGGTGATGCGATTGTAATTTAATAATCACTTTTTTTTTTTTTTAAAAAAAAAAAAAAAAAATTCCTTAAGGATATTAAAAAATAAACAAAAACAAATTATTAAAACGTTTTGCCAATGTCGAAAATGCATGTATTTCATAATATCAATTATCAATTATCAATTATCAATCCTTTAAAAAATTTCAATGCAGTCGATAAAAAAGTAAATACAATAATTGCGTTTAATTAATTACTTACGTTTATTACTATATATATGAAACGTATTTTTAGGAAAACAATACCAATCATCCTGTAACAGCTAAATATAAAAATTCTTCTATCAGAAATTATCAGTATGAAAGAGAACTTATATGGACGCAACCGATTATGTTTGTTTATGTATATATGAACTTTAATGGAAACTTTTGTTATTAATATGTGACACGGGATTCCTTTCAAATCTTATAATTAATTTAATTGGAAATTTCAAAATTCAATAAAAAGAACTAATATTCTTTAGGAAAGAAAGATTTTTTAGTTGTTTCATTATTAAAAGAACAATGTAAGATAATTTTAAGGTTCAAAAAATTTCTGAATAATGGACAGAAAACTATAATTAGACCATTTAAATCATCGAAAAAAAGTTATTTTTATATTGAACCGGTCAAAAAAATTTTATTTTCTGTTTTTGTACTTAATATCTAACTGCGAAATAATATGAATGGATAAAAATTTGTCATATTCGCATATTTTTTACCGCAATATCCGAAATTCCGAATTATAATTGTCGCATATCCGAAATCATTATTCGAACACTTATTTGGTATATATTTGGTATATATTTGGTTCGTTATTATAAACTAACAAAAAAAGGATCATAATTAAAAATAAAAATAATTTTAAAAATAAAATTTTTCTTTTTTTAATCGGATAAATAAAATAATACGTCGACTTAGTCGGAAAAGTCGGCTGTCGGAATCCTCTTTTTTATTACATGTAATTTAATTTTAATGCAAATCATTTTATTCCCTTCATTTAATTGGTGCTTGTTCTATGAATTGAAATTTTATTGGTTCATTAGGTTCGATTTTGTCGATTGTGATTTACGTAAAAAGTTATACCATTGTTAATTTTTTTTTTTCAGTCGGAATCACTATTTTTGTCCTTACGAGCGTGAAAAAGGGAAATGAAGAAGTTTCTAAAATTTATAATTAAATTTTTTATTATGGTAATTTTTGTATTTTTAGAAAATCGATTCTATTTTTAAAAAAACATGATGTGAGATGCATTGATGCGTGATTTTACTCCTTAAACTGTTATTAACTCCAGGTTAATTTTACCAAATAAATTAAATAAATCGTAATGAAATAGTAATCATAATTGAATTCTATAAATTCATTCGTTTTTTCTTTTTACATGAATCGGAGATGAAACTCCGAAAAAAAAAAAAAAAAAAAATAATCAACAATAATGTTGGATACTGTTTAAAATCATTTTATGATTTTAAATTTGTTTGTGTGATAAATTAATGATTTTAAATGATTTTCGCGCACATTTTTTACAATAATAATTTTAAAAAAATTAATTTGTTTACTAAACATTTTATATTTATTATTATTATTATGATAAAATTTGCTTATATAATTTATAATTACATATATAATTTATATAATTCATATAATTTATAATAATTTTGTACGCATATTATGTATCTATCTATATTATAAGTTAAGATTTTTTTTTTTGTATTTTCATCTGATCTAAACTGTAATTCGTATTGAAACGCACAAATACTGTTAAATGTGACCATTACTGATCGCGTTAATGCTGTATTTTTAATTACATCGTCATAAATTATGTCGCATACAAGAAAAACAAATATCACATAAATACTCAAAATCACGCTTTTTTTTACGCCAAATCACCATGCTAGGTTATATGGTACAAAATATGAAGAAATTTTTTTTGTGCGCTTCTTAATAAAGAAAAAGAAAATAAATAAATAAATTGTGCTGTGTCACATTTATATTGTAAATAAAATTTGCTTTGTTAATTTAAAATAAAAATAAAAAAAAAAAAATTGGAAGCTATATGAAATCACCTTGCCGAAAAAAAATAAGTATCGTGAGTTGTGAATTCCTTTATTATTTTTTTTTCACGTTCTCGAATCAATCCAAAATCACATCATTGATGATATATGCATGTTGTGATTGAGCACTTTTTTATTTGTTTTTATTACTCGAATCATGTAAAGTGTTTTTAAATTATTCTTTATTAATTTTCCAAATTCAATCCCTATTTCATATAAATTTTCCAATAAATTGACGAATAGCACAAAAAATAAAAAAAATTATTTGTGAATTGTAAACATCCACCCTTATTATTTACTGCGAGACGAAACCAAATTGTAAAACTCTAAATTAAAATTCGGAAACATTTGGGATATAGAAATTTTCGTATAAAAAGTGATAATAAAAAGTGTGATACTTGTAATGTAATTGAAATTGATGTACAGTACGCGGTTATACAGATTAAAATCGTGTAATCATGTAATCAATCATATTCTATTATTGCGGAGTTTCAGTTCCGTCAGGTGAATTGTGCTTGTACATCATTACTTAAATGATATTAGCCTAATAGCCTAATAGGCAAGATTTGTATTTTTAATTAGGCAGATTCTTCTTTCTTTTAAAAATGATCAACTTTAAAAATAAAAAAATTAGCCAAATTAGACAAAAATTTAGCCAAAATTAGCCCATCTCGTATCAAGAAAATATTTTAGAATTTTCGTTTTTTTTTTTTACTATGTAATGTATGTAATGTATGTTTGAAAAATAAAGAACGCGTTACTAATTCTGGCCAAATTCGTTTTTTTTTTTTATTATTTTGTTTAATTGTTTCGGAATTATAATAAATAAAAATAAATGAACCAAAAATAGGTTTTCTTTAAAGGAAAAAATTTTTATTTTTATTTTTTTTTTATTTTTTATTTTTTTTTATTTTTAATTTTCTTAAAAAAGACAATGAGATTCGAGGATGGATTTTTCTTCTTAACATTTTTCTTTTTCATTCATAGGAATTATAATTCCACTTTATGATTTGTGTACGATATGTATAATAAATGTATGACATGATAGATATATGTTAAACGAATAAATGTAATTATTATCTTTTTACTTTATCATCAATATCATTTTAATATCATTTTAATATCGTTTTAATATCATTTAATATCATTCATATCATTCATATCATTCATTTCGTAAAAAAGTTGTAACCTTTTTTACTTCTTGTCTCACATGAATTAAATCACTTTCCAAAAAACTTTTGCCTTTGTTTGTTAACAAGATAAAGGAGGAAATGTGGCGTAGAATGTCGTTTAAATAATAAATAATGTACTAAGTAAATAGATCAATTACAGGTATTATTTAATCAATCGATTATTTGTTTAACCTTTAACATGGATTTTGTGGCTAGTTTTGGCTAATTTCAGGTTCATTTACAAAATATTTGTGGTACATGATTAGATCACAGGATATTGAAATTCCCGTTATTTTTTCTTTATTCAAAATTTTTTTTTACTAAAAATTGAATTTTTTTAGACAATCAGTAACATTTGATTATTATCTTTTGTGGTGATAATTTACGCAAATTTAGATATCATTCAAGTCATAAGAACAATAAATACAGTATCTGTACTAAGTACTACCCAATTTTCTTTCTTTTAAATAAAAAAAAAAAATGTTACAGTTGATTGATTAAAGAAGAAATTAATAATACTCAAATCGAATTAGATGAATCTTATTTAAAGATTAACAAAAAAAAAAAAAAAAATCTTGAATAATAAAGATATAATAGTGAATATCACAAACAGTTTGAGATAATATATATATATATATCCATATATTCGGCCTAATTGATTTTCGCGTTTTTTTTAATTCATTCATTTATTTATTTATTTACTATGATTATTTTTATCAATTCCTTTTTTTTATAATGAAGTTTTATTTATATATATATATAGTATCATAATGTATTTTATTTTGAGATATTCATGATATTTGAATCTTTTTTAGGTATAGATTAAACATATGAAATAACTAGAAAAAGGTGATAATATAATAATAGAATAACCCTGGTTAAAAATGACCCTGGCTTAACTGGTCTAATGTAAGTAAAGTCGTCTTGATATCTTGACAGATAATATATAGATTATAATGCCATACCTAATGGCTATTTTATACTTATCTTTTTGATTTATTACATGTAAAGTGTATTACATGCAAAGTACGATCGTGAGTTGTCTATATATTTTCCTTTGATTTTATTAAAATAACGATATATTTAATGGTTGTTATAATCTTAATCTTTAAATAGTTTTCATGTACCGATGTTGTAGCTCTACCTCGGTTTAATTGGTTGGATTTATTACATGTAATTATGTAAAGTATATTATATGTAAAGTAAGATAATCTATTTATATTTCTTTGATTTTTTTTTTTCAAATAGCGATATATTTAATGGTTGTTATTTTAATCTATAAATAGTTTTCATGTACTAATGTTATAGCCCTACTGGTCACATGTAAAGTAAATTACATGTAAAGTACGGTCGTCTCTATGTAATATATATATTTGTTTAATAGTGTTATATTTAATGATTCTTTAATAGTTTTCATATATTAAAACATCTAATTTTGTAGTTGTATCCCTAGTAAAAATGACCCTGGTTTAACTGGTCGATTTATTACATGTAAATTAAAGTATAATACCGTTATATATATTTCTTTAAATTTTTTAAATAGCGCTATATTTAACGGTTATGTTTTCATATATTCTAGTGTTGTGGCCCCACGCCCCACCCAGTTTAATTTTATTGCATTTCAACCCGGTTTAATCGGATATAAACCGATGTATAATAAATAGCGTTATAAATAGCGTTATATTAGTGTTGTAATTCTACACTGGTTTAATTTTGAATTATTACATGTAATATTGATATATAATAAATAGCGTTATATTTAATGGTTATTTTAATCTAAAATTATAGTTATGATCCTTCCAGTGTGTATGTAGCCTTAGTAAAAATGATTTATTATATGTAGAGAACAAAAAATTATAGATATTTCAGAGCACTGCAATTGAGTTATCAGTAATAATGCACAACCCACATCCCACGAGGGGCTACTAGCTTGAATTAACGATAATTAAATACATTCACGATCCTAGCTAATAAGATGCAATTATTTACAGAGCATTTGAAAAAAAAAACATCGAATTAATTCAATTTATTGTCTTCATCATACTGGTTAAAAGATGCATCATCATTTGATTATGGAGAATTTTCCGTAGAAGCTCAAGAATTTGCTACTGTATATTATACGGAAAATCCGCGGAACACTTATGCGACGATTCTTTGTTAAGTTTAATTGATTATTGATTTTTACCAAATTCATCAATTCGTGCAAACAACGGCAACTAATTCCGATAGGTTCACTGATTCACCTTTTCTTTTCTCATAATTAATTTGCTCACTCATAATTGTGCAACCAATTGGTGGTATGTATTGTTCTTCATCATTATTGTATTAGATTACGTGCTTCAATGACAATATCAGATATCGATTCAATACGATTTAATACGATTTAATACGGTTTAATACAAGAGTAATTTTATTCACGCTTTTCTTAATACATTTTTCACTGGTTTAAAGTTCAACAAACACTTGTAAATTAATAGATTAAATGACTTTCAAACACGAGTTTTATTACGCGAATCAGATGCTTGAATATTGAGAAACGCAGCAAAAAAATACGGGTGATCGACAAACGGTAATTTAACCAGTATCCAATCAATCAAAAAAAGCCAAGTTGATGTACATAATATTTGTAATCCGATATGTCCGATATGTAAAAGAATAACCTTCCGACATAATACATCCGCCCCTTCCGCCATGATAAAGATTCACACAAAATAAACAAATAAAAATTTTTTTTTTTTTTTTTTTTTTTTTACCGGAAATTTTTCTCCGTCAAAAAAAACTTCGATCCAAAACTGGAAAGGTTAGAAAGTTATTTTTTTCCATGGAACCTTTCTATACAGAAAAGTTTTTTTTACTTTATATTTTTTTTCTTGTGAACGAGTGACAATATCGAAAAGAGTTTTGAAGTAACAAAAAAAAAAAAAAAGTATATTGTTACAAGTTATAAATCCTGTAAATAAAATAAAAATAAAAAAATTTTTTGTTTCTTTATTTTATATATATATATATATTTCATTTATTTATTTAAATTTTTTTTTTTTTTTTTCTTAAAACAAAAAGAAAAAGAAAAAAGGAACTAATTTGTTAATTACAATACAATAAATATTTTTTTTTTTTTCACATATCAACAAAGAAAAATAGAACAAGAATAATTTTTTTTTTTTTGTAACTTTCTAACTTTCCCTTTTTTTACCATAATTGGGAAAGTTTGTATACGATTCGGCATAATTTTATAACCGATTTTAATGTGTCGGGATTTTCAATATATAAAGTTTAGGAGATCCCTAAGTGTGACGCGTTGTGCTTGCTGCGCAAACCAAATTGATTGGTAGTAATATTTAAAGTTCTTGGCAATTATGTTTCATTTTACGAATAAGTTTTTATTAATTGCATAAATATTATTTTTATTGTTATAATGAAGTCAAAACGGGATCATGAAACAACAAAAATTATTCGATCAAGTTATCATCTTTAAAGGAAAATTAGATAAGGTTAAAAAAAAAAATAAAAATAAAGTAAAATAATTTATAGTGTAATAAAAATAATAGATTATCATTAATGATAAGTACATGTAATATAACAAATATGTTGTGTTTTTTGCACTACAACGATTAAAAATAAAAAGAACTTTTCAAAGTAATAATAATCGCGTGTGTTAACCATGTCATGTGTGCTAAACAATTTTAATGAAATGTGAAACTCTTGCGATTGAATTAGATAACGCATCAGATGATTTACAATAAAAAAAAATAAAGACATATTAAAAATATAATGCTCTTTTAAAAGAATGAATTTAACGTAATATGTTCAAAAGGCTTTATCCGAAACATCTTTTATGAGGTTTCCGACAATTCTGGTCAAATAATGAGAACTCCAGGGTTCAAGACCTAGCATATTTTGATAATAATAAGATCGGGGAGAAAAGAGGAAGCAAACAAAAAAATTACTTAATGTAACTAATAAATTATTATAATTAAAGAAATTTCTTTGTTCACGATCATTTAACTATTTATTATTCCCTAATAAAGTTATGAATGTTCTTTTCTGGTAGGTTACAATTTTGTGATTAAATAAAATTCGTAATAATTTTTTTTTTTTTTTTTTTTTGTAATAAAAAATTCATAATTAAATTAATTAAACCAAACTCGAACTACAAAGTAAAGTCAGCCACATTACCCCACACTTTTTCTCACCGGCTTCTCCCTAAAATTCACGAGTTATTCAATTCAATAAGAACAATATTGTATTACATTTAAGGTTCTGACACATTTTTTAGAAATTTCCAAAATTTTTTTCGGAATTCGAAATATTTTTTTTTTATTCCATAAAAATTTTCAATTATATAAATTTATTTATTTTATTATTATCATGTATGTGATATAAAAATATATTTATAAAAGTAAACAAATTGATTAAATATAGTTAAAACTTGTAATTTTTTTTTTTTTTTTTTTTTAAAAAGAAAACTGTATTCGTTGGATAATCCGGTATGTTGGATAAACCGGTAAAAAAAAACAATTATATTTGCTAAAAAAAGAAAGTCATTGTCACGGAATTTATAAATATTATTTTCTTAATTAATATTCATAATTGAAAAAAATTCATTTATCAATGATATTTTTTTTTTTTTCGTGAACCTAATTCTTACTAAACTGCGGAAATGAATCTATTGTAAATTCTCGTATAGTCGTTTAATTGTTAAGCCGATAACAATTTTTATTAATCCGAACACGCGAAAAAAAACAACCAATAAAATCATTAAATGATAATTAAAGTATGAGGATCAAATTGAATCAATTTAGGATAATTTAGATCAAATTACATATGCGATTTTCCTAATTCAAGTGTTTCAAGGTCCAATAATCGTTATCTCAACGAAATAATATTAATCATCATCAAAAAAAAAAGGAGGTTATTGTTGATTTGGCTTAGTAATAATTCATGTTCCAATATAATTGTTTCATAATAATTCGCAAAAGATACTTTAATTATAATAATATTTATTGTTCTTGTGTGGAGAAAATGGTATGTTTTTTCATCAATATAACCAATATGAATTGTATGACAACTGATCTTACCCAGTAAAGTCACGGAACCGCATGTTATTTGATCTGCGACAAACAAAAGAAATAAGTGGCTGTGTGGCGGTGCCTTTATTGGTTTCAAATATGTTTCACTAGAGTTGTAAATAAGTCAATTCAACAATTTATTGCGTCGATCATTTGATTTTTTTTTTTTTTTAATTTCTTCCCAGATTAATTCAAAAATAGTCTAAATGTATTGGGAAAAGAAACATTTCTAAATAAAGAAATCATTTTCCTCACGTCAATGACGTACGTATTTTTTTTTTTTTTTTTTAAAAAAAAAAGATTGTTTTTTTTTCAAAACTGTTCGGGATTAATGATGTATATGACAAATTCGACAAATTTTGAGTTATGATGAGCACGAAGTAAGTCATAATTAATACTTTCAAATGATTTATTATTTATTTACCATCATTGATAATTTAATAATAATTGATATCATGGATATTACAGATATCATGTCGAGTGGTTCGAGTGGTTCACAAAAACGAAAGGTTGAAAATATGGAAGAATTCTCTGGAAAAACAACAGAGAGAAAAAAGCAACCTCCTGTTAAAGGATCAATGTTTGGTAAATTTTTTTGAAAAAGATACTGATGCATTATGAGAAAATCAATTCTGACCTTTTTTTTTTTTTTGATCAAAAAATAGCCCGAAGTCCTTCAAGTTTTGCTTCTTCGAGTACAAGTACAAAGGGTAAAGAAAGAGCTTTTATGACAACTGTACCCATGATATATCCTAGTAGAATAAAAGTGAGAGCTAATGAATTTGAAGATCAACTTGACCCATTTGTTGCAATTGTTCAACAAGCAAAAGAAACAGATAAAAAACTCCTTGAAGTTATGACAAATCATCATGACGTTGTCTATCTACCAAGTTTGAGCCCAAACAAATTTCAAGATTGTTTTCATTTTATGGATGGTGAATTACCCTTATTACGTAGAAATCATCATGATCAAATTTATAATGCTATTATGAAGGCACTCAATGAAGAAAACAGTTCAAGAGGCCTTCATATATATGGACCTTCTGGTTTAGGAAAATCGTACAGCTTGTATTATCTCGTTTCAGAACTTCGTCTACAATCATATTATAGAGTAACGTATATTAATAGTTGTGAAGAATGGTGGTCATCTCACCAAATTGAACCATATCAATATTTATTAAACGAACTTCTATGTACTTTCAACAAAGACGAACTAACGCCACTTACCATAACTGATTGGGCCGAACTTGTGATGTACGGACTAACAAATAATATACAAAAAAAGTTGAGCGAAGTCAATTTATTATATAATGCAAAGGTCAGTAGAATCATCGAGTATCTTAAACAATCTGAGACAAATAATAGGTAATCAATTTAATTATTTAATTTTAAACTAGACTTAAAAATGTTATTAAAAATATCTCATCTCAAACTAAATTTTTAAATCACATTAGGAAAGAACGATTTCATTTATTCCTCAAAGAGTTGGCAAACTATTTTAAAAATGATTACTGGATCTGGGTCTTTGATCAATGTAATGCTTTGTATAAACACGAAGTTCATAATGAATATCCTTTCGTATTGGTAAATGGTCTTTCTGGAATTCTAAATAATTCTGGTCTCATCATTGTTTCTGAAACTTCTAACAATGATGCATGTCGATTTAAATCATGGAATAAATTGAATCTATTCGATGGTTATGATGATGATGAGTTCAATCAATGGTGCACATTGCGTGGTTATGATGACAATAAAGCACAAATGGATTATGTGAAGTATTGGACAAGTGCCTATCCTTTGGAATTAGATATTTGGTATGATACACCAGCAGGAAATCTTCAGGAAAAAACTGAAAATTATTTGGGGTTGCGAGAAAGTATTATAGCAAGAGATTATCAAATTTATCAAGATAATTTATCAAAAAAGAGAGCAGAAAATTTAAATGCATGTGTTACTTCCATGATTCTTCAAACTGAACCACCTCTTAATAAAACATACGATATGGATCATCGATTTATGCGTGTTGGTTCCGTTTCATTTTTGGATGAAAATGAAGAATTTGAAATTGAAACAATTCTTGCTATTCACCCTTTAACCAGATTAGCCATTACTCATTCTCATGGTCAAAATGTGATAAATGATCTTAATGAGGCTACATTAAAGGCTCTACAAAGTGATGAATACACTGTCGATTCCATGGAAAGGATTACTGCATCGTATATTACAACAATACTAGATATTATGAGAAAATTTGAATTCAGATGTTGGTAAGTGAAAACTAAAGAATTTTAATTTTTGGCAAACCTAGAACACCGTCCAATGTAAGCATATCAAATACGCTAACATTTTTAATACTTCATTAATTTAGGAATTTTGGAAATCCAAGTTCAAATGTATTTGATAAAAATATCATTTTTGATAAAGTTATCAGACTTGTTAATAATGACTTGTCTTCTATCAAAGATTTTAAAGAGTACAAAAATGTTCTTCTCATTCCAGAATATCCTAAATATCCTAATTATCCTGGTGTGGATTTTTTTATCTGGAATCGTGAGGAAGGAGTATTACTTGCATTTCAAATTGCTATTGATAAAATCCATGATAGAAAAAATGTGAATCATTTTAACGAAGATTGGTCACGTTTGTGTGGTATAAATGAATCCAAAATTTATTTTATTTGGATTACTTTTGATAATGTTATTGAAAAAGTTACTAAAATGATACCCAATAAGTTACATGTATCATTTTCAAGTATCAGTGATCAATTTCCAATTTTCAAAGCCATGGGTTATAATTTTAATTAACTGCTAATTTTGTAATTATTCATAATCAATTAATAAAAGTCTAGTTAATATATAATATAACATTACAATATTGAGCGTTATTCGATGTTTTTTTGGGTTATTGGGTTTTGATTTTCAAGTTTTGTTTTTTTTTTTAAAAAAGAATTTTTTTTAAACTTTGCTCTCCTTAGTATTATCAAGATTTTGTACTGACAATTTACGGGTTTTTGATAATCGTGTCGTGATGTGTCAAACTATCATACTAATTTTTAAAAATCCGATTTATACCCCTACAAGGATATATTACATAAGCAAATTGCGTACAAAAAAGGAAAATTAGGTATTAATCACGTCATCGCGGCATAATGGCTTGATGACTCATACTGTTCAGAGTTTGCAATTATTTTTTTCATGATTAATAACTGAAAAAAATATATATATAATGAGGACCCATTTTCTTTTTTTTTTCTCTCGTTCGTCTAATCTCTAATCCCTTTCTTTTTTTTCCTATAAAGCTTTTTTCTTACAATGTGACAAGTAATTGATCTAAAATGTCTTGACTCGATTCATTTTGGTATCTATCAAGTTAAGCTAGACGATAACTTCAATTTTGATGGTGACATTTCACGTTGAAATTACGGTATTTCATATTAATGAAAGATTAACATTATATTATTAATTTTCTTAGGCGAAGCAAAACATGTAATTACATTATCATTAAATTTTATATCAAAAAATGACATATTATTTATATTATATATAGATTATATTTACACGTCCATTCTTTAACAGTAGATAATAATCATTCTTGTATTGCAGAAAATATGTTATTGTTAAGACGTAGAAATGAAGTTAGAGAGAGACATTCAAAGTGGGTATATTAGATTATATTTGGTTATAAACCGGAAAGCTACCACGAGTAACTGCGTGCTGCAGGGTTTCACGACGCATGAAAAATACGTTGCATCCAAGGAGGCTACAAGTGATGCCTGAAGGTGAAAAATTAAATATATCTGATTATAAACTGGAAAGCTACCATGAGTAATTGCGCGCTGTAAGTTTCACGACGCATGAAAATACGTTGCATACAAGGCTACGGATGAAAGTGATACCTGAAGGTGAATCGTTTGAATTGAGGGAATCGAATGGTATGATGCCGTTGCCCATGAGTGAACCAATAGGATTACGAAGGATACCCACTATTATGGTGCACCATACTAAGTTTTTTTTTAATTTCAGGTAACAGTAATGATGCTCAAAGTGATGCTTGAGCAGATGTTTGATGTTGCTTTTTCAGAAGAATGGTTTTTCAGGTGAATGGTTAAAACTTAACTTGGTAGGTGTCTGATATAAGTCTCTTGAACTCTTGTAGAACTCGCAAATGATTATATTAATACGGGCAATTCACCATTTTACAATAATATTTTAAGATTGAGTACTTTTAACATGATTTTATGGGTGTAGGAACCCTTGGCGTCAATATGATCATAACACACCTAAGCAAAGCTTCAGGATGCATATGGAATCATATTATGAGGCAGTTTTGCCATGGGACGCGGACAGGGACTTGGACATTCCGGAACAGAATAGTCTGCGTCCTTGTCCGGTATTTTTTTTAAGTCCGGATATTTTGTCCGCATTAAAGCCGGGCATATTATTTGTTAATCCCGACCAAGGAATTTTTAATTTTAGATCATAAGTTAGTCCATGTCCAACATTCCCGCGGACACGGGCGCGTACACAGACTTTTGGACGTCCCGTGTCCGCTAAAAATCACCGGACAATGTCCGTGTACAATACTGTTAGAAGGTTTGTTAATGATAGGATAAAAGAGAGACAGTTATAGTATGAGTGGAATGGAAATGCTGAGGATTTAGATAGGATATATATATAATAGTTAGTAAGTAAAATTATTCGTTATATTAATGTGCGTACAAATTATTTATTAAAAATATTAAATGTAGTAGTAGTGATTTACAAATAAATTACATGATCCACCAACCGGCATATAAATCAAATTTTAATGTCAATTATCATATATGTCATATTTTTGTCTATATAATTAACTAATTTGAATATTATTATGTCATAAGAGCAGTATAAATGATTTTACTGTAACTCTGTATAATCAAATGTTCCCGATCTTGATTTTAAGATTCTTTTTTTTTAAATCATTTAAATTTTTTTTTTTTTTTTTTGCGTGGCGAAGTATGATCATTAATTAGTCCGCATACTGTACGATCAATGAAATTTAAAATAATCATGTAAGGAAATTTAAGTATTCCATTACCTTATAAAATTTAAATCATATCAAACATATTCAATTATAATTTAAGATTGTACATACAAGGAAAAAAAATCATACATGCCGCCGATATTCTTTTTACGTACAAATTTTGTTTGCGTTATTAACTTTAATGCGATTTTAATTCTGGCCAGGAATCATAATTTCAGCCATTACTGAATTTGGCGATTAATTTTCAAGCAAAATTTAAACACCAATTTTGGGGAAAAACAAAAATTTACGGTCAAAGAAAAGTTTAAATCACTGCAGCTCATTGTCTGTAAAGTAAATTTCTTGGCGTTTTACGGAGTTACTGTAGATTTTAATTAAGAAATTTTTTATTGGAGGACATGTAACACGCCATTTGATTCCCATTTGTATATAATGATCATCTCCGATCCATCTTTTTATCTTGGACTTACTATTACTATGTATTTAAAAGTAACAAAAACCGAAAAATTTAATGTTTTCCATAAATCTTTTACGACTAACTTGTGTACTCTATTATTATGATTAGTCAGATGTAGTTAAAATTATACTATAATGAACTATTATTTATTTATCGGGATATTAATAATAAGTTTGATAAAGTTATATTCTAATTGTAACGCAAATACAATTCGTTTTTTTAATATATAAATTAAAAGCACAAATATATTGTTTATTTTGTAAAAAATAATTGTTTGACTTCACTTTGAAGGTTGACGCCTGATTGACATTAATATCGTCAAGATTAATTAAAATATCGAATATGTTGGAATTTTCCTGTATGTAATATTTTGTTGATAGCTCGCTGTATCTCTTGATGAATGATACGCAAATACATTTGTTCCTAGAATTTCTTTGCATTCTTCTTCAATATCAAAGAAACTTGTAAATCTTTGCACCGCGGGCTTAGTCATAGGACCAGATAAATTTTGCCCAAATTGCTGAATCAATTTAATTCTGGTTGGAATTAAGATTATTAACACTTTTAGCAATAGATTAAGTATATTCTTTTACCGAATCCATCTCCATATACCCAACTTTTATCATGATTTCAGTATGTTGTATACAATATTCATAATTCATTTGACTATTCAAATCAACTCCACTTAGTATCCGTACTCTAATCCTACACGAAAATATCCGTTTCTAAAATTAAAGAAAAGGCCTTCTCAAACAAATCATACATGTAAGTATGTTGAATTATTTTAAAAATGAAATAAAGTTTTTATTCGTGATACAATTATTTTTCATCATTATCATATATATAATGTATCAAACATTATTCTTATTGTATTATAATAACAAAATATAATCTTGTTGAGAATAACCCATTTCTATCAACGTTTTATCAACGATCATCATCATTTCCATTGGACCACATACTACAGTTTTAGATTGTAACTTATTCACATATTTAGGAACAGATATAGATATTTTTTCACCACGTTTGATTTGTCGATGCTTTAAGAATGGATGATCTTGAGCTATGGGTGTTGATTGTATATTTTGAGGAATTTCAATTGGACTTTCAACTAGTGTTGAATCATCAATTGTTTTAAGATATGATGATGATGATGATGATGGTTGAGGTAAGTTGATTTGAGGTAAATTAATATCATCAATTATTGTTGGAGGTCTAGGTATATTGTATCCTCTTAGTCTTAATCCATAATCAGTTTTATCAGAGATATTTTGTGATGTGGATGATGTAGGTATAGTAACTTCAAGCCATTCTTTCAACATAGGTGGTGTGATCATTCCTTCTAAACCCTTCCATTCTTCAGGAGGTTCCGAGAGAATAAAATTAATCGTAAGCATTCCTCTACTTAATAATGCGTATTCTTCTAATCTTATACCATCAATAATATCTTCTATACGTTTATTACCAAATAATAAATACATGTTAATTCTTCTATTTCTTTGTCCACAATCATGACTTTTTCTAATATGTATAAGATGATATTTAATCAACTATAAAACAACAATAATAATAAATAAATAAAATGTGTATATAATAATAATAATAATAAAAAAGAAAACCGCAATTACGTACCTGCAACATTGGTGTTATACCAGTTCCCCAACAGATCATAAATAATTCTTCCCAACATCCATCCTTACTATCTGGGTTAAGCAAAGAACTTTTTGTTGCAAATGTCATTGGAGTAACCGGAGAGGGAAGTGCAAACGAACCCCTTTTTCTTAATAATGGTGAATTTAATTTGTCTTCTTGACCTGAACCAATTCTATCTGAAACATCAAATGGTCCACGAACTTGAATTTCAAATCCTATTAATCGTTCGTTCTGTAAAAAAAAAAAAAGTTGAATCTTAATATAGTGGTTTTGCAAGGGTGTGGAATTTCACGCCAGGGTAGAAAACTTCAATATTTTAAAAAAGATAAAATAAATTAACGTAAATATTACCAAATGTGTCGACATTAATCCATTGGGATAAACTTTGACGTATATTGAGAATGATTTTGACATTTTCCCTTCAATAGGAGTATAACCTCTAATAACAATTTGTCCCTTAATACGAGATTTTACTTCAATAAAATGTCCAGGTAAAAATCTTTCATCCCGTACATCATCTTGATGAACTTTAGTAAAAGTAAATCTAATTACTGGATAACTTATACTAGAATTAACAGCTGATTTACTCGTTAATTTATACCTTCTAAATTTGATCCTTTGAATAAATTCATTAGTCATAATATTTTCTTCTTCATCTTTTGATTCAAATAATGATGAATTTTGTGTTTGATCTTTAAAATAATTTTCATTCATTTTACCTATTACTAAATCTAACATCTTTTTTGTAGCGAATGCACTATGTGAATGATTAGCTAATGGTGATTTTGAAAAATGTTTTAAATTAATATTATCAATTACTTTAGCCATATTACTACACTTGTTCAATATAGTAGTAGGATTTTCTGTTGTTGATTTTTCTATTAAAATATCATCGTATTTTCCTATGATTGATGTATTTTTATTATCTCTTTTATAATTTGATAACAAAGATGAATCTGTTTCTACATCTTCAACTATCTTCGTTACATTATTTTTACCATAAAAATCTAAAAAAAAAGTTAAAAAAAATTTAAAAAAGAAAAAAAAAATTCTTTTTTTCAAATATCACGATAAATAATATTTATATTTTGCATACCATTAGTAATATCAGTTCCAATAACTTTCTCAAGAATTTTCGCTCCACCTGGATGAACTTTAATCCATTTTCTAATATCAATGACTAATCCATTACATACAACCAAGGATGCCTAAAGAATTATAAACAATTTAGTAAGAGATACATCAAATTCGTAACATATTTTTTTTAATTTAAAAAATTTTTTCACGTTTGAAAACCAATGTTCAAAAGAATACTTACACCACGTTGAACACGTTCATTTACTTCTTCCCAAATAAATTCTGGTAATTTATCATAAGTTTCATGATTAATATAATCCTCTAACATATTTTTTTTTCCACCTATTTCAGCGTTTTTTTCTTCATCATCTAATTTATTAGTTGCCCCTTTTCTCCACCGATATTCACCAATTAAAAATATCATTATTAACAAAAATGTCCATGTAACATAAATGAAAACGAAAAATTTTGATTCACTAGATAATGAAAAATTCATTAGTATTAGTTAGATTATTTTTTTTTTCTAATTTTTTTTTTTCGATGAATACTCACTAACTATACGATTTTGTATAAGTATCTATCCCTTTTTTTTTTCGTTAGATTAAGTAAAAATTAGCAAATTAGCAATTGAAAAAAAGTTATAAAAGAGAGAAAATGTTGAAAATGTTGACATCCTTACCAAGATATATGTTAACCCTATAAAGAGTAAAAAAATCACGTCAATAACAAATTACATTAATCTAATAAAATTAATGTAAGTTACACTCACCAAGAAGCTAAAAGTAAAAAAGCTCCAAAACCTTTATGGGCTCTCTTGCAAAATCTTGGATATCCTTGGTTAACAGAAACAACGGCACCTTGTCCCCAGATAGCCGCCAATCCCAAACCTAATTGGAAAAATACTATGAAATAAATGACTAAACCCATCCTATATTGTAAATAAAAAAGTTAATAAACAACTAACTCAACTAACCCCAATAAACAATTATCATAAAATGAGTATAATTCGTGATAATAATACCATGCATGTGAAGAATTAGTATTCGACATGGTAGCTATTGCTGCTGCACCGAATGTAGATACCGAAACACCACCAAGAAGTTGTATGATACGATGAATCTTCAAGTAATTATTGGTGTGTTTAAAAAATCGAACGATAAAAATCGATATTGGGAATAATACACTAATAAAATTTTAACGTGTGAATATGATTAAAATAAAATATTAAATTTGGTATTACATATTGTACATACCACCATGCTAAAAACATTCCTAATCCATGAAAGAAGCGCGTATTTTGTATTTGTAATCCTGTCATGCTAGTTGCAGATATTTCACTCGTATAAAAATTAATAAGGATCATCTGACGATTATGCTCATGATAGCCAAACACGCTACTCATTGGATTATATGCCATAATATCTATAAGAATTAAATTTGATTAAATCTCGATTCAAGATTAAAAAGCTTTTTATTTTTCTGAATATTACATACATTTCATTTGTTTGTTTAGAATTTTTTTACGATTGGGTGGATCCAAAAGTCTATCAAATAAAATTGTTGCTTTACCGTCAGGTGTGACAGTTTTATTTTTGATTTCAAGACCTTCCGAATTTCGTTTCTCAGGTGGATGATATCCTTGTGCAGCGGCATCATAATTTGATAGTTCTATATCATTATTTTTGACCTATAAGGCAAAAAATATAATTTTCAATTAAATGTAACTAATATATAATTAATATCATAATATTAATAAATAATTTTACGATCTTACAATTCCTACAATAAATTCTGCATCTTTCATACCTAAGTCAGATGGATCAAAACCCTTAATAAAAATTTATTTTAAAAAGTTAATAAATAAATACAATATACTTATGACTGCGTTAGTATCTGTTAGTATTATGCTTACCATTCCAAACCAACCTTCGCCTCCAGTGGTTTGAAACTCAACTTTAAAATGAATATAAGTGTTATCCAAATAATATCTAATGGAATAAAGAGACCAAGGACCAACTTGGGTTTTATATACTTCGTCATCTTCGCTTACTAATTCAGTATTTGGTTGAACCATCCAAAGATTTCTAATAAATTGAGAGCCATCATCATCAATTTTAAGATTACGAACTATAATATCATGAAATGTTGTATTTCTTAAAGTTGATTTTTCATCTTCATTAAACATTTCGTTTGATTCCCACCAAAATCTATCGGTTTCTCGAATACGATTAAACTATTTTTTTTTTTTTTTTTGGTAAAGTTATTAATAAATTTGGTTTATTAAGTATCAATTTTTAATAATACTACCTGTCTCACTATGCTCTCATTTAATAGTTGTCCAAAATTTGAACCTTCTACATGGTCTTCACAAAAAGCTCCAACAAATGATTCTGCTGCATCAGGTCCGTTTGGATATAAAAATTGTAATCTATTTTGAAGATATACGTTACTTGTCACTTCACTCCACGTACTTTTTCTTTCTAACCCATAAGCTTCTCGAACCGTGTTATACAATGCAATACCTAAAAATGTCTTATTAATTATCAAAATTTTTTAGCTTCAAATAAATAAATTCCGTACTATATACCTCGTTCCCTAGACCTTAAAACATCAAATGCGGGTATATCATAAACATTGGGTTCCATGCTTACAAAATTCCTTGTCTTTGTGAAATTAAAAATTAAAATTAAATTAATCCTCTTTTCTTTTTTTTAAAAAAAAAAAAAATGTATATTTTTAAAAAAGAATAATACATACAGAATCGCTGAAAAAAATGTCAATCTCCTCTTGTCTTTGTAAAGCCATTGAACGTAAGACATTACTTAGACCAAAAATTTCTACAAGATTTTGATTTATTATTTGACTCAACGTCAGGTCAACAATTGTATCACCATATTCATTTTGAATTCGATACTTGTCACTAAAAAGAAAATAAAAATATATAACTACATTTAAAAAAAAAAAAAAAATAATAATCTATTTTAAACATGAAACACTCACCTTAATTCTGTATGACCATATCTGAACGTAACCGTGGAAAAAAAAGTATCGATACCAGGAATTATGTCTGATTTATACCCTTCGTAAGCCGGAAGAGGATGTCCAGTAACAACACCAAGATATTCTTCAGATACAGTCTTTTGGTATAATGCAATGGTCCAACGTCTCGATTCTTCAAAATATTGTTGATCAGTCCAAGAGTTACCATATTTTTCAAATAGTTCATCACATTGACGATTATGTTCACGAATCCATACAGTATTAATTGCCAAAGTGAATAAAGTCAAAGCTCGTTCTGCATTTATTCCCCATTTATACATTCCATAAATATCTTTTGATGGATATTTTCCATTATTACTTGTTAACAATTTACAACTAGTTCCATCACGTAAATTTTTAAGATCATCATCAGATAAACCATAGATCATATTTAAATCAAGAAATGGGGTTACAACTCTAACTCCATTGCGTACAGAATTCAACGTATCAGGAGTATCAGGAGTATCAGGACCGGATGAGTTAAACGGAAGTGACTTCGTGATTGGGATTGAATCAGGAGGATTATAATTTGCATCATCAGCGGGTATATATAATTGCGTTAAAGGAATTCCATTACTTGATGAACTGATATCAAATGAAATATAATGTCCAAACCATGTCACCATATGGCTAGTTTTTCGATTTGATCGAAGTTCCGATTGTCTTTTCACGTCAAAAAGACTCAAATTATATGTAAATTGATCGAAGATACAACGTGGCGAAGGATAAGTCCCTTCTGGCAAGGGATCTGTACAATTGATCATCGAGCTAGCAGGTGATTTTAACATTTTCCCCTCGCCATCAGGATAAAATGGGTCCGAAGGGAACTCTCTCATATAAGGTTGTAATGGTTTTCCATTATCAGGATAACGAAGGTTATTATCACTTCCATCAAGTGAGCGGCTTTCAACCGTTTTGATCGAAAGTATGAAAAGAATAAGATATGAACCGAAAATGATGATATATTTATACATCCGTTAATAAATTTAATAGTTGATTACAAGAAATAATTGTGCGAGAGAAATTTTTTTTTTTTTTCCCCTGATTCCTAAACTTTAAACGATCTAATAATAATATTTTTATACGATAGATTTAAGTAATTTCCGCCCACAAAATGAGTTGATAAAAAAAAGTAGGTTTATTAAGAGAAACATTACAGGATTTTACCCAAAAATAGAAAAACATCAATATATGGGGTCCTTATTGACTATCCAATAGTAATCAATTATTCTAGTGAAATCTTTGGTAACTCATACTGAAATTAGTTCTTTTTTAATCATTACGTATTAAACAAATAAAACTGGTTCAAAACTTTGAACCCAAAAATTGAGATTTTTGAATATTGAATATAAAGATGAATAATTGTTAAATATTTCTGTCCCCCCACATCATGAACAACGAATCCAGAAGTTATTATGTTAACGTCATTATCGATCAATAAAAAAAAAGCCAAAGCTGCGTCAATTGGGCTGTAGAATCTGTTATCTAATAAAAGAAAAAATATTTAGTTCCAAATGGAGATTAAACACCGGTGGGAAAATTAATAAATGATCGACTATAGGTTAGCCCGGAACGTGATAGTGATTGTTTGTTCACAGAGAAATAATGCGTGTGGCTTATATCGCCATGTGCATCATGTGAAAGTGGATAGATAATTCATACATTACCACCGGTTTCTACAACCATACAATTATACTTTGTAACAAAAATTTCTTGACGTCATTGCTTACATCGATCTGCCCACATGTTTATTTAATAAACATAATAGGATGGCATGTTATTTTTAATAAATACGACATTACTATATTAACTTACGTTAACTGATAAGGAATAGTTGTGTCGAATTCAATTTTTGAATTTTCCGAATCGTTGGAAATCGACTCTTAAATCAAAAAGGAAAGGTTTAAGACCGGTCCATATTATTATATGTGTGATTTGCGGAAAACCCTTATCATACGTTGTATGTTATAACTGCATAAGAAAAATATATATGGATTAATATTATAAATGTACAATTTTCCAAAATAAGAAAAATCTCATTTACCTTTTTACATTTAAAAATCATCAAAAATGTATATAATTTTCTTATTTTGGTAGTATTTTGGTAAATGTAATCATCTGGCGTTTCCTATTATATTTTTCCTGAAATTTGTTTAATAAAAATTTATTATTCATAAATTTGTTCTTAATCATTGCTAGAACATTACAATCAGATACTACTACGAATTTTCAATACAATAATACAATACACTTGTGAATACTCACTCGTCTTATTTTTGTTCGATCTAATTGACGTTCCATGAATTATGTAATTAATGATGATCAAAGGTTAAATTATTTACTTGTCTAAATCTAGATAGGTCAGCGGTCTTGATAATTGGTATTAGCTCCAAGATTTGCTAAATAATTAAAAAATTCATCGCCAAAAACTTTTTAAATTTGATGCCTTCAAATTGACTGCTTTTTCTATGGACGAATTAGAAATTACAAGTTTCAGTCGTGAAAAGGCATTAAAAATCTTTGTAATTTTAAAAATTTACCTTTAAAAATATCATCAAGAAGATTTCAAATATTTTAAATAGAAATTAATGATATGCATTTTCATTTTTCTCTAATGTTCCTATAAGGTTTACAAGAAATGAATTAATATCTTAAATTTCTGAAATTTCTGACATTTGTAAATTAAATTTTTCCAAAAAAAAAAAAAAAAAAACTGATAAATTAGAACTTCAATTATTGATCTACCAACATTATTAACATTAAAACTTCGTTTAATTACCTTTAACTTATCTAAATCATCATTTACTTGCTGGCTTGCAACTCGATCCAGAATATATTGATAAAGTTAATATAGTTGAAACTTGGTATATTATATTAATTTTGTCATAGTTTCCAAAATGGTGTAGGCAGTTATATTTGAATGAATAAAAAAAGAAATCCGAAAATCGGACGAACTCCGATCGAATATCGGATAAAATATGGACGAAACCGAACGAATATTGGTATTCGAATATACAATTACAAATAAGCCATTTTGAAAAGGCGATAAAACATTCCTCAAATAAATTATGGAAACGCACGCAAGTCGCTTCGTTCCTTTGAGAAAATTAAACAAATTAGAAAAGAAATGGTTACTTATTGCCATACAACAAATACAAGACATGAAAAAGTTCTTACACTTTTTTCATGAATTTTTCGTAATGTTCAATCTAAATTTAGTGCTCGTCGCGATATAAAATTACAGATATCCGACTTTATTAACGCGGTTAACGTGGTTAACGTGACAACACTTGGTTCGTAAGCGCAATATCGTTATCCTTCGTAAGTAAAATACAAGTTATAAAAAAAAAATTATTATTTAACATATATCATTGTGGATGAGCAAGAAAGAACATGATATTCAGTTGATTATTTTAAAAAAAAAAAAAAAAATTAGACAATTCTAAATACGAAATTACGTTCTTCTCTGATAATATAATTGCGAGAGCACCATTATACCGAGTTTTGACTATAATATTCGTTATCAGACAAATTATTTGTCATTACAATGTAAATAATGAATTATTTTTCGATGCAACATTTTTTTCATAAAAAATGCACTAAATGAAACGAGAGATTCTTTTTAGGAAAACGAAAAAAAAAAATTTGCAACGCGAAAATTTTTCATTTATTTATTAAATTTATTGTCATTAATTACTTGCATACACTATTACTGCATGTAGTAAAGGCTTTGATTATAAAAGACATTTAAAAGTTTCAATTCCGTATAATTAATAATATGCATGTTATGACTTCACGTGTTTATTTAGGAAAGAGATTTTATTGTGGCGAATTCTTCATTATGCCATAACCGTCCGCTGGCATAATGGGCTTAGACCTCTTTAAAAAAAAAATTTATTATATAAATCGTTAAATAATGGGCTGTATAATGTATGTGTCTAATAAACTAAGCCAAGAAAAAAAAAATTTACTATTATTAGAACTAATGATACTTGAAAATCAGTCTTTAAAAGGTTTTGAAATCATTTTAAATCATGATTGATAATCGATTCTCATCGATCTTTTATTATTTCAGAATTTGATTCCTTGAATCATAAGTCATAAGGTTTGAATGAATTGCAGGATGGTGTTACCAGTGTGAGACCTAAAAATAGTATTACCGTCATAATGCGGGGGAAATAATAGGTTGATAGTCCACTTAGCCCGCTAAGCCCGCTTAGCGCACTGACTTGACGGAATTAAATCCGAACATCACCAGTATATCCAATAATACGCAGTTTACGATCACCTTCCATAAATTTCAATATTTACCCAATTGTGATACCATCTTTGGTTAGTTTCATTCTACGAAAAAAACGAATTCTTGATATCATCTTCCATTTTTAGGTTTCTCCTATAACAAATTAAAAATTCTGAGGATAATTGATATTTTCAACTTATTGATATAATGTAATAAATTAAAATAAGTTGAAAAAAGTGGTTTTCTTCTTTTTTCGCTCTTTACCGATATTTGGCAAGTCATTACCAGATTTGGGAATTTCTTAAATTGAAACTAGTAACCTTTTGAAAAAACAAAGAAATTACATAATTAAGAAATTTTATCGACCAAACTTAAAATTAAATAAAAGAAACAAGTGAGATTTTAAGTTAATTTAGATTAATAAAAGTTTATAATTAATCGTACCAATCATTTAAAAATTTAATTAACCACTTGACCATAACAATAGTAAATATTGAAAAAAAAATGAGAATTCCGATATATTTTTTTTTTTTTAGATATTTCACATGTTCATATCGTTTTTTTTTTTTTTATTTTTATTTTTATTATTATTGAGAATAAATTCCAATATTTTAGGCACATTTTTTATTAAAATAAATTTGTGGTTCGTTTAACAAAAAATAAACACTAATATTAAAATAATTATGACAATGGAGAACACAAAGTAAATAAATGAATTTATTATCTCGACAATTTTAGAAATTACTATTGCTTGAACTATAACCTTTACGGGATCGGACCTTGTACGACTTCAAACTTGTCAAAAGAAAAGATTTCCTTCCTTTTAATCGAAAAATGAACTTTACAAATCATATTTTTACTTTTTATAGTATATAACTGATTTAATAGGGTTTGACGATAAATTTTTTCATTTCTGATTATTTCTTGATGTATGCATGAATTTTATTGTCTTGCATTTTAATTGTTATTTTTAGTACGTACAATTGAACGAAAAGGAAATGCTAAGCACAGCAATCAATTTATTTTTAATATTTTTTGGTTAAATTTGATAAATTTAATTTTAACAGGTTATTTCCTTAATTTTAAACAATTTTAATCGCAAAAAATTGGTATTGTTATTATTTTTAGTTCGGAAATATTTCTTTTTGATCAACTGTACAATATATTTTCAATACATGTAATGCGAGTAGAGTGAAAGTTCATTTTATAATGCGTAGTCAAATGATGAATTTCGCCACAATAAGCACCAATGCAGCGTAAATCATTTTTATGATGTCACGTTCTGTCATAATAGTTAACAAAACCGGTAATTTATTTCTACTTACGTAGCGAATAAGGTTTTTTTTCGCCTCTTTGAATCTAAATACGTATTATTCACTCAATAGATCACTAAATAACGTAAGAATTGATCCCTGAATTTGAATTTTTGAAGCATAAATTCATTTAAAAAAAAAAGAAACATAATATTTTCTTTTCATGGTTCAAAGAATATTACATATTACATACTTCGTATACTTTACATAACTAGACATGAAAAAAAAAAAAAAAATAAATAAAAAAATCAAAAGTTTATCGGAAATAAATTTTTAAAAAAGATCCGATATCTAATAAATTGACCAAAATTTCTTTAATTGGAACTTCCCAGGCAGGAATGCAGGATGTCATTAAATGATCAATAAATAACTTCACTTTGCTTAATGATTTAATGACAAACTCGGTATGTTGCGATCCCTTATGAATAAATTTAAAGTTATAAAAGCGGATTTGTGTTCATAGATAAGAAAAATAAAGATCAAATTGTTTATTATATTATTGTTATTATCATCTCTTTTTTACTATTATTTTCGGAATAGAATTACCGTACCAAGATACTGGATAAAATAAAATGAATAATATAAATATGATTAACAACGGAGTTATTATTACGTTTTATAAATGATCAACAAAGTAACAATTTAATTCGCTTTTATCACCTTGTGGCAAATTTTGTGGCGGGTAAGAGTTAAAAAAATGGATTGTACTATTTTAATATTTTTTGACCGATAACTGCGGTCATAATAACTGACTGTTTATACAAAAAATGAATGTTTTTAAAAAAGGAAATTTAAATGAAACTCCGAACCATTAAAGTTTCCAAGTATGGAAAAAATGGAAGAAATAGGAAATCAACATCCTCATATAAAAAAAAAACCAAAATTTCGATTTATAGCTGATGCAAGCCACGCGTTGGGATTATATCGGAGTTATTCATTGTTTAGTCAGTTTTTAACAAACAATAACGACGAAGATGGAAAATTTTGATGACTAAACCGAATTAAAACCTGAAGAAAACTAATGATAACAACGAACTTTATTGTTAACAAGGATAAGAACAAGGTGAAGGTATTGTTATGTTCATACAATGGAAATGGCTTATTGCGTTTCTAACATAAAAAGGGACAATGAAATAAAAGGATAATGATGACCAAAAAAGAAATTTAGATATGTCATAACTTGGACCATAACATTACGTACATTAACGTTTGAGAAACAAAAAAAAAAGCAGTTATATTCTAAACTTGTTTGCAACGAATTGAATTAATTAGGGATTAAAGCATTTCTTGATGAAACATTTGGATTGGATCGCGTCATCATTTAAATATTATTCAAATTACTAATAATAGATAAAGATGATTTTAAAACGAGGTCGTTATGTCTATTGAGAAACAAAGTTTCCCTTTTCGTTATATGTTATAAAACTGTGTAACTCTAGTTAAATTAATTGCATAATGAGATCATAACAAAAAATTTCAATTCTTTATTTGGATTACCGAGCCACAAGCCGAATGACCGATCATTTTCTTATACATTCAATTTCTAACATTGGTTTAGTTCTCAGCCACTTATATAATTTTTCCGTATATTTTGTATATATTGATTATATATAGTAATTGTGTATAATATTGTATAGTTTGTATAGTATTTTATTCATTATTCTCAATGAAATTTCAAAAAAAATTTTTAAATATGGTAAAAAAATAAAAAAAAAAAAAAAAATTCCTAGAATTACTTTAACGGTATTAAAAAAAGGTATTTGAGAAATTTTTCAAATTGTACTCTTTATTTTTTTGACATTTCTTTCGAAATGTATTTTTTTTATTTTATTTTAGGGATATTGAGAAATTTCTTTTGTGGATAAATGGCTTTCAAAACAATGAATTTCCGTCTGTATTTTGATTTCATGTTACTCATTTTAGGTTTTTAACTCCGTTGGGATATACACGGAATTCAATTTCCTTTAAACTAATTTCAATTTTTATGTAACTATATATGTCTTTATTTGAAAATCATCCGAAAGTCCGGACTGCGGGTATCCTTTTTTTATATAAATCCCAGAATTTTTTTTTTAAAAAAAAAAGAAAACAAAAAGAAACATTTTAAAAAGAAAAAAATAATTTTATTAAACAAAACAATTATAAATATATATACACATTTTTTTTTTCTTCTTCATAAAAAAAACATGACTCGCACAACGACATCTCTTAATAGTAACAAATATTTTGAAAAAATAAGAGGATCTAATTGTTCCCGAGTTCAAAGGATTAAATTATCTAAAGCTTTTAATGCTTCTCCTTATGAAAGAATTGTTAAAACCAATCGTAATAATAATCATCCAAAGGATTGTAATAGTTGTAATGATTCTGGTAATTGTATGAAATTACTTACAGAACGTTTGGCTAGAATTGAAGATTTGGTTAATAACCTTTATAAAATAACTCAAGGTTTGAAAAATTCTAAAAAGGTATTTATAATTATGATCATTTTCTTTTTCTTTTTATTATTAAAATTTTCCTTTTATAGTAACGAAAATTATTTTGTTTCTTCTTTTTTTTATTTCTTCTTCTCATTATTAGAATCATGTACATATTGATAATAATAATTCAAAGAAAAAAGTTCAAATGTTTCGAAATATCGATTTATCTACTTGTAAATTGGATGACTTACAAAAACTCGTGATTTTTGCTACAAATTCCATGAGCTACCCTTCATCTCAAACTTCTATTTCGCCCAAATTTATTAATAATAACGAAAAGATTCTTACTGAAGATTATTTAAAGAATAAATATTTTGCAACAAACTGGAAGGAAGAAAAACTAAAATGCTCTGCAACTCTTGACTTGAAACCGTCAGATACTTCAATAAGTAAAATTCACGTGTCGACGGTGTGCGCTCGCGATCAGGAAGTTGCTCATTGAGAAAATAGTTTTTAAAGAAAGCGAAAGCGTAACGGAATTTTTAATCAAAAACATTCCCAATTTTTTAAGATTCAATTTATCCTAAAATAAAAAAATTCTTTATAAAAAAAAAAAAAAATTTCGGTGTCAGGTAACAACACCTCTTAAGATTTTTATATATATATAAATACACATACTATCTAAATACAAAAAGAGGTCAAAAATTTTGCATTATGAATCCTATAAATATTACCCTCCCCCCCCACTTCAAAAAATTCACACACAAAAAAAGTACTTTCTTTAATATTAATGTAGTAAATATAATTCCTATATAATCCCCCTATTTATTCCTCCCTATTTAACTATCAATGACTTCTTATTAATAATAATATCTATGCCTTTACATTTGTAGAAAATTTATCACATAAAATTCCTCCGTTCGCTTTTTCTTTGTAGGTGCCCCAATTTGGCTTTATTTAACCATTTTCATTTAAATATTTTTTTTTTTTCATTATTTCTATTCATTTTTTTTTTTTTGTTAAATATTTTTTTTTATACATATTTTTTACTTATCAAATGAAAAATTTTATAATAAAAAAAAACAATTAAAAAATTTTATCTCATTAATTATTATATTATTTTTATAATAGCATAAAATTTAAGCTTATACACTTTATTAATCACCTGAATCTTTCTTTTCGTTGCCAGATCCCAGATTTACACGGATTTACTTCAAATATCGGCGCTCATTTGTATTTATAATTACATTTTTACAGTATATTTAGTATGTTTGAGCATTTGGCTCATAATTTTCGGCCCGCGTTACAAAAACAAATTTGACAAGTCGTGGAAATCAAATCAAATAAATTGAGCAAAGAATAAATAGAATTCTGTTTATTATGATGTGTTTAATATATTTTATCGTAAGGTGAATTCTACTAAGTATCCTGCTTTTTTTCTTTCAAAAAAAAAGTTTTCCACCGCAAGTATATTTTCCAACGAACTTTTCGATAGATATATCATTTGTTACTTTATTTCCTTTAATTCCTTATCTGGTATCGCCTTAAAAACCCTGGTAAACTTTATTACTGGCGTATGTATATTATTCCAATTCCAAACTAACATACAATGGATAAAAATTTCTGCGGATTTTAGGAAAATCATTTACCCGAAAATCCAATATCGGTCGTTTAATGGCCCCACTTTTTTTTTCTTGTGATCTTTACTGGTATGATGAATCATAATATTTAGACGTGAATGAAATAAATAATTTCATTTATGAGATTAGCAATTCTTTAATAATGTTCACAATTAACCAAAATTGAGATTTTTTTCACACAGAAATAAGTTCATATAACCTTTTCAGGTACATCATTTTAATGAAAACTTTATCAATCGAATATTATCAAGCCATTATTCTTTATAAAGTTAGTTGACTAATAAAGAATGAATGAATTTATCTTGGCGTTGTTTTTTAAATGGGATCATCATTCGCCTAAGGAGATTTTTCTCCGAACGACAATCAAATAATTAACAGTTAAGTTCATTCATTCATTCATTTTTATGCAAAAAAAAGAACAAATTTATCAAGGTTTTCTTTATTATTTACTTTACTGATGTAAATATTTTTCATTGACTGACATAAACGAGTTCATTGATTTAAACGAGTTTTTTTTTTTTAAGACTTTGAACAACCAAAAAAAAAAAAAAAAAAAAATTCTTTATCGCATATTACTTAGGAAAGTATAACGTTTCACTAATCAATTTATAATCGGATTCATTTTCCGAGTTTTCAAGTTAAAATATTGTACACATGACGACAAATCAAAAAAAAAGCCACATACATATAAAAGGGTCCAATACCGTTTTTTTTTAATTTTTTAAAAAATTTGCTTTTAGTATAAGAAGATTTCTTGGTTCCTTTCTTTGTCATTTCGTTGTCAAAGGAATTTTCCAAGAAATTCATCTTATATCTACATCATTTTCTTTTATCAACTAATCATTTAATCGTTTAACTTACAAAGATTGATTATTGATTAAATGATGAGTAAACTTCCTATCGACCGTATAGTCTTAAATGTCGGTGGCGTTAAGGTACAGTAACTAATTGAACAATTTAAAATGAATCTTCATTATATAACCATTTACTTACATGGGGGAATAATATATGTGCGTAATCTTCTTTATAATATAGTATGAGACGCATCGTGAGACTCTCTTGACGCAACCGGAATCTTTCCTTGGTACGATGTTGAAGGATGAAAATTTATCAATGCTAAAATTGGAAAATGGAAATGAACTATTTCTTGATAGGAATGGACGTGCTTTTCATTATATCCTAGAATATTATCGTACAGGAAAATTCCTTTGGCGTGATTATGCACATTATGAACAAACTTCAGACGATATATCAAGGGGATGTTGCGCAAGTATGATTACGAAAGAAGAAATTGAATCAGAAATTGATTTTTTTCAATTAAAAATTGAATTACCATCAATTATTGAAAAACCTGATCCACGCGTCGAAATGTTAAACAAATTTATCAAAGTGATGGAATCTTTTATTTCAACTGCAAAAGGAATTTATATTTATAAGATTAGTATAACATTCCCTTGCCATGATAGAGAAAGTTTTTTTCTTGAACCAAAAATTAAGTTATTAGATGAAATTATACAACCATTCTCCGATTGTGGATTTCGTATATTACAAAAATATGGTGAAAAAATTGGAATTTATCTTGAAGAAAATGATAATAAATTAAAATGGGAGTGTAATACCATCGCCGCTGGTTGGCATGAAGCAAAATGTATCGTCAAAATTGAAATTGATGAATGTAATGAATCTGCTGAATCTCGTATTGTCTTTAATTCAATTCTTGGAAATTCCAAAAAATTGAAAAGAGTATCAAAGTAAGAATTTTTTTATATGTTTAAAAAAAATTTTTAAGTTCACACAATATGTATCTTTGCAAAAATCATTATAAATTCAAATAAATTACTGCATATTATTTTGTTAAATCAAATGGTTGCAATGAAATCCGCCCTGTGCCACATTATTTCATGTTGTGTTTCTCAGCTGTGCTGATTGAGAAATTGAGAAAAGCTTTTATCTTTTAAATTTTTTTTTTTTTTCTTATGATTAACTTTATTCCTCGTTTTTTTCTCGTTATTTATTTATTTATTTATTTATTATTTTTCACCTATTATAATATCATTCAAAAATATTCCATTTACGGGAATTCTTATAACATTCATTTATTAAATGGCTAATTGTATCGTGCATGCTCGTACATATGTTTGTTATAAATCCCGTAGTGGTAAGGTATAGTAATACGTTACATTACAAATTATGATTGGTCTAAAAATATTATGTTTACCCGAAAATTACTAAATTGCTTGAACTCTTGAAATTTTTAAAATTGAGCTAATCGAATTTCTTTTTGAAAGTAATAACAATTTCACAGTCAAAATCCAAGAACTATTTGTCTTTCATAGCGATTATGATACTATTAAGTTGGAGCGAAAAAAAACAATGAATTGTACGATTAACTCTAAATGTAATGATCGGCTAAAACTTGTCCGATTTCATAATTCTGGCTAATATTATGAATTTGACCAAAAGTTATTGCCGATCATTATAATCGAGTCACAAATTGCAAAATTCCATAGTAATTCATATACGACGAAATAAAGTTATAATAATTTATTGTATATTATTAGACATTAGCACATGATAAGAATGTTATAAGTATTCTCTATATTTAATGTACAGTACTTATAACTGAAAAATTGCGTTTGTTTTTTTTTCAAATAGTGTCTATTTATAAGCTTATTTTCAATTTTAGGCAATATTAGTTGAAAATTTAAGATAGCAATGAACTTTTATTTTAAAGATGTATATATGAGCGATTTCGTAATTAAATATTTAAAAGGTGAACAAGTCGTTCAGTATTATTTATTAATGTATCACGTTAACAGATTAAGCTTATTGATGGATAAATTAAAAATGTATATTCCCTACAACATTAAATTACTCAATTTCATTAATTCAGCCACTTTTTACTTCCCTGCCTAACCCTTACAGATGGCTCGGTAACTGATCTGTCTGATGGTCTTCCTAAGGAAAATTTAATGCATCTACAATCTTTTTTCGCTTCATATTCCAAGTCAGAGCCCTTTAGTATCTTTAACAATCCTGCTCATAATACCTAACAACTCATCAGTAGAAATCTTTACTGACTTTGCCACCTGTATACCATCTATAAGTATACGCTAACGACACAAGCAGAATTTCTATATCATCAGGAACTTAGTCAAAATTCTTCATGATACTAAAGAACTCAATATATTACTTCGTAAAGTTAAAGCATTTAAACAATGATGAAGCTGATCGGCTGGCTAGAGCCAGGTCATTCAAGGACCCAATAATTATCAATGCAAGATATTTTTCTATCTCATGGAATTGTCTATCAATCATAACTAAAAAAAAATTCGTAAATGGGCTCATATTCCCATATAAACATATTTATTTCAAGATTTATCTCATCACCTTTATACTCCTCTATCAATTCAGCAAGGTAACATTGATTCCATAAAGGTTCTTTAATTTCTATATAAAAAAAATTCTTCAAGGACATATAATGGAGGCGAGTACTGCCGTTAGACTACAAGACGTTCTACAATATATCTCTAATTCTCCGATCTTCTCACTTCAGTCATATTTTCAACAATCTAATATATTGGATCCGTCACATCCTGTTACTTACTCATATCATCTCATACCTACTGAACTCAACAAGAAATTATAAAAAAAAATGAAACAAAATTGTTCACAAAAATTATAAAAAATGAAGCGTATATTCAAATCGTGACTTCTACATTAAACCTCCTTAAATATTAGGCAAAAAAGAAAGATGTTATTTACCGATAACGATACCGTTCATCACGTAATTATGACCTTCTCATAGAACAGCATCTGCCCTTGAGGTGGAAAACATCTCATAACAAATCTCGAAATTTTGGTCCGACTTATTACCTCTTGAACGACGTACCCGTATAGCACTGCATAAGCCCCATGATAATATACCCGGGTATGATATGTGGTTAAAAAATCTTAATTCTGGCAAAAATTCAGCTAATTCTGGTCAATTTCTCCATATTCCATACATAATACCCCCGGGTATAATTCAATTTTTAAATTGGTGAAATTGATATATACCCGGGGTACCTTATGCAGTGCTATACGGTATCCATTCATTGATCTTGATGCTTACATTAGTGGACGACTAGCAACTTTTTACACTCTGGTCCTTGAGACCGTCAAGGTTTTATTATAGAAAATATTATAGAGGTTTCTTTTTTCAAATTTTTTTTATTCTACTTGTTTTCATTAGTTATTTGTTTCCTCTAGTTTTACTACTGTTAGTTTACCGGTTCATCCTTCGAAATCATTATTTATATATTACATATGTACATTACAATGTCATTGTACTTTAATGTAATCACCTTTTCTGCCGTTACTACAGTAAGAATAATAAATAAAAATAAAATAAAAAGGCCATTGTTATTTATTCCTCCCGATTTTGTTATTCATACCGAATTATCATGTGCTGATGCACAATGTTGGCTGGAGGGGTATAAATAACAAGAGTGAAGGGATGCCACCAATAAAAAATGTAAAAATGCGGGTAACCAAATGATTGGTAAACAGGATATCCTACGTTTACGCTTCGGACAATAAATCGTTAATGTTAATAAAGGCATTTTATCTTCTCTAAAAATCCTTAACGTAAATGAATGTAGTAAATTGAAGAAAAAATAATTATTCTGTGTTTTTTTCGAAGTTAGCAGGAAATTTTACACCAGCTTTAACAGAAAGGAACGTCTTCAGTTCAACATTCTTCAACAACAGTCATGTTCATCAACACGTTCATACATAAATTCTTTATCCGTTTCGTATAATTAATTAAATCCAAGGAAAATCCTTTCTCTTATCATCTCTTGAAGTCAATCAAGTTTAATAGCTGAGATATCCAATATAATCACTGCTAATGATCGAACAGTAACTGACCCATTCATTTATTCGCACAATTCCAAATGATGAAATTATGGAATTTTCTGGCCACAGATCACGAAAAGGAGTAAGAACTTATAAAAGCGTGGATGAGACAAGAAAAATTAAAAATGTTTTAGTTTGATACCATTAGACTTTGAGGATACTGAAGTAGAGGAATTTGATACTTTCCGAGGAATTCATGGAAAAATTTAAATAATAATGATAGTGATTCCGAATTTCAGGTAATAGGTTTGATAATTTCAATAAATAATAGCAGTAAGTAATAATATTGATTATAAGTTAATCAAAGAACAATTTATGACCAATAGACCACGGTTGATATGAACATTGTATATATATATCAATCCTTAAAATTTTTAGTTTCTACAAAGTTTTTGATTTTTTTTTTTATAAGGAAATTCACGTGATAGAGAGGATTCAGGCGAAATTAAGCATAATTTAAGTTCAAGTGAGGTTAGATTCTGATAAAAATTCTTAATACGAACAAATAATAAAGGTGGTCAATTTAATTTTTTTATTTATGCATTAGGATTCCCATATTTAATTTTAGCATTTTTAAATTAGCTGAAAAACGACAGATATTAAGGGATGCTGATACCTATGTAGTATTACACAAATATGAAGCACAGTGCATTTTCATATTTATTATCAAATAACTTTAAACAAAAAATTAAAAAAAAAATGTATTAAACGCATTATAAACAAATATTTATTATCATTAACACTTACTATAAACCAGTTAGAATAGTAACAAAAAAATCCATCAGTATATACATAGTACCGATGGGATAAGACAAGTAAGATTATAAGTTTTGTCAAAATTTGGTGACAACAAAGATTTTATTTTTACAAGTGTTTAGTTTATTATTCAATATTTTTGCGTCGGTTCATTATTCATTGTGAACACCAATAATATTGTTTTGATATCATTTTAATAGTTAAAATCAAGACGATATCGAATTTGATGTCGTTAAGATATCAAAATGAGATCGAAATAGTTTATTAATATCAATATCAGTTTCTGCAAGTTCATTAGTAATGTAGCAATCAGACAGTGCGGGAAAACCTCTCAATTTAAAAAATAATGTTATATACTCAAATAACTCAATTATAAAATTCTTGTTCAAATATTGAGTTATTTTGGATTCATGATTTCGACTTCCAAAATTGTATCTTTTATTTGATCGTTTTCGAGAATATAATTTTATATTTAAATTAATAGTTTTAAGCTCAAAATTATTTTACTTACGATATGCCGGAAAATTTAACCTTTTTTATTCAAGCTTTTTATTAAATTTTACAAATAATTTTTTTCGTTCCAGTTTTGAAATTTCTTTGCTTAGAAAAGTTTGATGCTATTATTGATTCCCGTCGGTTAATTATATTTTTTTATATTAAATTGTCTTAAATTTATAGATCTGAGCACCCTCTAAATCATATGCATAAGTTTCTTTGGAGCATCAAAGTAAGTTTTTATCTTATTTTTATTTTCAGATAATGACGATACAACTTTTTATACCTACATGATAAAACTACATCTTTTAAACAAAAGATAAAGCTCTCCCCATCGGTCCAAGAAACAATCAAGCGAACTATTCACACCTATTTTTAAAAAAAATTGTCAAATTCAGCCAATTGTAATCAAATCAGAAAGACTAATAGAGTTTCACTATATTTCATCAGATAATTTCTCGTATTTTTCTTTCATCAACCAGAATGCGTGTGAATGTTGTAAGACATGTAATGATGCAAATAGAAATAACCACGCGAAGATCAGGTAGTGATGATATATAAACGTGATATCGACGTCGCGTTGATTAAGAAAGGGTTTGTGATCTTCTGCAATAATAAAAGCAGTGTGAGGGGTTATCTTCTAATCGGGGCTCTTGTTCTCTTATAATTTGACAATTGATTCTTTTTGTCGGGTAAAAACGAGCGGTCATATAACGCCGTACTTTCTCGTTATGTAGATTGATATTATGATTTTAAGGTAACGTAATATTTATTAATAGGCATAGTTAAATTGTCGGATGCGGAGATAAAATTCGAAGCGCTGCCATCAATTCTTTTTTACTTTTTGTTTTCTTCTTCTGATAGAAGAGGACGTAATTCTTTTAAGTATCTCCAAGTAAATGTTATATACGTTTAGTGATGAAAGATCACTCTCGTTAGTTTTCGTCTTGTGAGAAGAGGACGATGGAATCCTTATTGATTGGGTATAACGGTGTAAGCACCATGCGTGCTAATCTATCCGGCATAACATCAAAGCTTTTGTTTTTTTATTAAATCTCATTAGATAATCGCCTGCTTACGGGTCATAATTCTTTATCGTTTTTTGTTGGATTTTTGAATTATTTGATGATGACCGTGTCGATGTGTCGTGTATTTAACACCAAGTTTATTGTCATAGACTGATTCCTCTTTATTCACACACCGTTTTGTACAATTTTCATAAAATTTTAGATTCCTTGATAATTGAGAAATATGCTTCCGATCAATGTTTCATTGATGCGTCGGACAATGCCAAGTGCCAACGATTCTTTGACATGACGTAGTTTGTCGAGAGAAAACATAATGTAGGCTTCTAATTGATAATATGTGAACGAACAAAGTAATAACCTAAAAGATAAATTTTTTTTTTGCATGAAAATTTAATGTGTTATTGCCATTAATTTGTCTTTCAAAGTATCATAGTCGATGGTTGTAAAGATATGTTTACTGCAAAAACAAATGGAATCATCCTTTATTGTGGTATTAATTATGAAAACTTAGAACGATAGATTATTGGTACTTGTTCGTCGATTTTTTTATCCATAGTAAAGAACATCTTGTCATTGTCACATAATAATGAATTGCCGCAGTTTGAGAGCTGAGAACGTTATTTCGAAAGAGTGAAGAGGGTCGTTAAAGTCTTAAAACGACTTGAGGATGGATGCATTACTGTTGTGTTGTTCGTTAGTTGACTTAAGTTTTATGATAAATTTATTGCGATATGAAGCAAAGGTAATCTATTTAAGGGAGTATTTAATTGTGTCTAGAATTTTACAAAAAGAACTATGCATAAAAAAAAAATACGAAAACAAACGTAAAAAAATTATATATTTGTTAATAAAGATTATTGGCAAAACTAATAAAAGCTTTTTTATGTTTTGAACGAGGGGAGCTAAGTTTTTTTTAAAGTTTGATCATGTGATTGAATATAATGTTGTCAAATTAGTACTACACTATTACGCCAAATTTGGCCTTTTTTTTTATTCCTTTTAATTGAACGCGGACCCAACATAAACGTAAAACAATTACATTTATACAACAAAAATCAATCATGTAGAGTGAACCCTATCTAAGACTATTCTAGAAATATGGGAACACTATCTAAACTCGTGTAAACATCTAGAAGTAAATGATCTAGGAGTAAATGATCTAAACTATTTGTGTATTCCCTCCCAAAATTTCCCATTATAACTAAACAATTCACCATACTCACTACTGAGCCCCATCCAGCGGTAAAAAAGATGTCAATCATAACGATGTATCGAGAGGCGAACCGAACAAATTCTAAAATAAAACGGTCTACAAAAAAAAAAGAAAAGTTAGTACCCCGATACAACAAAAAGGATTTAATCTGATACTAATTTCCTCAACAACACCGCTAATGTGTTAAAGATATCAGCAGAACTAATACAAAAACAAACACATTTCTTTGACACTCATACCAATTAGCACTAGACAAAGTAATAACAACAATAATAATGCGAAACTAAACAACATTAATAATGGGAATCCCTTTGGCGTACGATTCTTATGATTCGATCTGGCTGGGTTCTGACCATACGATCGTTTCGAAGGGCTCGTCTTGTTGGACGCACCCTCGGTCCGCTTGCCGCCTGACCGAGTTTGTTTTTGCCTGAAAGGTTCTCCCCGTGACCAATTGTAAGTGATTTCGGCGATGTCGAACGATGTCCTCAGTGCAAACAGCATGTCTGTATGTCTTTCAAAGAACACGATCATCTGTCTTTCCCCTGTAGACGATTTTATAGCCTTTTAGGCTTTTATAATAGAGTACTTTGCTAATAAGTCCGATTGAAAGATTACAATTCACCAGGCATTGAGTATGTTGAGGCTCCGGGTAGTCCCTCCATACAAGACAAAATCTTTCCCGATTTTTCCGTTCTTTTAATGACCGTTCCCTGGGAACCATCGGACGGGAGTGTTTCCGAATGTGTACATCCATAGCCCACCATCGAAGTGGGCTCTAACCTCGTCGAAGAGGACCCATAGAGTCTGAAACTTCCTCTGTTTTTTCGTCGAGAATTTAATGGTATTTCCCCATGTAGAGAGTGCGTTTAAAATTTGCTCATGGGTCCATTCAGAAGGGACATCATACACCGTTATGTGACGAACATTTCTTGCGTTTTCGTCTGTCACTTGCGTTCCGGCGATGGTTTTTTCAGCTGCGCAACGGGTAAACTTTTTTCCTTTCGCTGATTTAGATTTACCTGAGGTAACGTTAGACTTTCCTGATTGAGTAGGATTGAGGTCCTGCGATTGCGTGCTCGGTGTTGTCGATAATTGGTCCATTGTGATCTCCATAATTTCTGATTTGGCTCTAGCGTTACTTGTGTATTAGATTGCTGCGCCATCGAAGCCGAAGCGACTGCGGCCTCTGGTTGTGAGGAACGTCTTTCTATCCGTAAGGCTATGTTTCTTAGTTCCAAACCGACTCGAAGCATCATATACACCTGCCCATATGTGAGTTTTGTGACGAGGGCCAGCATGTGTACGTCTTTTTGACGAAAAAAAATATTATTTTAAGCGGTTTGTTTTTTTGCAAAAATTTTAATCGAGTGATCGACAGGAGAGAGTTCCCTTCTTAATTCCCAAATTTGGTCTTATTATACCTTCCTAATAAATACAAGCGAAAAATTATTATATATTTTTTTTTTTCATTATTTCGTTCAAAAACTTTTTATTCGATGGAATTGGAATTTATTTCAAAAAATTTTGCAAATTGGACCAGTGGGAATGAAATAATCGATAATTTCATTCAAGAAAAGCAATTAAGTAGCGTAGAATACAGAAAATATATTGCATTATTTGAATGGATACCATACGGTAAGTTTATTGAAATTAAAGAGATTAATAAAAGTATCGCTACAGCAATATGGAAGGAAGGCCCATTATGGTATTATGAAAATGATGAGGAATGGATAAGATCATCGACATATGAGGAAGTTATATTAAGATTTTTATATGACTCGGAAAATATTACTGATGAATTTATAAATAAGGTATTAAATTTTATAGTTAGTTTGAATATTAGTATTATATTAATTTTTATTTTTGTATTTGGGTAGGTTAAATCATATTTCTTAGGCTCGGGAAATTATGGAATATCTCAAAATCCGGATACAAAGGATTATGTTTTAGTTTTTAATAAAGAATCTTTTGAAAGTCATTGCTGCAAAAAGTGTGGTGATATATATAAATATAATCATTTAGATTATAAAGATTATAGCCAATATTGTAAAGATAATGAGTATAAATGGTGCAAATCATGTCATATAAATCATCTAAAAAATAATTATACAAATTGGGCTAGTGGAAACGAAAAAATCGATAATTTTATTCAACAGAGGCGATTAAATATTAAGACAAGTTTTGATTTAATATTTGAATGGATACCATTCAATGAGTTTATAGAAATTAAAGAAATAAGAAAAGACGGATTTTCTGTAGCAATTTGGAAGGAAGGTCCATTACGTTATGATATTATTGAAAAGGAATGGATGAAAGAATCATATAAAAAAGTTGCATTAAAATATTTATCCAATTTACAAAATATTACTGATGAATTTTTAAAAGAGGTATGAATTTACTACGAATATTTATTTATTTTTTAGAGGCTAATAATAATTTTTTTTTTATATGTCCAAATAGGTTACTGTATTATATGATAGTTATGGGATATCGCAAAATCCAAATACAAAAGATTATATTTTGGTGATTCATCATGAATATTATAAAAAATATTGTGTAAAATGCGATAAAGAATATATTAAACCAGATCATAATTGGTGTGAATCATGTCAAATAAATTACTTAAAAAATAATTTTATAAATTGGTCAAGTGGAAATGAAAAAATTGATGAGTTTATACAGAAAATGCAATTAAAAATTAGTAATGAAAGTTCTAATGTATTTGAATGGATACCATATAATGAGTTTATTGATATCAAAGAAATAGGATATACTACAGCAATATGGAAAGAAGGCCCATTGTATTTTGATATTAATAAAATGAGATGGATGAGAACAACATATGGAAAAGTTTGTCTGAAATATTTATCACAAGAAGATACTGATGAGTTTATAAATAAGGTAACATGATTTTCTATAATTTAATTAGAATATTGATACATTCATTAATTTATTTATTGTATTTTGTAGGGTGAATCAGTTTTAACAAATGAAATATGCTATGGAGTATCTCAAAACCCAGTTACAAAAGATTATATTTTAGTTTTTAAGAATGACTATTTTGATGATTATTGCGAGAAATGTGGTAATAAATATGAAAATACTAGTTGTAATAATAGTATGTATTGCGAAAATAAGCATAGATGGTGTAAATGTCGCTCGGAATATTTAAAAAATGACTTTACAAACTGGACTAGTGGCAATGAAAAAATTGATAGTTTGATTCAGAAATATCAATTAAAATACAATGGACATAGCACAGTATTTGAATGGATACCATATGACAAGTTTATTAATATTAATAAAATAGGAGAAGATGGCTTGGCCATATCAATATGGACGGATGGTCCATTATATTATAATTACTTGAACAGGAAATATAAAAGGAAATTAAACAAAAAAGTTATATTAAAATATCTATCTAATTCACAAAATATTAATAACGAATTTTTATCTGAGGTATAAATTTTTTATGTTGATTTTAATTATAAAACCATTAATTGTTATAATTATTAATATAAAAATTATTATATTACAACAGATTAATTATTTAATTGAAAAAGGTTATGGAATATCACAAGATCCGAATACAAAGGATTATATCTTGATTCTTCAACTCAAATATTATTGCGAAAAATGTGGCAAAGAGTATGATAATGAATTTGAAATAAATACTAAAAGCTGCATGTTATGTCAAATAAGTCATGAAAATAAAAAAATTAATGATTTAATTCAAGAAATGAAATTAAACATTGATCATAAAGCTAGTAATTCTATAATATTTGAATGGATACCATATGATCAGTTTGATGATATTAAAGAAATAGGTAAAGGCGGTTTTTCTATAGTATATTCCGCAATATGGAAAGATGGCTCATTGTGTTATATAGTGGGAGATTGGGAAAGAGAACCAAATAAAAAGGTTGCTCTAAAATGTTTACACAACTCACAAAATTTTCTTGATGAATTTATAAACAAGGTATTAACTGAAATTATTTAAATATTAAATATTTTATACATAAATTAATACGTATATTATTGTTAATAGGTTAAAGCTTATCCAAATCAAAAAATAAATAATATTCTTAAAATATATGGAATATCTCAAAATCCAGATACGAAGGATTATATCATGGTACTTGAGTATGCAGAAGGTGGAAATTTTAATAATTATTTAGATAAAAATTATGAAAAATTTGATTGGTTTAATGGATTAAGAGTATTGAAAGATGTTTTTAATGGTCTTAGCAAAATTCATCAAAAACAGATGATACATCGTGATTTACATATTGGAAATGTATTATTTACAAAAATTCATGATGATAAATACAGATATCTTGGTAGTGATAGTATTTTTTATATAGAATTTCTTAGAATGCTTGATCATAAATATGAGGTTCGTGATAGTGCCTGTGTTTCTGATATGGAATTATGTAGAAGAATTGATGATATTAATGAAACAAATATTTATGGAGTTATACCTTATGTAGCACCTGAAATATTAAAAGGAAAACCTTATACTCAAGCAGCAGACATATATAGTTTTGGTATGATTATGTATGTTATAGCAACTGGAAGACAACCTTTTATTAATTGTGCTCATGATGAGATTTTAATATTAAATATAAATAATGGAATTAGACCTGAAGTAAATGAGAAACTTGTACCAAAATGTTATATTGATTTAATGAAAAGGTGTTGGGATTTAAGCCCGGATAATAGACCGAATTCTCTTGAAATAAATGAAATAATTGAATTATTTTATAATTCACTAGATCAGGAATTTAAGAAGGAGCAGCAACACTATGAAATTGAAAAACAATTTAAAGAAACGCAAGAATACAGAAAAGAAAATTTCTTAACGCTTAACAATAACAAATCAACAATTCATGCACAAGCTGTTTACACATCTCGGTTACTTAATCCTTTTACAAAAAAACTTTCTTAGTTATAGTACAGTGGAAATTACTGGTTTACAAAGTAATTATATTTTTATTTCGGTACGTTTTTTATTTATCTTATCTCTTACTTTTATTTTATATTATAACACTATCTTGGAAAATACCATAGTTTAAAAATTTAATGTTAAAATCTTATATAAATAACGTAAATTTAAATTAAAGAACGCAGAATTAAATTTACATTATATTTTTAGTTTATCAACAAAAAAAAAAGATATTTCTAGATACTTAATCAATTTGTTATCATCATTTCTTATCATTAAATTTTTGTTATTCTACTTTAAAGTTATGAACGTTAATTTTTTTTAACACTATCTATTAAATAATGTATAACCTTTATTTACTTAATAAAATCAGCCTGTAATCGAGTAAAATTCTAATTTTTAAAAAACTATACTGTGTTTACTAAGGTTGCGTGCCGTAAGTAATAATTATTATATTCGAATTACAACCTAAGCGTATTGTAATATTATAAACATAAGTTGTAATTTGATTGTAAATACTATGCTATTGTGGTTAACTGAAAGATGATAATTCTGATTTACAACCATTATAATTACTTGATATTTGGACTTACAACTATTTACGGCAGGCAACACTAGTGTTTACTAAGTAATAGCAAACATCATAGCAGGTGATTTCAGTCCATTTGATTAGACATATTTAATTTCTGTGATTTTAAATTGCTTAAAATGTACATTTTTTATTATAAATTCTTGAAAATTCTTTCAAAAAGACGGGAATTAATAATTTCTTAAAACCTGTACTAATTTCACATACACATCATAATACATTTAATATATATTCAACACATTCAATATCTTTTGTTATTTTCACTACCTATTCATCATATAAATCGTAAGTTGTGAATCATATGTTAAACATTTCTTTACTACCAGGGCAGGATTAAAAAAAATTCATCATATTGTAATCTAATGTCAATTATCAAATCACTATAATATTATTATAATTGTGAAGAAATCTCGTAATCCTACGATGTATTTTAATTATAATTAATTATATGCTAAGTAATTTGTTATTGAAAATAAATATTCATTAGAATAAAACTAGCAGCCGCCCATTGCTTCGCAATGAGCATTTAAATCAATATAATATATTAAAAGGAAGTAATGCCAATATAGCAATTACATGTAATTTATTAATTACTTACTGTATTAGTGTTAGCAAAATGAACTGCCAATTTTTGATCTATCCAAAAAAAATAACAAAAATAGAAATAATTGTATAATAAATATTAACAAATACTAATATATATTTCCGACTTGAAATCTATAAAGAAGTGAGCAAACCATTAGTAAAAGAGTTAAAATTAATAAGTTTTGCGAAACTTGTGAAGCTTAGCATTTTCCATTTTAAAAAGAAAAAAACATTAAAAAATTAAGTTTTGAACAATTTCAAACTTACCAGAATCCAATAACTGAAAGGAACCAAAAGTAATCTACGAAAGAATAATGAATGTGTAAGTTAACATTTGTTAAAAAAAAGTAAAAAATGGTGGTGTTGCAAACTTACTATATATTTTTGTGCTTCAGTATCTTGAACCTGAAAAACTATAGAAAAGAAATAAAGAAATTAAAGAGAATTAATAAAAAATTAAAGTTTTGTAACTAAAAATTGCAAGACTTACCACTTTAAAGTTTCTAGTATTCTGATGCCAAAACCTAAAAAAAAATTTTAGGAAATGTTAATTAACGTTTCTAATTAATTAAATAATAAGTTCACATTGTAAAACTTGCCATTTTGGTATTTCTAGAGTTTTAATACTAAAGTCTACAAACAAAAAATATATGTAAACATTAGTAACGTTTCTAATTAGAAAAAATCAAAATAAGATTAGGTTTACAGTGAAGCTTACCATCTAATTTCCCAATATTGGAATCTGAATCTATAAAAAAAAATCAAGAAATGTTAATAAATGTTTCCAATTTAAAAAAAGTTAATAAAAATTAAAGTTTTACAACATCTGTTGCAAAACTTACCATTTTCTAAATACTTCAAAAAACTGTCAGCCTACAAAAAGAAGAAAAATGAAATATGAGAAACATTTTATTAAAAACCTATAAAAAACTAATCATCGAAATTCAATTCACCTAAACCCAACATAAAACTTTCATAAAGAAAAAGTGACAAAACAAAATATCAATAAATACTTTGTATAACAATTTATAATATTTCCACTTTTATCAAAATCCATGTCCAAGAGTTTCAAAAATCATAATTCATCATTATATTTTTTTTAAATTTTGTGAAATTTTATAGTCAATGGATTATGAATAAAAATAAGTTCCATCTAAAACAAAATAATCGAAATGTTAATTAATGTTTCATTAAATAAATTAATTGAAAAAAAATCTTACAATTACCTATCAGAATCTATCAAATCCTTGCCTATATACCAAAATCTGCATCCAAAGAAATTCAACTGAATGTTTTTCATTATCTGACAATGTTAAATGTGTTATTACAATTAATGACTTTCAAAATACACGTGTTTACAGGATGAATTGTTATGCTGAAGTTACAGAAACCAGTCACTAAAAAAAAAAGGTCCATAATATCTATAAAAAAAAAAAAGAAAACTTAGAAAAAAAGTTTAGAATAAAAGATATTAAAAAAAGTTTTAAAAAAAGTTTCAAAGCAAACTGAAAGCTTTGAGACTATAATAGTTATCCACAAAGTCCAAAAGATCGAATTAAATAGAGCTGATATCTATTAAAAAAAAAGAAAACCACTTAGAAAAATAATATTAAAAAAAATTTTGAATAAAAACTTCAGAGTTTCTACTTGGTGAATTAGCTGGTGAAATTTAAAGAACGTAAAGTGGCATCATTGCAAAAATCATCAATTATCAATTTTGTCAGCTGTTTTGGTGTTAATGAAGCCTACAAAAGAGAAAAATGAAATATTAAAAACGATTGCTAAAAGAATAAAAAAAAACTAAAAAAATAATTATCTACTGATCCAAGGAGGACGTGTGTAAATAAAAATAAAAAAAAAAAAAAAAAAAAGAAAAAAAATTTGTAACCGGTTACTAATATCTGGCGCAAATGCATCATAAGTTTGTAACTCGAAATTACTAATTACCAAAAAAAACTTAATTATCCGCTACTTATTAACATTAGTAAAAACATCAACTAATAGGAACCAAAAATAACTAATATGAATTTGCCGATCAAATTTCTAACTATAAAAACAGAAGATCAGGCGCAGGCAAATCACGCCTAGCACAATTTAAATTATTTATACGGGGTAATCTAAATATGACATTTTTTTTTTAGTTATATAGATACTCAATTTTATGTTAATGTAACAGAAACGGTTTATATAATCAGTTAATCACTCTATGTTAAGATAGTATAATAATTGATGATAGATTATTTAGAGCCTTAGAGGTGTTAATTTGCTTCATTCAACAAGGCTAAATTTTTAATTTCTTTTAAGTCTTAATTATTCTTCAAAAAAGTAACTGTAATAAGACTAATAAGTTGATCACGTTTTAGTAAATGAAATTCCGAAATCCGAAATTCCAGCCGAAATAAGTATATAGTTTCGGCCAGAATTACGCATTTGGAATTATTTAATTTCCCAAATTGGGGGTTCGTTAAAGCGGGGTAGAATTGGCCAGAATTATGGATTCGGCTAAAATTATTTGCGCTCATAGATGAGCGCGAAGATTTTCTATTTTCTTATTAATCATCCATGATTACCCATGGGATATACTATTAATCACCCATGATCACCCATGGATATACATAGCCTTTTATAAAAGGTAACCTGAGGCACCCCAGATTAACCTTTTATAAAAGGTTATGATGGCGCGACTGGGGTGCACAATTACGCCATAATCTTGTATATCTTTTTAATAAATACAAGCGAAAGTTGATATTTTTCATTTTTTTTTCGTTCAAAATCTATTATTCAATGGATTATTTTACAAAAACTTTTGCAAATTGGACCAGTGGGAATGAAATAATCGACAAATTCATTCAAAAAAAGCAATTAGAATATGAATATTATGAAATAAAATGTAGGGGGAAAAAAATATGTAAGTTATTAGAACATATTGATGCAATATTTGAATGGATACCATACGACAAGTTTATTGAGATTAAAGGGACAAGAATAAGTAATTTTGCTACGGCAGTATGGAAGGAAGGCCCATTAAGTTATAATGGAAATGATGAGGAATGGATAAGATCGTCATATGAGGAAGTTATGTTAAAATATTTATATGACTCAAAAATTATTACTGATGAATTTATAAATGAGGTATTAAATTTTATAGTCACTTTGAATATTAGGATAATACTGATTTTTTGTATTTTATAGGTTAATTCATATTTACTTTTTAAAGGAAATTATGGAATATCTCAAAACCCAGATACAAAAGATTATATTTTGGTTTTTAGTAAGGAAAATTTTGAACGTTATAATTGTAAAAAGTGTGGTGATAAATATGAATATGATTATAAAGATTATAAAGATTCTGGCCAAAGATATAATGATAGAGAGAATAAATGGTGTAAATCATGTCATATAAATCGTCTAAAAAATAATTTTACAAACTGGGCTAGTGGAAATGAAAAAATTGATAAATTTATTCAACAAAGGCAATTAAATATTAAGACAAGTTATGATTTAATATTTGAGTGGATACCATTCAATGAGTTTATTGATATTAAAGAAATAAGAAAAGGTGGATTTTCCGTAGCTATTTGGAAGGAAGGGCGATTGCGTTATGATATTATTAAAAAGGAATGGATGAAAGAACCATATAGAAAAGTTGTTTTAAAATATTTAAACTCACAAAATATTACTGATGAATTTTTTAAAGAGGTATGAATTTTATGTAAACATCATTTATTCATTTATAGATATTAATAATTTTTTTTTGTATGTTTAATAGGTTACTATATTATATGATAGTTATGGGATATCTCAAAATCCAATTACAAAAGAATATATTTTGGTGGTTCATCATAAATATAATAAAAAATATTGTGAAGTATGTAATAAAGAATACATTAAACTAAATCATAATTGGTGTGAATCATGTCAAATAAACTATTTAAAAAGTAATTTTATAAATTGGACAAGTGGGAATGGAAAAATTGATGGGTTCATTCAGAAAATGCAATTAAAAATTAGTAATGAAAGTTCTAATGTATTTGAGTGGATACCATATAGTGAGCTTAGTGAAATTAAAGAAATAGGAGATAATTGTTTAACTACTGCAATATGGAATAAAGGTTCATTAAATTATAATACTCATGAAAAGAAATGGATGAGAACATCGTATAAAAAAGTTTGTTTAAAATATTTGTATTATTCCCAAAATATTACTGATGAATTTATAATTAAGGTATTTTAAATTTCTTTAGAATCTGCTTTATTAATATAATATTGATTTGTTTTATATTTCTATTAGATTGAATCGTATTTAACAAATGAGATATACTATGGAGTATCTCAAAATCAGGATACGAAGGTTTATGTTTTAGTTTTTAATAATGATTATTTGGATAAACGTTGTGAAAAATGTGGTAATGAATATGAAAAACATGATCAAAAATGGTGTAAATGTCATATGGAATATTTAAAAAATAACTTGACAGACTGGACTAGTGGAAATGAAAAACTTGACGGTTTGATTCAGAAATACCAATTAAAATACGATGGAAATGGCAAAGTATTTGAATGGATACCATACCATAAATTTGTTGATGTTAAAGAAATAAGAAGAGGTGACTTTGCTATAGCGTTATGGACTGATGGTTCATTATATTATAGTATTCCAAACAGGAAATTTAAAAGAAAATCAAATAAAAAGGTTTTATTAAAATATTCAAATATTTCACGAAATAATGATGATTTTTTGAATAAGGTATGAATTCTCATATAGGTTTGACTTAATTATTAATATTTACTAATATAATGGTCCATTGCATTTTAACAGATTTCATATTTAATGGAAAATAGTTACGGGATATCTCGAGATCCAAACACAAAAGATTACATATTAGTTTATAATATTGGATATTACTGTGAAAACTGTGGTAAAATGTACGATAAATTTAAAAGTTGTGTGTCATGTCAAACAAATTGTGAAAATGAAAAAATTAATGATTTGGTTCAAGAAATGAAATTAAATATTGATTACAACTCTAGTTATTCTTATAAAATATTTGAATGGATACCATATGATCAGTTTTTTGATATTAAAGAAATAGGCAAAGGTGGTTTTTCTACAGTATATTCAGCAATATGGAAAGATGGTTTATTAGATTGTAGAAAAAGTCTTGTTGCAAGAAATTGGAGGAGAAATCCCAATACAAGAGTTGCTTTAAAATGTTTACACAATTCACAGAATTGTATTGACGAATTTATAAATGAGGTATGAAATTTCTTTAGAATTATTTAACAAGTTTTACATATAAATTCATCTTATATTATTTAATAGGTTAAAGCATATTCAGATCAAAAAATATATAATGTTCTTAAAATATACGGAATATCTCAAAACCCAGATACAAAAGACTATATCATGGTTCTTGAATATGCAATAGGTGGAAGTTTCAATAGTTATTTAGTTAAAAATTATGAAAATTTTAATTGGTTTAATGGATTAAAAGTATTGAGAGATATTATTAACGGTCTTTATGAAATTCATCAAAAACAGATGGTTCATCGTGATTTTCATATAGGAAATATATTATTTATGAGTGATAATTATAATGCATGTATTTCTGATATGGGATTATGTAAAAAAATTGATGACATTGATGAAAAAAATATTTATGGAGTTATACCTTATGTAGCTCCTGAAGTATTAAATAGAAAACCTTATACTCAAGCAGCAGATATATATAGTTTCGGTATGATTATGTATGTTGTAGCAACTGGAAGACAACCTTTTGATGATCGTGCACATGATGAGGTTTTAGTATTAAATATATGCAATGGAATTAGACCTGAAATAAATAAGCAAATTATACCAACTTATTATATTGATTTAATGAAAAAGTGTTGGGATTCTAATCCAGAAAATAGACCATTTACTATTGATGTAAAAGAAAAGATTGAATTATTTTATAATTCATTGGACAAAGAATTTAAGAAAGAAGAACATCATTATAAAATTGAAGAGCAATTTAAAGAAACACAAGAATCCAGAAAAGATTATCTTTTATCAATTAAAAATAACAAACCAACTACTCATACACATGCTGTTTATACATCTCGATTACTTAATCCTTTTACAAAAAATCTTTTCAATAGTACAGTAGAAATTACTGATTTTACAAAGTAAGTGTATTTTTTTTTTCATCCTACAACTTTTTATTAGTCTCATCTCTTAGTATTCTTATTTCATCTTACAGCATATAATTAATTTCTTGGAAATGAATGCCTAAAAGTTTAAGGTAAAATTAGGTTTAAGAAAAAAAAAACTTAATGTACTCGATTTTTATTATTTTTTTATCATTAGTTATCACTTATATTTAAGAATATTAGTTTCATTTAACACTGATTATAGAGTAATATGTAAACATTTTTTTTTACATAATAAAAATCAGTTTGTAATTGAATAAAACTCTAAATTTAGGTTTGCATGTTAGGTAATAAAAATCTTAATATGTTCCAATAATAATTATTACGGAATGTACTTTAAATCGCATAATATTAGCTTCAACTAACTAAATATTTCTATATTGACAAATGCCTTTAATTCATAATTATAAAGCATTTATAACAGTTGACTTAAAATTTTTCAAATTAAATACAAAGTTTTAATCAGATCAGGTTTATTGTTTGACAAACAATTAGACATGCATCGAACATCCGATTAGACATTCCGATATTTAAATAATAAAAACTGGCAGAGTGTATTGAACGATTTGATCCAATAAATAACATATAAAAATAATTAATTGGTAAGACGGATATGGATCATTTTTGATTAAAAATTAATTTCAATTTATATTAATTTTTTTAAATTAAAAAAGATTAGCATTTGTTTTAATTAAAACAATAAAGTCAGAATTATTTATATAATTAAAGTTAAGCTAATAATTTTTTTTTATTTTTATTTTTTTTTTTTTTCACTAAATAACATAGAAGAAAACTTTTTCCACCAATCATTCTGTCCAAAAAATTTACGAAGAAAAAAGAAAAGTAGACGAAGTAAAATGCACACGAGTCATAAAATAGTGCATATATATACTTTTCTCTCTAAATAATTAACTTGTACGTTTATTATTTTATTTTATTTTATAAAAACATAAACTTTTATCAGAAATAGCTCTGCCAAGAGTAGTAGTTTTTACCCGTAAAAAACTAACAAAGCTGTGGTGCTAAGGTTCCAAAAGTAAAGAAAGGCAATTCAGAGTTAAAAGAAAGACGAAAAACAGGCGGTTAAACGTCATTGAGTATGATATAAACTCCGATGTTGTATAGTATAGTTGATGGAAATCTATACAGTATAGTTGCAAATTAACTATACTTTGAGTATAGAAATTTTTTTAATATCATACTGCTATACTTTATAATTTAGTACACAATGATCATATGAAGTTGCCATTAGATTATTCGATAAACCTTGCTCGTTCAATAAAAAAATTTTTTAAAAAATTTTTCTAGCCACATTTATTAAGAAAAGAAAATTCAACATAAAAAAAAAAAGTGATAAATTGTCAATATTTAAAATATCAAAAATAATCAATATAATAAAATAATAAATTCAGCTTGAATGATTTTACTATCTATAAAATAAACATTAATGTTAAAAAATTTCTGATTGACTTCATAAATTTACCATCTAATAACTCTGGAGGACATATTGGTCGCGTCCCTGTTCTCTACAAAAACAAAAATTTCCAAGTAATGTTACTCTTGATCTTGGACCTTTTATCCCGATTTTTGAGGTCCAAGGTATCCAAGTAGGAGAATAGGAGGCACCCCGTACCTACAGTTAAAAAAATGAAATGAGATGTCAATAATGGTCCTATTGACGTTTCTAACTCCCAATTCACTACACTTACCTTCTATTCCAAAATCCAAGGCCAAAATCTGCGTCCAGACGTTCAGATAGGTACCTACAAATGAAAAAAAATAGAAGAAATGCTAATAAAATTTATTAACGTTTCCTAAATCCATTACTTAATTTCGTCCTTCCATTGATCTTGAGTTCTGAAGTCCAATATCCGAGACGTCCAGTAGGTACCTACAAGATATCAAAAGGAATGTTAGTAAAATTTCATTAACGTTCCTTAAATCCTGCACTCCACGCCCAACTTTCACCTAATTCATGAGAACATGGTTTCATATAATACGTTCTTACCTAATCGTGTAATAATTAAATCTTTTCTTTAAAAAAGAAAGCCATTTTTTTAATATAATAAATAAATAAATAAAAAATTTTCTGCCGGCTTAAAAATTAAAAATTCTTTTATTGAAAAGAAAAAAATAAATAATTAAAAGAAATTTTCGGTTTAAATAACTGACAAAAAGAGTTAAAATAAAAAATTCCAGTTTAAAAATAAAAAAATTGATTCAAAAAAAATTTTTTTTTCAATGAAAAGAAAAATGATCCACCATTAAAAAGTCTGAAGTATAATTACTATAACATGCATCTTATCTATACCGAGTATAGTTAGTACCATACTTACTAGGGTAAATCATTATTATTCAATAAACTATATTATCGAAAACAGTTTTTTTTCGTGGCTATATACTGTATAGTGTATACAATTATTTGAAAAGTGTTTTCTTTTGAGGTTCAGTTTTTCCGCAGCAGAATTTGAGATGACGCAATAAATTATAATCAATCACATGAAAAAGAACCATGATCAATTCAGTCTGGATAAATTATGCCAGAGCATGGTCAAATAAAATTCCTATTTCTGATCTAGTAAGGTCACGAGATTTCAGTGGGACCATTGTTAAATAAAGGTAGTGCTAAAAACACCGAATTTTCATTTTTATAATAAATCCGCAGTAAATTTTTATTTTAAAAAAATAAAATTTTATCTTCATTTTATTTTTATTTTTTTAAATTTACATATTGGCCTCAATACAAGAAAAGATTTTATCATCTTTACTCTTAACTGCGTCATAAATTTTATCTTCAAGAGAAATAATAGAATCGGTGGTTACAACCTTAATATTAAATTTCTCAACATTTTTTTTGATGTCTCGATGGAGACGACAAGTCAGAGTAATGTCTACCATGATCCTGTAAAGGTTGCCCATAATTAATAAAGTTACGTATTTATAATTCTCTTTTCATACCGAAGAAGTATCAACTTCTGTTTCTTCGCCAGTCAGTGTCACTATAAAATATTATACGCTCACTATCTAGTAAAAATTACGTGCGATTATTATCTTTATGCAGTGCTCTTGTGTGACGTAACACATAGCACGGTCTCATAATTGGACAGGTTGACGATAAAATTATTAGTGAATCTTTTTTTGCAATGAGTAAAATATTCTTGATGTTATACCCTCATCCAAAATTGATATGGACACAAGACATGGTATTTTTTTTTTAGCTGTTTTGCTGCGAAAATAAAAAAAGCTTGCCATTTATTAATATTCTTCACCTTAGATCTGGAAATGCATCAAAACAATGACAAAGAGGATGGCAAGGAGGAAGGCGCAATAGTAACGTCCTTACCTTCTACCTCCTTGTCTACTAAGTCCTCACCTTCAACGACCTTACCTTCTTCGTCCCCACCTTCTATGTCCGCTACTATGCAGGTACGTTAATTTTCTTAAATATATTGCTTGTCACGTGATCTTTCTTTTTTTTGAAAAGTTTTTTTTTGTAAATTCGCGATTCCTTTTTTTTCTCTTTTACATATCATAAATTGAATTTTTTTTTGTGTAGTCGCGTAAAAAAATGATCGTCATCATCAATACCCATTACGCCCATAAGTTAAAATGATCAAATCATTATTTGATTTCATAACATTACATCATTAAATTTAAATCAATCAATCTTCTTTAAAGCAAAGCGAAAGCTTTATCTCTGATAATCCTAATGCATCTTCCCCGCCTAAGCAAATCATGGACGCAAGAAAGGTAAATTTTAGTTTATTTTTCTGTTTTATATAAAAATTTATTAAATATGTTTATTCTTCACCTTAGATTTGGAAGCGTATCGAAATAATAGCGAAGACAAACAAGAAGACTCAGGAAATTTACGACGATTTTATTATACCATACAAGTATGTATCAGAATTTTGTTTCTTTGTATTACAGACATCTTAAATTCTATCTTTTAATATTTTACATTAGAACCCAAAATATTCTAGTTCGAAAAACCGGTGCCCAACTGGCACCGATGACAATACGAATGAGAAGAGCATATTATGTGATTGCGAATGTATGGGACGCACTATGCGTAATATATACAATGAACCTAGGGATAAAGAGTTTAAAGTCCAAGAAGTCATTCGATTACGAGGAATATCTAATTGGGCATCTAAAACAGATTGCCCAGTGGATAATGATCTTGGATCCCACAGAAACAATGAGACCAACGACATTAAACGCGTCATGAAAATTGATAACTCGTCAGAAAACCAAGGTGAAATTAAATGTTTTCTTGAATTCTTTTCAAAAATATTTTTATTTCAAATATAATTGAATTTTTTAATTATTTCTAGAATTAATATTTTTATTGAATTAAAGGTTTTTTTCGGAGTCTCAGTCACATCTCCAGTTGCAAGCGAGTGGAATTTCGGCAGGAGATAGATCACCACCTTTTCCCTCGGGATCGGGAAGGGAATGTACTTCCGAGTTTAACAAATTACAGGTTTGGGAATTTCTCCGAGAAAAACACTTGGTCCCTTCTAGCAAAAATGAAACCCGAGATCCCAATCAGAACCCGCACGATCCACATTACAAGTGGAATAGTAATGAATCCTTGTCAAAATTGTCAGAGATTCCAAACAAACTACTTGACTTAAGGAGCACTAAGTATCATGGAATTCATATAATTACAAGCGAAGATTCATTAAAATTTGTATGGTATAAAGAACTTTTTAAGTACTTTTCCGAGAGGTTCAAGATTATAAGTCCTGTTCCATTATTTATAGATGATGATGGTTTTGTTTGTATTATGGAAGACGAACATGGTTGTGTATTTATGTGGAACGAAATGGAAAGAGATATGCAGTATTTGGGACCTGATTTAATAACTGGTATCGAAACTCTTCTCTTTTATCCTGATAATATACTTTATGATTGTATGATTTCTGATGAACCTGAATTTGAAATTGATGAAGATGGGTGGGGAGGGGTACCAACGAAAGTAATCGACCTGTCAATGGGTAAAGGTAATAAAGGGAAGAAAAAAAAGGGAAAGAATAAATCAAAAAGAAAATAAGTAGTCATGTTTAAACATATATAGAACAAACGAATTTGTATAAAAATGATCATTAGTCTACTAGTTCCACACCCCCTACTCTCATAACGTATGACTATTTCTTTTCTTACAGCGCAATATTTTATTATAATATAATTAATAAAATCAAAATAAAAAAAAAAAATTAAAACACGTGTAAAAATTATAAATTAAACATTTAAATAACTTTAAAAAAAGCATGGTCGGATTTCTTAAAAACTAAATTCAAAATACATTCTATAACACAAGAATTGTCACCATTCTAGAAAAAGCCTAAATTACTACTTATGATCGAGTATATTTATTATGTCAATCAGACATTCTACCGAACCTGTCATTTCGTCCCCTCAGTACACATTAACTTACTGAAAAGGTGTTGGTATTCCTATCCTTTGAAACGCCCATCCATAAAGGAAATGTTAGATTTTATTGAATTTTGGTGCTTTCATAGAAAGCAAGTTAATGTATTAAATAGTAAATAGTAACGACATTCAGGGATGTAATTTATTCAGGAGTCAATATAATCAATTTGAATCTAAGAGCTTTTTAATTACTGAAAGAGTTTACGATAAGAATGATCGTTTTGGAAGATATTTTGATGGAACAATTACAAATCAATTTGCCAATTCGCAAAATGCCGGTTACATTTATATTTTAATGAAATGGTGACCAAATAAACCCATTCATCCAGAAGCAGTTTACACTAGCCGTTCATTTAGTTATAAGAGTTTACAGGATGAGATTGATATTTTTCTAAGTCGAAGAAAAAGTAACCAAAATGTAACCAGTAGTCTATTGTTAAATAGGTAATTTTTGTGTCTTCGTTATAGACTAATAATTTATATTTGTGGTCGATGTCATCACATAGCGAAAAAATAACAACGACAATCATAATACATTGTTTAAATCCGTGTAATATAATAACATATTTTTTATCAATGAAGGTATTTGAAGAATAAAAATTGTGCACGTATCGCAATTTGCTACAGGCTATAGCTCTGGTAATTGATTTACGATGAAACTATTTTTTTAAACACAAGGCTATTTTCTTGAAGCCTAGAACTAACAATAATCCAATGATAAAAAATGATGAGAATATTTCGTGTCAACATCTATTTTCGAATAACTATAAAAAACAAACTAGAAATGCGGAAATATTCTTATGCTCAATTATACAATATGTCCATTCATCAATTCCGAAATACTCCTATAAGTCTATGTGTTTGATCAATAATTGGAAGGTTACTTTGTGAATTAACAAACCAAAATAAAAATAAATATACATGAGGCGAACATGAAGTATGTTGTTTTGTTATTATCTTGTAACTATTTCGATTGCAGATAAATTAAGACAGTAGTGGACCTGAGCAGAAGCGGCCCATAACAACGGAAATGAATCATTTGCTATTTTTGTTCGGAGTCCTCTTTAACAATCTTAGGTAACGTTTGTTATTCAACGAACTCTTATTTAAGTTGTCTTGGGGATTCAAAAATTAATGGTAAACAGCTAAAACCCAATATTCTATGAAATCATGCTAGGACTGTAAAGAAAATACATTTATGGAGCTGTCGGGTATATAACGAAAACAATAAAATGCAACTTATAAGTGAGAAATGGGCGAAGATGAAGTGACAATCTAGTAACAAATACCTGTTGTGATAGTACCATGAAACCATGAAGGTAATCGAAATCACTATCATTCTGTTTTTATCGTTTCAAACGAGATCCAAGTTACTTAATATTCTAACAAAGCCTTCACATATTGATCAATCCATTTTGTATTCCCGGAACAGATATTGCGTGATTATAAATAATTGACGAAACATGAGAATAACTATGTAGAAATCTAAGTGATGAAAGAACTATTATTTCACAGTGTTATTATTTTGTCTCATTTCGTAAACGATAATTTTTTTCCCGCCGTGTGACCGGCCACATTGCGTCATTGTACGTCTATAACGTTTACTTCGCCAACCAATTTTGACACATATAATATATAGTATTTAATTTGGTAATATAGTAAATATGTAGTGTATAGTTGGCCTTGTATGTAGCATAGGGTATGTATGGTTTAGTTTATTTCTATACATGTATGTACGAAATACGAATGATATAATAGCACATATATATTTTTTCCAAATATGACTATGATACATTAATAAACAGAATAAAACACTTGTTAATAACACGCACATCTCTATTATATCTACTTTTCTCTTTTAAAATCTGTCTTTTTTTTTTAAAAAAAAAAAAAAAATAACACGTTCATAATATATCAACAATGGATAATATAATATGATCCTTTCAGATATTGAAACTATTTCCGAAGATGAAACTACTAAAAGGAGTGGTGGTGCTGAGTCAATTCAGGATTGTCCTTTTTTTGGTGTACTGGTAAAAAAAGATGTACGTAAAATTTTAGTGACTATACATGTATGGAACTCGAACGTCTTTTAACCATACATGTATGGTAACAATTCGAACCATACACACCCTACGCTACATACATGACCAACCACTCACCACATGTTTTTGAAGCCCCCATTTAATTTTGCTTAGTGTGGCTAGTGAATCAGACAGTTCATTTCCCGATTTATATCCTAATGTCGTACGGATATAGTACTACTTGTACACCTTCTAAATCTACAGTCATTTGAAAATAGATTTTGGTCATGTGTATAATATTAGTAGCGTACACTATTGCGCATGTTTTATCCTTTTCGTTCAAAATTTTTATTTTTCGATAGAATATAGTATCTTACAAATAATTTTGCAAATTGACAGCAGTATAGAAGAAGAGTTTACTAAGTTATAATATGAAGAGGAAAATCAAGTGTTATGCTATATTTATGAACGTGATTTTTTTTTTCTTTAAAGTAACATCTTGCTGCTTTAACAATTCATATTTAGTATGAACAAATAAACCAACTGCTTCACAAACTTTTTCTAAGATAATTACTTTCGTAGTTTAGTCAAATCAGGTGTTTTTAATTACTAGTTTAAAACGGAAAGGAACATCTGGATTAGTAAATACATCATTCAATTCAGAAAGATTGAGTGGCTCTTTGCAACTTGGTTTTCATTTCATCTTTGAAATGGAATTATTTTTATTAGTATTTGATCTCTTATAATTTGATTATTACACTTGAACATAAATTAAAATTGAATTTTTTTTGATAATTAGATCAGTGTTCGGCAAATGACTTGAAATGACAAATGATTCAAATGACAAATGACAAATGACCTGAGTCATTTGAATGTAATGTTGGCCGGTGCTATAGTTCTGGCCTGCATTATGTTTTACCTTATTTTTTTTTAATTTGATTGAATCACATACATGATAAGAATATTAACCAATCAAAATCAAATGACTGAAATGACCAAATGACAAAGGATTATGAATAATGACAAATGATTAGCTAAATCATTTGAATGGTCAAATGACCAGGTCATTTCCGAACACTGAGTCAGATTGATATTCATATATATCGTTATTAGACTGTAATAAAGTAATCAGAATATAATGACTTATATTAGGGTCAAAAAATTCACTTCTAACATAACCAACTTGCAACTTTTTAGTTTTACTATTATTCGTAGGTTTAAGAGTCTTTTTACAATTGCTTTATCCAAGTTAACGCCACATTAAGGGCATTTTCAACATAAATAAGTTCTTTAGTGTAAGCAATAAGGTTTTTTTCACTCATTTCAAAATTTTATACGTACGAACTTACACTTGTAACAAATTTCACGTGACAAGTCCAAAAATGATTGGATAAAGTTTAACGACATGTTTCAAACATGTGACTGATACTCAAATTATTTCTTTAATTTCAAAATTATTCTATTTACAATATGAGAATTTATCCTTTCATTCAATCTTTGTATTTAATCTTACAAGGTAATTTTGTTCGTTCTAGTTTTTAATATTTCTTCGTCATTAAAAATTATAATATTGTAACTTCCTTTTAAGTTTTTTTCTGTGTTTTGGGAATGTCAAAAAATCATCGGTATCAGTATAATTAAATTATGTGACTCTGTACATGTATTACAAATAAATACGTGATATGTGTGACTGTGTGTGAATCATCATGACTAACATCAGTATCTACGTGAAGAATATGTATAATTAAAACAAATTTATACATGTTTCTTTTTTTTTATCTTCTTTGATTCAGAAATACGATTTCCCTATTAATCATAAAGTTATAAAGCATCAGAATGGTCAAAAATGTGCATGAGTGTTCCATTTAAAGTGTGTTCCCAGAAGAGGAGGGGATTTTAGATATTAACAAATTAAAAGAGTGAAAGTACTTTGTCACGTTCAAGTATTGAAGATTCTAATGAAATGCGCGATATTTGTTATAGAAAAAGATGGTATATTTGATGATTGAGAATCAGTTGAAAGACAAGTTGAAATTTATTCAAGAGTAGTAGAATTTTGAATTGTAAGATATTATATCAAGAAAAATAAAGTTATATGTTATACATTTGAATGCCAAAATTCATATAAATATTGAGCAAAGGAAAAGGCTAATGTAGAAGAAATCCGTGAAAGAGTTAACATGAAAGTGCGAAAAAAGACCGTTCATGGAATGTCAATCTTGGCTATAATAAAGGTGTTATAGATAGTAATGGTGATCATGTTCTTAGCATATAGAAATAATTTGCTCGCATAATTAGAAATGTTTATAGCATTAGATTATCGTCTCAGCCCAGAAATGCTTGAAGAAATTGAATTTCTTGTTAATGTTTGCTTTGGAGCAGGGATTGGGATCGATTTTACGATATCAAAAATCGATTTTAAAATTGATTATCGAATACTTATTGTGGCGCAGTATAGCCAATAGAAGTGAGACTTTGTCACGTGACGTTGCATAATCTCAAAAAGGAAATTTTGTTGCCCAATGAAATGCAAGGTGTGTTGCACAAAATTCCAAAAAGGTAAATAATTAGTGTCGATTTTCATAAATTTAATGGTTACGTGACTAGAATCTATAACGATTAATCGCTCTAAAATCGATTTTCCAAACGATAATCGATACATTTCCTGCAGTTATACGATGCAATTTGCCTTTTTTGCTTTTTTGCTATGGTTAAAAAGTATGAAAACTGATGCTGCTGAATTTGTTAAAATGTATAACAAGTTAATGAAAATGTAATGTAGGTAGGCAGAGCAGCTGGTTCATAAAAGAAAGAGTAGATGGTAATAATAACCACCTTACCAGTCTTTTCTGTCATAAACCAAATTATGAAAAGTTGGATGTTGCAATAAACAATAATAAATCACAGAAGACCAAGTATCGGATGTCTCGACCACTTGTCCCTTACAATTGTGCAAAATTGTGAATAGCCGCTATGGCTGTAATTCAGATGAAATCAAAGATCTAATCCTTAAGAATTGGTTTACTTAACGTAATAGAAAGTTATTTCAATGCACATCTTATGTCAAAAGTCTTAAAGGTGCAACATTGCCAAATAAATGAAAGCTTACTTTATCCTGTAAAAAAAATTGAGAATTGGGAACTTTTACTTGAGCATGAGGCATTTTATTTTTACAATTGTTTAGTTTATTATTCAAATATTTTTGCGTCGGTTCATTATTCATTGTGAACACCAATACAGTCATACCTCCATAAGTGCACCCCCCTTGGGACCATAGTAAAAAAATAGCAGAATGTGCACTTAGAGAGGGAGTGCATTTATAGAGGGTAAAATATTAAGAACTCTTATAAGTTGGGACTAAAGCTTACCGTGCACTTAGAGAGAATTTACATATTGCGTGCACTTATAGAGGGTGCACTTATGGAGGTGTGACTGTAATACTGTTTCGATCTCATTTTGATATCTTACAATACCATTACCATTACGATATTGATAATACCATAACGACATCAAATTCGATATCATCTTGATTTTAACTATTAAAATGAGATCGAATTAGTTTATTAATATCAATATCAGTTTCTGCAAGTGGATTATTTTCCTCGATTCATTAGTAATGTAGCGATCAGATAGTGTGGGAAAACCTCTCAATTATAAAATTCTTGTTCAAATATTGAAATATTAATTAATATAAAATTATATTCTCGAAAGTATTATTTCGCGATCAAATGAAAGATACAATTTTGGAAGTCGAAATCATGTAATTCAAAATAACTCAACAATAGAGTTTATCTTTACATCCTTGCGCTGTACACTATATAACATAAAATTATAAATTAAACATTTTTATGTTGATCCTTGAAAGCTTTTTTTTACAAATGAAAATTTTAAATTAATAGTTTTAAGCTTAAAATTATTTTATTTACGATATGCCGGAAAATTTAATCTTTTTCATTCAAGCTTTTTATTAAATTTACAAGTAATTTTTTTCGTTCCAGTTTTAATATTTCTTTGTTTAATAAAGTTTGATGCTATTATTGATGAAATAAATATCGTCACTTCCCATCGGTTTAATTATATTTTTTATATTAAATTGTCTTAAATTTGTTATTTTATTATAGATTTGCGCACCCTCTAAATCATATGCATAAATTTCTTTGGAGCATCAAAGTAAGTTTTTATCTTATTTTTATTTTCAGATAATGACGATACAACTTTTATACCCTACATGATAAAACTACATCTTTTAAACAAGAGATAAAGCTTTCTTCATCGGTCCAAGAAACAATCAAGCGAACTATTCACACCTATTTTTAAATAAATTGTCAAACTCAGCCAAATCAGAAAGACTAATAGAGTTTTACTATATTTCATCAGATAATTTCCCGTATTTTTCTTTCATCAACCAGGGTGCGTGCGAATGCTGTAAGACATGTAATGATGCAAATAGAATAACCACGCGAAGATCAGGTGGTGATGATATATAAGCGTGATATTGGACATTTTCTTGCGTGATGATTTCTTGAAGTGTTTGGAGAGTTATAATCAGATGGGAAAGTTCGACATCGCGTTGATTAAGAAAAGGTTTATGATCTTCTGCAATAACAAAAGCCGTGCGAGGTGTTATCTACTAATCGAGGCTCTTGTTCTCTTATAATTTGACAATTGATTCTTTTTTGTCGGGTAAAAACAGCGGTCATATAGCGCCTTACTTTCTCGTTATGTAGATTGATATTATGAATTTAAGGTAACGTAATATTTATTAATAGGCATAGTTAAATTGTCGGATGCGGAGGTAATAAAATTCGAAGCGCTCCGTCAATTCTTTTTTACTTTTTTTTTCTTCCTCTGATAGAGGAGGACGTAATACTTTTAAGCCTCCAGGTAAATGTTATATACGTTTAGTAATAAAAGATTACTCTCGTTAGTTTTCGTCTTAATGAGAAGAGAACGATAGAATCCTTAATGATTGGGTGTATCGGTGTAATCGCCATGCGTGTTAATCTATCCAGTTGTCGTGAAGGCACAACATCAAGCTTTGAATTTTTTATTAAATTTCATTAGATAATCGCCTGCTTGCGGGTCATATAATTCTTTATCGTTTTTGTTGGATTCTTGAATCTTTGATGATAACCGTGTCGTGTAGTTAACACTGTTAAACTCAGATTATTGTTGTGGACAGATTTTTCTTTATTCACAGACCGTCTTGTACAATTTTCACAAAATTTTAGATTTCTTGATATTAAATTGAGAAATATGCTTCCGATCAATATTCCTTGATGCATCGGACAATGCCAACGATTCTTTGACATGACGTAATTTGTCGAGAGAAAACATAATGTAGGCTTCTAATTGATAATATGTGAACTAACAAAGTAAAAACCTAAAAGATAAATTTTTTTTTTATATGAAAATTTAATGTGTTATTACCATTAATTTGTCTTTATAACCACCGACTATGGATACTTTAAAAGATATGTTTACTGCAAAAACAAATGGAATCATCCTTGATTGTGGTATTAATTATTAAAACTTAAAATCGACAAACAAGTACCAATAATCTATCGTTCTTTTTTATCTATAAAAAGTAACATTTGTGATCTATGTTCATTGTCACTCGTATCACATAATAATGAGTTGCCGCATTTTGAGAGCTGAGAACGTTATTCAAAAGAGCGAAGAGGGTTGTAAAGTCTTAAAACGACTTGAGGAAGAATGTATTACTGTTATGTTGTTCGTTAGTTGATTTAAGTTTTATGATAAACTTATTGTGATATGAAGGAAAAGTAATATACTTCAGAGAGTATTTAATTGTGCCTAGAATTTTACAAAAAGAACTATGCATATAAAAATACGAAAACTAACGTAAAAAAATTATATATTTGTAATAATAATGGTTATTGATAAAGCTAATAAATGCTCTTTTTTAAATAAAAGTGTTGTGGTTTTGTTTGCAGTTTTAATAATAAAAAGACATAAACGGAGAGGTAGATTTATTGTACCAAAAATTTCAAAAAAGAAATGTTTTGAACGAGGAAAATTTTTTTTTTAAAGTTTGATCATGTGATTGAATATAATGTTGCTCAAATTAGTAGAACGATACACTATTACGCCATATTTTCCATGTAACCAAATTTGGTCTTCTCAATAAATACAAGCGGAAATAATTTTTTTTTTTTTTTCATTATTTTCGTTCAAAAATTTTTTATTCGATGGAATTGGAATTTTTTATAAAAAATTTTGCAAATTGGACCAGTGGGAATGAAATAATCGATAATTTCATTCAAGAAAAGCAATTAAAACACGAACGATACAGTGCAGTATTTGAATGGATACCATACGATAAGTTTATTGAAATTAAAGGGATAGGAAAAACTATTGCTACAGCAATATGGAAGGAAGGTCCATTAAAGTATTATAAAAATGATGAGGAATGGATAAGATCATCATCATACAAGGAAGTTATATTAAGATTTTTATATGACTCGGAAAATATTACTGATGAATTTATAAATAAGGTATCATATTAAATTTTATATTTAGTTTGAATATTAGTATATTACTAATCTTTTGTATTTTATAGGTTAATTCATATTTATTAGAGTATGAAGAAAATTATGGAATATCACAAAATCCAGATACAAAAGATTATGTTTTAGTTTTTAGTAAAGAATCTTTTGAAAGTTTTTGTTGTAAAAAATGTGGTGATATATATAAATATGATTATGAAGATTATAAAGATTATTACTACCAAGATAAAGATAAAGAGTATAAATGGTGTAAATCATGTCATATAAATCATCTAAAAAATAATTTTACAAATTGGGCTAGTGGAAACGAAAAGATCGATAATTTTATTCAACAAAAACAAGTAAATATTAAGACAAGTTTTGATTTAATATTTGAATGGATACCATTCAATGAGTTTATTGAAATTAAAGAAATAGGAAAAGGTGGATTTTCTGTAGCTATCTGGAAGGAAGGTCCATTATGTTATAATATTATTGAAAAGGAATGGATGAAAAAATCATATAAAAATGTTGTATTAAAATATTTATCCAATTTACAAAATATTACTGATGAATTATTAAACGAGGTATGAACTTTACTGCGAATATTTATTTATTTTTTAGAGGCTAATAATAATTTTTTTTTTTATATGTCCAAATAGGCTACTGTATTATATGATAGTTATGGGATATCGCAAAATCCAAATACAAAAGATTATATTTTGGTGATTCGTCATGAATATTATAAAAAATATTGTGGAAAATGCGATAAAGAATATATTAAACCAGATCATAATTGGTGTGAATCATGTCAAATAAATTACTTAAAAAATAATTTTATAAATTGGTCAAGTGGAAATGAAAATATTGATGAGTTTATACAGAAAATGCAATTAAAAATTAGCAATGAAAGTTCTAATGTATTTGAATGGATACCATATAATGAGTTTATTGATATCAAAGAAATAGGATATACTACAGCAATACGAAAAGAAGGTCGATTATATTTTGATACTAATAAAATGAGATGGATGAGAACAACATATGAAAAAGTTTGTCTGAAATATTTATCACAAGAAGATACTGATGAGTTTATAAATAAGGTAATATGATTTTCTATAAATTTAATTAAAATATTGATACATTAATTAATTTATTTATTGTATTTTTGTAGGATGAATCATCTTTAACGAATGAAATATGCTATGGAGTATCTCAAAACCCAATTACAAAAGATTATATTTTAGTTTTTAAGAATGACTATTTTGTTGATTATTGCGAGAAATGTGGTAGTAAATATGAAAATACTAGTTGTAATAACGAGTATTGTGAAAATAAGCATAGATGGTGTAAATGTCGTTCGGAATATTTAAAAAATGACTTTACAAACTGGACTAGTGGCAATGGAGAATTTGATAGTTTGATTCAGAAATATCAATTAAAATACAATGGACATAGCACAGTATTTGAATGGATACCATATGATAAATTTATTAATATTAATAAAATAGGAGAAGGTGGCTTGGCCATAGCAATATGGAAGGATGGTCCATTATATTATAATTACTTGAACAGGAAATATAAAAGGAAATTAAACAAAAAAGTTTTATTAAAATATCTATCTAATTCACAAAATATTAATAACAAATTTTTATCTGAGGTATAAATTTTTTATGTTGATTTTAATTATAAAACCATTAATTGTTATAATTATTAATATAAAAATTATTATATTACGACAGATTAATTATTTTATTGAAGAGGGTTATGGAATATCACAAGATCCGAATACAAAAGATTATATCTTGATTCTTCAACTCAAATATTATTGCGAAAAATGTGGTAAAAAATATGATAATGAATTTGAAATAAATAATAAAAGCTGCATTTTATGTCAAATAAATCATGATGATAAAAAAATTAATGATTTTATTCAAGAAATGAGATTAAACATTGATCATAACGCTAGTAATTCTATAATATTTGAATGGATACCATATGATCAATTTGATGATATTAAAGAAATAGGTAAAGGCGGTTTTTCTATAGTATATTCCGCAATATGGAAAGATGGCTCATTATGTCATATAGCGGGAGATTGGGAAAGAGAAACAAATAAAAAGGTTGCATTAAAATGTTTACACAACTCACAAAATTTTCTTGATGAATTTATAAATAAGGTATTTACTGAAATTATTTACAATCAATAAAATACTTCATATATATAAATTAATACATATATTGTCGTTAATAGGTTAAAGCGTATCCAAATCAAATAATAGATAACATTCTTAAAATATATGGAATATCTCAAAATCCAGATACGAAGGATTATATCATGGTACTTGAATATGCAGAGGGTGGAAATTTCAATAATTATTTAGATAAAAATTATGAAAATTTTGATTGGTTTAATGGATTAAGAGTATTGAGAGATGTTTTTAATGGTCTTAGCAAAATTCATCAAAAACAGATGATACATCGTGATTTACATATAGGAAACATATTATTTACAAAAATTCCTTATGATAGTTGTTATAAACCTTATTTTAGTGATAGTATTTTTTATATAGAATTTCTTAAAAGAGCTGGTCAGAAATATGAGGTTCGTGATAGTGCCTGTGTTTCTGATATGGAATTATGTAGAAGAATTGGTGATATTAACGAAACAAATATTTATGGAGTTATACCTTATGTAGCACCTGAAGTATTAAAAGGAAAACCTTATACTCAAGCAGCAGACATATATAGTTTTGGTATGATCATGTATGTTATAGCAACTGGAAGACAACCTTTTATTAATTGTGCTCATGATGAGATCTTGATATTAAATATATATAATGGAATTAGACCTGAAGTAAATGAGCAACTTGTACCAAAATGCTATATTGATTTAATGAAAAGGTGTTGGGATTCAAATCCAAATAATAGACCAAACTCTATTGAAATAAATGAAATGATTGAATTATTTTATAGTTCACTAGATCAAGAATTTAAGAAGGAACAGCAACACTATGAAGTTGAAAAACAATTTAAAGAAACGCAAGAATACAGAAAAGAAAATTTCTTATCGCTTAAAAATAACAAATCAGCAATTCATGCGCAAGCCGTTTACACATCTCGATTACTTAATCCTTTTACAAAAAAACTTTCTTAGTTACAGTACATTGGAAATTACTGGTTTACAAGTAGGTATATTTTTATTTTGGGACGTTTTTTATTATCTTATCTCTTATTCTTATTTTAAATTATAACACTATCTTGGAAATACCATAGTTTAAAAGTTTAATGTTAAAATCCCATATAAATAACGTAAATTTAAATTAAAGAACGCAGAATTATATTTTTAGTTTGTCACCCAAAAAAAAAAAGAAATTTCTAGAGTTGGGAACATAAATACTTAATCGATTTGTTATCTTATCATTAAATTTTTGTTATTCTACTTTAAAGACATGAACATTAATTTTTTTAACACTATTAACACTATCTATTAAGTAATGTATAACCTTTATTTACTTAATAAAATCAGATAAAATTTTAAATTTTTAAAAACTATACTGTGTTTACTAAGTAATAGCAAACATAATAGCAAGAGATTTCAGTCCATTTGATTAGACAATATTTAAATTCTGTAATTTTAAATTGCTTAAAATGTACATTTTTTATTTTAAATTCTTGAAAATCCTTTTAAAAAGACGGTAATTAATAATTTCTTAAAGCCTGTAATTTCACACACATATCGCAATACATTTAATATATATTTATCACATTCAGTATCTTCTATTATTTCCACTACCTATTCATCGTATAAATCATAAGTTGTGAATTATGTGTTATACATTTATTTACTATCAGGACAGCATTAAAAAAAATTCATCATATTGTAATCTATTGTCAATTATCAAATCACTATAATATTATTATAATTGTGAAGAAATCCCGTAATCCTACGACTTATATACACGTATTTTAATTATAATTAATTAATTATATGCTAAGTAATTTGTTATCGAAAAATAAATATTCATCGGAATGAAATTAGATAAAAAAGATCAGTATATAAATTTATGTTAATGTAGCATAACAAGGCTAAATTTTTAAATTTCTTATAGTCTTATTACAGTTACTTTTTGAACCATAAATAAGACTTAAAAGTTAATCACGTTTTAGTAAATACAGTATACTTAATATCAGAGTTATTAGGTCGCTTTATTTTTGAAAGTTCGTTCACGGAGAAATAAAGTTATTTACTTTTAGGGCTACAGACACAAAATAAAATTTAATATTCAATTAGCTACTTAATTTGCAAACAAGATAATTTGAATACATATTGAACATTTTAATGTTTTTTTTTGTATGATCGATTTATAAAATAACCGATATTTAAATTGCCGACTATTTTTTTAGGATTTTATTTTTTTAAAGAAAAAAATTTTGTAATTCAAGTAAATTAGTATTTAGCACCATACGAGATATTTTGCTTTGATCAAAACTTTCTTTTTTCAAGTTTATCAAACGTAATTTACTCGAAATTTCAGAAATCAAAAATTGGCCTAATAAATCGTTCTTGATGATTGTTTGTTTTGAATGTGAATAAACTTACAACACAGATTATTGGCACTTTTTTCTTACCAGGAGTATATTTTCATACTTTAGATCATAGTTGTTCATTTAGTCTAAGTCATGTGATTTAGTCACAATAATTCGAGTCTTTTTGCGCTTTTTTACTACGTTTGCTATCTTAAAAGGTATTTATATTGTTTAAATAATTTTTTTAACACATATATAATATGGAATATTATTTTGAAAGCTGAGGATTAAGAACGTGTGCATCAGGCTTAAAAGAGACATTTTTTTAGTAGCTTTATTAAAGTTTACGTAGATTTTCTTCGGTTTACAGTATATTGATATTATTAGCAATAAAGGTCATAAAAAACAAGTTTATATATTGTAAAACAATTTAAAATATAATTAACAGAAATTCGATAATAAACTTTTACAAATAAAAGTAAATGATAAAAAAAGTTGAAATTTAATTACTATTCTAATAGGAGATTCTTTAAAACGCTACCAATTTTTTCAAATAACATTTCACTTTTTATTTCTTTCTTTCTTTTTTTTTTTTTTTGAAAAACATCACGAAAATTTTTATAAATATTACACAGAACAAATCTAACGTACTGTACATCCTCCGGTTTAAGGTAAGGATGCATATTACTAGTAATTATAAATTGTACAATGTCTAATCTCAAATATTGTCCTTTATTTACAATACGTGATCCAACAACCTTTCATAAAGATTATTATTTATTAGTTAAATTAGAGTTTATTTATTATAACTTGTTTAAAATAAATTGCTCTAATTGGCTTACTTATGAGCGATCACATTTGATCACATGAGCGATTACATATGTCGTTCATTACTTCAAATTAGAAGTACATTACACAATTACGCCATATTTTCTTTGTAACCAAATTTGGTCTTGACATACCTTTTTAATAAATACAAGCGGAAGAAGGTATTTTTCATTTTTTTTTTTCGTTCAAAAATCTATTATTCAATGGAATTTTTTACAAAAACTTTTGCAAATTGCACCAGTGGGAATGAAATAATCGATAAATTCATTCAAAAAAAGCAAATAGAATATGAATATTATGAAATAAAATGGAGAGGAAAAAAAATACATGAGTTAATTGGATATATTGGTGCAATATTTGAATGGATACCATACGACAAGTTTATTGAGGTTAAAGAGACAACAATAAGTGATTTTGCTACAGCAGTATGGAAGGAAGGCCCATTAAGTTATGATGGAAATGATGAGGAATGGATAAGATCATCATATAAGAAAGTTATATTAAAATATTTATATGACTCAAAAAATATTACTGATGAATTTATAAATGAGGTATTAAATTGCATAGTCAGTTTGAATATTAGGATAATACTAATTTTTTGTATTTTATAGGTTAATTCATATTTACTTTTTAAAGGAAATTATGGAATATCTCAAAACCCAGATACAAAAGATTATATTTTGGTTTTTAGTAAAGAAAATTTTGAACTTGATTATTGTAAAAAGTGTGGTGATAAATATGAATGTGATTATGAAGATTATAAAAGTATTGGCCAATATTGTAAAGATAAAGAGTATAATTGGTGTAAATCATGTCATATAAGTCATCTAAAAAATAATTTTACAAACTGGGCCAGTGGAAATGAAAAAATTGATAAATTTATTCAACAGAGGCAATTAAATATTAAGACAAGTTATAATTTGATATTTGAGTGGATACCATTCAATGAGTTTATTGATATTAAAGAAATAAGAAAAGGTGGATTTTCCGTAGCTATTTGGAAGGAAGGGCGATTGCGTTATGATATTATTAAAAAGGAATGGATGAAAAAACCATATAAAAAGGTTGTTTTAAAATATTTAAACTCACAAAATATTACTGATGAATTTTTTAAAGAGGTATGAATTTTTATGTAAACATTTATTCATTTATAGATATTAATATTTTTTTTTTTTTTTTTTTTTTTTGTATCCTTAATAGGTTACTGTATTATATGATAGTTATGGAATATCTCAAAATATGAATACAAAAGAATATATTTTGGTTGTTCATCATAAATATAATAAAAAATATTGTGAAGTATGTGAAAAAGAATACATTAAACTAAATCATAATTGGTGTGAATCATGTCAAATAAACTATTTAAAAAGTAATTTTATAAATTGGACAAGCGGGAATGAAAAAATTGACGGGTTTATTCAGAAAATGCAATTAAAAATTAGTAATGAAAGTTCGTGTGTATTTGAATGGATACCATATAGTGAGCTTAGTGAAATTAAAGAAATAGGAGATAATCGTTTAACTACTGCAATATGGAATAAAGGTTCATTAAATTATAATACTCATGATAAGAAATGGATGAGAGCATCATATAAAAAAGTTTGTTTAAAATATCTGTATTATTCCCAAAATATTACTGATGAATTTATAATTAAGGTATTTAAATTACTTTAGAATCTGCTTTAATAATATAATATTAATTTTTTTTTATATTATATTAGATTGAATCGTATTTAACAAATGAGATATACTATGGAGTATCTCAAAATCAGGATACGAAGGTTTATATTTTAGTTTTTAATAATGATTATTTGGATAAACGTTGTGAAAAATGTGGTAATGAATATGAAGATCATGATCAAAAATGGTGTAAATGTTACATGGAATATTTAAAAGATGATATTACAAACCGGACTAGTGGAAATGAAAAACTTGACGGTTTAATTCAGAAATACCAACTAAAATACGGTGGGGATGGCACAGTATTTGAATGGATATCATACAATGAATTTGTTGATGTTAAAGAAATAAGAAAAGGTGACTTTGCTATAGCAATATGGACTGACGGTTCATTATATTATAGTATTCCAAACAGGAAATTTAAAAGAAAATCAAATAAAAAGGTTTTATTAAAATATTTAAATAATTCACGAAATAATGATGATTTTTTGAATAAGGTATAAATTCTCCTATAGGTTTGGCTTAATTATTAATATTTACTAACATAATGATTCATTGCATTTTAACAGATTCCATATTTAATGGAAAATAGTTATGGGATATCTCAAGATCCAAATACAAAAGATTATATATTAGTTTATAATATTGGATATTACTGTGAAAGCTGCGGTAAAAAATACAATAAATTTGAAGTGGATAATAAAAGTTGCGGGTCATGTCAAACATATTGTGAAAATGAAAAAATTAATGATTTGATTCAAGAAATGAAATTAAATATTGATCATAACTCTAGTTATTCTTATAAAATGTTTGAATGGATACCATACGATCGGTTTTTTGATATTAAAGAAATAGGTAAAGGTGGTTTTTCTACAGTATATTCAGCAATATGGAAAGATGGTTTATTAAATTGCGTTCAAAGTTCATATCACAGAAGTTGGAACAGAAATCCCAATACAAGAGTTGCTTTAAAATGTTTACACAATTCTCAGGATTGTATTGATGGATTTATAAATGAGGTATGAAATTTCTTTAGAATTATTTAACAAATTTTACATATAAATTAATCTTTATATTATTTAATAGGTTAAAGGATATTCAGACCAAAAAATATATAATGTTCTTAAAATATACGGAATATCTCAAAACCCAGATACAAAAGACTATATCATGGTTCTTGAATATGCAATAGGTGGAAGTTTCAATAGTTATTTAGTTAAAAATTATGAAACTTTTGATTGGTTTAATGGATTGAAAGTATTGAAAGATATTATTAATGGTCTTAATGAAATTCATCAAAAACAGATGGTTCATCGTGATTTTCATATAGGAAATATATTGTTTATGAGTGATAATTATAATGCATGTATTTCTGATTTGGGATTATGTAAAAAAATTGATGACATTGATGAAAAAAATATTTATGGAGTTATACCTTATGTAGCTCCTGAAGTATTAAATAGAAAACCCTATACTCAAGCAGCAGATATATATAGCTTGGGTATGATTATGTATGTTGTAGCAACTGGAAGGCAACCTTTTGATAATCATGCACATGATGAGATTTTAGTATTAAATATATGCAATGGAACTAGACCTGAAATAAATAAGCAAATTATACCATCTTGTTATATTGATTTAATGAAAAAGTGTTGGGATCCTAATCCAGAAAATAGACCATTTACTATTGATGTAAAAGAAAAGATTGAATTATTTTATAATTCATTGGACCGAAAATTTAAGAAAGAAGAACAACATCATGAAATTGAAGAGCAATTTAAAGAAACACAAGAATCTAGAAAAGAACATCTTTTATCAATTAAAAATAACAAACAAACAACTCATACACATGCTGTTTATTCATCTCGATTACTTAATCCTTTTACGAAAAATCTTTTCAATAGTACAGTAGAAATTACTGATTTTACAAAGTAAGTGTATTTTTTTTTTATTCTACAACTTTTTATTAGTCTCACCTCTTAATATTCTTATTTCATCTTACAGCATGTAATTAATTTCTTGGAAATGAATGCCTAAAAGTTTAAGGTAAAACTTAAGTTTAAGAAAAAAAAAATTTATTGTACTCGATTTTTATTATTTTTTTATCATTAGTTATCACTTATATTTAAGAATATTAGTTTTGTTTAACATTGATTGTAGAGTAATATGTAAGCATTTTTTTTTTTTTTACATAATAAAAATCAGTTTGTAATTGAACAAAACTCTAAATTTAAGTTTGCATATGGTAATAAAATCAACATATTCCAATAATAATTATTATGGAAAGTACTTTGAACCGCATAATATTTAGCTTTAACTAACTGGATATATCTATATTGACAAACGTCTTTAATTCATGATTGTAAATTTCTAAGTGAACGTTATAATAGGCTTAACAATTTCCAAATTAAATGCAAAAGTTTTAATCAGATCAGGTTTATTGTTTGACAAACAATTAGACATGCATCAAACATCCGATTAGACATTCCGATATTTAAATAATAAAAACTGGCAGAGTGTGTTGAACGATTTGATCCAATAAATAACATATAAAAATTATTAACTGGTCAGACGGATATGGATCATTTTTGATTAAAAATTAATTTCAATTTATATAAATTAAAAAAGATTAGCCTTTGTTTTAATTAAAACAGTAAAGTCAGAATTATTTATATAATTAAAGTTAAGCTAATAATTTTTTTTTTATTTATTTTTTTCACTAAATAACATAGGAAAGAATTTTTTCCACCGGTCATTCTGTCCAAAAAATTTACGAAGAAAAAAGAAAAATAGAAGAAGTAAAATGCACACGAGTCATAAAATAGTACATATACTTTTCTCTCTAACTTATTAACTTGTTACATTTATTATTTTATTTTATTTTATAAAAACAAAAACTTTTGACAGAAATAGTTTTACCAAAAGTAGTAGTTTTTACCCGTAAAAAACTTATAAAGCTGTGGTGCTAAGGTTCCAAAGTAAAGAAAGGCAATTCAGAGTTAAGAAAGACGAAAAACAGGCAATTAAACTTTATTGAGTATGATATAAACTCCAATGTTGTATAGTATAGTTGATGGAAATCTATACAGTATACTGTAGTTATACTTTGAGTATAGAAATTTTTAATATTGTACTGGATATACTGCTATACTTTGTAATTTGGTACACAATGATCATATGAGTTGCCATTAGATTATTCGTTAGACTTTGCCCGTTCAATAAAAAAATTTTTTAAAAAATTTTTCTAGCCACATTTATTAAGAAAATAAAATTCAACATTAAAAAGAAAAAGTGATAAATTGTCAATATATAAAATATCAAAAATAATCAATATAATAAAATAATAAATTCAGCTTGAGTGATTTTACTACCTATAAAATAAACATTAATGTTAAAAAATTTCCGATTAACTTCATAATTTACCATCTAATAACTCTGGAAGACAAATTGGTCGCGTCCCTGTTCTCTACAAAAACAAAATTTTCCAAGTAATGTTACCCTTGATCTTGGACCTTTTATCCCGATTTTTAAGGTCCAAGGTATCCAGGTAGGAGAATAGGAGGTACCTAGTATCTACAGTTAAAAAATGAATGAAATGTCAATAATGGTCCTATTTGACGTCTCTAACTCCCAATTCACTACAATTACCTTTTATTCCAAAACCAAAAGCCAAAATCTGCGTCCAGACGTTCAGATAGGTACCTACAAATGAAAAAAAAAATAAATGAGACATTAATAACGTATATCAACATTCCCTAAATCCATTCCTAATTCCCTCCTTCCATTGATCTCGAGTTCTGAAGTTCAATATCCGAGACGTCCAGTAGGTACCTACAAGATATCAAAAGGGATATTAATAAAATTTCTCTAACGTTCCTTAAATCCTGCACTCCACGCCAAACTTTCACCTAATTCATGAGAAAATGATTTCATATAATATATTTTTACCTAATCGTATAATAATTAAAACTTCTCTTTAAAAAAGAAAGCCATATTTTTAATATAATAAATAAATAAATAAAAAATTTTTCGCCGGCTTAAAAAATAAAAATTCTTTTATTGAAAAGAAAAAAAAAATAATTAATTAAAAGAAATTTTCGGTTTAAATAACTGACAAAAAGTATTAAAATAAAAATTTTGGGTTAAAAATAAAAAATTGATTCGAAAAATTTTTTTTAATGAAAAGAAAAAAATGAAAAGAAAAAAATGATCGAATGATCCACCATTAAAAAGTCCGAAGTATCGTTAGTATAAAATGAATCTTATATATATATATAATAACATACATTGACCACCATACATACATACATAGGATTCCATACTGTACATGTTTTCGTCACCCCCAAAAAGCTTTGACTCGTTATTGTGCTGTATAGTATGGTACCAACTATACTCGGTATAGATATCATATGCGCGCATCCTTGGAATTTAGATCTATACTAGTAATTTTATAAAAATTTGCCTGTTTAACCGTAATTATGTTTCACAGTCCAAATCAAAACTGTACTACATGATCATCTAATATAATATTTGTCAGAAGATCAAAAAATTACCTCACTAAATTCGAAAAAAAAATAATTGTAAATACCAACTTCAAACCCATCGTCCATTATAAAACCCATCTAACTTGGAAGTTGAAGCAACTTGATAGTTTCGCGAATAAGTAGTGGTTACTAAATAACAGTTAAACACCATTTGACAAATATTTAAGTACAAAACATTGTTACAACACTGTAAACATTTTATTTTTAAATTATAAATATTTTACAAGATAATTTTGAGATTATTAACATATTTTTTCATAATAATAATATACTATAACATGTCTCTTATTAGCATATGGAGATTGTATAATATGTAATAAATTATACTAAAGTTATGTCCAATAAAAAGTGCAAACTCTTTAAAAATGTAAAGAGCGTGTCAATATATCGCAAAAATAAAAAAAAAATTAAAAATATCGTGATCATCATGTGATTCCAAAAATGCGCGGATATGTAATAAAAACGTATGTATGTATGGATATAGTGTATCACGTGACTATACATTATTCGCATTTTTTTATTTTAGCATATATATTTTTATGGTTTATTTTATTTGCAATACTCTTTTCTATATCTTCATTTTTTAGGCATAGATTTTAGTAAAATTTTTCTACACATTTTCTAATGAAATAATTCAAATTTAGTGAGAAATACATTCAACAAAAAGCAAAAGAATGAGATTAAAGTAGTCCATAAAATCAAGAAGATAAAAACATAAAGTTCAAGAATATAGGGACAGTATTAAAAGAATAGTCACATCCTATCCAAAAAAAAGATAAATTAGTGACATTTTAAATCAAAACCAAAAATAATACATACACTCGCCTTACAAATTTAAAGTTCAGGTTGACATCCGAAGCTATTCCTAAAGAAAGAGAGAGAAAAGGAAACATTAGCGGCATTTTAAATCAAAAATAATAAAAAAATAAACCAAAACACAAACAAAAAAAGATGCGAAAATAATAAAGAGACCAAGAAAACCCACTTTATTTCTTGAGATTTTGAAATCTGTACCAAAGTTCAAAGTATTTCTAAAAAAAAGAAAAGAGAATAGTGTTAATAATGTCCTTAATTGTTAAATAAAAACACGCGAAAATAATAAAAAAACTGTAAGAAATTTTCACCTTTTTACTTGCGACTTACTAGTGCTACAATTAGTATTGAAACAGAATAAAGAACTTTTTGTAGTATTATATGGTAACACCAATCATCCGTATATATATATGTGGCTCATAACAGGAGACTTGTTTGGTGGCACTTCTGAGAAGAACGAACTGACATATAACACTCGTACTTCTCGATATGTAGATTGATATTATGAATTTAAGGTAATATTCATAATTCATTAATAGCATAGTAATTGTCAAGTAATGACAGTAAAGGTCGAAGCCTTATCTTTATACGCCACCACCGTCTTTGATTCCCTTTACGTCTCTTTCTTCTTCTTGATAGAAAAGGATGCAATCCCTTTAGAAACTTCCACTGTAAATGTTGTATACATTATTAACAAAGGGATCACACTCGCTAGTTTTAGTCTTGTAAGAAGGAGATGATAAAATTCTTATTGGTCGAGCTTAATCGCCATGCGTTAATCTATTCCATCGTGATATTTGTTGATCGTGAACGCACTATATCAAAGCTTAGGTTTTTATACAATTATTAAATTTTATTAGATGATCGGCTGATCGCGGGTCATAATTCTTTATCGTTTTGTTGGATTCTTGAATCGTTTGATGATGACCGTACAATATATTTAACACCCAGTTTATTTTTGTGGACAGATTTCTCTTTATACACGGATTGTTTTGTACAATTTTCATAAAATTTTAAACTTCTTGATAATTGAGAAGTATGCGTCCGACACATCTCCTTGATGCATATATGTGTCAACGATCTTTGACATAACGTAATAAGTAAAGTCATCGGGAGAAAAAATAATGCAGGCTTCCAATTAATAATATGTAAACAACAAAAGTAAAAACCTAAATAAATAATTACTAAAATTTAATAAAAGTAGCTTTTCCCATTTTTATTTTATTAAGAAATACGTGTTAAGGCCACTAATTTGTCTTTCGAAAGTGTCCGTAAACGATGGTTGAAAAGATATGTCTACTGCAAAAACAAACGATAAAAATGTGCTGATGATATAATTTATGTTGGAAAAATCCTTGATTGTGGTATTATTTGTGAAAGTTTCGAATGATAACTTGTTTGTCGATCCTTTTAGCCTTAGTAACATCTTGCGATCTTGTGATGTATGATATTCCACTACTACTCGTATCACATAATAACGAATTGCCACAAATAACGTTATTTCGAAAGAACGAAAAGGGTTGTAAAGCCTTAAAACGACTCGAGAAGGGCTGTATTGCTGTTATGTTGTTCGTTGTTGGTATAAGTATTATGATAGACTTATTGTGATATGAAGGAAAAGTAGTCTACTTCAGTTAGACGGAGGAAGTATTAATTGTATCTGCGAAAACTAACGTAAAAAATTGTGAATTTGTTGTTTGTGAAGTTAATAAAAGATTTTTTTTTTAAAATAAAAACATTGGCGGTTTTGTTTGTAGTATTATTAATGATAAATAAAAAAAAAATATGTAAGCGGAAAGGTAGATTTATTGTACTAAAAGAATTTTTTGAGTTAAAATTATAAAACGTCATTTTCCAATTAAAGTTTGATCATGTGATTGAATATAATGATGTCATTCATTACTCAAATAAGTCAAATCAGTAGCACGCTACACTATTACGCCACATTTTCTTTGTAACCAAATTTGGTCTTATTATTTTTAATAAATAAAGCGGAAGTTATTATTTTTTTCGTTATTTCGTTCAATAAATCTTATTATTCAATGGAATTAATGGAATTGGAATTTCTTACAAAAAATTTTGCGAATTGGACCAGTGGGAATGAAATAATTGATAATTTCATTCAAGAAAAACAATTAAGATACAAATATGGCGTAGTATTCGAATGGATACCATATGGCAAGTTTATTGAAATTAAAGGGATAGGAAAAACTATTGCTACAGCAATATGGAAGGAAGGTCCATTAAAGTATTATAAAAATGATGAGGAATGGATAAGATCATCATCATATGAGGAAGTTATATTAAGATTTTTATATGACTCGGAAAATATTACTGATGAATTTATAAATAAGGTATTAAATTTTATAGTCAGTTTGAATATTAGTATAATATTAATCTTTTGTATTTTATAGGTTAAATCATATTTAAACTCGGGAAATTGTGGAATATCTCAAAATCCAGATACAAAGGATTATATTTTAGTTTTTAATAAAAAATCTTTTGAAAGTGATTGTTGTAAAAAGTGTGGTGATAAATATAAATATGATTCTAAAGTTTATAAAGATTTTGTCCGTAAAAATGAGGATGAAGAGTATAAATGGTGTAAATCATGTCATATAAATCATCTAAAAAATAATTTTAAAAGTTGGGCTAGTGGAAACGAAAAAATCGATAATTTTATTCAACAGAGGCGGTTAAATATTAAGACAAGTTTTGATTTAATATTTGAATGGATACCATTCAATGAGTTTATTGAAATTAAAGAAATAAGAAAGGACGGATCTTCTGTGGCAATTTGGAAGGAAGGTCCATTACGTTATGATATTATTGAAAAGGAATGGATGAAAGAATCATATAAGAAAGTTGTATTAAAATATTTATTCAACTTACAAAATATGACTGATGAATTTTTAAACGAGGTATGAATTTATTACAAATATTTGTTTATTTTTTAGAGGCTAATCATATTTTTTTTTTGTATGCTTAAATAGACTACTGTATTATATGATAGTTATGGGATATCTCAAAATCCAAATACAAAAGAATATATTTTGATGGTTCATCATAAATATAATAAAAAATATTGTGAAATATGTGATAAAGAATATATTAAACCAGATCATAATTGGTGTGAATCATGTCAAATAAATTATTTAAAAAATAATTTTATAAATTGGACTAGTGGAAATAAACAAATTGATGGTTTCATTCAGAAGAAGCAATTAAAAATGAGTAATAATAGTTCTGTAACATTCGAATGGGTACCATATAGTGAGTTTATTGATATTAGAGAATTAGAGGATAATTGTTTAACTACAGCAATATGGAAAGAAGGTCCATTATATTTTGATGTCGATAAAATGAAATGGATGAGAACAACATATGAAAAAGTTTGTCTGAAATATTTATCACAAGATGATACTAATGAGTTTATAAATGAGGTAACATGATTTTCTATAAATTTAATTAGAATATTTATAAGTTAATTTCTTTTTTTGTATTTTGTAGGATGAATCATCTTTAACGAATGAAATAGGCTTTGGAATATCTCAAAACCCAGATACAAATGACTATATTTTAGTTTTTAAGAATGATTATTTTGATATGCGTTGCGAAAAATGTGATAACAAATATGAAAATCGTCGTCATAAATGGTGTAAATGTCGCTCGGAATATTTAAAAAATGACTTTACAAACTGGACTAGTGGCAATGAAAAAATTGATAGTTTGATTCAGAAATATCAATTAAAATACAATGGACATAGCACAGTATTTGAATGGATACCATATGACAAATTTATTAATATTAATAAAATAGGAGAAGGTGGCTTGGCCATAGCAAAATGGAAGGATGGTCCATTATATTATAATTACTTGAACAGGAAATATAAAAGAAAATTAAATAAAAAAGTTCTATTAAAATATCTATCTAATTCACAAAATATTAATAAGAAATTTTTATCTGAGGTATAAATTTTTTATGTTTATTTTAATTATAGAACCATTTATTGTTATAATTATTAATATAAAAATTATTATATTACAACAGATTATTTATTTAATTGAAAAGAGTTATGGAATATCTCAAGATCCGAATACAAAGGATTATATTTTGATTCTTCAACTCAAATATTATTGCGAACAATGCGGTAAACAATATGATAATAAATTTGAAATAAATACTAAAAGCTGTTTTTCATGCCAAATAAGTCACGAGGATAAAAAAATTAATGATTTAATTCAAGAAATGAGACTAAACATTGATCATAACTCTAATGAATCTGGTATAATATTTGAATGGATACCATATGATCAGTTTAATGACATTAAAGGAATAGGTAAAGGTGGGTTTTCTGCAGTATATTCGGCAATATGGAAAGATGGCTCATTATGTTATGCAATTGTCGGTTTTCATTATGAATGGAGAAGAGAACCAAATAAAAAAGTTGCTCTAAAATGTTTACACAACTCTCAAAATTTTCTTGATGAATTTATAAATAAGGTATCACCTGAAGTTTATTTACAATCTTAATAAAATATTTCATACATATAGATTAATACATACATATATTATTATTTAATAGGTTAAAGCATACCCAAATCAAAAAATAGATAATATTCTTAAACTGTATGGAATATCTCAAAATCCAGATACGAAGGATTATATCATGGTACTTGAATATGCAGAAGGTGGAAATTTCAATAATTATTTAGATAAAAATTATGATAATTTTGATTGGTTTAATGGATTAAAAGTTTTGAAAGATATTTTTAAGGGTCTTAGTAAAATTCATCAAAAACATAAAGTACATTGTGATTTTCACATGGGAAATATATTATTTACAAGCACGCGTGATGCATGTATTTCCGATATGGGATTGTGTAAAAAAATTGATGATAACAATAAAACAAATATTTATGGAGTTATTCCATATGTATCACCTGAAGTATTAAAAGGGAAACCTTATACTCAACCAGCAGATATATATAGTTCTGGTATGATTATGTATGTCATAGCAACTGGAAGACAACCTTTTGCTGATTTTGCACATGATGAAGCTTTAGTATTAAATATATATAATGGAATTAGGCCTGAAATAAGTGAGAAACTTGTACCAAAATGTTATATCGACTTAATGAAAAGGTGTTGGGATTCAAATCCGAATAATAGACCAAATTCTGTTGAAATAAAAGAAATGATTGAATTATTTTATAATTCACTAGATCAAAAATTTAAGAAGAAACAGCAACACTGTGAAATTGAAAAACAATTTAAAGAAACGCAAGAATATAGAAAAGAAAATTTTTTATCGCTTAAAAATAACAAATCAACAATTCATGCACAAGCTATTTACACATCTCGTTTACTTAATCCTTTTATAAAAGTGATAGAACAGTAAAATTACTGATTTTGCAAAGTAAGTGTATTTTATTTTGATATGTTTTTTAATTATCTCATCCTTATTCTTATTTACGTTATGACACTCTCTTGTAAATAAGTCTAAAAGTTTAAGATAAAAAGAATGTTAAATCTCGTAGAGAACGCAGGAATTATTTAACTAAATTTACATTGTTTTTAGTTTGTCAGTGAAAAAATTAGAATTAAGAAAAACTTGCTCGATTTTTATTAGAATTTTTTATCATTAATTTTTTTATCGTTTTATTTTGTTTAACACTGATTAAAAGTGATATGGTAACTTTATTTACATAATAAAAATCAGTCTGTAATTGAACAAACCGTTAAATTTAAAGACTTATATTGTATTTACTAAGTAATTACAAATATAAAAAGGTAGTTTCAGTCCATTTGGCTATATAACCTTTAATTTTGTAATTTTGAATCGTACATTTATTATTGCAAGGTCTTGAAAATGAAGAAAATAAATTTTAAATTTCTTTATTATGTTCCAAAAAAGTAACTGTAATAAGACTATAATGAATTAACCAAGTTTTAATAAATATAGTATACTTTTTTCGCTGTGAACGAAGTGACCTAATGACTCTGATATTAAGTTATTTACCTTTATGATTATAAACGTTACATAATTTGCAACAAGACATATATTGAATCAAATATTTAAATTGCTGACATAATCATACATATACAGTAGCGAATTTATGATATATGAGGTTGTAAATTATTTTTTCAGGATTTTTATTATAAAAAAAATTAAATTTCAATTTTTTATTATGTAATATTAGATTAATACTTATTATCCTACCTATCAAGATTTTCTTTTTCTCGTTCGTTAAATGTAATTTTACTCGGGATTTCAGAATTAAAAAATTAGCCTCGGTTTTTGTCAGCACTTTTTTTCCTTATTAGGAGTATGTTCTCATACTTTAGTTCATAATTGTTCATTTATTGAAAGTCTAACTGTCTAGGTCATGTGATTCACAGTAATTTGCATATGCCACATAGTTTAAATTGCACAATGTCTGATTTCAAATATTGTTCTTAAAGTCTTTTTTTTTTTTTATAAATGAAGCACTGGCTTGATAATTAACGTTTGACCAAAATTCCTTTATCCACAATATTTGATTTAACAACCTTTCATCAAAACTAGTATTTAATAGTTAAATTAGAGTTTATTTTTTATTATAATTTATTTAAAGATAAATCGTTTGATAATTGTCATCATATATTTCTTTATTTTAAAATTCGACAGTGGGGTTTTATCTAAAATTATTAATGAAGAAAATTTTGTAACTTTTTATTATAATTTATTTGAATAAAAAAATGCTCTTTTAAAATTTGAATAAACGAAATCACCACCTTCCCAAATTTTCGGAATCATACGTGAAAATTTAGATTTTTCACATTCGATCACGTGATAAATCACGTTGTCGTTCATTACTTAAAACAATAGTACGCCACACTGGTGTACCAGTGCACCTTTACGCCATATTTTTTTGTAGTCAAATTTGGTCTTATTATATAAATACAAGGAGGTCGTTATTTTCATTGTGTTCGTTCAAAAATTTTTATTCAATGAAATTGGAATTGCTTACAAAAAATTTTGCAAATTGGACCAGTGGGAATGAAATAATCGATAATTTCATTCAAGAAAAGCAATTAAAACACGAACGATACAGTGCAGTATTTGAATGGATACCATACGATAAGTTTATTGAAATTAAAGGGATAGGAAAAAGTATTGCTACAGCAATATGGAAGGAAGGTCCATTAAAGTATTATAAAAATGATGAGGAATGGATAAGATCATCATATAAGAAAGTTACTTTAAGATTTTTATATGACTCGGAAAATATTACTGATGAATTTATAAATAAGGTATTAAATTTTGTAGTTAGTTTAAATATTAGTATAATACTAATTTTTTGTATTTTATAGGTTGAATCATATTTATTAGAGTATGAAGGAAATTATGGAATATCTCAAAATCCAGATACAAAGGATTATATTTTGGTTTTTAGTAAGGAAAATTTTGAACGTTATAATTGTAAAAAGTGTGGTGATAAATATGAATATGATTATAAAGATTATAAAGATTCTGGCCAATGTTATAATGATAGAGAGAATAAATGGTGTAAATCATGTCATATAAATCATCTAAAAAATAATTTTGCAAACTGGGCTAGTGGAAATGAAAAAATTGATAATTTTATTCAACAAAAGCAATTAAATATTAAGACAAGTTATGATTTGATATTTGAATGGATACCATTCAATGAGTTTATTGAAATAAGAAAAGGTGAATCTTCTGTAGCAGTTTGGAAAGAAGGTCCATTATGTTATGATATTATTGAAAAGGAATGGATGAAAGAATCATCTAAAAAAGTTGTTTTAAAATATTTAAACTCAGAAAATATTACTGATGAATTTTTAAGTGAGGTATGAATATTTACATATTTATTTATTTATAGGTATTAATATGTTTTTTTGTATATTTATAGGTTACTGTATTATATGATAGTTACGGGATATCGCAAAATACGAATACAAAAGATTATATTTTGGTTGTTCATTATAAATATAGTAAAAAATATTGCAAAGAATGTGAAAAAGAATATGCGAAATTAGACCATAATTGGTGCGAACCATGTCGAATAAATCATTTAAATGATAACTTTATAAATTGTACAAGTGGTAATGAAAAAATCGATTATTTTATCCGGAAAACGCAATTAAAAATTAATAATGAAAATCCTAATGTATTTGAATGGATACCATTTAATGAGCTTATTGAAATTAAAGAAATAGGAGATAATTGCTTAACTACAGCAATATGGAAGAAAGGCCCATTAAATTATAATACTCATGAAAAGAAATGGATGAGAGCATCATATAGAAAAGTTTGTTTAAAATATATGTATTATTTCCAAAATATTACTGATGAATTTATAATTAAGGTATTTAAAATTTCTTTAGAATTTGCTTTAATAATATAATATTGATTTTTTTTTTTATATTTTATTAGATTGAATTGTATTTAACAAATAAGATATACTACGGAGTATCTCAAAATCAGGATATGAAGGTTTATATTTTAGTTTTTAATAATGATTATTTTGATAAACGTTGTGAAAAATGTGGTAATAAATATGAAAATCATTATCAAAAATGGTGTAAATGTTATATGGAATATTTAAAAAATGATTTTACAAACTGGACTAGTGGAAATGAAAAACTTGATGGTTTAATTCAAAAATATCAATTAAAATACATTGGAGATGGCACAATATTTGAATGGATACCATACAATAAATTTATTGATGTTAAAGAAATAAAAAAATGTGACTTTTCTATAGCAATATGGACTGATGGTTCATTATATTATAGTACTCCAAACAGGAAATTTAAAAGAAAATCTAATAAAAAGGTTTTATTAAAATATTTAAATAGTTCACGAAATAATGATGATTTTTTGAATAAGGTATGAATTCTTATATAAGTTTAGCTAAATTATTAACATTTATTAATGATTCATTGCATTTTAACAGATTCCATATTTAATGGAAAATAGTTATGGGATATCTCAAGATCCAAATACAAAAGACTATATATTAGTTTATGAATTTGGATATAACTGTGAAAACTGTGGTAAAAAATACAATAAATTTGAAGTGAAAAATAAAAGTTGCATGTCATGTCAAACAAATTGTGAAAATGAAAAAATTAATGATTTGATTCAAGAAATGAAATTAAATATTGATTATAATTTTAACGATAACATAATGTTTGAATGGATACCATATGATCAGTTTGATGATATTAAAGAAATAGGTAAAGGTGGTTTTTCTACAGTATATTCAGCAATATGGAAAGATGGTTTATTAGATTGTAGAAAAAATCTTGTTGCAAGAAATTGGAGGAGAAATCCCAATACAAGGGTTGCTTTAAAATGTTTACACAATTCACAAAATTGTATAGATGAGTTTATAAATGAGGTATGAATTTCTTTATTATTATTTAGCAAAGTAACTTATATATAATTTCATCTATATTATTTATAGGTCAAGGCGTATTCAAATCAAAGGATAGACAAAATTCTTAAAATATATGGAATATCTCAAAATCCAATTACAAAAGACTATATCATGGTTCTTGAATATGCAATAGGTGGAAGTTTCAATAGTTATTTAATTAAAAATTATGAAAGTTTTGATTGGTTTAATGGATTAAAATCATTAATTAATATTATTGATGGTCTTAATAAAATTCATCAAAAATCTATGATTCATCGTGATTTTCATATAGGAAATATATTATTTATGAGTGATAATTTTAATGCATGTATTTCTGATATGGGATTATGTAGAAAAATTGATGATATTGATGAAAAAAATATTTATGGAGTAATACCTTATGTAGCTCCTGAAGTATTAAAAGGAAATCCTTACACTCAAGCAGCAGATATATATAGTTTTGGTATGATTATGTATGTTGTAGCAACTGGAAGGCAACCTTTTGATGATCGTGCACATGATGAGATTTTAGTATTAAATATATGCAATGGAACTAGACCTGAAATAAATAAGCAAATTACACCAACTTGTTATATTGATTTAATGAAAAAGTGTTGGGATTCTAATCCAGAAAATAGACCATTCACTATTGATGTAAAAGAAGAGATTGAATTATTTTATAATTCATTAGACAAAGAATTTAAGAAAGAAGAACAACATCATGAAATTGAAGAGCAATTTAAAGAAACACAAGAATCTAGGAAAGAAAATCTTTTATCAATTAAAAATGACAAATCAAAAACTCATACACATGCTGTTTATACATCTCGATTACTCAATCATTTTACAAAAAATCTTCCCAGTATTAGTACAGTAGAAATAACAGATTTTACAAGGTAAACATATTTTTTATCCTGCGATTTTTAAATTTGTCTTATCTCTTAATATTCTTATTTCAACTTATAGCATATAATTAATTTTTTGGAATGAATACCTAAAAGCTTAAGGTAAAAATAGGTTTGGAAAAAAACTTATGTTTAATTCTATTATTTCTTTATTACTAGTTATTTATTACTTATATTTAAGGATAGGAATATTAGTTTTGCTTAACACTGATTATAGAGTAATATGTAAACATTTTTTTTTTTACATAATAAAATCAGTTTGTAATTGAACAAAACTCTAAATTTAATTTTCATACATATTGAATAATAAAAATCTCAACATATAAATAAAAATTATATGGGAAGTACTTTGAACTGTGCAATATTTAATTTCAACTAGATATTTCTATATGGACAAATATCTTTAATTCGTAATTACGTATTTCTAAGTATAAATTAATAAAAACTGATAATAGGAATTTTTATTACAAAAAGTTTAAAAATTTCCAAATATTTGGGTATTAAACGATAACGATTAGACATTCTAACGTTTATATTTTAAAAAATATACTAAATTTATTATGATCTAATAAATAACTTAACTAATTTGATGAAACCAGTTTAGCCGCAATTTGAAACCGAACCAGTACAAGGCCGTTTGGATATTTTAAACCGCGGTTTAGTTCGGCTGTTTTAAATTAGGAATGATTAAAATGATTAACGAATAAATCGTACCAGTGATTATTTTACTTTTTTTAATAATAATTAATTACAGCAAATAAACCGATTAATTTGATGACTAAATACTGAAATATGTAAACTGTGGTTTGAATCGCAGTTTATTTTGTTTACTTTCTAAACCTCCAGTTCATTCCTAAGAATGACACGTGATTTAAAACTTAATGTTTTAAAACAGTTTTTTTGTTTCAAAACTTTATTTTTTTTGTCTTAAAACATAAATCAGCATGATAAAGAAAAATTTGAAAATAAACTTCATTGCAAATGTGTATCACGTAATAAAGTACATGATGTTTTAAAATATGTTTTATAACATGTTTTAAATCACTGAAATTGGTTTAAACCGTTTTTTACCATATCTAACCATCCATAGGTCAGATGGATATGGATCATCTTTGATTTTGATTTATTAATTTTCAGATTAAAAAAGTTTAATCCTTATTTTAATCGAAACAGAATATTTTATAATAAAATTGAGCTATCTAAATATTTTTTTTTTTAAATAACAGAATAATATAGGGGAAAACTCTTTCCGCTATTATACTGTCCAAAAAATTTATAAAGAAAAATGAAATGCACTAAACGAAATGTGTAGAAGAGTCATAAAGCGCATATACTTTTCTCTAATTAATTGTTAATTAACTTGTCACTTCATTATGTTTTATCAAAAGTAGTATTTTTTTTTTGGTAAAAAAAAAAAAAAACCTATAAAAGCTGCGGTACTAAGGTTCTAAAGTGAAGAAATGCGGGCCAGAGTTAAAACAACAAAGACGAAAAACAAGTGTTAAAGTATTTTTCAAGACTTCATATACAGTTGTTTTTGAGAGTGGAATTCTGTCTTTCTGATAATCAATCACTAATGAAAATTAAGTGATTTTTGCAGATCACTTCGTTCACTTTGGTGCTGGATATTAGCATCCCTCTTAATAAATATTTTTTTATAATTTTTTATTATAATTTATGATCTTTAGGTAAAGAGAATGTATGTTTAAATTATGCGGAAAAAGGTGCTAAATAAAATGTCAATTTGATATACAAAGACAAAATTTCAGCGGGACTATGGTCATCGACTTATCCAAAAACAAACTAATGATAATAAAAAACTTGGTCAAAATTGAGATAGGCCAGAAGAGAAGTACAAATTACAAAAGAAGAACGACTATGGAATCTTGCAGTACGTCAGGCACTTTGAGAAATTAATACGTCCGTCTAACATACATAAATAAGCGTGAGCAACTAAAATTTAAGTTTGCTTTTTTTTTATTAAATTATATGTATCAGATACTTTAGTATGGATTAGATAGTTTAGATAGGGTGCTTTATGAACAGATGTATATTATCAAATTGTTTGCGTCGGAGGACACTTTTGCATTTTGTAATGAAGTCCTTTTGAAAAAAAAATTTTATTATTATGAAAGAGTGTAACCATCGTTAGTTTATTGCTAAAATAGTAACGATATTGTTCTTGAATGCATCTTATTATAAATAAAATACTTTATAATTGGAATTTTGTATATATTTCTATAATACATGATCGGTTAAATTATTATCTCTGTGCTACAAAAATAGCGTTCGTCGACAAAAATGAGCAAATTATTGTGTATTCTGGTAGTTTCATGTTAGCATTTTGATCTCGAAATCCTTTTTGTCTTCACGATCATGATAGGATATTATGATGTAATTTCCTTAAAAAAAAAAGTTGTCAGGGTTTCGTTATATACTATTTTATTAAATTTTTAGTACATATTTTTTCATATTTCAATGAGTTTAGAGCATATGTTATTTACTATTAATCATGATAAAAAAAAAAAATGGAAATGATTTAATTTCCTCATAAAAATATCTTTCGCAATAATTATAACATCATTTTAATTTGTATCGATTATATATGAAGTAATCATGATATCGTTTTAATTTGTCTTGAGTATATTTTATTAATCATGATAAAAAAAAAAATGTAATAATAATTCGCAGTAATCATAATTTGTCTGATTGTGTAATAAAAATTTCTTATAAAAATTCCTTTTATTCACCAATTTTTTTTTTACTTTTTAATACTTTTTTTATATTACATTTATAATAAATACTTTTCATTAATCCAAAGGGAAAAGATAATCAGATATTTACCTTCCTATGCAGGCAGCATATCATTACGCACCTTGCTTCCTATATGAGCAGCTATGTATTCCTGCTGAAAAGTCAGGTATTACTAGATTAAAATGGAATCGAATTAATGCTTACGACTGCTGCAACCTTTATCCGATAGGAATTAGTTACAAGTTCGAGAAGTAGACATCTGTATATGATTTCTATCTCAGAATTACAGAAACTTTTGGGAAATACCGCTAAAATTGACCAAGGAAAAGCTTCAAAAATAAGTGCATCACTAAAAAGGAGACAATCTGATTTGTGCAGTAAAATTAGTTATGGATCAAACGTGAATTGATTTAGATATAATTCGCTCGACAGGAAAACATTCTGATCCAAATGTTCTTGCTGATTTGAAAAAAAGAAAATTATGCGATAATTGTCTCTTATTCGGTTAAAAAAGGGCCAAAATTTTCTTTGACTATTGAGAAACAAAAACGTAACATAACCTTTGAAATGCTTCAAAGTGGAGAATGGAAGAAAGCAACTTTTTAGATAATTGATTTTGTGCATTCCCATATGATAAAATTGTTATTCTGCAGTATCAATATTCTTTAAAGACAGAGATATTAAATTAAGAAGAGCATTTTGTTTTTTTTAATGGAATTGAAATTGATTCGCCACACTTGCCCCTTACTTCAAATTTACAAGGCAGCTGACAAGTTGATTTTTGTTAATTTTTTTATTGTATACCGTAGTTTTAAAAAATTATTGAGTAATATTGTAACTTACTTTTATATTACTAGTTGGTTAAATTGTTGTGTTAAGTTGGTTTAAATTTGTACAAATACATAACTAGCTAATAATAAATGTAATTACAATATTCTGAAATATTATTTGTTTTGATATATTAAAATGCTTGAATCATATTACTAAATATGCCATCCCATAACAAAAAACTTTTCGATTAATTATAACTTGCAAATCATATGTTACCTTTGGAGTGATTTTTTAATAAATTTGACCACGTGTCAAATATTATGTCGTTCGTTACTCAAATAGTTGATACTTGATTGAAGTACACTATTGCGCCATATAAAATTTTTGAATAAAAATGCAAAGTTGTTATTTTCGTATTTTTCAAATGAAATAACGTACAAAAAAATTTTTGCAAATTATAATTAGTGGGAATGAAATAAATGATAATTTTGTTCAATAAAAACAATTAGAATATAAATATAGTCATTATTATGGTGTAAATATTACGATGGTAATGTGGAAGGAAAACTTACTAAGTTATAATATGAAAAGGAATAGACAAGAAAATGGTATGAAATTGGTATATTAAATTTTTTTTATGTATTGTTTAGAAAATATTATTAATGAATTTATAAATAAGGTATCAAATTTTTGAATTTGGTAAATTATCAATTTTCTTTTTGACATATTTATTGAATGAAGTAAATTATAGTATATCTCAAAATTCACACGCAAAAGATTATATTTTGGTTTTTAGCGATAAACATTCTTATCAAAAGTAGCAATTAAACATTAAAACAAGGTATGATTTAATAGTATACAATAAGACAATGAGTTAACAGGAATTAAAAAAATAGAAAAGGTGAATTCTGATGTAGCAATTTGGAAATAAAGTCACCATACTATAATACTAGTGAAAAGAAATGGATGAAAGAATCATTTAAAAAGTCGTTTTAAATAGTAATACTACAGAATATTACTGATGAATTCTTAAAGGAGGTATTTGACATGTGATAATTATCGTTATCTCAAATCCAAATGCAAAAGAATATATTTTGGTGGTTCATTAAAAGTATTATTGTGAAAATTATGATAAAGAATATATTAAATTAAATCTTAATTAATATAAACTCATTAAAAATATTAGAATATTAAATTGGTATTTTTGTCTTTAAATATCAATTTGGAAATGCTAGAGTATTCCATGATAACGATAATCATGATAAGTCAACGCACAGGAAATTACCTTACTACCATGCTTAAATGATTGCGCCACATTATAACCTGGCTAATGATTCCAATATTTGGTTCTTGAAGGCTTCATTTATATTACAATTGTACAGTAATGGCTCATAGAAATAATTTATGAAATTTACAAGATAAACATTTTTTATTTCGTTCCAGTTTTAATGTTTCATTGTTTAAATTCTGAACAGTAGACTTATATTTAAATTATTGAGGAAGTGCTTTTTATTTAGCTAATACATAAAAATATTTTGTTTTTACTTAGTACTATTTATTTATTATACTGAATTGATTTAAAAAATTAATTTGCATATCATAAGTTCAACCACGTAATTTACATGATATCAGATATGTTATTCATTACTAAAATAGTAGCGTGATACAATTTACGCCAATTTTTTCATAACAAATTTGGTTTGGTTTTATTATAGTTTACAATTATTACCGTTCAAAAAATTTTTTATTCAAATGGAATTTCTTAAAGAAAATTTTGCAAATTGGACCAGTGAGAATGAAATAATTGATAACTTCGTTCAAGAAAAACAATTAAGATACAAATATGGCGTAGTATTTGAATGGATATAATTTGATAAGTTTATTTGAAGCTGAAGAGATAGGAAGTGGACAGTTTGCTACAGCAATATGGAAGGAAGGTCCATTACGTTACTATAAAAATGAAGAGGAGTGGATAAGATCATCATATACAAAAGGTATATTAAGATTTTTATATGGTTCAGAGAATGTTACTAAGGAATTTAAAAATAAGATAATAAATTTTTTTATGATTTAGTTTGAAACTTAAAATATTATAAAACATTAATTTCTTTGTATTTTAATAGATTAAACCATATTCATTAAATAAAGTAAATTACGGAATATCACAAAATCCAGTTACAAAAGATTATATTTTGGTATTTAGCGATGGATATTTTAACCATTATTTTAAAAATGTGGTGAACAATATGAAGATGAAGAGTATAAATGGTGTAAATCATGCCATATAAAGTATTTAAATGATAATTTTACAAACTGGACCAGTGGGAACGAGAATATTGATAGTTTTATTCAAAAGCAGCAATTAAACCTTAAGTCGTATACTCATATGGAGATTTTGTAAGAGAGAAAATTTATAATTCTAATCAAAAGAAGTGTATAGATTTAGTATTCGAATGGATACCATACGATGAGTTAACTGAAATTAAAGAAATAGTGAAATGTGGATTTCTGTAGCAATTTGGAAGAAAGGTCCATTATATTATCACGGTATTAGGGGTTTGATGAGAATTCCATATGAAAAAGTCGTATTAAAATATTTATCTAATAATTCATAAAAGATAATATGCGAAATTAGACCATAAATGTTGTGAATCATGCCTAATAAAATATTTAAAAAATAATTTTATAAATTGGACAAGTGGAAATGAAAAAAATTGATTGATGATTTTATTCAAAAAATGTAATTAAAAATTAATAACGCATACGAATGTGAAATATTTGAATCGATACCATATGATAAATTTATTCAGAATCATGCACTCAAAATCTTTTTTTGTCTTCATGATCATGATAGGATATTATAAATTTCCTTAAAAAAAAAGTTGTCAGAGTTTTGTCATGATAATGCAACTATACTATTTTATTAAATTTTGGTACATATTTTTTCATATTTCAATGAGTTTAGAGCATATGTTATATACTATTAATCATGATAAAAAAAAATGGAAATATGATTTAATTTCCTCATAGAAATATCTTTCTTGAATATATTTTATTAATCATGACAAAATAATGTAATAATAATTCGCAATAATCATAATTTGTCTGATTGTGTAATAAAAATTCGCCAATTTTTTTTTTACCTTTTTAATACTTTTTTTTTTAATACTTTTCTACATTGCATTTATAATATTGAAAATTACATGTATCATTAATCCAAAGGGAAAAGAGAATCATATACGTACCTTCCTTCCTATATGAGCAGCTATTCCTGCTGATGATGAACGAGATTAAATGGAATCGAATTAATTCCTAAGACTGCTGCTACCTTTACCCGAAAGGAATTGGTTACATGTTTGAGAAGTAGACATCTGTACCGGATTTCTATCTCTAACCATGTTTTTTCATCATAGAGAAGAAATCAGTTATGTTCCTACAGGGAAAACCTTTCTATATGGGTTGCCATTCCTGTTGACGATGAGAGGATTCCTACTTATCTCAGAATTACAGAAGTTTTTGGGAATTGCTGCTAAAGTTAGTCTAGGAAAGCTTTAAAAATAAGTGCATTACTAAAAAAGGAGATAATCTGATTCGTCAGTAAACTTAGTTATGGATCAGACGTGGATTGATATGGATATAATTCACTCGACAGGAAAACATTCTAATCAAAATGTTCTTGCTGATTAGAAAAGAAAATTATGCGATAATTGTTTCTTATTCGGTTATAAAAGGGCCAAAATTTTCTTTGATTATTGAGAAACAAGCACGTGATAATGTGATATAACTTTGAAATGCTTCAAAGTGGATAATGATGGAAGAAAGCAAATTTTTGGATAATTGATTTTGTGCATTCCTATGTGATAAAGATGTTATTCTGCAGTATCAATGTTTTTGGCTCTAGACAAATATATTAAATTAAGATGAGCATTTTGTTTTTTTTGATGGAATTGAAATTAGATTCGTCACACTTGCCCTTTATTTTAAACTATTTACAAGGCAGCTGACAAGGACAAGTTGATTTTTGTTAATTTTTTTATTGTGTACCATAGTTTTAAAAGTTATTGAGTAATATTATAACTTACATTTATATTTTTAATTGATTAAATTGATGTATTAAATTGGCTTGAATTTGTACAAATATATAACCAGCTAATAATAAATGTATTTACAATATTCCAAAATATTATTTGTTTTGATATATTAAAAATCCCTGAATCATATTACTAAACATACCATTCTATAACAAAAAACTTTTCGATTTATTATAACTTTCAATCATATATTACCTTCGGAGAAACACATTATTTTGAAAATAGATTTTTTTAAATAAATTGATCACGTGCGTGTTAAGTATAATGTCGTTCGTTATTCAAATAGTTGTTAGAAGTACACTATTGCGCCATACCAAACTTATGAATAAAAAATGAATATTACCAAGCTACGGAGCAGTTCGGATGATATTTTAACCTCACTATCAAATAACTGTGTTATCTTACAGTCCTCATAAATACGATATTAAATTATTTCAGTTTAACACCTCCTTTTAGATTTTTTTAAACTATTTTCTCTGTATCATATTTATGAAAAAATGTCAATAATAATTTTGTAATTGTACAGTAGTTTATTTATAGCTTAATAAAAAAATATCAGCACGATAAAAAAAGCATGATCCTATTTGGTTGTAGTCAAAAAGTTGTTATTTTCTTATTTTTCAATGAAATAGCATACAAAAAAATTTTGCAAATTATAATTAGTGAGAATGAAATAAATGTTCAATAAAAGTAATTAGAATATAAATATAGTTATTATGGTGTATTATTTGGATAATTACAGAGATGAGAAAAAGTGATATTATGACGATAATATAGAAGGAAATCTTACTAAGTTATAATTTAACTTATAAATAAGGTATCAAATTTTTGAACTTAATTTTGTAAATATCAATTATTAATTTTCTTTTGGATTTTGTGTAATAAATTATAGTATATCTCATAATTCACTTATATTCTGATTTTTAGTGATAAATATACCATTGAAAATTTAAAGTGACCTTATTTCTAAATTGCTACATAAGAATTCACCTTTTCTATTTCTCTAATTCCTATTAACCCATTGTATACTATTAAAGCATAACTTGTTTTAATGTTTAATTGCTACTTTTGCTATGAATATAGTGTTATAGTATAATATCATTTTAAACAGTATATTACTGATGAATTCTTGTGATAATTATGTTTATCTCAAATCCGAATGCAAAAGAATATATTTTTGTGGTAAATGTATGACAAAGAAAATATTATATTAAATCATGACCGATATGAACCCATCAAAAATATTAAAATATTAATGAATATTAAATTGTTATTTTTGAAGCTTTATCTCATGATCAAATTTAAAAAAGTGTAAAAGTTTATCTTCCTGAAAACTTTTCATCCCAGTTTTAAGGTTTCATTGTTTAAACTGAACAGTGGACTTTTATACAAAATATTGAAGAAGTAAATATACTGCTTTATAAAATAAATAAATACCAAGTAAAAACAAAACATTATATTGATTGTTTTTATTTTTTTTAAATAAACTTGCAAATCATAATATTTATTTATTTATTTATTTATTGTTAAAGACCAACTCATGAAAATACAAATCGTAGAAAAACTAGTCTATAATCTATGAAAATAAAACTATTAACTACATCATGTAAAATCTAAACCCCGCCAGCAGGGACTCCAGCCTGTGTTGTTAAATTATACAAGCTATGACCGAGTATAGTTAAGCCCTAGGCAATTAAAGTAGAGTTCTCTGAACTCTGGGTAAGGTAAAGCAACGGAATTCGAAACATTAAAGTATGAGATCCAAGATCCCGCGTGAAGGTAATTAGACCCAAGACAGTAAAGAACGGCTTGGTGGTCATCATCATCAATCTTTGGGTAACAATAATAGTGCAGAGGTTTATCCTGTGAGGGACAGATAGCCAAATCCGAAGTGCGGAGGTTAGGTCTGAGGTGATGTCCAGCTGGTGCTTCTGGCAGATCACGTGCCAGTCCAGAACGTGATTGATTGTGTCTTTTTGGTAAAGTCATTTTTTCTGCTTTGTTATACGGTATGATAGTTCCCACAAATGAAAACTGGTAGAATGTAAATGCCAATATTTCCTTGTAATCTGAGTGTAAAAATAATGAATAAAGAGTTTTACGATTTCCATTGTACTTTTCTGCGAACGGATGTAAAATTAGATCAATGAGATAAGTTCTTCCAGAACTAGTTGATGAAAAAGGAGATATGTTGGATGATTAATGTCCGTGACTTGAGAAAAGAGAATCGAACGCTCTACTGATGAAATAACATCTTTTGTTGAGAAAGGGGCATTCGGTGATGAAGTAATCAATGAGCATAAGTAAGAAGCAGCAATCGCTGATTCGTGGTTAAGTTCGACAAGAGTAGGGCACAAATGGGAGTTCTGGGGTCAGATTTCCATATAGGTATAATTAGTGTAAGCCTCTTCCGGCTTATTTCCTGATATACAAAATTTATGTAATCTTTTTTTAACTCAAATTTATTTTCAAGACCAGGAAACATATCGAAATAAGATATTGAATTTAAGTTTTAAATCAGGCTGGGGCTCAAATCCTGTTAACATATCTTGTTATCCAAATTTTTAGTTTTCAAGTTAAAGGAGATCATCATCTTTGTTAACGCACTGGCTGATTTTTAATCTCAAATAATATAACAAAAAAAGTATGCTATATTGCTTGACTTTAAAAAAGGCCAAGAGCACCGAGGACCAGAGTGTCCAAGTGTGCTCGCAGGCCGCAAATGCAAGCTCATTTTGCATGTCAGATTTTATGTTATTCTAGAATTAATTCTAAAACTGATTTATAGTTGTAAATAAAGATCAAATTTTGGTACCACGACCAAAGGGAGGGTACCAAAATCTTGAATGATAGAAAGTAAATCAAAAGGGCCATTGAACCTATTTTAGTAAACCAATAATTTCTTGATATACAGGAAATTATTCTAGAGCCAATTCTTTACCAAAATACTGGGGACAAAAAGTTATACGAAAAAAAAAGTCTCACCTCTGGAGTACCAAAATTTCTGGGTATACAAAGATTAAGGATACCAAAATTCTGGCGCAAGGTACCAAAATTTTAATAGCTTAGCTGACTTTCTGAAAAGCCCTAGAGCGCAACCTCTGATAGTGTTTAGAGACATAAAACCCTTTTATATGAGCTGGACATCGACCAGAATATGATCTACCACATTCACTACAAGGAACATGTTGTTTATTAGCTAATTTTTGAACATATTTCCAATGAATTGAGCACTCATCTTCACGCATGCAAGATCTTCCACAAATTTCACCAGAGTAACGAATAAATGGACAAGTATATTCACCATACATAATGTAAATATTTTTTTTCTTATACTAAATAATAAATAATAATTTAAAATAAAAAGTTTATATAAGTAACATATAATAAACCAAATACTTTTACACAATGAATACACAAAGTCAATTACCCGAAGCCAAGCCCACCTCCCAGCAGATTGAGCAGGCATTAATAAGCGTTATTAAGGCAGGAATCTATTATAGAAAGCCAAAGGATGGCAAATTCATGCAAAGCTATAAAGAAAGAGTCAAGAAATTGCGTCAGGCAGAAGACCCTGATGAATTTATCCTAGAAAATGCAAAAAGATTGTTCCCAACTAAGGATAAGTATCATCAAATCATGGATGACTACAAATCTTGGTATGGAAAAGATCCAAAAATTCTTAATACTGTTATAGACCTATATAAGTTATATTATAAATTAGCTAAGGATTATTTCAATACAGAAGAACAGGTTAATGAAGAAACTGATGACTTCTTGTCGTCAATTTGATAAGACCCACTGGGGAGGCAATTCTGTATCAAAGGGAATAACCATCAATTCTTCTCGAACAAAAGATCTTTCAGGATGTTTGAGAATATAATCATCATTATCAATTAGCCCAAAGGGGACTTCTTCCAGCCAGTATAAGACTGGCTTATTTTTTTGTACCATAGATTGACAGATATGATAAATATGTGGAGACCAATTCAAATCACCAGCATGACGTCTTCCACCTTCCAAATCACCAGGATAAAGTAAATAACAAACAAGAACATTACTAGAAAGCTTCTCTTCATCAAAACCTATTAGTCCATCACGAGAATAAGAAGGATTAGCAAAGACCTCTTCTTTTTCAATAGCCTTAACTGGAGAAATACCAATCTGACGTGTGATAGAATTATTAATGTCCTTAACAACTAAAGGCAAATTTTTCACCCAAGCTCTTGTACGATCATTTAAATGCAAAGACAAGAGATCAGAAGCATCCTGAGAAGGAAATAGTTTTACAACTAAGGTACGATTATATCTTTCAATAATACCCATAGTACGCTTAGATTTAGCCTTCTGAATTTTTACATTATGTTCCATCATAAGTACCTCACATTGTCCTTTAAATTCAGAACCCCTATCAGTGATTAATAATTTCGGCCATATAAGAGGACACTTAGGGTCATCATATTTCTCTTTAAGAGCTCTAGCAATAGTCTTTGAAGTTAAGATTCCCTGCCTATCCTTGACACTATATGCACCAATAGGGATGGATACTTTATATCTCGAAGCCACATCCACAATATTGAGGCAAAAAAGATATGTAATTCGTCCTACTTTATCATAAGGCATGTAAAGAATATCTGCCTGGTGGACTTCATTGGGAGTAGTAATAGAGGTAAAACTTGCACAAGGAATATATTTAGGACGAGGCTTATGTATTTGGTGTATAGTTTGTCTCTCAAGCCAATCTCCCACTTCATCTAAACTAAAATCATATCCAGCTTTAAGAGAAGCTTCATGCAATTTTTTAGCATTTTGATAATAACCAATAGGCTGATAATAAATCTTTTTCAAAGCAATAGAAATATCAAGATTTCGAGCTTCATCAGAATCTATAGAAATAATAGGTAACAATGGGAGTTGAACAGACATATCTTGAACAACTAAACAGCAACTTTGATCCAGGGATAAAGTTAGTACAAAAGAAAATCCGCAAACTTGAAGAGGAAATTAAAGCCTGTGAGTGATATATTTCTCATCTTGAAAAGAATCTACAATCTTATGATGAAGAAGTTAATCAGCTAAAGGATAAATGTAAGGTTATTCTAGGTGAACTTAAAAAATGTCAGGATCACCTGGAGCTAAAAGAGGAGGCATTAGTTATTTAAGATAATTGAATTATCCAGCTAGAAGACACAATAAATAAACTTAAATCTCGTATACAAGAATTATCTAAATCTAGTAATAAACATTCTGAAGAAGAAGAACGACCGGAGGAAGAAAATATGGCCATACCTGATATTTTAATAAATATCACTACAGCACTAGATCGGGTGGAAGCATATATTAATGGAGATACATCATTTAACCCCAAAAATACACTAAATGGAATACGAATCTCATTAACAACTGCTCGTGGACTTATGCAAAGACATGCTCAAGATGCTATTAACATGCAAGGTCAGCTTATTACTGCTCATGGTTTGCTTAATAATACCTATGGTCAGATAAATAACCTTATGAATGATATGGCAAATGTTAGAAATCAATGTCTTCGAAGAGCTCAGCTACTGACTTTGGCATATAATAATGAGGCAAATGAGCATCGACGTTAGTGGCAAATAGCTCAAGATAGGCAAATTAATGGTCAAAGAATAGCCTTAAGAAAACAAAACCGAATAAATGTATTAGTAGGAGAAAAAACCATCCTTCAGCTAATAAATCAGAGACGCAAAGCTGAGGCAGACTTAGCAGAATTTAATCGGGCATTTGTATTTAATAGATACTAAAAATGGAAGGGTAGGGAATTAAATTCACGACAAATTATTTTGAATTTACAAAACAATCCTCCAGAAAACATGGCTATAATACAAGATGTCATGCATACATTATCACCATTATTTGCACAATTACCCAATTATGATGGGCAGGAACCACCAGATGTATATTATCAAAAACTTAGAAATATAAATGAGATGGCACATCCCTTAGCCGTTGCTGCCTTTAATGCCGCTGCAAGATGTCAAGTTATGATAAATAAGATGACAGGTAGATTTGCACCTGTTCCTGCCAATGATCCTTATGCAGCAGGTAATCCAGCTATTAATACTGAACCTCTTTTTCTAAATTGGTTGCGTGAAAAATATAGAGAAGTTATGGTAGGGACTAACCGAAGTGCTATATTTGCTCTTGTTAATGAAAAGTTTTTAGAAACAGATACTCCAAATAGTTATGAAAAACGAATCAAACCACTAGTACAAGCAATGCCAGATGCTGATGCCTTACCTTATCTATTTAATCAATTGCCTTCTGATTTAGAAATGAGAGTTAGAATTGCTAATCCTACTACAGTCATTGCATTTTTTACAGACTTGCGTAATATATAGCATGAAAGTGCAGACAAAAGAATACAAGCTCATACAATAGCTCTAGTTAATTATATAGCTCAACCACAAAAAAATGATTTTAAAATTCGTCTAGCAAGAGATTTGGCATATACAGGAATAGGAACAGATGATGCAACATTAGAAAATTTTATTTATGAAGAACTTAAAAAGAGATTAGGAGGGCAAACAGCTCATGTTAGAAAGAGTTTCTTTACACCCAGAAGTGCATATGCCACGAAGAAAGTTGTTAGAAAAGTGATACAAAAAGCTAAGCAAACCAGGAATTGCTCAGCATGTGAAAAGGCTGGTCATACAAAGGTTAATTGCCCCAAAGGCAAGCGGACTAAGAAGGTTAATCATGTATACCAGAATAAGGTAGAAGATCCTGAAGACTCTGAAGAAGAATATATAAAAGAATATATAGAGGATTTTGAAGAAGAGGAAGTAGAAGAAGATGACGAATATATTGATGCTGATAAATCCCGAAACTGCTATACTGTAAAAAAAAAGTGGTACAAAGTGGAGTACCTATGAAAAAGAGCACCAAACTGAAAGAAGGAGTAACCAAAAAATCCCCTACTTCCAAATCTCATGCTAGCAAATCATTAGGCAATAGCCATGAGGCGCTTCGCATAGCTACAGATCAAATGTATCAAATAGCCTTAAAATCTTTTATATCATCATTAGTCCCCCATTGTCCTAGAGAGATTCTTATAGAAATTTCAAAATTTATTAATACAATATTCCCTAAATTAAAAGACCATTGCTTAAATACTGTTATGCCAAATGATACGGTTAAAAGAAGGGAATTAGCATGGGAGAATGTTACAAGTAAAGTTCAAGATATTTTGTTTCCACTATTGCAAGCAGTAAATACCGAGCAGAAGCCCCTTTTAGATGTCCTATCAGAAGAGAATGCAAAGTCTTCAATTGATACCATGGATGGTATAATAGTTAATAATTCAGAGAATCATCAAGAGACCGCACCTTCCCATATTCTAAACCATGCTATTAAGGCATATACCCAGAGTCGTTCAGCAGAAAAAAAAAGTGACATAGTTCATATATACTGGCCTAAGCCTCTAGAGATAAATTTTTTACAAATAAAGGATGTCGACGATATTGCGACTATTTATTGTAAAATAGGAGGTTTGGTAATACCTTGCGCAATGATTGATACAGGCTCTGATTCTTCTATATTTTCTGATAACATTGCTGAACTTGTCAAAGAGCTTTTAGGTATTAAAATTAATAGGAAAAAAATTCATGCGCTTAATGGAGTCGCAAGTCAATCCATATCCATCGGCACTATGGACAATGTTCCCATAACAATTGGTTCCAGAGAAAATACAGCCACTATAACAGATGAATTTTCTGTTGTGCCTGCGGAAAAAGATTAGAATGGAAATGCTAAATCTTTAGTAATTCTTGGAACGCAATGGCAATATCGGGCTGGATGGGAGCCTTTAATAAAAGGCCATATCTAACAGAAAAACTATTACCATCCCCCTATCAGTTCACAAGTCCCAGCAAAATGTTTTTACTATAGAAAAACAGCCAGAACCTGTAAAAAAAAACTAGCTGATCGAACTTGTCAGTATTGTTTCAAAGAGTTTTGCTATCCATCTATTCTTAAACATCATCTAAGATTAAAAAATATGTGCAGTAAACAGGCTAATCAAGCAACTGATCAGATTAGTCTAGCAAGTGAGCGGGTTAGTTCAACAAGTGATCAGGTTAGTTTAACAAGTGAGCGGATTAGTCCAACAAGTGATCAGGTTAATCTTGCAAGTAATCAGATTAGTGATCAGTTTAATGAAAAAAATATGGTACCTATTCGTCTGTTACTGGCTTAGACAGGCACCCAGAAAGTATATTTTTTTCGAATACTTATACTATCCTTTGCTTTTTCCCATTTCTTAGCCCAAAATTCAGTATCTCCCCAGTTCTCTGCCAGTTCCTTGATAGTTCTAGGAATGTTCCAGGAATGTTCCAGGAACTATAGTGAGAAGAAAGGATTAGTTTGTGAATCCCTCATGATTTTATTTATTCAATAAGCACATTTATGATTATACATGAATTAAAAAAAAAAGAGAAAGGCCCGATATGGATGAACTTTATTATTATATATATGCAGATCTCTTAAGGGCTATTTACATATCAAATTTATTTCAGAGAATGTGAACCGAGTTCACAATATCATGTGCGTGGCGTAGTAAATAATATTATTTCGCAAACTTGACCAAGATATGGTCGATATCATCCTGGCTTAATTTTGCTATAGGCTTTTTCGTCGCACAGGTATTGCATCATTATACGTAACCTATTCTCATATACATTCGTTAAAATAATACTTTATTTATGAAATAAATCGTTGCCGGAATCTGGCCTATAATACATAAAATTTGCAACTATAGCGTTACATGATACTAAAATTATGGAGAATATACAGTGACATGAAAGTGATCCACTCGAGGTTGAAATGGATCATTAAAAAAATCAGAAATATAGGCTTGAGAGTTCATTGGTCTTTCACCAACAGTTCCAGGATGGATCTGACGAATACTTAGAGAAAGATTAGAAAATTGTACTCCCAACAGGCCTAACTGGTTTAACTGGTTACGAATTGCATTTTCAAGTACGCTAACTCTTTGACCTGTGTTGATTGTAATTGCTTGAGCTACTTGATTGCTTGGAAGATTAAAGAGGTTCCCTATGGGAACGATAAGACAATTGAGAGTGATATCAATACCATCCCTATCATTGTTATCAGTCATTGTGTAGCGAGTTTCCTGAATTTAAGAGCCCATAGTGAGTATTTTTTATGTCGCATCGCGAGCATACATAATTTCTGGTATATACTTACCTTAATTTTTTGTGGGAAGGTTGACTCAACTTCTACCTGTATTTTCGCGCTTTATATTTGTTTCTGGGTTCGCGGAATAATAAAAAGCCAGCAGGTATATGATTAACATTGTCGTCTGATGCCAAGAGTTCTATAAAAGCACATGTAAATGAAATCCTCATACCTTTTCACATGGAGATCTACTTTGCAAGACATATAGTTGGCTTTACGCCTGACGATCTTGAAATTGTGACTCCCTCAGCCCTCTATAACATATGGTTTTGACGTTATTATTTACTTATATGGTAGGCCCTGTGTTGCAACTAGACCTTCTTTCACATTTTTCTCATGTTTGTTTAGGGAAAAAATTTATTTTGTCGCACAATTTGGCCAAAGGCGCAGTGCATGGCTCAGCAATTCTTCTGAGATGATGATCATTTCTCCAAACTAGCATTAATCAATCTGCTTGGGGAAATTGGGATCAGAATTATCAAAATATTTTACTCATATCGCTTTTAAACAATTTTACAAGGTTTTTTAGTCTCTCCAAATTTTCCTCAAATACTTTGGTTAGCTCCTCCAGATCGCTAGATAAATTATTGGATAAATCTTTTTCACTTGGTCCTTCTGGGATTCTTTTGGTTTGGCGCTCGCTTTTCATTCTTACCTTCAGTACTGCGGAAGTTAGTCTAATTAATGGGAAAAAAAAATAAAATTATGCAATATTTAGTTGTTCACTGTTGTTCACCAACTCAGTCCGTCGAGTAGTGAATTATGAATATCTTCAGGGAGACACTAGCTATGAAGTATTCCAATCAATTCCTTACACGCTAAAAGGCAGTGTATTCGATAATTGAAATATATCTTTATTAGTTGTAGGTACATTAACAACTTATACAATAAGGCAATCTTATAACACTTGCAATTACAACTTTATTATAAACAACTTTGTCTCTACTTCCTTTATTTTTTGAGCGAATATTCAAAATATTTATACAAATTAAACTTCATTCAAATATATAAATAATATAAGATATAAAAGATATAAATATAATAAATAATATATAAGAAATTTAAATAATAAAAGAAATATAAGAAATAAATACTATATATACTATATATACTATAAATGATATATAAGAAATATATACTAAATATACTAAATATACTTAATATACTTTATATACTACGTTGATCATTTGTGACGCAGTAATATTAATATTCACCATCACGTGAATGCAAATCATTCGTCTAATAACTCTCCTCTCCTAAATTTTGAGCTCCTGCGAAATCCTCATTCAAATAACTTCTTAATACCAGGATTTCTTGACGTTTCATTTTTCTTATGTCTTGAACGTTCAAATACCTAGTTCGCAATATTTGAGAGGGATTAGGTTCAAAAAGGTCAAAAGTATATTCTGTCATGGTCAAGTAATGCTTTGTTAACTTTCTCTTCATCCTGAACCTTTCTGACGTTGATTCTATCTCTGCGAGTATTTTTCCTACAAAATAAGCATTTACTAACGATAGAATCCTATTTTTGAGCTGTATCGAACGCTGTAGCTGCATATAGGACTTCAAGAACTTTTCTTCTATATCCATATCTTCCAAATATGGAGGAATCATTGGTCCTATTTCTAAAGGATGAGTTTCTTGAAAATCAATAAGAAATAAAGAAAAATCCATTTTTTTTTTTTTTTTTTTTTTTTTGATATTTATGCTTTACTATATATATATATGTAATAATTAAATCGTCATATTATATCATACTTCATCATTGTCGATCACTAAATTAATATTAACTCAAAATTTGCTCAATATTACGAATTTTGTTGATCATGTCATTATGTAATAATGATATATATATTTTTCTATTCACTACACCACACTCCCAACCCGCTTGTAAATGGGGTCACTCGTGATATACCAAGCTAAGAGGCCCCCGAAGGGAATTTGTGCCGAAGCCCGAAATTAGCAAGGCATAGAAGCTGATCATCTTGGCCAGGAATGACCGAGTACGTGTGACGAAGATTTGGTGCTATGATCAGCCTTCCCTTATATCCTACTTTTTCAAATTTTCCAAATTATGGGATTGGGAAATGTTGGTAATTTCTGATAAAATTCGGTTTGATTTTTGTGGTAATTTCTGGGAAGATTCTTCATTTAAATTTTTGTCAAGGTCGCACCATCTCCAAATCATCTTCATCTTCTTTTCTTCCTTGATTTTCGATATGACTCGCACTAACACCAACATTGCTCGCAGAAAACTTCGCAGTTCGCGCGCCTCTCGAGGCCAAAATAATAAAAGAAAACATAATAAACCAAGTAAGGCCGTCAGAAGAAGGCATTTTCGAAGAAAAGGCATTGATAAGCCTCAAGAAAGTGAAGGCTTAGCTCAATAAGCTCTTGGCGTCACGGCTTCCTTGTTCATGGAAAAGGAAGAGTTGGAGAAGAAGGTAGTTCACAAAGAAGATGAGATTGGGCATTTAAAAGAAACGGAAGACCAAAATAGGCTTCTAAGAACTCAAGTACAATCGTTAACTTTGAATAAATCTAGGTTGGAGACGAAGATAAGTTCCTTAAGACAGGAATGAGAAGGGTGGCGTCGTAAATTTGTGGCGGAGCAAGAAACAGCAGTCCAAGCTGTAGCGATTGCAAATAGAGTTCAACAATCCCCTTCTACTCCTACTACTTCTATCACTAATCTTGACAATTTTCCTCCTCCTCCTCCTACTGTATAAATAATTTTCCTTTCTTTCGTTTATTTTCTTCTTTTTTTTTGCGTTGTAATTTTTCTTCTTTTCTTTTTAATAAAATTTTCACAAAATTTTTCGAATTATTTTGGGGCAACTGGTTGAATATTCTTGTGATTCCACTGTGAAACTTGTAGATCATACTTAAATTAAATTGTCATATTTCCACGAGGTGTAAATCTAAATTATTACTAACTATACTGCAATGATCGGTGCCCAATTTTGTCGATCGTAATACAATTTTAACAAACTTCCATTTACAGGAGTTTGTAAAACTTTTCCTTCCATAGAGCGTAATTTATAAGCACCATTTTGCCTGATTTCATGGATATAAAAGGGACCCTTCCATTTTGGGTCTAATTTTCCGGTCCATTGTTTTTCTTTTGCAGCGTCGTAATATAAGACTTTATCTCCTATTTCAAAATTTAACTCCTTTTTAATTTTCCGATCATGATAATCTTTTTGCTTGACCTGACTTTCTCGAACCTTTATCTTTGCTTCTTCTCGCACATGAGGAAGATCATCGATTAAAGATAAAAGTCTCTGATTTATATGTTCCAAGTTATCAGATAAATTATCCACAGGAAGTTTAGCTTCTCTTCCATTTACCAAATAAAAGGGCGATATTTTCGTGGTAGAATGTTTGCTTGTCCGATATGCAAACAAGACTGGAGCAATATATCTATCCCACTCGTTGGTCTGGATTATTAACTTTGATAAAGATTCACATAAGGTACGATTAAATCGTTCGACTAGTCCATTTGTTTGTGGGTGATAGGGAGTAGAAAATACATGTTTAATCCCAAATTTTTCCAAAAGTTTTTCTACCATTTGATTATTAAAATGTGTTCCTCTATCTGACAATAATTTTGCAGGGCATCCATGACGACAAATAATATCTTCATAGATAAATTGTGATGTTTCTTCCACAGTAGCACGTGACACTGGTCTCGCTTCAGGCCATTTGGTCATATAATCCATAGCAACAATTATATAACGATTTCCATTAGGAGTTATGGGTAATGGTCCAACAAAGTCTATTCCTACTTGATAAAAAGATCCATGCACGGCAATAGGGTGGAGCAATTGGTTGGCTTTAGATTTTCCTCTTCTTTGACAAGAATCACATGATCTAACATATTCTCTTATGTTTTCATACATTTGAGGCCAATAGTAATGATTCTTAATTTTATTGAACATAGTATCTACTGCGAAATGAGCAGCAGTAGGATCATTGTGCATCATATATAATAGTGGTTCCAATTCAAAATTTCTAATAACTTTCAATAATTGTCCATTTTTCCTTTTGTTCTTCTTATAGAGATAATTTAATTTTAATTCAAAATTGTTGCAGAGGTTGATAAATTTCTGTTTTTCTCGAGACGTATTAAAGGTAGGTAGTATTTGTTGATGTAAATATTGATATATTTGATGGTATTGGTTGGGATCCATGATGGGCTGTTAGTCACAATGCTAACACTTTCGCTTTCACCCGTTTGTTTTCTTTTCTTTTGGTGCTGAGTTTAGAAAGTGGTTGTTGGACGACCACTTTGATATTATTCATGATGATTTCAGTTTCGTAATAATAATTTTCAATTTGAACATTGATAGGTTCGTTCCACCAGGGTTCATTAACCAAATAGTCTGGATTCATATCTGGATGAATACGGGTTTGTTGAATTTCATATTCCTCTGCTTCATTATACTTCCAACCGATTCCTGGAGAAAAATGTTCATCTTGCGACATTTCCATCTCAGTGGTCTCTTTAAGGATTTCTAAGTATTGCATCTCTACATCTCCAAAATATTCTTCTGCTAATTCTCTGAAACAAGTTTTGCATGTAAGTACATCACTACGGCAGTACCATTGATCGTATGGGGGTGGATAAGAAAATAACATCCAATTTTCTCTTTTTGAGTTTAAAAGCGTTTTACAGTTCTCGCAAAAATTTCGATAGTTAGGACGATTATTATCTAGGATTCCTAGATCTCTGGTGAGTTCAACATTTCTTTGAACTACAGCACGTTCTATTTCCATATCGCATTTGCTCCAAATATAAGTCTTTGCTCGATTGATGATTTCTTCTTCCTTTTGTAATTGCTCTTGAATTTTCTGACTCTTAGCGCATCTTTTCTTCTCAATTCTTCGTTGACACTCAAAGCAAATTCTATGAGTATGATGTCCATTATTAATAAAGCATGCATCTCCTATGATGGAGCAATAACTATTAAAGCCATGGAAGATATCCCATTCATCGGTATATAGGGCAGATTTATGACATCTTTCACAGATTTCCTCATTATTCAATCCAGAAGGAACGATAGAAGCCATATAGCACTCAACTGGATCTTCATGGATTCGTGATAAAGCATCAGCATTTGCATTAGCTTTTCCTGGGCGATGCTTAATTTGGAAGTCGTATTGCTGGAGTTCTATGATCCATCTGGCTCGCCTTCCTTTTGGAATCTTGGAGGTTTTGAGCCATTTTAAGGCAATATGATCTGTAACAATAGTAAAGGGCTTCATTCCCAAATAATGCTGAAAGTGTTGAACAGCCCAAACTACAGCAAGACATTCTTGATCGGTGATAGCATAATTCATTTCAGCTTTGTTCATACTTCGACTCGCATATGCAATCACATGTTCTTTACCATCCTCTTGGAGTTGCGAAAGAACAGCACCTAAGCCTGTTCCTGAGGCATCCGTGTAAATGATAAAAGATCGGTTGAAATCTGGGTAGCTTAAAATGGGAGCTTTCATTAAGCATTCTTTTAATCTTTCAAAAGCATTTTGCTTTTTCTGATCCCATTCGAAAGGTACGTCCTTTTTAAGTAATTCATTCATGGGACGTGCAATCTTTGAAAAATCTTTGATAAATTTTCGATAATAAGAGAATAATCCAAGCGCGGCACGCAATTGTCGCAAGTTTTGTGGTATAGGAAAATTCTTCACCTTTTCAATTTTTTCTGGATCTACTTGGATTCCATCCCTTCCCACTACATGTCCAAGGAAGTGGATATTGGGATAACAAAAATAACATTTTTTTAATTTAATTTGAAGATTAGCGCTTCGCAAGGTTTCAAATACTTGACGCAAGTGATCCAAATGCGTCTCCAGAGGTCCTCTGGTGTAGATAATTACATCATCCAGGTATACAGCCACGAATATTCCTAAGAAGTCTTGGAGAATATAATTCATGAGACGCTGAAAAGTTCCTGGAGCATATGCCAATCCAAAAGGCATAACGAGAAATTCATACAGGCCAAAGGGGGTGATGAAAGCAGTCTTTTCAATATCCTCTTCACTCATTTGAACTTGCCAGTAACCACTTGCAAGATCCAAAGTGGTAAACCAAGTTGCACTTCTTAAATTTTCTAAGAGATCATCAATCCTTGGTAAAGGGTATGCGTCAGCTTTAGTAATTGCATTCAACTTTCGATAATCTATACATAATCTTTTATCTCCTCCTTTCTTTTCTACAATTACTACAGGAGAGGACCACGGACTAGATGATTTTCTAATAATGCCTTGTGCTTCCATTTTCACAATCTCATTCTTTAAAAATTCCCTTTTTACTGGATTCATTCTATAGGGAGGTTGAGCGACAGGAGCAGCATCTCCGGTTAAAATCCTATGTCGGATGACATGAGTTTTCCCTATCTTGGTTTGACTTTTTGTGCAAATGTCTTCATATTCTTTCATAAGGGACTGAAAGAGTGTTTGTTGATGATGATCCAATGGTCCTAGATTTGATTTTACCACTGCTGAAGAATTATTTTCTTCCTGCACTTCTGCAAGGAATACAGCAGGATTTCCTTCATTCTTATCATCAGACGTCTCTTCTTCCTCAGAGTAATCTGGCGAGTGCATTTCCATCCAAGGGTTATATTCTAAGTCGTCTGAATCTGAATCCCAGGTGTCCGAATAATATAAAGGAGCTTCAACTAACTCCTCATTTTCATATTCTTCCTCTTCTTCTTCTTCCTCTTCTCCTAGGGATTCAGCATTAATAAGAGCTTTAGTTACCGTAAAAATTAAAGGTACATTTACAGTTCTTCCTTTATAATGGACTGACAATTTCTCTGCCCTCCAATTAACGATGGCATTAACTCTTCTAAGCCAATCATTTCCTAGAATAAGAACATCATCTTGGGAGTCCAAAACATGCACTGGAGTTTATACTATAATATGGCTGAGATGGATTGGTAATGCGGCAATCATTCCTAATGCACGAACTCTGGTTCCATTAGCAGTAACAATCACCATATTAGAGGGTTGATCGATTTGATAGCCAAGTTGTTTCATCAATGACTTGGTGATTATACTTGTCGCAGCTCCACTATCGATCACGGCAGAGATGGGTTCTTTTCCTACGTACAATTCACATCGCGCAGCAGTAGTTTGATCGAGGTCAGGGGAATCATTTCTTTCAATAAAATTAGTTTCTTTTTCCCTGGTTCTTCTTACAGCTCGGATTAATCCTGAACGATACTTAGGGATCTCATGCACAGCTTGTCCTACTGACAATCCACAGGGCAAATCTCTCAAGTAATTTGCAACATTAAATTCGGTAAGTTGCTCAATTGGAGCTGGCAACATTTTTCTTCTAACCTTTTTACTTTTTGAAGGCTCAGCATCTTGCATTTTTACGTCTGGGACAAGTCTAGTTTGTTCTTCTTTTTGAGATTCTGAGCGAGGCATGGCTCTTCTTTTTACTTCTCGAACTTCTCTTTGGTAGGGTTCTTTTCTCTTAAAAGCGTAAATTTCTGTTTCAAATTCATCATCGTATTCTTCATACTCATCAGTTTCATAACATTCTTCCTCATAGTCCATAAAATTAACAGGTCGTTGATTATTTCTATTAGATTGAAATTGAACTTAGTTGGGACGTCTGTTTCCTGGAGCGGTACATTCCCTAGCATAATGTCCTAATTTCCCACACTTGAAACAAGTCACTTCTCTTTTGTTTCTTGGTCTATTACCATTTTCTGGGCGAGAAGTACGATTATTTGATTGATTAAATCGAGGAGTTCTGGTAACGGATGTGGACAAATTTGCGTAGTTGATGGATAACTGTTGCATTTGCTTTGTGAGAGCATCAAGTTCATTTTTAAGACTATTTTCTACTTGAGTAACTGGAGGTGGAACAGGTGCTGGTGCAACAACACTTTGCGAGGTAGAGGGAATTGGAGCTTCTTCCTTTGGCATTACATTTAATAGGGTATATTTTACACCTGATTCTACTAATTTAGCTCGTTCAATAGCAGCAGCTAAGGTGGCTGGAGAAGCCAATACTACTTGACTAACATAGATTGGAGACAATCCGTTGATAAAGTAGTTGACTTGATGTTGGTCTGCTAGAACATTTCCTGTAGTTGCTCTGTTTAAGAGTTTTCTAAAACGTCGAGAGTAATCCTCAATTGATTCTCCTTCCTTCTATTTTACTCCTTGTAATTCCCTTGCCCATTGATTCTTTCGAGCTGGCGTAGCAAAGTAAGCAATAAGTCTTTCTTTAAAGGAGTTGGCAGGGTTTCCTTCCCATTGAGTTATATTTGTCTTATCATTTTGATACCAATCATAGGCAGCTTCCTTCAAATATCCTGCGGCTAAAGCTACTCTTCTGGCATCTGCCCATCCATTAGTTGTGTGGGCTTGAATAAAAATATCAATCCATTCGTTAGGATCCTCTGTGTCATTTCCATAAAATGGTGGTACTTCTACTATTTTAGTAGCACGATTAGTAGTAGCTGTTCGTAAAGCGGTAAGCGCAGCATTTGTTGCTTGAGCTTCATTATGCACATTTGTAAGAGCAGTTTTCCAATCAACACCTCCTGCTCCAAAAACTCCATCCAAGAGCGCCTTCATTTGATCATTTGTGATAGCCATGTTGAGATTTGGAATTGGCTGAGTATTATGGAAGATCTGATGTGCGATAACTATTTGTTCTGCAGTTGGAAGACTTTGAAAACCGTTGGTAAGCTCAAATAATTTATGCAAATAAAAAGATAGTTCTAAAAATGGTATAGTGATTTCTTGGTATCTTATACTTTTTACAATACTTGTAGTTGTGTTTACAATAATATCTAATTCAGTAGCAGTATAAAATTCTTCTGTCAATATTTTAAATGCAGCAATTGTAGCACCTGTATACTGTTCCGCAGTATGATGCACTGAAATCCAAAGCCAAAATAGATGAAATCTGTTTGGTATGTTATCAACTGGTATTCTATCAACAGAATAATACAAGTTACAATAATTTTCTTGTTTTTTAATAGTTATTCCTTGACGATGTTTCTTTAAATGTGCTTTCTTTTGATTCTTAGTTAAGTTGTAATATGGCATACATTTACTATTATTCAAATTAACCTGGCAGGAATCACCAATTGTTCACCAACTCAGTCCGTCGAGTAGTGAATTATGAATATCTTCAGGGAGACACTAGCTATGAAGTATTCCAATCAATTCCTTACACGCTAAAAGGCAGTGTATTTGATAATTGAAATGTATCTTTATTAGTTGTAGGTACGTTAACAACTTATACAATAAGGCAATCTTATAACACTTGCAATTACAACTTTATTATAAACAACTTTGTCTCTACTTCCTTTATTTTTTGAGCGAATATTCAAAATATTTATACAAATTGAACTTCATTCAAATATATAAATAATATAAGATATAAAAGATATAAATATAATAAATAATATATAAGAAATTTAAATAATAAAAGAAATATAAGAAATAAATACTATATATACTATATATACTATAAATGATATATAAGAAATATATACTAAATATACTAAATATACTTAATATACTTTATATACTACGTTGATCATTTGTGGCGCAGTAATATTAATATTCACCATCACGTGAATGCAAATCATTCGTCTAACACTGTTCTGAATTGGTTCAGGCTCTCAGATATTCGCACAGTTCTGGATAATCCTATTCTTCATCGGACTCAAATATGAGTTTTATTTTTGGGTATAAGTTTTGAAAATCAATTAATATATCCTCTCTAATCCGTAAACATTCCCTAATTTCTATTATTTCAAACTAGGAGCCAGCCCTGGAATTTTTAAAAATGTTTTTGGGCTTATGCGCCTAGAACCTCTTATCGTAAGTCTTTTTAAATTTGGGCACTCGGTTAAAAGCGCTTCTAGATTTTTATTGTTAAGTATACGTGACCCACTATTTTCAAAACTTAGCCATTGTAAATTGGAACATGCCTTGCACACTTCGGAAATGTATACATCTGGCTCTATATTTATTTCTCCAATAAATTTTAAACCTAGCACTTGTGAACATGCATCTGACTTCATGTCTTTGCCTAATGCCTTTGTGAACTTGATCCCGGAAATGTCTGTTAAGACTATTTTTTGCCATATTAGTCTTCTAGCATTATAGTACCATTGCTTATTAACTAATAAAAGAGGGTGTAATTTCTCACCCTCATTTTTTCTATGATATTGGAAAATCCTATCAAGAATCTCATTTGGCATTGTGGCTATATAACGGATGGTTGATTTTTTTGAGTTCGTGAGTGTGGCTGGGATTATTTCTTCGAAATTAGTCCACTCTAGTCGCATCCCATTTTTTATCGACACGTCACCTGTCTTTACGACTTTTTGCTCTCTCCTTCCACCTACATATTCTATTCCAAGCATCTGATCAGTAGCTTTGCCCAAAATAATATACCCATCTGTATGGATCCTCTTTATGCGCTCACCTAATGGTCTAATTTTTTCTGATATAATTTTACGTCCTTTTGCTGAAATAAATGGTGCCATGCGTCAATGAGGACCTGGTCTTCATCCATCTGAGTATAAACGCCCCCAGAGTGATACTAGTATATGCTTGGCAACTTTACCTGCTTGTCCGCCTTCATGTTTTATTTCTGTAAAAAAACTTGAAAATATCTCTACCACTCATGAGTTTATTTTGCTCAAACACTAGAGCATTAGGACTTTCAGAGGATAATTCTATATGAAGACCTAGATCTATTGCTAATTTTAAGTCATAGTGAGTGTAATATCCTGTAGGGTTATAGCGAAATGCCCTTGTACATTTTTGATCCGCTGGTTGGCCTCCTATAAAAGCATGATAAATTCCGTATTTTAGATTATAGTTAATAGGGCTAACGCTGATGTATGTGATTGTTCTAAATTCTCCTGGATCTATTGGCCAGCCTGCGCTAAAACTTGCTAAAATCTTCAGATAAAATTCATTATAATCCATCTCAGTCGCTATTCCTTCATAAGGTTCAGCCCATACTAATCCTCCCATATAAGCTGATCTTATCCAATAGTCTTCTTCTGGTGTTAAGTTTTCAGCTTTTCTAGGACCTCTAGCGACATCTTGAAAGAAACGCAAACTTGCTGAAGCATACGTGCCAGTTGCTCGTAAGTCTATCTGTCCACCACTCTTCCAAAAGATTGCATTGGCTTCTTCATTATAACGTTTATGAACCTCCTGAAGTGTTTCTTTCAGATTAGCTTTAATTAGAAACCAGTCTCTTGATAAATCACGGAAATCATTTTCAGAGCCAATCCAATGTGTACTCCCATCATAGAATTTAACATCTTTACCTTGCTTTCTCCAGAATAGAAACCTTCGAATGACTGAATACCATCTTGTTTCAGTATTTTAGCAAGTTAAAGTGGTCTCATAGTCACTGTCCCCCTCCGAGTCTGCCTCTGGCTCTTCTTCTGGTACTGGTAGCTCAGAAGGTTCAGGTAATTCGGATGGTACTGGTGGAGGGCCTCCCCAGCTTGGCAAAAGATTTCCAAACAATCGTCCTATTGTGCCAGTGATACTACCAAGTAATCCGCTCATATTTTTCTCGAAGATTATATAGTGTTAGAAAAAAGTTTAAAATAAAAATTATTTTATTTGGATAATTAGTGTTAGACATTTATTCAAAAAAAAAACTATGGGAGGCGAGAAAAAGGGAATTTTTATTATTGTCCAACTGGAGAAGTGTGCAATCGGAGATGCTTTGACCCAAAGGGATGTATAGTCCATCAGAATTCACCTAAACAATATCCATGTATGGAACCTAGATGCGTTAAATTTACTTTCTCTGAATATAGTGCTTGTAAAAAACATTTAGGCAAGTTTCGTTTTAGAGCATTTTATCAACGACAGAAGCTTGCAAAAATTCAGGCTGATGATGGGCTAGTGCCAGGCTAGTGCCAGGGATGTTCTGGGAATATTCCTGGAACCCAATATGTATGCATTTATAAAATTGATTTTTTCATGTTTTGCATACATGCTCCGCTTCGCTCCGCAACTCTGTGAACATTATTTGTTCGCATGTTTTGCGTTCATGCTCTGCTTCACTTTGCTTATGAAAACCATATTTGCATTTATGATTTGCCTTATATATAGCATACATTAGAATATGGTAGCATATGGTCGAAATGATATAGCATCCATATTCGCTTCGCCCTAAAGGGCTCGCATATATTCCTGCTATATCATTTCTCCTGTCGAATACGTATTCACTGGCATCACCCTAAAGGGCTTTGCCAGTTCATACTTATTCTCCTATATTGAACGCGCATTTATCATCGCTTTGCTCCTCCTCATGCTTGTTCTCTCTTGCTACCTAAGCAGTATGCTATTGGGAGGCAATTTGTATACCATATCTTGTGTACATGCTCCGCTTTGCTCTGCAGACTGTTAACACTGTTTGTTTTCATATCATATGTACATGCTCCACTTCGCTCTCCGCAGACTGTGAACACTATTTGCTTTCATATCTTGTGTACATGTTATAGGGAGGTAATTTGGTTATATTATATGCGAAAAATTTATGTTATCCAGGATGGAACCCAAATAGGTTTTGGACTTGTTTGTGCCAAAGTGAAATTTTATTTTTTTCATATAGGAAACAAATGTTTACAGAGTGAATACCAATCAAGAAAGCAAATTGATTTCCTTAAGGTCACGTGTATGTTTACAATGGGTTTACGCTATGAGATTAATTTTTGATACCTAGGATGACCTTCTGGGATCATTTGATCAAAATGTGCCAAAAACCCCATTTCCCTACTACTATAGATGATCATCACTATTCCTTAACCCAAATTTTTTATATCATAGATATATAGTATTTTTGCCTGCTCTGCAATTTTAATTAGTATGACAGAAAAGATTTTGAATGTTAGTTTTGTGCTTTTGCATTTTTTTACAAAATTAATTTATCCTTTTTTGGAAATAGTATCCAGAATTTGTCCTGAACTTTTTCATGTCCGGAATTTGTCTATCTGGATTTTTTACTATGTCCAGAATTTGTCCAGGTTTGACTGTCCAGAATTTGTCTGAAATTTTATACCGAACAAATACTGGACAAATTCTGGACAAAGTTAGGACATGTCAAAATTTTAAGTATCAGAAGTGTGTCAGACATGTACCAAAAAAGTGGACATTTTCCAGACACATCAGATTTATTCTGGACATTTTCCAGACATTTTTGATAACATTTTCTGGACATTTATTTTTTATAGGGACATCATGTATGATGATTATCTTATTTTTTAGTCACCTGATAGGTAATGGAGTGTCCGTTTTGTAGTTTGTTAATTTTTTGTAAGGTTTCAGCAGAACTGATTTGTCGTATTTTGTGGCTTCAATGGAGTATTTAATAATTTTCCATTTTTTGTTGATATGATATTTCGAGGATCTGATTGTAGAATTGGCGTCTGGAAGCCATTGTTAGATGTGTTTGTTTAGATGTAATGAGGAATGGTTATAGTAAATTTTCCATTTTTCCTCATCTATTTGGTTATAATTGTATTTCACTTTTTTATGTTGTGATGGTTGGTACGTAATTAGGTTGTTTTGTTTTTTTCCTGAATTATAAGAAAAAAAAAGTTTTTTATCAATAATGATAAACGGGAACTTGTGATCAGTTGTAAATTCCAAGTTAGGGTTAATTGAGTGAGTGTCAGAGAAAAAGGTGTTCTCTATGATATGTTGAGATGTATAAATGTGATCAATCGCTGAAGTAGGGATTGAACCTTCTTTATTGACCCTAGTTGAAAGTAATGTGTCATGGAAGAATTTGATGGTATTAATTAAATGATTTTTTTTGAATGACTGGAAGATTTCTTTTTTCCATATGGGCGTATGCGATGGTGCCCCTTTGGGGTTTGCATTGAAATCACCCATTATCAAGATGTGACTGTGTGGTAGGTTTTTATGGTTGTCTATTGATTGGATTATGTGTTTGTATAAGTTTATGATGTTTTTTTTTTGGTTGTTTGCGTGAATGTAGGTATTGATGATCAGAAGGTGCATGTTTTTGAAGTGAAGTTCAATTTCAATGCATTGGCCTTTATAATGTCGAATTTTTCCTAAGTGTTTGGAAACTTGTTCTGTTAGTAGGATGCTGACGCCACTGCTGGGATCATTGTTAGGATCTCCATTTGTGTCCTTGATTAAGGTAAGGTGTTCAGATGGGTGTGATATATCATTGCTAGTGAACAGGTTATATATAGGTATGAGTTGTTATAATGGGAAAGAGTATGACTGTGTGATGCCTATTTCTGTTAGTCCTAGAATTAAGAAGTTGTATGTAATGAAAAAATCTGAAATAGAATTGAATTTAGTTTGGAACCCTCATTAAATATTGATTGTTCCTATTTTTAAGGTAATCTATTGTGTAACTGTTATTATTGTCAATGGAATAAGAGGGGTAATGATCTGGGATAATTCGTTAATATTGTTGAGTATTAAAAGATCTTCATTGTTATTAATAGGGTGAACTGAAAAGTTTATGTTAGTATCATTTTGATTTGTATCCAAGTTAGTTAATTGCGCACTGAAAGTATTCTTTGAATTATTGTTGTTGTCCATCATAAAAAAAATTTTATTAGTTTTCGATGTGTATTATCTTATCTGGTTTTCCGTTAAAATCATTTTGGGATTATCAAATGAGTCTGTAAAATTAAAGCCAGGGGAGAGGAGTTATTGTCCACTTCTGGGGTATACATCCCAGTTAGTTGGAATGAGATTTGAGATGTTGAATGTTGGTTGACCGGTGGTTTCAGAATCTGCTGTAACTGTGTGTATTTTGATGTCCTCAGTAGTATCATTATCAGGAGGTTGAAAAGTATCCTGTTGGAAGCTGGAAGCTGATTGTTGTGCTAGAAATTTGTGGCTGTCTACATCGTAATTTAAATATTGTATGTCTGTATTATAGTTGGGGGGAGATCTAGTATAATAGTTATTAGGGCATGATTTTGGTCTATTGGGTGGGTGTTCTTCCGTCGAGTTTCTTCTGAAGTTGTTTGTTAGTTTTTTGGAGAGGATGAGCGAGAGTATCTTTTCTGTGTGGGTTATTGGTTTTTAATTTCTTTAACCATTTGTAGGATTGTGTTTTGAGTTTAGTTGATACGGTTAATCGATTCTAAAGTGTTCTGGATCTCTTGGATTTTAGCCATTACTTCTTTGTATTGATTGTTAATGGTCGTAATTGCTTGTTCGTATTGTTGTTGGGTAAGTTTGAGTTCATTTACTCTTGACATTAAATGAGCTAGGTTGTTTTCAATCTGTGTAATTTTATTACTGTGGTTTGTGTTGTTCGTATTATTCATTACGTGGTGGTAGGAGTCATCTGTGAAGTTATTTTTAGGTCAACTTTGACTTCTAGAACGGTTACGATGAGGGTTGATATTATCATCTGTTTTGTTGTATGATATGTTTTTCTTTGATTTGTTAATTTGTGGATCGCTGTTAAATGAGAAGACTCTACCTCTCTTGAATAGGTAGGGGCGGGTGATTTATTAGTATTATCCAGGGTAATTCTAGCTTCCTTTGGATTACGAAGGAAGGCTTCTATTTTGTCTTTGTTGGTACAATTTTGGTAATCATGTTCAAAGTGTCTGCATATGGTGCATGTAGGTGTATCGACAGGTATAATGTATATCTATCAATCTTTGTTAATGTTGACTATTCTAATTTTCTTTTCGTAGTCTTCACTATGAACATTGACGTAAGCTGTTCTAGTGATTTGTTTAGGATTAGGTTTGGATAATGTGCATGTTTTTCCTTTGATTTTGTTGATGATGGGTTCTAGGTTATAGAAATATGTGTCTATGTGTAGACCTGTGATTTTGTATTTGAATAATGTACGATTTTTATATTCTATACTGTTTGGATCTGCAGGTAGGATTTTAACAAGGTAACGATCAATTTTGACTGTCCAGATAGAATTTTTAAAAAATTTCTGGGCAGGTTCTTTGTCTTGGAATTCTATGTAAAAGGTGTTGTATTTGGCAGGTCGTTTAGCTTGGCCTTTTTGTTTTTGGTTTTGATTGGTTATAGTTTTGTCGATACGGAAGATGTTTTTGATTTTTCTGTATGTGGTAAAGATATCCTTGAAGTTCTTAACTGAAAAGGGTCGTGGTACTTTTACCACTTTTATGGTACGTTCTTCTTTTTGTTTATTGATTTTGTTTGTATGTAGCTTAAGGGATGTTTTGTCGTATTTGTGGAAAGTAATGTTGTATCTTTTGTTGGTGACATTACTTAATGAGTTTCTTGAGGTTTTGTTAATGAAACTTATTTTGACAAGTTCCACATGGTTGTATTTTTCTTTGAAGTTTTCTATTTTTAAGAATCCAGGAAGGGAACCGCATATTTCTGTAATAATTTCACTGATTTAGAAGGAGGCTTTTATTCCAAATTCTTCTTTAATTATAAAGGAATAGAAGATGTTGAGTGGATTCTTATTTGAGTCATCTAGGGAGATGTGATCTATTTGTAGTGTTTGAGTAGTTTTCATAGTTGGAATAGTTTGTTGATTCTGCGGTTCAGGGGTAGTGGTACGATTGTTGTGTTGTTGGATAATTGGTGCCGCATCTTGATGATCTACAATCATGTGAGGATTGTGGATCAACACGTTGATGGAGTTAGTGTCTTGGGATATCGACGTGAGAGTGGGCTCAGGTGGGAGTTGGAGGTTGTATTCTTTACTGCCTGGAGTTTGGTTAACAGATAAGGTTTTCTCATTATCTATGGGTAAGACCGTTTTTGTCCTGAGCTGTTGTTGTTGAAGTTTATGTCTTCATCTTGGTGTATTGTGATTTTTGCTTTTTTCTTGGATGGTATATCCACGAGGTTGTCTGTACTGTATGTATCATTTACAATACTTTGTTCAGTAGAGAGTCCTGAGCCAGGCGGGACTTCATTTTTTGTTTTAGTCATGCTTCTGGTAGTTTTCAAATTTTTAGTTGACATTTTAGAAGACATGTTGTTCATAACCTTGAGGTTATCTAAAAATTTTTATTTTATTTTGACTGTGAAAGTGTTTGTATGAACTATATTAAAGTTGTTTATAAACTTTTCTGTTGATATTTATCATTATTCCTTAGTCTATAGTAGTGTTTTCATTTTATTTTTGTTTCTAATTTTTTTGGTATTAATGATCAGCAGGAAAAGTTCTGAATTTTCTTTTTGCAAATCATAATATTTAAAACTATCCCAAGAGCATCCGAAAAATTCTGCAATCACATGACTAATTTACCGATCATTTCCCAAAAATATCTTTTTTTTGAATAAAACTCGAAGTTAAATTTTATGCACTTTTTAAAATCATATATGATTTGTATTTTACATTCTCTACAAGTTTACTTAGTATTATTTTCAGCTTTTATATATATTTTTTCAAAATGATGAATTTTGCTAAAAATGGCATTTAAAACCTCTTTGGTATTCTAAGTAAAGTTATTTAGAAGGCAAAAATACAAATATGTGTCTGATTTTAAGATCGTATGAATTATGTGCTAAGTTTTATTGGAAATGTAACAAAATGTATTACTTTTATCGTTAAATTAATCGACAATTTTAGGATATAATCTACAAATTTATCATGTGATCATGAAATTTTCGGGTGCTCTTGGGTAGTTAATATTTAAGTTCAAGCACGTGATTTACACAATGAGTCATTCATTACTAAAATAGTAGTGTGATACATTTGCGCCAATTTTTTTTTTATAACCAAATTTGGTTTTATTATCTGTTATAGTTTCCGTTCAAAAAAATTTTTATTCAATGGAATTTCTTAAAGAAAATTTTGCAAATTGGACCAGTAGAAGTGAAATAATTGATAATTTTATTCAAGAAAAACAATTAAGACACAAATTTGGCATAGTATTTGAATGGATATTATTTGATAAGTTTATTAAAGTTAAAGAGATAGGAAGTGGACAGTTTGCTACAGCAATATGGAAGGAAGGTCCATTATGTTACTATAAAAATGAAGAGGAGTGGATAAGATCATCATATACAAAAGTTATATTAAAATTTTTATATGGTTCAGAAAATGTTACTAATGAATTTAAAAATAAGGTAATAAGATTTTTTACGAGTTTAATTTGAATATTAGTATAATATTAATTTCTTTTGTATTTTAATAGATTAAACCATATTCATTAAAAAGAGTAAACTATAGAATGTCTCAAAATCCAGTTACAAAAGATTATATTTTGGTTTTTAGTGATGGATATTTCATCCATTATTGTAAAAAGTGTGGTGAACGATATAATAATGAAGAGTATAAATGGTGTAAATCATGTCATATAAACTACTTAAAAGATAGTTCTACAAAATGGACAAGCGGAAATGAGATAATTGATAATTTTATTCAACGGCGGCAATTAAATATTACGGTAAATTATGATTTGACATTTGAGTGGATACCATTTGATGAGTTTATTGAAATTAAAGAAATTGGGAAATGTGGATTTTCTATAGCAATTTGGAAGAAAGGTCCACTATGTTATCACGGTATTAGGGGTTTGGTGAGAATTCCATATGAAAAGTCATGTTAAAATATTTATCTAATAATTTACAAAAAATTACTGATGAATATTTAACTGAGGTATGAATTTTCTAATTATTATTTTTTTTATACATAGTAAGATATCTTTTTGTATATTTAATAGGCTACTGTATCATATGATTGCTATGGAATATCTCAAAACCAAAATACAAGGGATTACATTTTGGTGGTTCACAGTAAATATTATAAAAAATATTGTAAAGAATGTGATAAAGAATATGCAAAATTAGATCATAAGTATTGTGAATCATGTCTAATAAAATATTTAGAAAATAATTTTATAAATTGGACAAGTGGAAATAAAAAAATTGATGATTTTATTCAAAAAAAACAAGTAAAAATTAGTAGTAATAGTTCTAAGCTATTTGAATGGGAGCTATTTGAATGGGTGCCATATAATAAGTTTATTAATATTAAAGAACTAGGAGATAATTGTTTAACTACAGCAATATGGAAAGAAGGCCCATTATTTTATAATACTTATGAAAAAGAATGGAAGAGGATGCCATTTGAAAAAGTTTGTTTAAGATACTTATATACATCAGCAAATTTAATAAGGCATAATATTACGAAACTTTATGCTTGCGAAATACTCCGTAAGTTTACAGGACCTTTGGAATATTATATAGCGTAATATTCCGTAGTTTTACACGTAATAATACCGTAAGTTTACGCGTACTAAATTTCCGACTGTATAATACTCCGTAATATTACGTCATTAAATTTTGCATGTTTACGATGTAATATTTCAAAATATTTCCGAACGTGTAATACTTTGTAATATTACGTCGTTAAAATTCGCATGTTTACGATGTAATATTTTGAAACTTTTCCAAATGTATAATACTCCATAATATTACGTCGTTAAATTTCATATGTTTACGATGTAGTATTTCAAAACATTTCCGAATGTAATATTACGCCATAGAATTTTGTTTATTAGTGAAATATATACACACAACTGAACATGTACAGAACAATATTTATTCATTAGATATTTTGTAAATTTATGTAAATGTAATATATGTAATTTTATTTTAATAAGTTTAAATCTAAAATTATAATAAAATTTCAATTTTCCAATCTTCCACCATTTTTCACTATACTTATTGTAAAGCTTTAGATTTTTCATGAATTCTGGACGTTAAGTTGTAAGTTGTTGTCTTTTCATCTTTTTATCCTCTCTGGCTTCTTTTGCCCTCCCTATATATTATAAGAAAATATTTAAAATGAAAAATTAGTTAACACGCACATTTAAATAACATTTGTTAGTATATATAGAATAAATAATGAATGTGAGAAGGGAAGTAAGAGCAACATAGTTGATGTTAAAATATAAATAAAAAAGAGGTAAAATAAACAATAGTTAGTATTCACGTCATCAAGGCTATCCTCTGGTAGCGGTGGCTGAAGCCCTATATACATCCCCTCTTCGCGGGGATCTATACCAGATCTCCTATCCAGTTAGCCTCCAGCGTCTTTACGGCACGTCTCTAACAATACCATAGATAAATACCATATCCCCTGGTCTGAACTCCTATATATACTCCTCAGACCATTCTCAGACCAGTCCTCAGACCAGAAAACATATCAAATAACTATCAAAATCACGAAATAAAGGCAAAATCAAGACCCTACGCTACTAGACCAGTTTTATTACAATAATAGGAACCAAATAGTTCCTTTGGATAAGTTGTCACGAACGGTTGACCCCAACGACTGCTATCCTCCTATGGATCAATTTTTTGCTACTCTTCTCAATGTCTTTATTTCGGACGAAGAGAATCAAGCACGTATTCTTATCGATTCTGAAATTCGCCGAGAATGGGAAGCACACGCAAACAAACAATCTCACGATAAGGAAGATCTAGGGGATCCTATGCACCAATCAGACGCGTCGATGAATTTTGATGTGCTTGATACAAATTCGATAGGATCATTGGATGATGATTTAGTCATCACACCCCCACGTAATAACACACCCAAACCTGTCACGCCCTTGACCAAATCTCAGAAACGGAGTGCTAAAAAGAAGGCCCGTAAGGAGAAGAAGAAAGCTTTGCAACTACAAACTCCTTCTGGACTGGATGAACGAGTAGTGCCCACTTTTAGCGCTGAATCTCCTGAGTACACACCCTCCAAACCTTCTGGTTCAAGGACGGTTACTTTTAATCAAAGTACTCTCTCTCCTCCTTCCACACCCTATCAGCAGCAGTTGAAGCGAGATTCCAAACCACAATCAACTCCTATAGACAATGGAAAGAAATTAAAACAGAAGGAGACAGACAATAATTTAAAAAATGGAAATGTTATCATCACTGGGTATATTCCTCAAGATCAAGAACAAGCACAATTATTGGATCTTGTAGTCTATGATATTCCGGCCAAATGGGATAACTACACTCTGTTGGCCAACTTAGGACGATGGGGTAAGGTCATATCAGTCAGCACAAGGGTGCACAAAAAGTATCTATCTGCGAGGGTTAGACTGATTCCTGACCACGAATGCTTGAAATGCTACAACGGAGGGGACTGGACTGTCAACTTGGGAGGAATTCCTGTTCGATGGTTTCCTGCTTCCTAGGACCTTTCAGAAAGGAACAACGAGAAAAGTTCCAAGCTGTCGTGTACAATCTTCCAGAAGACATGACGGATGCCTCCTTATTCCCAAATGGACGCCCTCACTAATTTTTGTTGGACAGTGGCATAAAATCTTTCAAAATAGTTAAAGAAGTTGATGGATCTAGAAAGCTGATAGGTTACTTTGACACTTGGGATCACGTTTCCACTCGCATTAATAACCCACAGTTTTGGAATGATGTCAGAATCTCTTGGTGCCGTTATTCCACTCCCAACTTCAAGAATATACGTAGATCTGCTCGAATTGGCAATGCAGACAAGTCTTTACGGGCACCTAAAGGGTCTAATTTTTCTTTTTCAGGTTTTAATACTAACAACTGCAAGAATGATCAAAATAAAACTCCTAAATCTGGACGTTCTACCAAGAAGATCGATCACTCAAGAAACGCCCAGTCTAAGAAGCCGGACGTGAAAAATTTAATTGCTGGGCTGAAGGCATTATTAGAACATTATGTTTAGTTTAGTTGGGAGGGATAGATAGAAAATTCCATACTAACTTCTTGTCATGCTTTTGCATTCGCTTTATATGATGTTTTTTGTTTTATTAGATCATACAATTTTTCTTTTTCTTTTTTCGTTTTTCCTTATACCTTGAACAATTCTATAGCTAGACTTCCTATTACATTAAAGAGAATAGGCTAGGGATATAGTAGTCATGAGATAGTTTGTGACTCTAGTGTGGGGAACGGGCTGGCTTTGTACTTTCTGATTTTTTGTAACCTTTTCTATCTTTCTTCAGTAAAATAAAGTATTTCTTTTGACAAAAAAAAAAAAAAAAAAAAAAAAAAAAAAAAAAAAAAAAAAAAAAAGGCAAAATCAAGTACAATTATGATTTGGTACAATGGTACAAAGATAATTCCCAAAAATATTATACAACTCCAGACACCATATACATATATAACGCTTATAATATAAAACTTTTTGGAAAAAATTCTCAGACCAAATACCCAGTCCATTCCAGACCCTAAAAGTATCGATTTTACATTTCTAAAGCCTCCAGAACACCAATTTCGCTATCAACCCTGGTCCAAAATCGGTCCAAAATTGGTCCTAAAAAAAAAATCGCTCTTTGTACCAAAATATTAGGTATATATACCATCGGTCCTCATACCAGTTGCCTATATTGTTACCTACTCGTACCTAGATGTATTAACCTCAGAGGTAGCTATACCCCTCAATAATATACAAATATACCTGAAAAAATCGTAATTAACCCTCTTTCGTTGCATCCCTTAAATACCTCTTAATATAAGTCTGAACATTCTCATCAGCATCCAAAATCTTAAAACTAAGCTTCTTAGCTTTTTTATTCATAGCCGTCCTTTTTCTCCTTTTCTTAGCGTCTAGAATTTCTCTTTTACTATGTGTTTTAACCTCCCAATTTTCACCAGTAAGGGTATTCTTATGCGTTCCACAAATAATACAATCACCATGAATTTGATATCAACCTTTATCAGTCATATCCTGAACTTCTGAAGACGTTTCTGTCTTCTTTTTACACTTTACACAATATATCTCTGTCATGACTACAAATTTGAATTCTAGAAGTAAATCTTTAATTTTAAACAATATGACCCCTTTAGAGAGGTATTACAAATTTTATAACCTATCAGAGTACCAGCACGTCTTCTTAAAGATCAAGAGCATTATAACATCTATCAAAAACCTCTTAAAGAAAAAAGATCTGAATGTCCAAAAGTAATCATCTGGAAAGAAACTGCTACTCAGCAGTCTGATTTAGAAGAAATGCCTATAGACCCCAAGGGATACCATTATTTTCTCGTAGTAGTAGAAATATCCAGAAGACGAGTAGATGCTGAGCCTATCAAAAATAAGACAGCTAATAGCGTATTAAAAGCATTTATTAAAATATATGGATGTGATCGTATCCAACCTCCTACTCATAGACTAGAAACTGACTCTGGCTCAGAATTTACTAACTCACAAATACGTGATTTTTTCCTTAATAGCATTGGAGTTATGATGAGATTTGGCGAACCTGGACGTCATAAACAGCAGTCATATACAGAAAGGGCAATTCAGGCTATAGACACAGGTCGAATGGAGTCAAATCGGTCATCAATCGGTCATGTGACTGATTGGTAACCGATTAGATACCTATTGATGACTGATTCTTTCAATAGGTCATCAATCAGGTATAAATTCCAAATCGGTTATCAACTGGTTATATGACTGATTGATGACTGATTGGTGTATGGTTGAATTTACCAGTTATCAATAGGTTACCAATCGACCATATCAGATTGATGACCGATTGGTTGCTAATTGGCTTATTATATATTAGCGGATTTTTTAGATTTTTTCAATAACGTCGTTTTAAAATATTTAATTTATAAACCATTTTAAAACTCTAAACTCTGATAGAAATTTTTTTTTGATAGATTTTCTAAGATTCATATAGGATATTTTTGATAAATAGAGATATTTTTATTTTTTGAGATTTCTAAAAGTTTGTATGGGAAGAGTTTATATGGGATATCTGATAAAAAATTTTTTTTATTTTCTAAGAGTTTGTATGGAAAGAGTTCGTATGAGGATATCTGATAGAAAAATTTTTTTTAAGAGATTTTCTAAGAGTTCATATGGGAAAGGTTTGTTGGATATCTTTGATAGAAAATTTTTTTTAAGAGATTCTCTAAGAGTTCGTATGGGAAGAGTTTGTATGGAATATCTGATAGAAAATTTTTTTGCGAAATTTTCTGAGTTCGTATGGGAAGGGTTCGTGTAGGATATCTGATAGGAAATATTTTTTTTGAGAGATTTCCTAAGATTCGTATAGGATATTTTTGATAAATAGATTTTTTTTTTTATTTCTAAAAGTTCATATGGGAAGAGTTCATATGGGATATCTGATAGAAAATTTTTTTTTTAAGAGATTTTCTAAGAGTTCAGTTCGTATGGGATAAATAATAGAAAATTTTTTTTTGAGAGATTTTCTAAGAGTTCGTATGGGAAGGGTTTGTATGGATTCTTTGTTAGAAAATTATTTTTATAGATTTTCTAAGAATTCGTAAAGGAACAGTTCGTATGGGATATTTTGATAAAGATTTTCCAAGTGTTCATATGGAAAAAGGTTCATATGGGATGTCTTTGATAGAAAATTTTTTTTAAGATTTTCTAGTGTGGGAAGAGTTCGTATGGGATATCTGGTAGAAAATTTTTTTTGAGAGATTTTCTAAGAGTTCATATGGAAAGAGTTCGCATGGGATTCTTTGATAGAAAAGTTGTTTTTTAAGAGATTTTCTAAGAGTTCATATGGAAAGAGTTCGTATGGGATATCTGATAGAAAAATTTTTCTTAAGAGATTTTTTAAGAGTTCATAAGAAAAGCATTCGTATGGGTTTCTTTGATAGAAAATTTTTTTTTAAGAGATTTTCTAAGAGTTTATGTGGAAAGAGTTCGTATGGGATATCTGATAGAAAATTTTTTTGTGAAATTTTTTAGGGTTCATATGGAAAGGATTAGCATAGGACATTTTTGATAAATAGATTTTTTTTTTTTTTATTTCTAAGAGTTCGTATGGGATATCTGATAGAAAAATTTTTCTTAAGAGATTTTCTAAAAGTTCATATGGAAGGGTTCGTATGGGATTCTTTGATAGAAAATTTTTTTGAGAGAGATTTTCTTAGAATTCGTGTGAGAACAGTTCATATGGGATATTTTAATAAAGATTTTCCAAGTGTTCATATAGTAGGGGGTTCGTATGGAATATCTTTGATAGAAAATTTTTTTTAAGAGATTTTCTAAGAGTTCGTATTGGAAGAGTTCGTATGGGATATCTGATAGAAAATTTTTTGTGAAATTTTTTAGGGTTCATATGGAAAGGATTCGCATGGGATTCTTTGATAGAAAATTTTTTTGAGAGAGATTTCTAAAAGTTCATATGGGAAGAGTTCGTATGGGATATCTGATAGGAAATTTTTTTTTGAGATTTCCTAAGATTTGTATAGGATATTTTTGATAAATAGATTTTTTTTTTATTTCTAAGAGTTCGTATGGGATATCTGATAGAAAAATTTTTCTTAAGAGATTTTCTAAGAGTTCATATGGAAAGGGTTTGCATGAGATTCTTTGATAGAAAATTTTCTTAAGAGATTTTCTAAGAGTTCGTGTGGGAAGAGTTCGTATGGGATATCTGATAGAAAAATTTTTCTTAAGAGATTTTCTAAGAGTTCATATGGAAGGGTTCGTATGGGATTCTTTGATAGAAAATTTTCTTAAGAGATTTTCTAAGAGTTCATATGGAAAGAGTTCGTATGGGTTTCTTTGATAGAAAATTTTTTAAGAGATTTTCTTAGAGTCCGTGTGGGAAGAGTTCGTATGGGATATTTTAATAAAGATTTTCCAGTTGTTCATATAGTAGGGTGTTCGTATGGGATATCTTTGATAGAAAATTTTTTTTAAGAGATTTTCTAAGAGTTTGTATTGAAAGAGTTCGTATGGGATATCTGATAGGAAATTTTTTTGTGAAATTTTTTAGGGTTCATATGGAAAGGATTCGCATGGGATTTTTTGATAGAAAATTTTTTTGAGAGAGATTTTCTAAGAGTTCGTATTGGAAGAGTTCGTATGGGATATCTGATAGGAAATTTTTTTGTGAGATTTCCTAAGATTCGTATAGGATATTTTTGATAAATAGATTTTTTTTTTGAGGTTTCCTAAGAGTTTGTATGAAATATTTTTAATAGAGGATTTTTTTAGATTTCATAACATTTTAAAAAAACAATACACTTTTTATTAAATTTATTTTAAATAAGTTAATATTATTAAAAAAATTAGGTATCCGAAAGTCCAAGGCAAATTATAATATATGACTATATGAGATGAAAAATTACAACTAACGATAGTAGGTTTTCAATTTATCTATTATTAACCAATCAAAATTCGGTCTGATCTTATGCACGTGACCTGATCTTAACATGCATATAAATAACCAAACGCGACTCTGTTTATTTTTCAAAAATCATACACCCTTTCTTTTCTGTTTTCTTCTTACTCTCATTACATTTTACAGGTATATTAATTATTGTATTTTTGCCATTAAATTTATGGTAATGATTACTGACTATATTTTATTTTATAATATTAACTTTACCTTTTTTTAATATTACTAATGTTATTCTTTTTTTTCATATTTTACTAACATCATCACGTATTTTTCTTTTTTTTTTTTTTATAAATTTTATCAAACTCTTCATAATACTAACTTTTTGTATTTGTGTATTTTATTATTACTAATGTTATTCTTTTTTTTTATATTTTACTAACATCATCACGTATTTTTCTTTTTTTTTTTTATACATTTTATCAAACTCTTCATAATACTAACTTTTTGTATTTGTGTATTTTATTATAATTATTACTAACTTTTTATATTTACGCTTTACTATTTATTTATTAAATATTACTAACTTTATTAGTCATATACTAACATATTATTATAATAAATGTTTTTATTTTAAATACTTATCTGTTATTAATATAAATAAAGATACTATGTGTTTTATTATGTGCTATAATAAATTTTATTATTCATTATATTATTCTACAAAAATTGGTCATTCGACCATCAATTGACCATAATTGACCATAATTTGACCACATAATTTGACCACATAAATTGACCATAAATTGACCATAAATTGACCTTAATTTGACCTTAATTTGACCTTAATTTGACCTCCTTAATTTGACCATAATTCGACCATAATTTGACCTCCTTAATTTGACCATAATTTGACCATAATTTGACCATAATTTGACCATAATTTGACCTTAATTCGACCTTAATTCGACCATAATTTTGACCATAATTTGACCATAATTCGACCATAATTCGACCATAATTTGACCTTAATTTGACCTTAATTTGACCTTAATTTGACCTTAATTTGACCTTAATTTGACCTTAATTTGACCTTAATTTGACCTTAAATTTGATCTTAATTTGACCTTAATTTGACCATAATTTGACCATAATTTGACCATAATTCGACCATTTGACCATATTTTGACCATTAATCGACCATCAATCGACCATCAATCGACCATCAATCGACCATCAGTTGACCATCAATCGGCCTGCCCGATTGATGACGGATTTTGGCGGAAATCGGCTATCAATCGGCCACCCGATTGAATACTTATTGAATCAATCAGTTATCAATAAGATACCCGATTGATAGCTGATTGGTGACTGATTTGCCACCATTCGACCTGTGAGAGGAACCACTTCTCAAAAGAATGACAGCATAAGAACTAAAAACTGGCGAGACATCAGTAGAATGGTCTGAAGACTTCCATGATATAATAAGATTAGTAGATGAACAGTGGCAAAAGATCCACCTAAAATCCCAGAAGGTCCACCTAAAATCGATAAAAATACAGAGTTACTACTAGAAGGGACACTAGTTCGAACCAAACTTCTTGAACCTATGTCAGTACTTGGAAAAAAATTACATGGTAAGTTCAGAATAGGAGACATTAAATGGGATCCAAAAGTTCGTATAATTAAAAAGCTTATCCTTTCTCCTGAACAACCACCTACATATTTGCTCGATGGACCACATGGCCGGTTAGGAGTATCTAGATGTGCATATACTAGAAAAGAATTACAAGTCATTCCTATCAATGAAAAACCTCCACCTGATTCGGTCATAAGGGGACAGCCAGAAAGATATGTACCTGAGAAAATTCTCAAGCACCGCACTAGAAAGGGTCAACTCCAATACTTAGTCAAATGGGAGCACTATCCTAAAGACAAATCTACATGGGAGTCAGCTGAAAGATTACAAGAAGACGTCCCCAATCTGGTACACATTTATAATAATACAAAATAGGTTATATTTTTTTTTTGAAAAATCCTAAAATCATAATTAAAGATAAGGGTATAATAAAGTAAATCATATAATAAATATTCGAAATTAAACATATCCATTATATACTAAAAAATGTATACTGACATTGCTACATTCTTAGATGTATCCCCAAAATGGGTAGAAAATTGGTTAAATACTTCAACCAGCCACATTGTTAATACTTCATTTGAGAGAACAGATATATTTCAGATACATGAAATTGCTCGTAACATCATATATCATCTTGATCAGCTTGTCGAAGAAGACTACTGGAAAGCTGTAGAAGATTATAAGAATAGTAAGGAAGAATTAAATCATGCTTATATTAAATATTCAGGTACAAATAAAGCTCTTAAAGATTCTCTATACAAAAAATTTATGGATTTAGCCGATAAAAAAGAAAAAGCCTTTGCGTATCAAGTAGAGATAGAAAAAATTTTATTACAAGGTGGATTTGTATATAAGAAAGAAAAAGAAAAAAAGGATCGTATAATTAATAATATCAGAATGCTAGCTGATGGATTGGACCCTTATGAAATCCCAGTATTCCCTGGTGAACCAGAAGAACCATCTTGGCAATCAGATTACTGGGGAGATGAAGATCCAGACAATCCTACAAACTGGCAATCAGAGTACTTCAAGGATCCAAGTGATTATGATGAAGATCCAGATTACCCTTAGAATATGTTGAATAAATCTAATTTTATATTTTTTTTTATGTTCGATTTGCATCTGGAATTATGGGAATAAAATAGTCTTTATTATTGCAAGTAAGAGCGATATGCTTTCTAGATTCATGGATATCATAATTATACCTTTTAAGACATGTTCGGCTTAAACCAATTTCTCTATGCTTATATCCTTTCAGAACTACAAGGTCTTCTTTAATAATACATCCTGGTAAAAGCTCTATCGATACATTTTTTACTATACCAAGTGTTTCACTTGGCCCTGACACACCAGTAATGCTATGCTTTATAGATTTATCAGCTTTTAGTTTTAGTTCTGGAACTGCTTTTTCTTGGATCCAAGAAACATTAGCACAGGAATCGGCTAGACACTGAATATCTATCCCATTTACATTTCCATTTATAGCCAAAAGATCCTTAGAATTTTCCAACTGAGCAACATCAATATCCATAGCCATTGGACCTAAATATTCCTCTTGTACTTCTGGTTGTTCTCGAGAAGCGCTTTCATAATTTTCTAATATTTTATAGACGATCTCCTGAATAATCTTTCTGATATCAGTAAGCTTTAGAAGATTTATAAACTCCGTTTTAGTAAAGTTTGTTGGTGAAATTTTTACCACCCCAGTCGATTTAGATATCAATTTAGATATCAATTTAGATGTCGATTTAGATGCAGAACTAGGGTTTGATGTCTTACCTTTATTTGAAACTATCTTTTTTTTTGGACAAGCATAATTTCTCTATTCTTACCTTGAACAAGTTCTATAGGTACACCCTGAATAGCATTGGAAGTATCCATAGGATCATCATGATCATCCAAGGAAAGTTCACGCATTGCCCTATTTAACTCTGCATCTTCACGTCTTTCTCTAGCTTTTGCTATTCTTTTAGCAATCTTACCAGCTAATCTTTGTTCTAATGTATTTCTAGAAGCAGGTCCACCTGATGCATAATCAAATATCTGTTGTAATTGCCTATCATCAAACCTCATCTTCACCAAACGGATTAGGACCTTCATCAGGATATGAATCCTGTGCATAAAGTTCCCAATCATCATGATATCGAGGCTTAGGTTTAGGCTTAGGTCTATAAACAGGCTTTACATCTCGAGCCTTAAGACTCTCCTGTAATTGACGAATTTGGGATTGAAAAGTTTCAGCCTGTTGTTGCAATAAACGACTCATTTCTCCTTGGGTAACTGCATGATGTTAGACTGGTTTTAATATAACTGGCACCTGACTAACTGGTGGCAATTGCTCTGGAATAATTTGTCTATCCCTCTGATACTGTATATTTTCTCATTTTTCTCTACCAAGACGTAATTTAGCCTTTCTTTTTTCAACTCATTCAATAAGACCTACCAATTCCTCTATATTCCGTTCAGCACCAATTCTTTCAGCCTCAATAGCACAATCATCATTCAGACCTCTTAGAAACTGATTAACTAAAACATCATTACCATAGCCTAATAACTCAGCACTTCTTCTAACTTTATCATAGAAATCTTGAACAGGCATATTTTCTTCAAAAAGATTGCTAAACCTTAACTGGCGTCTGGCATTCTGTTGTGTAGGAAATTCATTGCGCATTTTAATTAGAACATGACAGGGAAAAGCTGGGATTACATATGGGTGACCGAAACCTGCTTCACCAGCAATTGCAACACCAGCTCCAGCTGCACCACCAACAACATTGTGGTTAAGAGGGTCATTAGTAAACTCCATACCAGCCTGATTTAGCCAAATATCTCTATTCCCTTCTATGGCATAATCAGGCCAGACATTAGTAACTAGAACATTAGCACCTACACCACCAGGTGCCATAATATTTCTTGCACCAGAAGGGTTAACCCATGTATTTACTGGACAATTAGCAGCATTACCAGCCAAAGCCTTAAATGCCGCCTCATCACCATGTGCAGCACGAAGAAGAATATTTCTAAGCTTAACTCTTTTTCCTAAAATATTACTATCATACCATCTGGCAGCTGGACCAGCTAAGCAAGCACGAAGTATACCCATAGCTTTCTCCCAACCCGCTGGATTACCAGCAACAGCTGATGGATCAATTCCAATACTATGAATATAGCCCTTATATAACTCAAAGAATCTCTCATGATCATCGTCATCATTTCCAGCAAAAACTGCCATTCCTATTGCAACGGTAGCCATATTACTTGTGGATTATCCGGATGAGGATTGTTAACTATAGGTCCGGCTTGTCTAATTCGAAATCACTGCGCCTGAATTCTAAGAGTAGCCAATTGTGCTTGCATTCTATTACGAATTCGTCCCAAGTTTCTAGATGTAAGTCATTCTATTGCAAGTTGGTGTGTTAATCTATTATTTCTTTGTTGCAAAGTATCTCTAATTCTTCTTTGCCGTACTTGCTGATCTTGTAATTGATTAGCTTGATCACGATTTGCATTTACCAGATAATTTCTCTCATTTTGCAATCCGTTCCTCTCATTTTGACATGCAATAAGACGTTGTCTAATACATGAATCTCACGTTCTCTAGCATTGGTCACTTCTTGCAAATACTTTAATAAGCCAGTCGCAGTATCAAGCTCTTCCCTAATTTGTCTTGCTCTTTCTTCAACCTGTATACCATGAGCTATAATCAATCCAATAATGTACTTAATCTTGTGATTAATATTTATAAGATTTGGTGTAATAGTCATTCGACCATTTACCAGCAGGGCATCAGCATCATTCTTAAGTGCATTAATTAGCTAATTAATATTCATTGCTACTAAATGTGCTGAAGGGGGCCCTGTAGAATCAGTAGGAACATATGCCATTTTGAATATACTATACATTATATACTACTAATTGCTTAAAATGGACTTATATGTGTATAATTTGGATGAATATAGTAGTGATACTAGGCAAGGAAATGAATATGCTCCAATATGGCCTTTTTGTCTTGCTGTAGCTGGTAGCTCAGATTCTGGAAAGACTACTATACTTATTAATTTACTAATGGGAGACGCAAAAGCTAAAGAGGATGGGACTCAATATATTCTTTGTGATGAAATAGTCCTTATTGGTAGATATTTAGACGAACCTAAATGGCAAATAGTAAAGGATTTCTTTGATGATGATGAAAGTGTAACATTCGAAGCAATTTCATATCACCAAATGCCAGATATAGAAGACTTTAATCCCAAAATTGCTACTGTAATTATATTTGAGGATTTAATGGATGCCCCTAAAAATATCCAAGAAAAAATAACTGGCTATTTTACTCATGGACAACATAGAAATATTTCAGCTATTTATGTAGCCCAAAGATTCTATGCTATCCCAAAAGCAATTCGAGAAAATGTAAATTATATTTCTCTACATGGTGGACATGGCAGTTTAAGTGATACAAAGCGTATTATTAGACAATATACTAATGAATCAGATTCTCTTGCTTCAATAATTGATGAACTAACTTTAAGTAGAGAATTTATAGTATTTGACTTGAGACGTCCTAAAACTGATCCCCTATCAATTAGAGTTCGATGGGATACTAGCCTTAGAACTATTATGGAATCATCCAATAATGATTCTAGAATGATCACGTGTTCATCTAAGATTGATCTAAGATCATCCAAGAATGATTCTAGTCGATTTACTTCTTATGGACAGAAGGCAATAGCCGAAGCTAAAAAGAATAATTTGTTAGAAGAGTTTGTCCAGAACTTTCCTTCTCCTAAGGAACGTAAACTTTACTTGAAACAAGATGCCTTATCGAAGGCAAAAAATTCAGATATTTGGGCTAAATATGTTTTTAGAGAAGCTTATGGAATAAATGATCGTACTCTTGGAAATGAGTATAAGAAATTCCTATCTCAAGTTAAGAATGTATATGTTACTAGAGATAACTCCCCAGTATCAGTATTACCTTTTGATTGATATAGAGAACTTTTGAATGAGCGTCCTCTAAGTGATAAAAAAATAATAGAAGGCATCGAAGCACTTCTAAAACTATTCAATGATGGCTTAATGAAGAAGCCTATCTTGCAGGTAGGAATCAATAGTCTATTCCATTCTTTCTAAAAAGCTCAAGCAACTTTTCTCTAGTCGCATTTATAGATATAATACTTTTTTCCCTGCCATCTACTACTATTCTTGACATTTTCGTTACTAGGCCAAGGGCCCTCAATGCATGGGAAACAAAGTTTTTGCTTAATGCATTATTTACTCTGTTACAATATATATCATAAAATACGGCAAAATGTTCATTTATCCCTTCTTCTCCATATAAATCAAATAATAATCGATATAAAGCTTTTTCTCCTACATCTCTATCCAGCTCATTAATCTGTTTAAGTAGCCAAATTTTAATTGATTCAAAATCTTCTGGTATAGAAGGATCCTTGTATTCTAGCTGATACTCATAGTCTTGAGTAAAGGCAAAAGTAAGTTCATCATCTTGTGAAACACATCTAAATATTTTGATTAGCTTATATTTACTTTCATGCAAGCTATCTATATCAGCACATCCATGCACTGTACGTCAAAATTCGATAGTAGATAAGCCTCTTCTTGGCTTGGCCAATGCAAGTCCACAAACTGGGCAGTATTTTCTAATTTGCTCAACCATCTTTTATTCAAAATTTTCTATATAAAAAATAAATTAATTTAATTACCTGTTTTTTATATTTCTTCTTTACTGCAGTCTTCACAAAGACCATTTTCAGGTAACGTATTAAGATTTACAGGCATTTGGCACTCTTTACATAAGGCAATATTAAGTTTGGCAAGCCTTCTTAATTGTGCCTCTTGTTGTGTTTCTCTTTGTCTTCTTTCAACAAATTGGCGTGTTTCTCTTTGTCTTCTTTCAACAAATTGGCGTGTTTCTCTTTGTCTTCTTTCAACAAATTGGCATGTTTCTTCAACCCTTTGCCTATAGTCTGGATTAAGCTGATTCCGTTCAGCATAAAAGTTAACTCTTCTAAGTGCAACATCAATATATTCAAGTCTTCTTTGAGTACCATGTAAATATAATAGAGAAGGATAGGATTGCACGATTTCTACAAATCTTGGAGGAACAAGATAGTAATCTTCTATTATTTCATAAGCTCTTTGAATTAAATAAAAATACGTTCTAGTCCCATATTGAACCATACGTCCAGTTTCTATATTAAGATAACTTTGCCTTGTTTCTGTAAGTGGAGGTGCAGTTGCTCTTCGAACCAATCCACTATCAAGATAATCATATGCTTCTATAACTAGCTGATTGAATGTTGAACCCCCAACACGAATTGTTCTACCAGTCAATGGATTAATAGTATATTTATTAGCACTCATCTTTTTTTATTAATACATTAGTATAGGCTATGTTCAATTATGATTTTTTCTAAAAAATAAATAATACCTAGTGACAAAGTTACTTCATCATCAGCCTTTATACAAATAAATGAAAAGTGTCTAGTAACAAAGTTACTTCGTCATCAGTCTTTATGCAAATTTTTAATAATGAATTTATGGCTTATTGCTAAGAAGTTCAGCTAATATATCTTCAGCTTCATTTTCATTAAGTTTACGTCTAGGTGGTACTTCCTTAAGAATATGCTTATATAAATCATATACCTTTATAATTCTAAAAGCAAGGTCTGGATTATGTGAATATTTTTCTCGAATCTGGGCAACCTTCTCAGCATATGATTCTTTATTTGGCAACAATTTTTTAGCTGTATAATGAATATAGCTTTCTGGATTATTGGCAGACTCTATTTTCTTAATATAGTTTACGTGATTTTTTATAAGATAACTTTCTTTACTGTATCCATCTTATAAACCTGCCAATATAACATTCTTTAAAGCTTCTATAATATCAGCCAAATATGTTTCGTGCTTGATAAAACTAGGATGTTTGTTTGTGAATGGGAATGAGTCGTGTTCCATTTTTTTATTACTACATCTAAGGAAAAAAATATTTAATTATATAGTCCATACCACTTGGTTAGCATTTTTTACATAACACTCTCCTTCTCTTTCGAATTTAAGAGCTTTTAGAGTCTTAAATGCATCTTTAGAGCAGGTATAAAGAGGAGAGTTGTTAACATCTTCTTCTAGAATGAACCCATCAGTATGAATACGCCTGACTTTATCCACATAGTGTTGTACCATTTCAGAAATAATCTTTTGACCATGTGCTAGAAGGAATGGGGCAATTCTCGGGTATTCACCTTTGAAGGGATTACCTGGATTCGTGAATTGGAATTTCCACTGCTCCTCTCCTATTGGTATAATTAAGTCTAATACCTCACCATCTGGAAAATCAAAAGACTTGCTCGATATTGTAAGCGTCTTGTATATTTTCTTTCTTTGGCAAAGTGCTCCCCATAGTGTATTAAAAATTCTTTTAGCTACTTGGCTAGCTATACCACCCTGATTCTTAATTTTAAAGAGAAAATCTACATACTCTCTAAAGATTACACTGCCCTGAATTCGAGTTTCTTTTTCATAAATAAGAGCATTAGAGGCTCCATCTTGAATTAATGTAACTTGAAGACCAAAAGCTTTGGCACGTGTAAGATCAATATGAGTATATACATTATGGTAATTATATCGAAATAATGGGATATCTTTCTTTTCAATACTTGCACAAAATATTCCAAAATGACTATATCTTCGATGATTAGTAAAGTCTTTTAAAATCTGAAACTTACCTTTACCGATAGGAAAGTTGAAAGCTGACTGCTGAATATTAGGATAAAGACTTGTTTTATCGTAACTTCTTCCATATCCTTTCCAGTTATTTTGTGCCCAGATAATTCCTCCCATCATTGCTTTACTTATCCATTATGCTTCAAGTGCATCAAGAAATTTATTAGCAGGAATACCTACACTTAATTTTTTGAATAGCCAAAGAGCCATTTTCTTTATGTCCCAATCAAGTAATAATATATCAATTGGAAGGCCCAGCTTTTTCGTCTCCAGTAAAAATACATCTCGTTCAGCATTAATTCTGATATATGCCTTTTCCAATGATTCTTGACGTTTAGCTGAAACGAAGGAGTAGTTTTTGCTAAACTTAAGTTTTTGAAATTGCTGGACGGTAATAGACTTAATTGCCTTTCTATAATATATGTGAACTATATCATTTACTTCATTCTCCTGATAAGTTATAAACTTTTTTGGCCTTTTACATTCAAAGCTGGGATGTTTTCTATCTGGATTGAGTACGAGAGAATAGTGTCCATTAGTGAGAGTAAGGGTTATTCTTCTTTGTGCTGGACTCTTAGAAATATAAGTATGATCACCTACTACATTGATGCAATACTTTGAGCTAATCATTCTATTTTTTCAATATAGGCAATTGGAATAAGATCATCTCGTGTTAAATTTATATAATCTTTAATATACTCAGGCTTTTCAATACTTTGAGGCATATTCGAATAAGAGCCATAAGCCATTTTTAAGCACTAATAAAGGCAATCATTTGTATCGCCACATCCACCTGATACTACTGGTAAATCTCTTATATAAATGATAAAATTATTAAACCACTCTGGATCACCTATATTATCAGGCATTTGGCTCTCATCATAGTGGTCAAGTAAGGAGAAAAAATTTGCGTCATCTTCATTAGTAGTCCAGCAACCTGGCTTCCAATTCTCATAAGGAAGTAAGATTTGAAACTGCTTGTCTAGATATCAGGCTTTAAGTTTTTGATCAAGATTTGCAATTCTTTCTCTAGAGAACTGTTGGCCACTAAACTTAACTTCTATAATATCTGGCCTATTTGGTAAATGACGAACTATTCTTGATAACATTTCTTTGAAATATATAGTATTTATTTAATTACTAATTTTTCGTTACTAAATTTGAAAAAAATAAAATAACTAATCCTTATATTTGATCAATTTCATCATATAAGCCATCTTCATCATAATCAGATTCGTATTCCTCACCATTGGCCTCCATACATTCACGTTCATTTATTTGGCTATGGCATTCTATTATCTTTGGTTATAATTTTGCAACTTTATAGCCAGAAGAAGATTCTATAAATACAGTTTCCTTATTCTCGTTGTATCTTTTTAGATAGTTGGCAAGTTCTAAGCATTTTATTTGCCTATCTACATTATCATTATATTTGAGCCATTCTTTTAGCTTATCTATGGCATCACCAAATTTGACGAGATATAGGTTATCTCTTCTTATAATCTTATCAAATTCTTCCAATTCGGCTAAGAGGATATCCCAGTTATAGGGTCATCTTCGTCTATATATTTAGCCCAGCATTCTTTGGCTGTAGAATATAGCTCATCTATCATTTTATCACGAGAATTCTTGTACCAGGGCTTTATGTAGTTATATTTATGTTTATCTATCCATTCCCAATATTTGGCAGTATTTATTTTAGGCATGGGATCTGGATCAACTTTTTGAACTGGCTTTGATACTTCTTGTGATATAGTCAGTTCAACTGGTATAGAAGGACCAGGTATTCCGTATGGTTCTGGCTCTATTTCTGGTTTTTGCTTTGGTTCTTGCTCTACCTCTGGTTCTTGCTCTGACTTAGCCGAAGGTGGTATAAGAGTATTTAGTTCTGTTATGAAGTTATCTATTATGTTTTCAACAGATTCTGGAGCAATGGGTTGGTCTTCTGTCTCCTCTTATTCTGACTGAGTATTCATTACTTCCTCCTGCTCACAAACAGAATTAGGAAGTCTTTCAGGTGGAATCTCTATAAGAACTTCGAATTCTTTATAACCTTCAGGTACTTCAATATTTTCAGCTTCGTCTATCATATTCTTTTTCATGAATATAGTATAAAGATTAGTATATGTAGCTGAATACCATTGAAGTCTTTTATCAGCTTTTTGATCTCCAACTCTCTTTTGTTTAGCTTTTATTCCAAGCTCTCTTAATGCACGAGTAAATTCCTGTACAGTGGAAGGCTTTTTATTAGAATTGGCATATGTAGCAAACCAAGCTTTAAAATCGTGATATAATATAGATGAGGATTCATTTAAGTCTCTATGCTGGATTATATATTTTTCTTTAATGAATTCATGAACTTTATTATTATCCCTATTTACCATCATTAGTTTAGTTTTTATCATAGGGATCTTACGTTCATCAAAATCTGGATTAAGCTTTACATATTCTAATGCATAGGAATAAAAAGCTTTACCAACTTCTGGATCTTTTATAGCCGAATCTAATGGAGTATAATAGTGGTTCATACCAATACCATTATTAACATACTTTTCTGAAATATCTGGAATGAAATATCTTCTATCATTTCTGTCTAACCGAATAGTCTTGCTATTATTACTATTAATGATTAGATTCGTAATATTAGTAACAGGATAAGGCATCCTATACTTTTCTTCTATCATTAGAGTGTCACTATCTATAAAATCTTTAAGGCGATTTGCAAAAGTAATCCAGTCTGTGGATTTGGAATTAGACATTTCTTCTAAAATTAATAAGCACTTACCCTCTAGCTCTTTATTAAACTGCCCAGTGATAATTCATTAATTTGCAGTTTTCATAGTAATTTTTGGGCCAAGAACTCTTTCACGAAGAAACCATGTAAGTATTGTTTTACCTGTTCCTGGATCTGAGTATAGAAACATTGTTTTTTGCATCTTTTGGCCAATAGCAATACGCATAACCAGATTTTTCATATAGTAAGCTTGCCTTTTATCTGATGAACAAAGCACTTCTTTTATATGATTGATAATTAGCTTTACCTGATCACAAATTTCTTGATTAAATTCATGAAATGGAGGTGGATTAGAATGAAGAAAGCCAGCAAATTCATTGATATAATATCCACCATCTGTATCACGATATATTTTAGACTAAAATTGATTTACTTGAGGAATAAAGAATGGGGTATTTCTAAAGAACCAAGCCTGAATATCAAATGTACCAACTACCTTTCCTTCATTATCCTTGAATTCTATAACATCTTTTTGGATGAAAGAATCTTTAGCAACTTTTTAAGAATAATGCTTAAAAACTTGATTTTTTGGAAACCATTTATATACACCTATATCACTACGTGCAAAGTAACTTATCAAATACTTTTTAGCAGGTGCAAGCTTTTGAAAAGACTTAGCTGAATATAAGTACTTTCTAAGAGTTTGGTTACTATATTCTTGAGTAGGTAAGAATCAGCCAGATGCTTTGTGTAATTGGCTTTGATTACTCATTGTTAGTTAGATACTTTAGTAAAGGGTTTGTTTAATTTATTTTTTTGATACCTATATATAGACTATGTTTAATTATGATTTTTTCAGGTATATTTGTATATTATTGAGGGGTATAGCTACCTCTGAGGTTAATACATCTAGGTACGAGTAGGTAACAATATAGGCAACTGGTATGAGGACCGATGGTATATATACCTAATATTTTGGTACAAAGAGCGATTTTTTTTTTAGGACCAATTTTGGACCGATTTTGGACCAGGGTTGATAGCGAAATTGGTGTTCTGGAGGCTTTAGAAATGTAAAATCGATACTTTTAGGGTCTGGAATGGACTGGGTATTTGGTCTGAGAATTTTTTCCAAAAAGTTTTATATTATAAGCGTTATATATGTATATGGTGTCTGGAATTGTATAATATTTTTGGGAATTATCTTCGTACCATTGTACCAAACCATAATTGTACTTGATTTTGCCTTTATTTCGTGATTTTGATGGTTATTTGATATGTTTTCTGGTCTGAGGACTGGTCTGAGAATGGTCTGAGGAGTATATATAGGAGTTCAAACCAGAGAATATGGTATTTATCTATGGTATTGTTAGAGACGCGCCGTAAAGACGCTGGGAGGCTAACTGGATAGGAGATCTGGTATGGATCCCCGTGAAGGGGGGATATATATGGGGGCTTCAGCCACCGCTACCAGAGGATAGCCCTGACGACTTCACTCATCTTTAAAGAAGTTTGTCAAAATCGATATGGTACACAATTCATTTCTGATCGCAGGAAATTAAAATACGGCTGTGTTCGTTGAGAAGTCTTATTTATCACGTTGCGAATTAGCTAATTCTACAAAATATGTACGTTGATCAATCAATCAATCAATCAACGCAACCATAAGATGGCATGACCACTACATTTCACTGCTAACAATGGCGGTAATTAGTTCTCACTTCTTTTGTCTTTGAAGTATCTGTTACTAGATAGTATATAATTCGATGTATGATTTAACAAAAAAAAGTCCGCCCTTGATGTTGAAGGTACTTAGAAACCACCTTTTCTCCCGATTAATAAGACCCTAAGTCAGAGGAGGCTGGCCTATCAGATACAAGTACCCTACAACTTCATCCCTAGGTAGTCAAAAATCTCGGGCGATTCCAGACTACAGCGTACTACATAAAAAAAATAAAAAAACTATATGCATGATTATGATATTTCACCCTTCAGTTCAACTCTCATCAGAAAAATACATACCTACTATTACTTGCCATACATAATACCATTAGCCCCACTATAAAAATACTGATATCACTTTGATTAACTTTCGTCAGAAATCGAGTTTTCCAATTACTGAAAGTGGGAGTAATTTAAAGATACCATCATGTTAATTTTTCTTAGACGAATTTTTGCTAGGAATGAAGATCGGGCTGAAATTTTACTTTCCTCTAATGAAGTTCATCAAAATCGGTATATAAATATAAATATTCGTTTCTAATTGCTAAAAACGAAATAGTGTTATGTTGTTAGAAGTGATATGTAATTAGTGACAAATAGTATTTTACCGGAAAATGGGGACGTCTAAAGTGGAGCAGTTTTGGCCAGTATTATGACATAAAGAAACTATATATGTGACAAGTTTTCACTACTTGGAAAAGTGGATGAGTGTGACACCGAAGACAAATATTTCTCCGCCAAATGGGAAAACAAAGAACCAGAAAAGCGTGAAAGATCAGTACAAATTACAAATATTCGCTTATCATTTTGATGAAATTTACCTTTTCTTGTATCCAATAGCTAGCAAACGCAAATGTAATTTTTAAAGTCACACAGTAAAATGAAAAAATTGTTACAAATATTCGAATGCCACTTGAAAGAAAATATAAATATAAAAATACCACCTCGATCAAATGTAAGGAGCAAAAGAAGCATTAAAATCATCAAAATAACATACGTCCTAAACGTAGAGAACATCCCTTCGATAGTCCAGAAGATATGAAGGGAAGGCTTAGCATTAATGATGAGATAGGAGGATATTTAAAATATACATATACACATATATATATATGTAACGTAAGGTAGCGTAATGTAATGTAGCATAGCGTAAGCATAAGCTATACTTTAAAGCTGTGTGAATTTTTCGCGTCAAAGTACTAAAGTATCATAACGTAATGTAGCGATAGAGATAGTAGTAGAGGTTTTACAAAAAGAAATAGTGAAAGGTTAGTAGTAAATAACAGATTCTGTAACTGTCTCCAGAACAAAATCAGAATATTCTCATTTCCGATTGTTGAATGTGAGAGTAAAAGTTAGAAGAAGTTTGCTATGAAAATAATTAAAATAATTAAAGTCATAACTCGTACAAGTAACTTACATATCGGTATGTTAACTATTGAAGGAATTATATCACACTAACCACTAGTTCCAGACACCATACGAGCGCAAGGCATTAGCAGTTTTGTTATGGGTGGTTCTATCCAACAGTAAACAGTGATATAATAAGTAAAAATAGACAAAAAATAGGTAACGCAATCGTAAAATGGCAAAAAAAAATTTGTGAGTAGGCAAAACGGAAAAAAAGTAATATTGTTATAAGCAGAGATCTGACCAATCAGACTAAAATTGATGATCAAATCGTGACCATTTTTGCACTATGACATAAATTTACAAGATATTTGTGTGACGTAAACTTGCCGTAATATACCAAATTTTTCCATGTTATACCAATTTTTTAAATCATGTTAGTGAATTTTCTTATAATGATGCCAAACCCTACAAAAGCGAGTGGACTGTATTTATCACTATATTTATCAATAGCAGACATTATTTTGGAGAGAAGATGGACCATATTTGTTTGGAATTGACATTAATTGATATCGGTTTAATAATACTGTAAAAAAGTTTTATTTATATTTTATTTTTTTTGCCGTATACTTTTCTTAATTTTCTCATACTTTCCTTCGATTGTTCATCTAAGCTACTTTGATAGCTAAATGTCCCTTCATAATCCTCCTCTTCTTCTCCTACATTTCCCTCTTCTTTCTCTTCCTCTCTCTTGTCTCTTTCTTTTTCTTCTTCATCTCTCTCATCTCTTTCTTTTTCATTCTCTTCATCTCTCTCGTCACTTTCTTTATAAAGATAAAAATCTTCATTTTCTCTAATTTTTTTCTATTAAAAAAAAAAAAATTTTAATATTATATACTATTTATACTATTTATGCAGATTTCAAATACTTACCAAATTTTTTATAAGAAACGGCTTGATTACTGTTTCATTAACGTGAATATCCAAATTTTCTGGGTTTAAAATTAGTTCACATGTGCTAATTGCGAAAGCAATTTGCGTCTGTGATACTGATTTTTTTCCTTTATCCAACTTTCTTATTATTGTTGATATGTATGTCTCACGTGAACTATTTATTTTTTTAAATAATTTATCGTAACATAATTTAACGGCCGGTTTATTCTTCCATTCTTTGATGATGGTTTCTCTGCTAGTTGTAGGAATGGGAGGGAGTTGGAGTTCTCAAAAAGTGACAGACATCGCGTTCTTTATATTACCAGTTAAAACACCTCGGACACTTTAATGTTTTTCCAAAAGCTATAAGAAAAAATTAATTAATTTTCAATGTGTTAATATAAAATCGTAAAATTGCATGATACTTACGTGGGATGATATATTCTTTTCGTAATAAATCACCCAATTATCGGGTCTTTTGAATTTGTTCATAAATTCTTTATGGTTTTCATTTATAAATGTCCTAGTGGCTTCTTGAAAATCATCTGAATTCAGATATATTGAAGTTTCGAGCAATTTAGAAGCAATGTCTTTGATTACATTCTGTAAAATGATGTACATATAAAGTGATTGTTTAATTCACTGATTTTTAGGTCAAATTTTTATATCGAGTCTTACTTTTATAAATTTCGTGTCGTTATTTATGCCGTTATTACATGCTTCCTCTATCTTTGTTACTCTTGCTTCTAAAGACTTTTGATTTGAAATAATAGTTTCGAGTTTCGAAATGATCTTATTATTTTGACGCAAGATCTTTTCCAAAGTCGTTTCTATATAACAGCAGAATATATAATTAATCATTATTTTTCTTTACATATACATATTCGAATACATACCATCAGGAACTTCAGGACACTTTTTTTTTTTTGATTTTGAGCTGGCTTCAGGAACTTCAGAACACTTGTTTTTTTTTGATTTTGAGCTGGATTCTATATAGCAGTAGAATATATACCATTATTTTTTTTTACACATAACAAATAATATATATTCGAATCATACCATCAGAAGCTTCACCTTCATCGATTCTTTTTCGTTTGTTAACATCAACTGGACGCTTGGTTTTTTTCGAACTGCTAGATTCGATATAATTAGCTTTATTCATTGTAAATAGATAATTTGAGGATAGTGGGAAGAACTTAATTAAAACCAAGTTTAACGAACTGAGTTAGAATTACCGGTTGAAGAAGAGAACAACAAAGTATTTATAAATATTTTTATAAGCTTAGATTTAATACTTGCCGCATTCGCAAAAGTTTATTTTTTTTTTTTTTATGGTAAACCAGCATCACTTTTTGAAAAATACGAAAGGGGTGGGTATTCTTTCTTTTTTTTGCAGCAAATCACGCATCAATTATTGAAAAATGCAAAGGGATAAATTGTGCATCGCTTATTGAAAAATGCAAAGGGGTGGGTATTCTTTTTTTGCGATAAATTATGCATCACTTGTTGAAAAATGCAAAGGGGTGGGTATTCTTTTTTTGTGACAAATCGTGCGAAAAATGCAAAGGGTTGATATAAGCGAACAATATACTAGATGGGCAATTCTTTTTTTTTGTAAAAAAAAAGGAAATTTAGCATCATATTCATTTTGTAAAGAATGCAAAGAGGTGTGAAATGTCACTAGAAGATATTGACTTACATAATTTTACACAAAAATTCAGGAAAGAAAAGAGATCATTTGATAAAAGAAGTAAAAAATCCAAGTCAATTCACATTATCCTTGTAGCCTCCAGGATTCCAAAAATTTTTGAAAGGATGAAGTCTAATAGATAGAAGTTACTGTTAGTATGTGTGCGGATCATTGTACGAAGGCTGATGTACCTACAATATTAATAAAGAGAGTGTTAAAAAAACCGTGATTCTTTTTTTTTCATGTAAAAAAAGGAAATTATTTTTTTTGCAAAAAATGTAAAGGAGTGCGAAATGTCTTGCATATTTTCATACAAAAAGCTAAAATAATAATTTTGAAAAAAATAAAAGAAAAAAAAAAACCATGAAGTGAAACATGGAATAAAGAAAGAAGACCTGAAACTTATATTTTTTCATTGATTTAATTTTGATGTCTAAGCCCACTAGATCTGAATATTTTCATGAAACTGATCTCATAAGGTTTTGCGTTAGTCTCCGCAAAAAAATCAGACATTAGTTACGTTAACTTATTATATCCGTTGTATATCCATTAGTAATATGATAATTACTAAATTTGAATTAGATTACGCAGTGGTGCATAGTTGAATTCTATAAGTCATTTATTATTTTGATTACTATTTTTATTAAAGTCAAACCATCCAATGAATACAATAACATTACGAAACCTGTTCCAATAGTCAATTACAAATCTGGGTAATAATGGGTCACAGATTACTACTCTAACACTCCAATTTAGTATTTTTTTTCATTTCCTATGACGAAAGAAAATTTGTGTCTTCCTTTTCTTTATGTTGATAAAGTAACCATTCAAAAATTAAATATTGTTAATCACTTTAAAAGAAGATATTACAGGAATTAATTGCTGAACAATTTATGTCATTGTTGTCACGCCTGTGTAATTTTATTAAATTTTACACTAATTCCAGACTAGAACTAAAGGTTTACATTAATTAATTAGATATCACAGAAATTAATTGCATGTCATTATGTGTCATTGTTGTCACGCCCGTGTAATTTTATTAAATTTTACGCTGATTCTGGACCAGAACCAAAGGATGGGCAAATGTAAATAAAATAAAAATTTTTTTGCATTGAAGGTGATAAAATGCCATGAAATGTCATAATAAATAAAGATTTTTTAATATTATCAGCTTTATTTATAGTGTAATTATAAATATCATCCACATACAATGGTAAAGAGACGGATAAAATTTTTTAATAAGGAAATTTTATGTATTATTTGCATTTGGTAGTAAAAAAATGACACTTGTTGTATTATATCGAGGGGATAATCGAGTTTTATTGCTTTTTTTTAGTTGCAGCACTGTAAATATTATTCCTCAAAACCTGTAATGTTCTGTAAATGACAAACCGTAGGTGTGTTTTGGGCGGAAACACCGCATCTAAAATGATTTACAAATATTAGATTCAGAAGTTTCAAAGATAGTTTTGGCTTATATTGAACGAAACATGAGTGAAACGTTTCGAATTTTGAAAATAGTTTCAAAACATTGATTATCGTGAATTGGCAATTTTTTGATTCATTTGAAATATGTCACAAGAGGTAAATTTTTATAAATTGATGAAAGCGAGAGAAATTTTTTATTGTAAAGTTTAAATTCGACATAAAAAAGTGATAAAGTTTAAATTCAAGTAAACAAAATACTCTCAAAATGTCTTTCAAATGTTTATTTTGTCCAAGATATTTTAGCACAAGGTCTGCATATACTCAACATAAAAATCATTGTATACCATCTACTAATAATAATAGCGATAGTGAAAGTAATGATAATGATATTGAGGTAAGAAACAGAAATTATTTAAATTTTTCTTTAAACATAATTCCTAATTTTATACTAAATTTAGATGGTCCATGAAAATTTAAATGAAGACTTTTCTGATAATGAAAGTATTGACTCAGAAATAAATGATCAGAGTTTTCAAAGTAAGATGTCAATTTCGAAGACTGATGAAATTGATCAAAATGAAAATGTCGATGAAAATATCTTGGGAGATTTTGATTCAGAACCAAGTGAAGAACCTGAAGATTCTGATTCAGAATTAAATGAGGAAGAATTCGAACCAGAAATTAATGCAACGTATCCAAATGAAGCATATGGTGATTTAATGTCATTGGTTACAAAACATAAACTTAGAAATGTGACAGGCAATGCTATAATTAAATTTTTTAATAAACATGCAAATTTAAATAAATCCCCTCTTCCAAAATCTATCAAACAAGGTCATAAATTTATGAATAATATGAATCTACCAAGTTTAAAGTATACTAAAACTTGTGTAATAAATTATAAAAATAATGAGTATTTTCTTTATCATCGGTCTATAATAAATTGTATAAAAAACATATTGTCAATTCCTGACATATCACAAAATTTTGCGCTAACTTTTGAAAAAGTTAAGGTAATTATTTATATACTAGTACTTTCATATAACTTAAAAATGTAGAATATATACTAATCATTATTAACTTAAAGCATAATGAAGAAAGAGTGTATGGTGAGCAGAATACTGGAACATGGTGGAAAAATACAGAAGCACTCTTGCCAATTGGTGCCAAGCTTTTATCTTTAATATTGTATTCAGACGCTACAAATGTTGACACACTGAGGAAAAGTCAACTTCATCCAATTTACTTGTCAATTGGTAATATTAAAAATTGGAGGCGCAACAAACAAAATGCAAAACAATTATTAGGATACTTGCCAATCCTAAAATCTAAAGATAATACTAAGAGAAAGTCTGAAACATTTAAGAAAGCTGTCCGAGAGTGCTTTCATAGATCCTTAGAAAAGTTACTAGATCCTCTATTAAAATTAAATAAAAAGGGTATTGATCTAACTTTGAATAACGAAACTATTTAGTTCCATCCTCAAATTTTAATTATAATTTCTTCCTGGCTGGAAGCTGCAACGTATTGTCTTACGTATAAATCATCAATGTCAAACCATCCTTGTCATTTTTGTCTGGTCGCAAGAGACAATCTTGCTGATCTTAATTTACAATTTGATGATATAACAACGCGAACTCACCTTAATATGCAGGAACATTTTAATCAAGGCACAGTAAATTCCGTTAGCATTGAAAATATATATAATTTTTTTTGGAAATTACCGCAAGTTTACGCAATATTTGTTATACCGGTATTTATTTATCTTATTAATATATTACTTATTAATTTATTTTAAGTAATGTAAATATCTATCAAGCCACAGTGCCCGATAGATTACATCATCTCGATTTAGGTCTTTTCCATTATCAAATCAATTATACGAAGAAACTTTTAGAGGAACAATGCAGAAAATCTTTAGTAGATGAAATAGATCATCGATTAGCCAAAATACCAAGATTTCCCAGGTTGAAGATCTTTACAAATGAAATACAAACATTAGCCAGACTAACAGCCGATGAATATCGCAATCTGATGAAAATAATGATTTTTGTGGTGGATAATTTATATGAAAATAATGAGAATATTGAAAATTTTGTAAAGAATGAAGATCTGACAAAACTTTACGAAGCTTGGAATGAAATGTATGCAATTAGTCAATATGAAAATTTTAAAGAAAGTGATTTGATCAAATTTCAGGAATCGATAAATGAATGGTCACAAATGTTCGTCAAAACTCTTCAACATATGTTCTTCTCGGAACTGAAATTACCAAAACTGCATTCGTGGGTATACCATATAGTTGATTCGATTTGATCTTTTGGTGCAGTTAATGGATACACTACGGAGACTTACGAAAGTCTTCACAAAGAATATGTCAAAAATCCATACCGATTAAAAATATAGGGATACAATTAATGCAAATAGTAAGTATTATAAAATTACGTACTTATACAATGAAGATTTTTAATTGATTAAATTTTTTTATAGATTCGATGGCGATCAATAATAAATATAACCCATCGAACACCAAATTTAGCAATCACCCCCCGTACATTTAAATTCGTGGCTAAACATTTTGAATTTTTGCTAAAAGATGCACACGATTTCTTTGTAAAACAGGCGGAAAATTCTAATATAGATAACAGAATGAAATCTGGGTTTGAAAATTTTTCTGAATGTTTAAATCTGTATATAGATCACGAAAATATTGCAGATAAAGGCAAAGTGACTATATACGGATCAGTTATAATAGAAAATGGTGCAATAATACGTGCAACTAATAGTTATTATGGCAAACCTTGGTTTAGTAATGTGTCGATTCGCATGGACTCTGATGAATTATTTGATTATGCTTCTGATCAAAGCATTTGTTATGGGCAGGTAATTATTTAATTTATTGGTACAAATTATTTAAATGACGTTACTAAATTAAAATATTTTTGAAGATTTTGTTAATAGCAAGGATAGATTTTGGAGATCCGTTAAATCTCGCATTAATTCAATGGTATGACTTCAAATCTGAAAGTCATCCATATCTTTATGGATGCCCTTTACTAGAACTTACAGAAATCTATAATTTTATCGATATTGAGGCTATACAAAATATTGCACATATAGTACCCCGGTTTGATAAGTCAAATGAATATTTTGTAAACAAATATATATTTTAAATTTAGTTATAATGACAAATAAATATTGAAATAAATTTTTAGCCGTCATAATGGTGGTCATGGTAAAGAAGAAAAAAAAATAATAATAATAATTGAATAATATATTAGAGAACCCTTTTCAATAATATAATAATTATTTTTTTCATAAGCAAATAGTAACAACTCCATTATTATAAAATAATATATATTTAATAAGTGATTTATAAAAAAGAGATTTATTTATTTATTTATTATGTTATCATATAAATGTATGTAAAAAAATTTTTTTAACTCTATATGCAAAAAATAATTAAAAATTTAAAACATATTATAATTAACTGGTACTTGTTCGCTATCAATAATTATATTGATACCCAAGTTGCACGACGAGAACGTCAGTACCAACGCAACCCAAAAAATAATTACAAATAACTATCAGTTATACAATGCCTTATCCAGGAGGGCCGAATAGAGAAGGACGTTCACAGTAGGCTATCCTTCGTATATCAGGTCTGGGTACCTGACTGAAAACTTTCGCAAACTGTAGCCACGAAGTGCTTCCAGTTCTCTATTCTACCAGTTGTATAACGCCATTAGGATGACCATTATTCATAATTAATCGAGAAAAGAATAATTTTTTTGATATATTTATATAATTATTTTTTTACAATGATGTGAATTCTAGCATTAAAAATTCGTGATTTATTAACAAATTTAGAAATTGACCCAATTTCAAGATTATCAATCAACTTACACATATTATAGCTGTATAAATAAACCGCCCCTGCATCCGGCTACAACTAATGAAATTTTTAATATGACCTCTCCCTCGAGAAAAAAAAATCATACAATATATTTTAGTCGCAAAGTGCATCGCCAACAGCAAGGACAACAATCGGTAATTATCAATGACATAATAAAATATAATATAATTATTGTTAAATTAACTTAAATTAATTTCATTAGAAACAAAATCAGAATTTGGACGAAGCCCTTGCTAACTTAATTAATAACGTGTATATTAGTAATCAGGATAATAATTTCATACCAAGAGAATGGTATGAAAAATTATGGAAGGACTTTCAAGCTCTTGAAAGGAATTATGATAATTTAAATATTAGATTTAAATTTGGGTTGGGTCTATGGAGATTAGTTTTAATTTTTACATTATTATATTTTCTAGTATTTTTTATAAATAAATTCTTTTTATGATAAAGAAACTTTACATTGAATTATACACTGCAATTTAGCCTTTAGTTTTGGTCTGGAATCAGCGTAAAGTTTAATAAAATTACACGGGTGTGGCCAATGATATAATTATTGTTCAGTCATTAATTCCTTAATTAATGTATGTTCCGTTTAGCTCATTAAACTGCATGACGATTGCGATGATATTCTATAGGGCTGATATTTTCCACGATAGAGCTAAATTTTCATCACGAAAATACCTTCCAAATATTTTTATTTCAAAAAAAAAAAATTAATATTGGTAGTAGTATCATTATATAATCTAGACCTAGGGTTTTTTATAATATTTATTGAAAGAATACAAAGAAAGAATACAAAGAAAATAAAAATCAAAAACATTATTGATTATTTTTGATTATTTTCCCATTTAAAGTATTCATCCAAACTTTTGAATGAAGGTTGTGATGAAGATTGAGACTGTGATGATGATGACGATGACGATGATGATTGCTGTGCATGCTGTGCGTAAAGTTTCAGTTCAAGATCATAATTTCTTTTCTTTTGAATTTTGATTTGTTTTGCGTACACGTCTATCCATTTTAATAAGTTTTCATTTTCCCGACACAATTGATTCATTCGTTCAATTGCTTTCTCTTTTGATGCTTCAACATCTTTCTTATAATCGATAAGTTGTATTTGAACATCACCGATTTCAATTTCTTTTCGTAATTTATGATGTTATCGTCTTTTAAGCTGCCATTTATGAGATGTTTTTCTGGAAAACAAGGATGGTTTGCCCATTTTTTTAAAAATCAAAAATTTAAAAGTTTTTTTTTTTAAAAAAAATAATGGAAATTTATTAGTCGTGGTAGTATCGTGGTCAGAAAACAATTTTAGAAATTATCCAGCTGAATAACAGCCAAAATTAGTCAGGTCCTTCTCCAAACATATGGCATTGTAACTAGTGTAACTAGTAATGTGTACACATGCATATTGTGCACATGAATTTTATACAGACCAGAATCCTACTTAATTATCAGAATTCAAAAAAGGAATTGTAACAAATAACAATGTAATTCTTTTTTTCTGATGATTCCAGATAGATAGATATCTAATAAATTCTTTGAGACTCCTGATAGAACCGTAAAAAATTTATTGATTTATATCTAATTAAAGTATATATATTAATTCTTTGTAATCATTTTTGAAGACTTGTAGTCTTGTAGAAGAAGAAATATATTATATATGGTAATGTGTAATGTTTTATTACATATGTCCACAAAACTGTATAAATTTGGTAACCAATTTATTGAAGTAATAAATAAGTACAGATAGATGCGTAGGTATATGCAGGTTCATTTATACTTTGTTATAATTCTTTATACTTTTTTTTTCTCTCTTCATAATATTAGTTTCACCTTCAACACTAGTCAAAAAAGGAATATTCGGCCTCCAAAAAATCTGGCCTAGATTCGGCCAATTTTTAAAAAAATTGACCTAAATTAGTAATGATATGCAATTCAATCTATATTCGATTCTGATTCGATCCAGCCGAATGATGGTCAAATTGCGTATAATAAAAATTAAACTATGTTCGGCCTCACACAAATAATGGCCGAATTGTATTCACTTTTCTATATTAAATAATGGTTATAATATATTTACTATATTAATATTATTAAGTATAATAAAAAACAATGATACAATATTTGTTAAAAAATGTTTAAACAATTCGGACTAGTATAAATGTTATATTAAATCAATGCAAATGGAACTTTCTATTTATAGGAATAACAACTAAATATTCTTTGGCATTAGATCAATCTGATTTTTTGTATTTTACAGGTATAAACTAACCTAAAATGTTGTGTATTGGGATTATATTGTCTCTACTGCTCAAATAGAAACTATCTTCCCATAATTTGACGTTACAAGTTTTGACATCATCGTCAATACTGAAATGGAATCAGGATGTCAAATTTGCCAGTTTGTACCATTTGATGTAAGCCAATTTGTGTGTCAAATTATGGGAGGATAAATGAACGTTATGTTCGAAAAAAAATTGGATTTGACCTGGATAAGTATCGACGCTATTCCCATCACGATTAATAAATTTAGCTAAGACAAATGAGCTCTTAATATGTCGTGTTGCAGCAGCAGATCCAAAAATTTCTGCACCGATTTGACATCTTCCATATCGATTCGCTTTGTTAATAATGATCGTCAAATTGGGTAAATTTTCTGTGAATGGTTTTCTGAATATAGAATCTACGTATGTGTCCTTATAATATTCAATAAGTAAATTGTAGATTTGTTCATCAAGATGAATATCTTTGGATCGCGATGCTAAAAATATACCCGGAAATTCCTCATAATCAGTAATTGGTGATTCCAATATATTTCTGGAATTCATCAAAAATTGATACATTTCATTTGTTGGAAATTCGGAAAGAGAACTGACAGAAGGTCGTTTATTGAGTAATTCGATGCTGATTACTTCTGAACTTGAGCTGATAATATCGTTTATTTGTGTTTTGGTCATCAATCAACGCATTATTTCAGGTTCAATTTGGCGGTGGCTATTAGGCAACGATCCTAATAAATATTTTATTATTAATCTTTGCTTAATGGAATAATATAATTCGAAAAATCGATACAGCAAATGAATTTAAATTTGAATTACCTAATACGCCATTCATTCGTTCAAAGCTAAAGCACCAGAATGAATACAGGGGTCCGTAATCGTAAGAGTACTCACATAGATGTAATGATAGGTGGAGGTTTGGCGTTATTTTTCCTTTGCCATAATGCTCTTCAATCAATTTAATTATCTTTACTAAAAGTTCATGGGCTTCTTTCATATCATTAATCTTCACAATTCGTCTAACCAAAATCGTACAAACTCTTACAAAATACGTAAGAATTTTGAGATCTTTATTCAGAAGATGATTCCATAACACAACAGTGGCGTATATTAGGAAAAAGTTGCGCCATTGGTCAGCGGTAAAGTTAGAAAAACCTTCACTGCAATGGATTTTACCAGGAATTCGTCCCAAATCTGATGGTAGCTTAAATTCGCTCATTTTCTTTTGAATTGATTGAAGAGCTTTTTCTGTTAATACATCTTCATCGATTCATATTCGTTTTGTTATCCATTTTGCGATTCCTAGAAAAAGGCAGTGCATCGGATCTATAACAACAAACTGAATCAGATCAAAATATGAGAGTCTTAATATTTCAGACCACCTTACGCCATTCACCTTGACGAATCTCTCACTTTTTGCGTTAGATTTGCATCGTCACCATTCCAAAGCCTTTTGACGATGCTCTACTGGATCTTTCATGATAAACCAGTTGCTCATATCCGCCATGCCACCAAAATTGCGATTATTGACCCTTTTTTCGCATCGATGATATGATGCGAGGGCAGAGATATGCCCGCATAATTTTTGAGCTCCAGGAATATCACACGAAGCAATTATTAATGCAGCTCAAATATCTTTGCCATTTAAACATTCATTAGTGCGATTAAGATTCACGCCTTTCCAAAGTGACTCTAATTCCGTTATTATTGGCAAAAGATAATGATTAACTTTATGCAATTTAACCTCATCGGGCCCTGGTAATATGCCGAGTATAAGCACATTTTCAGGCTTAAATCGAACATCCCGAAGTAGATTGCATATTACTGCGTATATTACACCTGTACTATAAATCATTCCTTTGTAAGGCTGGAACCAATCCAAATTCATCATTAATCCTAGATGAGCATCAGCATTGTCTGGTTGGAAAAAGTTATTTGACCCTTATTCAGACGATTCCTTAAGATTTTTCCATATTTGGCTGTCATAAATATTCGATAGAACATTGTCAATTATTGAACGACGTGTCTAATGCCGCAGTAATTCTTCAAATCCTGGCCGCTTTAACATACTAGAAAGCTGCTGTTGTATACTCGAGACTGGATAAATTAATTCAGGAACAATTGATATACTATTATTTAAAGAAATTTTCTTCCCTAAAGGAGTACGACATTGTTTTAATCTCTTTGTAGCCGAATTTGGAAATTCAACATGGCTGCATTTCATAACGGTATTATTATCTTTTGATATTATCTTCTCTTTTTTGTATAATTTGTGGCATTTTTGGCAGGCTGCAAACTGCGTAAATCGATCGAAAAGTCCTAACTTTTTTTTTAGCATGTACAATGAATTTGGGAATGATTCGTAATTGATATTTTTACATACTTTCAATATTATTTTAATAAATTGTATTAATTCTTCAATTGCGGTATTTGGTATGTTATGACTCGACCTGAACTTCATAATCCATATCAAAATCCCTTTAATTAATTCATCTGTTGGTAATTCTGAAATATCTGGTGTGTCTGAAATATCCGGTATGTCAAACATAGGATGAGAGTAATTCTCAAAATTATCTGAAAAATCATTATCTTCATCATTAGGAGAATCTTCTTGTGTCGAAGATTCACTAGTGTAGATATCATTCGTGTCATATTCAGCTGGCACATTATAAGAGGAATCTTCAGCGATCAGCTCAACTTCAGTGATATGACAAAATGTGCCTGGTTTTGCCCTTTTTTTGCGTGGAAGAAATATATATTTCTGTTTCTCATACGTATCATTATCAGAATGTGTATCAATAGACATTGTCGTATCTTGTAGTTCTGCTAACAATATTGTCGAATCAATCAGTTCTACTAACTCTTGAGACGTTAGAGCCTTATCGCGATTTAATGGTTCCAAAGAAGTCGTTTGCTCATTCGTTTGCTCATGTTCCTCTTTCGTACGTGGATCGATCATTTTCCCATTACAATGGCTGCAAAAGCACAGAACCTTCTCTTTTGATTTTCTGATCGTAAATTTAGTAGATGTTTGTTCAGAGGTCGATGAACTAGGATTATTATATTCGTCTATGATATTAGCAGCAATGCGTTTTCTTCCCTCTTTTTTCATTTTTTGATAAAAGTCAGATACGATAAAGTTGTAATATGATTTTTACGTTGAATAAAGTTATAATATACTTTGTTATATTTAATTAATAGTGTTTTTTATTAATATCAAATTTTTAGTGATGTCGAATTTTTAGTGATATTTTGGTTTTTTTATTAATATCAAATTTTTAGTGATGTCGAATTTTTAGTGATATTGTGATTATATTCCGTTTTAAAATGATATTGATGGTATAATTAACAAAATAGACAAATTCGAATACGAAAAATTAGACGTAAGAAGTTGAATAGAAAATTAAACGAAAACCGAAATTTAAAAAATAAAATATATACCATACCACGCACTCAATGCGATTTAACTGTTCAATTAATTGAAAGTCTAGTTTGATGCGAAAGTTTAAGTCTAATCTGATCATTAACGGCTAATGATTGAAAGTCTGATTTGATATGTTTAATATATGTTTAATTAATTAAAAGTCTAATTTGATGCGAAAGTTTAAGTCTAATTTGATCACGCCTATTGAAAGTCTAATTTTATACAAATGTTTGTGATCGTTAATTGTTAAAAGTCTAATTTGATAGTAAAGAAATAGATATAAATAGTGGTCCAATTTCCTCGTTCCATACAAAAAAATCGCCCTTTTTTCTTTTTTAAAAAATAATAATAAAAAATAAAAATAATTTTAAACCAATAATGGCTCATAAGAAACCATCAAAACCAAATGCTCCTTCACCAGATATTGCTGGTTCATCTACACTATCGCCACATACAACATCAACTCCTCCACGAAATATTGCTTCAACACCAACACCAACTAATACCACCGTTTCATCTACATCACGAAATATTACCACATCACGAGCGTCAACACCAACTAATACTACACCACGAAATATTGCCACATCACGAGCGTCAACACCAGCTAATACTACACCACAAAATATTGCCACACCACGAGCGTCAACACCAATTAATACTACACACGAAATATTGCCACACTACGAGCGTCAACACCAACTAATACTACACCACGAAATATTGCCACACCACGAGCGTCAACACCAACTAATACCACCGCCTCATCTACACCACGAAATATTGCCACACCACGAAATATTGCTTCAACACCAACATCACTAAATACTAATACTACAGCTCCCTTTAGACTCGTTGTTTCGCAAGATATTTTAGCCTCATTAAGTCAAAGTCAATCTCAATCTCAACGAACTTCTGATATTATTAAAAGATATCCTAATATTAATGTACCGAAAAGTTACCGTTCACATCACGAAGAAGGAGCACCAAGAAATGTTTGACCGAGTAATGAAGAAGCGGGTAAACTGAATTTTTTGTTATATTTTAATATTTATTATATTACATCTGTTCGTTATGATTCGATACATATCTTTATAATTTAAAATAGGTAATTTAGAGCTAGGAAATTTAAAAAATAAAACCCTTCGACTACAGAACGAATTGAATCAGAAAAAGGTCAAAGTATCAGAAATGAAACGAAAAATAGATAATTTGCAAGACCGTATTCGTAGGGTCGAGGAGGAGAATTCCTTACTACGGCAGTTTAATGAAATTTTTGGTGATGAATTGAACCAATTATGTGAAGAGAATAAAACTCTCCAAGAAGAACTTCAACGGCTCAAGCAACTTCGCACACCTCGAAAGACTATTGATTCTCCGCAGCAATATTCATCAAAACGCCCAATAAAAGATTAAAATTGAGAGAGAAATCGCCTGATGAAGTTGCCGCTTCAGCTGCAAGAGTAAGAATTTTACAAGACTATTTGCAGTCAAATTGTGTTAATGTATATATACAGCTTTTATTATTTCCTCTTATTGTTTAGGACGAAATAAAGAACCTCTTGAAAGGTCAAATACCTGAAGAATATTGGTTGGATTACGGTAAGACTTTTAGTGAACAGACAGCAAAGATATACGAAAAATTGATACCTGAATTAAAGAGGTTGATGAGTGGACATTATAATCCGTCTGTAACCCAATTGTCAAACTGGTTACGATCGATTCACAAGCATAAAAGAGTTAGATAATGGAAACGACTATCAGGCCAATTAGACAAAGTCGACCATAGGATGCACGTGAATGCGCGATTGTCCGAAGTGAGCAGTATTTTATTTTAATGCACTTCTTTTTAGTCATTTGAAATTAATCTTTATATATTCAACAGAAAAAAAATAGACGAGTAAAGGCGGCAATAAAATTATACGAAAGAAATGACACCAACATAAAGGAATTTGATAAAGACGAATTATTACCAATGCTTGTACAGAATGATTGTCATTCCATTGAGCAATCAGATTCTGAAGACGATTCAAGACAGAAATTGCCTGATAATAATCTTGCATGTATATGATCGGTCATGGCATTCAGACGAGGTATCAAAGTGATTACTGCTCCTAACCTATTTTAATATTTATTCGATATTTGTTTATCTTTGTTTTAATAGTTAAAACAGCTATTACGAAACGTACTAGACCCTGAAGCAGAATATATTCAACGCGCAAAAAGCAACAGGAGCGAATTTATAATGATGATATTTACTTCATGTCTAGTAAACCTCTCGAGAATGTGCCTGAATGGGCGCTTGATAAAATGAAAATGTACGAGACAGATGAAACAAATGAAACAATTGGCGTTAGCGAATATGATGACATACTTGATGATTTGATTCAATCTTACGAGGATCGTGTGCCAATAGAACTGAATTTAACAGAGCCATATTCAGATTTCTTGTTAAATTTGGCGGAAATGAATTCAACTAGACCTGAAGATTTGGATGAGATCGGCGAAAGTTCGACAACAGTAAGTTGAATTATTTTAATATTTTTACGTCGCAAATATTGTTAATTAATTTTGTTTATATCATATGTTGTATCATATTAGCAACAAAAAGCTGAAAAAAACTGAAAAGGAAAGGAAGGGCTACGGAAGATGAAGAACTTCATGAAATATTTGATGCAGACGAATATTATTAGTATATTTTATATTTATTTTTTTTGGTTATATAATTATTACTGGATATTTTATATTTTTTTTGTATGGTTGATCATATGCGGGTTGGTTTATATAATTATCTTATATTACTATATACTATATACGTCAATATATATAAAATAAATGGTTTTTATTTGCTTATAAAATACAAAATGATGCTTTATTATTCGACCTTGAAAAACCTCTAGTTCGACCTATTTATCAATTATATTCGGATTACATACAGTAGTCGAATATAGTTTTTTTAGAGTCGAATAAATATGTAATAATGTTCTAATATAGGTAAAATGATGGTCGAATTTTCTTTCTGAATTTGAGACGATTGGCACCCTAAATGCGCCAAAAAAATTGGCCTCAATTTGACATAGGTTAGATCGTCATTTGACCTATATTCGACCTGATCAAATTTAGGCCGAATTGTCCTTTTTCGACTAGTGCAAATAAAATATATTAATTATGCTGGTCTGAAGCGGTGTCTCGTAATTCCTTAACATGTAATTTATTTTAATTACGTTGATTGATCAATGAATTATTTTTCCGCGCAATTTCAAAAATAGAAACCATTGTACTGGATGTGCTCTCCTGCGTAATTCCAAAGATAGAAACTATTGTACTGTTAATTATTTCCCTGCGTATCCAAAATCGGATGTAATTTAATTTGATCACTTTGATTTAACAATGAATTATTTTCCGCGCTCTTAATCATTTTCTTGCGTAATTCCAAAAATAGAAATCATTGTACTGGATTTATTTTAATTTACGTATATGCAAAGAAAGACGCGAGAGATCAATGATCTGGTTTTTAGCGATAAGAACATTTACATCGCTCATTAAATCAATTTATTTAGTTCACGTTTATACATCAAATTAATTAAGATTTAACAATTATCTATAAACTATACATTGTAAAATATAACATAAATGCATAATTATAAAATATCTAAAAATAAAAACTTGAGAGTTCAAAAAATATAAATATAAGTTATTTCTATTGGAAATCATGTATCAAGCAATAATCATTTGTTACTACCATTTTGTGAACAAAACATAAATTTACTCTTTATCTTCTTCATCAAAAAATGTCTCAATCATCAATTGTATCATCAAAAAGAAAAAGGAAGCATGAGTCTTACAATTTAGATGAAAGGCTTCATGAACAATTTAATTGGGACGAGGATTCATTCAACAATAAAAAAATAAAATTAGATATATTGAATGATAGAAAAGAACTATTTAACAAACGCGCTTCTTTTACAAACTTAGTGTCCTCTGCGTCCCTAATATTACCACCCAAAGTTGATACGGTGGTAATTACAAAGGACAAATTTGTTGTGGAATGGATTCAAAATCCAGATACAATAACTAAAATTTCCCCAACTCAAGTGAAACAGGTATTGTACGAGAATGATAGAATTGAACTTGGGAATGAAATTCATTAGAATTCTTTTAAGATACCAGTTTATTATTGTAATTCAGTCACTCCAAATAATATAATTAAGAAAATAAATGAAGAGAAGCGAATGCTCATTAACTCACAAATTAATGATGCAGAAACATCCTTATCGTCTGCCCAAATTGAGAGTTACTCAAAAATAACAAAAAAAACGCTCAAAAAAACAGCTAGTAAGAAATCCGTAAATGAAAAGTTAAATAGTTCAATATGGGCAATAAATGAAAGTCTTCAATACTTTTATTACCTTCCTCCAAAAGATGTCCCTGTGCGGGACAAAAAAATTGTAAGTGTTTTATTATTATTTTTATATCAAAACAGAATAAATCAATTAAATATTAATATTTTTTAAGAACCCGAATCTTTACGAATAGAATGCAAAAATTTGCAAGTATTTAAAGCTAAAAGTAGAGGATGAACATGATGAGAAATTAGAAGAATAGGGAAATCTCGCTACGAAAAAAGAGCATCATATTTTGACTATCGATTCAGTTTATGATAAACCAAATACAAGTTACTTTGAACAATATGTTGATTATATTGCAACTGAACATGAAGAGGTGCCCGATTACCTCATTCCGTTGAATCCTCCTCCAGCACCAATACTCATCCAAGATAAACATGATGCCAACTTTATGCGGCATTTTGAGGCTGCTACAGATTATATTTTGTATGCAGCCACAGCCTGCACAAGATTAAGGGTCAGCGAGGAAATTGCTTGCAAATCAAGATTAAGATGGTATAGTGTTTTAGCAGATCTTTACGACCATTATAAACAAGTTGTAGACAAAATACCTTCCTTAAAAGATGATGATAAGAGGGTTAAGGAAGCCTCAGAATTGGAAGGGAAAAAAAAAGATAAATTAAGAAGAAAGGCACTCGCAAAGGAAGTGATAGCAGGCTGAAAGATCAACAAAATCTTAAATGCCTTGAAAGGGTAGTGGAATGTGATAGAATTACATGATTTTATCACAAGAGAATTCCTAATAAATAATGATACAGATTTTTTTGATAAACTAACAAAAGAAATTCAGTGGCTGACAAAGGAATTCGACCTACATTATAGGCGGGTTCCTAATTCGGGATCCTCATTTCAATTTGCTTTAAAGGAGGATGATGATAATTATGAAAAGTTAAAGGATCACGAAAATAACGAAGAAGAGGATAATAATGAGGATGGAAAAGCACCAGATGGAGATGCAGCACAAGCACCAGTTGAGGATAATGGTAGAAATCACGATGATGATGAGGATGATGACGAGATGGATATTGACAGAAAAAAGGATGGTGATTATGAAAAATCAGAGGATCACGAAAATAACAAAAAAGAGGATGATAATGAGGATGGAGATGCAGCACCAGTACCAGATGCAGCACCGGAGATGGCCAGCAGTTAATTTGATTTTTTCATAATAGAATTTAGTTTATTTTTATGAGAGTTTTTTTTATTTCCTATTTTATCAGATTTATAAAAAACATTATCTGTTCGTAATAAATAAATAAAAATATATATGGTATATTATATGTATATGTCAAAAACATATTTTAAGATAGTGTGAATTGATTTAACTTATTATATTTTTCTTTAAATATCGTTTATTTGAAAAGCTCTGGTAAAATGCGTGTTCTTTTGCTCTAAACAACGTTTCACATAGCTGGCATTGCCAAGTAACGTTTTTTTTTGAATAATTTAATAAAAAGAATAATTGTTTTTTAAATTACAATACATGAAAGGCACAGAATGCTTTTATAAAAGATGCTTGACAAATCATTTTTAATAATGTCAGAATTTCCAGAAAAAGTAGTTTACATATTTTCTTATTGAGCTAAATGAGCAAAATATTGCAGATTTGTTCTTATCTGTTATAATTTTAAATATAATGTACAGATATCACAGGAATTTATGTGTCATTGTTGTTGTCGTGCCCATGCAGTTTTATTAAATTTTACGCTGATTTCGGACTGGAACCAAAGAACCAAAGGCTTACATTAATTACATTAATTAAAAGAAGATATTACAGGATTGCTGAACAATATGTCATTATGTGTTATTGTTGTCACGCCCATGTAATTTTATTAAATTTTACGCTGATTCTGGATCGGAACCAAAGGCTTACATTAATTACATTAATTAAAAGAAGATATTACAGGAATTAATTGCTGAACAATATGTCATTATATGTCATTTTGTCACGCCTGTGTAATTTCTTTATAATGTTCAATAAATATAATAATATTGAAAAAAATCAGGTCCTTCTAGATTATATAATGATACTATTACCAATTACCAAAGTTAATTTTTTTTTGAAATAAAAATATTTAGACATTTTACGTGAAGAGAATTTAGCCCTATCGTGGGACATAGGAAATGTCAGCCCTATAGAAAGTCTTTACAATCATCATGCGGTAGAAATTGAACTTAAGACCTGCAGATATGCAGATTCCATGCAAAGAATAACTACACCACATAATTGTAATTAGAAAAAAGATTTTATTGATAATTTTAAGTCTATAAAAATTATAATAATTTTCAATTTTATATACTAAGATCTAAATTTTTTTTGTATACGTTTCCGCTACTATATTGTACTGTACATTGTAGGTGGTGCACAAATTTCCGCACATGACCATAATTTTGTGTGCGCTTTATGCTTGGTAAGATTAATGAAAATTTAGTTGTTAATAAAAATCAAATCTATATCTCTTTGAATTTTTAGAGTTTTAGCAGATATCGCTGCAAATTGACATCATAAATGTTATATCGTATTATATATATATTAATTTAACATTGTTCAAATTTTCAAAGTTTTTTAATTATATAAATATCAGTAATTATTAAATTTGTGTCAGTTTTAAAATTAACCAATAAAATCACATTAATCTTTATGCATGATGTAATATACTAAATTAACCAATCAAAATTCGATTTGTTTACATGCATGTGATATCTAAAAATAGCTAAAAATTGTGTTTATTTAATGCGTGATTTTTTTGCTTATTTTCAAAAATACGTTTCTCTCTTAAATATTATACTTGTCTTATATATTAATACTTTACGGTATTTTCTTTTCTCTTTTATCCAAGTATACTTTACTTATCTTTTATCCAAGTATACTTATCTTTTACAATATTAACAATACTTTGGTATTTTAGTTTATATATTCGATATAACCACCAACATGAAGACCGTTCGCCAAAAAACGTATAAGACAAAAAAACTACTTTTAAATAAATAGTGAAGCCATTAAGCAGGTATGAAAATGGGATATACGCATATTTTTCGTATTTTTTTGGACTCTACCATATTCGTAAAGTCTACTGGTTCTGTAGGAGGGATTGGTTATATACTTTCTTTACAATAGGGTGTAGTTTGAGTCTTTCTTTGTTAGACTGTGGTATTACTTAAGGGAGTTAGAATGTATTCTCAAATGCTATGTTCAAATTGCTTGAAGCTTTCTTTTGTAATATTTGCTTAGCCCAGAGGAAAATGTTGTGAAATAGGGCTGGATATTTTATGACATTTTCTGCCGCCAATTACTTTGTCTGGGGTGGCGTCAGTTGTAGCAGCCAGCATTTTTTTATAATATTATGGTTTTAAGAATTAGTAACACTTTCAAAATTTAAAGAGCTAACGTTAAAAATATTATCATTTTTATTTTTTCTCAAAATCCCAGAGATTACCTGCTCTAACCATTATCCCAAGGTTATGTATTAAATTTAAATTTTAAATATATTTTATAAAGAGTATATTATATTAATCATAATTGTTTTTTTTTATATTTTTTTTAAAATTTACCCTTAGCGACTGGATCCTACTTACGTATAGAATAAAAGGAATAAAGATAGTATTTAATGTTTTCGTTATTCTTAACAATAATCTTTATTTTCTTTTATTATTAATAAGATTGTAATATTATTATTGATGTATAATAAATATTAATTTTTGTGATGTAATTTATGAAATTACTACGATATAGTTATTGATGATATCAAATAAATGTTATAATACTTTAGCGATGTTAATTTGATATTAATATGATATTTCTACGATATAGTTATGATGTCAAATAAATGTTATAATACTTTGGTAACATTAATATGATATTTCAACATTTCGACCGTAATGTTTCATAATACTTACGAGCACGTAATGCTATGGAACATTTCGATCGTAATGTTCTGTAATACTTACGAGCACGTAATGCTATGGAACATTATGGTTGAAATGTTTCGTAATACTTACGAGCACGTAATGCTACAGAATATTTCGATCGTAATATTCCATAATACTTATGAGCATGTAATACTACAGAACATTTCGATCATAATGTTCTGTATTACTTACGAGCACGTAATGCTATGGAACATTATGGTCAAAATGTTTCGTAATACTTACAAGCACGTAATGCTACAGAACATTATGGTCGAAATGTTTCATAATACTTACGAGCACGTAATTTCACGATATATTTTGGCATATTTTTACGTAGGTTTATGGATCCCGTAAAATATATGGAATATTACATCGTAAAAATGCGTAAGGTTGCGAAAACTGTAAACTTACGGAACATTATGCCGTGTTTAATTTCCTGATGTAATTCAAAAAATGTTACTGATGAATTTATAAATAAGGTATTAAAATTTCTATTATTTTAACTTGGATATTAATATAATGTTAATCTTTATTAAACTTTTTTTTTTTTTAGATTGAATCTTTATTAGATTATTTTTATTATGATATTGATGTTAAGTATATACTAATTTATGGATGTTATGGAATATCTCAAAACCCAGATACGAAAGATTATATTTTGCTGTTTAACTATTAATATTTTGAGGAATTTTGTGAGATATGTGGTAATAAATATGAAAATGAAGATAGCAAATGGTGTAGGTCATGTCAAACAAATTATTTAAAAAATAATTTTACAAACTGGACTACTGGAAATGTAAAAATTGATAATTTCATTCAAAAAATGCAATCAAAAATTAATAATGCATACGAATATGATATATTTGAATGGATACCATATGAAAAATTTATTGATATTAGTGAAATAAAAAAAAATGGATTTGCTACAGCAATATGGAAAGACGGTCCATTATATTATAGTTATATATACAAGAAATATAAACGGAGATTAAATAAAAAAGTTTTATTAAGAAACCTTTATAATTTACCAGACATTGATAATAAATTTTTATCTGAGGTAAGAATTTTATAAATTTATTTTAATTATTTGATAAACATTAATATAATAACTTACTACATAACAGATTGCATATTCAATTGAAGAGAGTCATGGAATATCCCAAAATCCAATTACAAAAGATTTTATTTTAATTTTCCAACTTAAATATTATTGTGAAAACTGTGGTGAAAGATACAATAATCAGTTTGAAATGGATAATAAAAGTTGTATATTATGTCAAATAAATCATGAAAATGACAAAATTAATGATTTAATTCAAGAAATGAGATTAAATGTTAATCATAACTCCAGTGAAGTTGACATGATATTTGAATGGATACCATATGATCAATTTGTTGATATTAAAGAAATAGGCAAAGGTGGTTTTTCTAAAGTATATTCTGCAATATGGAAAGATGGTTTATTATTTTATAAAAAAGGTAGATATTATTGGGAAAGAGTACCAAATACAAGAGTTGCTTTAAAATGTTTATATAACTCTCAAAATTTTATTGATAAGTTTATAAATGAGGTATGAATTTCCTTATAATTTTAAAAGCGTTTTTTTGCCAAATAATATATTTATTAATGTACTATTTGATAGGTTAAAGCATATCCAAATCAAAAGATAGACAATATTCTTAAAATATATGGAATATCCCAAAATCCAAATACAAAAGACTATATCATGGTTTTTGAATATGCAGAAGGTGAAAGTTTAAATAATTATTTAGATAAAAATTATGAAACGTTTGATTGGTTTAATGGATTAAAGGTATTGATCAATATTATTAATGGTCTTAGTGAAATTCATCAAAAACAGATGGTTCATCGTGATCTTCATGTAGGAAATATATTATTTATGGATGATAATTATAATGCATGTATTTCTGATATGGCATTGTGTAGAAAAATTGATGATATTAACGAAACAAATATTTATGGAGTTATGCCGTATGTAGCTCCTGAAGTGTTAAAAGAAAAACTTTATACTCGCGCAGCAGATGCTTATAGCTTTGGTATGATTATGTATGTTATAGCAACCGGAAGACAACCTTTTGATGATTGTGCTCATGATGAAGTTTTAGCATTAAATATATGTAAAGGAATTATTCCTAAAATAAACGAGCAAATAGCACCAAAATGCTACATCGATTTAATGAAAAGATGTTTGGATTTAAACCCAGAAAATAGACCAAATTCTATTGAAATAAAAGAAATAATCGAGTTGTTTTATAATTCATTGGACCAAGAATTTAAGAAAGAACAACAACATCATGAAATTGAAGAACAATTTAAGACGGCACAAGAATCTAGGAAAACAAATCTTTTATTGAATAAAAGTAATAAATCAAAAATACATACACAAGCCATTTATACGTCTAGATTACTTAATCCTTTCATAATAAACCTTTTCGGTAGTAATACAATTGATTTTAGAATGTGACGCACTCTTTATTTGTTGCATTTTTATTTATCGTATCTTTTTCTATATATATTTACAATTAAATAGTAGTATTAAATGTTAAAACATTATATAACAAATTGTAATCATAAAAATTATAGGAATTATCTTTAATTTGTCTTAATAAAAAAAAATATATCGGTTGATTTGAGAAATACTGATTGAGAATATAGGAATATTTCTTTTATTTATTAGCACTGATTATATAATAATATGTAAAATTTTTTTTACCTAATAATAAATACAGTATTAGTAGCTTTTCAATCAACAAATTTCAAACACATATTTGCATAGATATCTTCAACCTATATGTTCAGTACTTATTCAATTTCATATTAAATTATAAATTTTTTAATCATATCACTATAAAATGCGGATCAGTGGGTAGGTTTAAATATTTTCGGTTACTCACTTTTTTAACTTAAGATACTAGTTTTTTAATGTTTTATTATATTGACAAATAAATGGTAATAAGCATTTTAAGGAAAATAAGAATGATCATGTGCAACCATCGTTGAAGATTATTCTGAAAGAAACATATCAAACCTAAATAAATATTTAAATAAAAATAACATACAAACAAACTAAATAAAAGGTCCGATATTAGAAAATACTTAGCCCTTTTGAAGATAAATGTTAAATTTCATATATTTTATCTTTGAATTTTTATTTCAATTATTAATTATTAATTTGTAATTATTAACCAATCGATAAATGACTTTAATACTCCTACTTTCGATTTTAAGCAATTCTGTGAATTCCACCACAAGTTTATTGGAGTTATTTATTTTTGTGACCTTGATATTGATAAATATATCGATTGGGGCGAAAATTTTATTTCCTATTTTATTTTTATAAAATTTCTAAATCCTAAATTTGTATTTTTTTTTTTATATTTCAACTTAAATATTAATTCGTGATTCGTATATAAAGTAGTATTTGGCTAACTTTTTACTAAAAGTCCGGTAAAATTTTCAATCATTAGAAATAACTTTCCTATGAGCCCAAAAGTAAAAACCCATTATTCGCAACGTTAAAAATAAGGCTTTTTTTTCTTTTAAGCTCATAAGTAAGTCATTTTTAGTGCTCAAAAAATTTACCGGACTTTCAATAAAAGTAAGCCAAATAGCACAATTTTATGCCAATAAACTTAGTTTTTATATTATATTTTAATAATTAGTACTTTGATTTGCCGTGACGTCAGATTATGCACTATTATATAATTAGCCCCGATTTTTAATATAGGACTCTGTATAATTTTATGCTAATGGTTTTAGTTTTTTTTTTTTTTTTTTTTTTTCCTTTAATGAACGCCCTCTTTAACAGTTATAACCCGCTGACTTAAGCATAAGAAAGTTTACACCTATACATTAAAGCCACTATAGAACTAGTGGAGACCTATCTAAATTTTAAACTTCACGTTGAATTGAATTGTTTTTTATTATTAAAGCTAACTAGTCGAATGTGAAAAACAAAAGAAAGAATAGAAATGAAAATTAAACTAAAAGAATAAAAGTGTAAATTAAAATGAATTCTAGATCTAAGCTACCTATGTTTCAATCTATGCTAAATAACGTATCCCTGTTAAGAATGTATGTCCATAGGTCGTCGACCTTTTGCTCCCTCCATACCTTCTCTAATTTGCTTGTTCCTTCTACGCATGACCCAACCCATCTGTCAATGCATCCTTGTGAGAATGCCTTTTTGTTTGACTCATAATTTCTGTTATAGGCTAATGGTTTTAGTTTTTACATCATATTTAAAAAATTAGTACTTTAATTTGCCGCATCTTCAGATTCCGCGCTATTATATACTACTATATATAACTTTAACCCCGGTTTTTAATAATTAAATTCTCTACTTTTTACGCGGATCACGAATTAATTTTTCATTTAAATTCTTGTTACGGATTTATACTTTATAAGTTTATTTTATTTTTATAGGTAGTTTTATATATTTTGGTGATATTTGTTATTTTTGCTAATGTTTCACTGTATGATAAGATAAATTAAATTAGTTACGCTTGCACTTATAAATGAAACAATTGGCAATTAACGATTAACATAAAATTATTTTTACATTATGTACTAATATCAACGCTTTTCAACTAAGCTATTTATTAACATTACCAGTGGTTGTTTATGTTTGAGCTTATTTTATTACATTTAATATTAAATATTAACGGCCTAAACAAATTGTACAATTTTGTTTTGAAGTTGAGCCATAAAATTGTGCCTAAAATTATTAATAAAATAAATACAATTGTTAACTTCCGGTCGTATTTTGGTTTAGTTAAAGAATATTTATTCTTGGTTTCATAATTATTCCGATTTATTAATTGAATTATTTTAATTTAAATAAATGAAATGATCGAAACATTTGTCTTTTCTTTGCAAATCCTCTAAATCGAAATAAGTTTAGTCATATGATCACATGTGTATATCGCTCATTACCAAAATAAGTAGTACGTTACACTATTACGCCATATTTTTTTTGTAACCAATATATAAATACAACTCTTCGTTCAAAATTTTAATTATTCACAATGGAATTTCTTAAAGAAAATTTTACAAACTGGTCCAGTGAGAATGAAATAATTGATAATTTTATTCAAGGAAAACAATTAGAATATAAAATGGTGTAGTATTTGAATGGATACCATGTGATAAGTTTATTGGGATTGAAAAGATAGGAAAAAGTAATATTGCTACAGCAATATGGGGAGAAGGTCCATTATGTTATTATGAATATGAAGAAGAATGGATAAGATCATCAGATATAAAAGTTATGTTAATATATTTATATGATTCAGGAGATATTACCAATGAATTTATAAATAAGGTATATATTAAATGTTGAATTTCTAGTTTGTAATTTTATTGATATTAATTGTAACTTTTTTTTGTGTTTGGTAGATCAAATCATATTTGTTAGAAAAAGGAAATTATGGAATATCTCAAAATCCAGATACAAAAGATTATATCTTGGTTTTTAATGAAGGACTTCTTGTCTATTTTTGTAAAAAATGTGGCGAACAATATAATCATCAATATGAAAATTATTGAACATGAATTAGAATGTGAAAGTGATCAAATGAATAACTGGTGTAAATCATGTCATATAAATTATTTAAAAGATAATTTTACCAACTGGACCAGTGGAAATGAGATGATTGATAATTTTATTCAAAAAAAACAATTAAATCTAAAAACAAGTTATGATTTAATATTTGAGTGGATACCATACAATGAGCTAACTGAAATTGAAGAAATAGGAAAAGGAGGAATTGGCAAATTTCATGTAGCAATTTGGAAGGAAGGACCGCTATGTTATGATACTTTTGAAAAGGAATGGATAAGACCATATACTGAAATTATATTAAAATATTTATCTGGCTCAGAAAATCTTACTGATGATTCTTTAAGTGAGGTATGAATTTCTTTATAAATATTTATTTATTTTCTACAAAATAATTCTAAAGAATGAAATATTTTTTTTTTTTAAATAGATTCCTGTATCATATAAAAGCAGTCATGGGATTTCTCAAAATCCAAGTACAAAAGATTATATTTTGGTGGTTAGTAGCAAACATTATAGAAAATATTGTGAAGAATGTAATAAAGAATATGTGAAATTAGAACATGATTATTGTGAATCATGTATAATAAAATATTTAGAAAATAATTTCATAAATTGGACAAGTGGTAATGAAAAAATTGATGATTTTATTCAAAAAAAGCAGTTGAAAATATGTATCAAAAAATCTGCTATATTTGAATGGATACCATATGATGATTTTATTGATATCAAAGAAATTGGTGATGATTGTTTAACTAATGCGATTTGGAAAAAAGGTCCATTATATTTTGATGTTAATGAAATGAAATGGATGAGAAAATCATATGAAAAAGTTTGTTTGAGATATTTATATAATTTACAAAATGTTACTGATGAATTTATAAATAAGGTATTAAAATTTTTTATAATTCACAGTAATTTGAATAACATAATTTTAATTTATTTTATACTTTTTTTTAGGCTGAAACTTTATTAGATTATTCTTATTATAAAACTTATGGATGTTATGGAATATCTCAAAATTCGGATACGAAAAATTATGTTTTACTTTTTAACAATGAATACTTTAACGAGTATTGTGAAAAATGTGGTAATAAATATGAAAGCAATATTAGAAAATGGTGTAAGTCATGTCAAATAAATAGTTTAAAAAATAATTTTGTAAACTGGTCTAGTGGGAACGAAAAAATTGATGATTTCATTCAAAAAATGCAATTAAAAATCAAAGATGTCTATAAATATGAAATATTTGAATGAATACCATATGATAAATTTATTCAGAATCATGCACTCAAAATCTTTTTTTGTCTTCATGATCACGATAGGATATAATAAATTTCCTTAAAAAAAAGTTTCAGAGTTTCGTCATGATAATGCAACTATACTATTTTATTATATTTTTTCATATTTCAATGAGTTTAGAGCATATGTTATATATTATTAATCATGATAAAAAAAAATGGAAATATAATTTAATTTCCTCATAGAAATATCTTTCTTGAATATATTTTATTAATCATGACAAAATAATGTAATAATAATTCGCAATAATCATAATTTGTCTGATTGTGTAATAAAAATTCGCTAATTTTTTTTACCTTTGTAATACCTTTTTTTTAATACTTTTCTACATTGCATTTATAATATTGAAAATTACATGTATCATTAATCCAAAGGGAAAAGGGAATCATATACGTATCTTCCTTCCTATATGAGCAGCTATTCCTGCTGATGATGAACGAGATTAAATGGAATCGAATTAACTCCAAAGACTGCTGCTACCTTTACCCGAAAGGAATTGGTTACATGTTTGAGAAGTAGACATCTGTACCGGATTTCTATCTCTAACCATGTTTTTTTATCATGGAGAAGAAATCTGTTATGTGCCTACAGGGAAAACCTTTCTATATGGGTAGCCATTCCTGTTGACGATGAGAGGATTACTACTTATCTCAGAATTACAGAAGCTTTTGGGAATTGCTGCTAAAGTTAGTCTAGGAAAGCTTTAAAAATAAGTGCATTACTAAAAAAGGAAACAATCTGATTCGTGCAGTAAACTTAGTTATGGATCAGACGTGGATTGATATGGATATAATTCACTCGACAGGAAAACATTCTAATCAAAATGTTCTTGCTGATTAGAAAAGAAAATTATGCGATAATTGTTTCTTATTCGGTTATAAAAGGGCCAAAATTTTCTTTGATTATTGAGAAACAAGCACGTGATATAACTTTGAAATGCTTCAAAGTGGATAATGATGGAAGAAAGCAAATTTTTGGATAATTGATTTTGTGCATTCCTATGTGATAAAGATGTTATTCTGTAGTATCAATGTTTTTGGCTCTAGACAGATATATTAAATTAAGATGAGCATTTTGTTTTTTTTAATGGAATTGAATTAGATTCGTCACACTTGCCCTTTATTTTAAACTATTTACAAGGCAGCTGACAAGGACAAGTTGATTTTTGTTAATTTTTTATTGTGTACCATAGTTTTAAAAGTTATTGAGTAATATTGTAACTTACTTTTATATTTTTAATTGATTAAATTGATGTATTAAATTGGCTTGAATTTGTACAAATATATGACCAGCTAATAATAAATGTATTTACAATATTCCAAAATATTATTTGTTTTGATATATTAAAAATCCCTGAATCATATTACTAAACATACCATTCTATAACAAAAAACTTTTCGATTTATTATAACTTTCAATCATATATTACCTTCGGAGAAACACATTATTTTGAAAATAGATTTTTTTAAATAAATTGATCACGTGCGTGTTAAGTATAATGTCGTTCGTTATTCAAATAGTTGTTAGAAGTACACTATTGCGCCATACCAAACTTATGAATAAAAAATGAATATTACCAAGCTACGGAGCAGTTCGGATGATATTTTAACCTCCCTATCAAATAACTGTGTTATCCTACAGTCCTCATAAATACGATATTAAATTATTTCAGTTTAACACCTCCTTTTAGTTTTTTTTAAAATATTTTCTCTGTATCATATATATTTATGAAAAAATGTCAATAATAATTTTGTAACTGTACAGTAGTTTATTTATAGCTTAATAAAAAAATATCAGCATGATGAAAAAAGCATGATCCTATTTGGCTGTAGTCAAAAAGTTGTTATTTTCTTATTTTTCAATGAAATAGCTTACAAAAAAATTTTGCAAATTATAATTAGTGAGAATGAAATAAATGTTCAATAAAAGTAATTAGAATATAAATATAGTTATTATGGTGTATTATTTGGATAATTACAGAGATGAGAAAAAGTGATATTATGACGTAGAGGCCTGCAACGAGCCGGGCTAGCCTGTTCTTAACAAATTTCCGAGCCGGTCCGGGCTCAGAATATAAACCTGGATTTTCTTAATTCTGGCCAAACTACCTATTTAATTCCGGCCAAAATTTAAACTTATCCGGACATTACCATTTTTCTAATATATCTGTTATATATTTTATAATTTTATTTATGAATAATAATGTTTTAAACACTGTATGAATAAATTAGTATTTTTGTGATATTTCAATTATGCAAATCATTAAATTTTACATTACCCGAAAATCACTGGTACAAAATTTGAGATCTATATTACTAATTTTTTTTTAACATTTGTGTTTAAAAAAAATTAAAAACCGAACTTCTAAGCATTAATATATTAAAATAATGTAACTTTAAACAACAAAAATGTAAAACACAATAATATAAAAATTCCGGTCCGGGTCCGGGCCGGCTGAGTTTTCAATTTTACTGTATATTCCGGGTTTCAAAATATGGCCAAATGCAGGCCTCTATTATGACGGTAATATAGAAGGAAATCTTACTAAGTTATAATTTAACTTATAAATAAGGTATCAAATTTTTGAACTTAATTTTGTAAATATCAATTATTAATTTTCTTTTGGATTTTGTGTAATAAATTATAGTATATCTCATAATTCACTTATATTCTGATTTTTAGTGATAAATATACCATTGAAAAGTAATGGATGAAAGAAGCATTTAAAGTGACTTTATTTCCAAATTGCTACGTAAGAATTCACCGTTTCTATTTCTCTAATTCCTATTAACCCATTGCATATATACTATTAAAGCGTAACTTGTTTTAATGTTTAATTGCTATTTTTGCTATGAATATAGTGTTATAGTATAATGTCGTTTTGAACAGTATATTATCGATGAATTCTTGTGATAATTATGGTTATCTCAAATCCGAATGCAAAAGAATATATTTTGGTGGTAAAATATGACAAAGAAAATATTAAATTAAATCATGACCGATATGAACCCATCAAAAATATTAAAATATTAATGAATATTAAATTGTTATTTTTGAAGCTTTATCTCATGTTTAAATTTAAAAAAGTGTAAAAGTTTATCTTCCTGAAAACTTTTCATCCCAGTTTTAATGTTTCATTGTTTAAACTGAACAGTGGACTTTTATACAAAATATTGAAGAAGTAAATATACTACTGCTTTATAAAAATAAATAAATACCAAGTAAAAACAAAACATTATATTGGTTGTCTTTATTTTTTTTAAATAAACTTGCAAATCATAATATTTAAAACTACCCCAAGAGCACCCGAAAAATTCTGCAATCACGTGACTAATTTACCGATCATTTCCCGAAAATATCTTTTTTTAGAATAAAACTCGAAGTTGAATTTTATGCACTTTTTAAAATCATATATTATCTGTAAATTTACATTCTCTACAAGTTTACTTGTATTATTTTCGGCTTTTTATATATATTTTTTTCAAAATGATGAATTTTGCTGAAAATGGCATTTAAAACCCTCTTTGGTATTCTAAGTAAAGTTGTTCAGAAGGCAAAAATACAAATATGCGTCTGATTTTAAGACCGTATGAATTATGTGCTAAGTTTTATTGGAAATGTAACAAAATGTATTTCTTTATCGTCAAATTAATCGACAATTTTAGGATATGATCTACAAATTTATCACGTGATCGCAGAATTTTCGGGTGCTCTTGGGTAGTTAATATTTAAGTTCAAGCACGTGATTTACACAATGAGTCATTCATTACTAAAATAGTAGTGTGATACATTTGCGCCAATTTTTTTTTTATAACCAAATTTGGTTTTATTATCTGTTATAGTTTCCGTTCAAAAAAATTTTTATTCAATGGAATTTCTTAAAGAAAATTTTGCAAATTGGACCAGTGGAAATGAAATAATTGATAATTTTATTCAAGAAAAACAATTAAGACACAAATTTGGCATAGTATTTGAATGGATATTATTTGATAAGTTTATTGAAGTTAAAGAGATAGGAAGTGGACAGTTTGCTACAGCAATATGGAAGGAAGGTCCATTACGTTACTATAAAAATGAAGAGGAGTGGATAAGATCATCATATACAAAAGTTATATTAAAATTTTTATATGGTTCAGAAAATGTTACTAATGAATTTAAAAATAAGGTAATAAGATTTTTTACGAGTTTAATTTGAATATTAGTATAATATTAATTTCTTTTGTATTTTAATAGATTAAACCATATTCATTAAAAAGAGTAAACTATGGAATGTCTCAAAATCCAGTTACAAAAGATTATATTTTGGTTTTTAGTGATGGATATTTCATCCATTATTGTAAAAAGTGTGGTGAACGATATAATAATGAAGAGTATAAATGGTGTAAATCATGTCATATAAACCACTTAAAAGATAGTTCTACAAAATGGACAAGCGGAAATGAGATAATTGATAATTTTATTCAACGGCGGCAATTAAATATTACGGCAAATTATGATTTGACATTTGAGTGGATACCATTTAATGAGTTTATTGAAATTGAAGAAATTGGGAAATGTGGATTTTCTATAGCAATTTGGAAGAAAGGTTCACTATATTATCACGATATTAGGGGTTTGGTGAGAATTCCATATGAAAAAGTCGTATTAAAATATTTATCTAATAATTTACAAAAAATTACTGATGAATATTTAACTGAGGTATGAATTTTCTAATTATTAATTTTTTTTTATACATAGTAAAATATCTTTTTGTATATTTAATAGGCTACCGTATCATATGATTGCTATGGAATATCTCAAAATCCAAATACAAAGGATTACATTTTGGTGGTTCACAGTAAATATTATAAAAAATATTGTAAAGAATGTGATAAAGAATATGCGAAATTAGATCATAAGTATTGTGAATCATGTCTAATAAAATATTTAGAAAATAATTTTATAAATTGGACAAGTGGAAATGATAAAATTGATGATTTTATTCAAAAAAAGCAAGTAAAAATTAGTAGTAATAGCTCTAAGCTATTTGAATGGGAGCTATTTGAATGGGTGCCATATAATAAGTTTATTAATATTAAAGAACTAGGTGATAATTGTTTAACTACAGCAATATGGAAAGAAGGTCCATTATTTTATAATGCTTATGAAAAAGAATGGAAGAGGATTCCATTTGAAAAAGTTTGTTTAAGATACTTATATAATTCAAAAAATGCTACTGATGAATTTATAAATAAGGTATTAAAATTTATATTATTTTAACTTGGATATTAATATAATGTTAATCCTTTTTAAACGTTTTTTTTTTTTTAGATTGAATCTTTATTAGATTATTTTTATTATGATATTGGCGCTAAGTATATACTAACTTATGGATGTTATGGAATATCTCAAAACCCAGATACAAAAGATTATATTTTGCTGTTTAACTATCAATATTTTGAGGAATTTTGTGAGATATGTGGTAATAAATATGAAAATGAAGATAGCAAATGGTGTAGGTCATGTCAAACAAATTATTTAAAAAATAATTTTACAAACTGGACTACTGGAAATGTAAAAATTGATGATTTCATTCAAAAAATGCAATCAAAAATTAATAATGCATACGAATATGAAATATTTGAATGGATACCATATGAAAAATTTATTAATATTAATAAAATAAGAAAAAATGGATTTGCTACAGCAATATGGAAAGATGGTCCATTATATTATAGTTATGTTAAGAGGAATTATAAACGGAGATTAAATAAAAAAGTTTTATTAAGAAACCTTTATAATTTACCAAACATTGATAATAAATTTTCATCAGAGGTAAGAAATTTTATAAATTTATTTTTTTTAATTATTTAATAAACATTAATATAATAACTTACTACATAACAGATTGCATATTCAATTAAAGAGAGTCATGGAATATCCCAAAATCCAATTACAAAAGATTTTATTTTAATTTTCCAACTTAAATATTATTGTGAAAACTGTGGTGAAAGATACAATAATCAGTTTGAAATGGATAATAGAAGTTGTATATTATGTCAAACAAATCATGAAAATGACAAAATTAATGATTTAATTCAAGAAATGAGATTAGGTATTAATCATAACTCCAGTGAAGTTGACATGATATTTGAATGGATACCATATGATCAGTTTGTTGATATTAAAGAAATAGGCAAAGGTGGTTTTTCTAAAGTATATTCAGCAATATGGAAAGATGGTTTATTATTTTATAAAACCGAATCTTTTACTTCTACGGAATATTATTGGGAAAGAGTGCCAAATACAAGAGTTGCTTTAAAATGTTTATATAACTCTCAAAATTTTATTGATGAGTTTATAAATGAGGTATGAATTTCCTTATAATTTTTAAAAGCGTTTTTTTTGCCAAATAATATATTTATTAATGTACTATTTGATAGGTTAAAGCATATCCAAATCAAAAGATAGACAATATTCTTAAAATATATGGAATATCCCAAAATCCAAATACAAAAGACTATATCATGGTTTTTGAATATGCAGAAGGTGAAAGTTTAAATAATTATTTAGATAAAAATTATGAAACGTTTGATTGGTTTAATGGATTAAAGGTATTGATCAATATTATTAATGGTCTTAGTGAAATTCATCAAAAACAGATGGTTCATCGTGATCTTCATGTAGGAAATATATTATTTATGGATGATAATTATAATGCATGTATTTCTGATATGGGATTGTGTAGAAAAATTGATGATATTAACGAAACAAATATTTATGGAGTTATGCCATATGTAGCTCCTGAAGTGTTAAAAGAAAAACTTTATACTCGCGCAGCAGATGCTTATAGCTTTGGTATGATTATGTATGTTATAGCAACTGGAAGACAACCTTTTGATGATTGTGCTCATGATGAAGTTTTAGCATTAAATATATGTAAAGGAATTATTCCTAAAATAAACGAGCAAATAGCACCAAAATGTTACATCGATTTAATGAAAAGATGTTTGGATTTAAACCCAGAAAATAGACCAAATTCTATTGAAATAAAAGAAATAATTGAGTTGTTTTGTAATTCATTGGACCAAGAATTTAAGAAAGAACAACAGCATCATGAAATTGAAGAACAATTTAAGGCGGCACAAGAATCTAGGAAAACAAATCTTTTATTGAATAAAAGGAATAAATCAAAAATACATACACAAGCCATTTATACGTCTAGATTACTTAATCCTTTCATAATAAACCTTTTCGGTAGTAATACAATTGATTTTACAATGTGACGTACTTTTTATTTGTTGCACTTTTATTTATCTTATCTTTTTATATATATATTTACAATTAAATAGTAGTATTAAGTGTTAAAACCTTATATAACATAATTGTAATCATAAGAATTATAGGAATTATCTTTAATTTGTCTTAATAAAAAAAAATATATCGGTTGATTTGAGAAATACTGATTGAGAATATAGGAATATTTCTTTTATTTATTAGCACTGATTATATAGTAATATGTAAATTTTTTTTTACCTAGTAATAAATACAGTATTAGTAGCTTTTCAATCAACAAATTTCAAACACATATTTGCATAGATATCTTAGCATATTCATTACAATTTACGACCCATATGTTCAGTACTTAGTCAATTCATATTAAATTATAAATTTTTTAATGAATAATGTAAAGAAATTTATCATATCACTATAAAATGCGGTTCAGTGGGTAGGTTTAAATATTTTTTTTTTTTTAAAAAAAAAAAATAGGGCAAAAAATATTTTCGGTTACTCACTTTTTTAACTTAAGATACTAGTTTTTTAATGTTTTATTATATTGACAAATAAATGGTAATAAGCATTTTAAGGAAAATAAGAATGATCATGTGCAACCATCGTTGAAGATTATTCTGAAAGAAACTTATCAAACCTAAATAAATATTTAAATAAAAATAACATACAAACAAACTAAATAAAAGGTCCGATATTAGAAAATACTTAGCTCTTTTGAAGATAAATGTTAAATTTCATATATTTTTTCTTTTTAAATTTTTATTTCAATTATTAATTATTAATTTGTAATTATTAACCAATCGATAAATGACTTTAATACTCCTACTTTCGATTTTAAGCAATTCTGTGAATTCCACCACAAGTTTATTGGAGTTATTTATTTTTATGACCTTGATATTGATAAATATATCGATTGGGGCGAAAATTTTATTTCCTATTTTATTTTTATAAAATTTCTAAATCCTAAATTTGCATTTTTTTTTTATATTTCAACTTAAATATTAATTCGTGATTCGTATATAAAGTAGAGAGTCCTATATTGAAAATCGGGGCTAATTATATAATAGTGCGGAATCTGACGTCACGGCAAATCAAAGTACTAATTGTTAAAATATAATATAAAAACTAAGTTTATTGGCATAAAATTGTACTATTTGGCTTACTTTTATTGAAAGTCCGGTAAATTTTTTGAGCACTAAAAATGACTTACTTATGAGCTTAGAAGAAAAAAAAGCCTTATTTTTAACGTTGTGAATAATGGGTTTTTACTTTTGGGCTCATAGGAAAGTTATTTCTAATGATTGAAAATTTTACCGGACTTTTAGTAAAAAGTTAGCCAAATAGTATAATTTTATGCTAATGGTTTTAGTTTTTACATCATATTTAAAAAATTAGTACTTTAATTTGCCGCATCTTCAGATTCCGCGCTATTATATACTACTATATATAACTTTAACCCCGGTTTTTAATAATTAAATTCTCTACTTTTTACGCGGATCACGAATTAATTTTTCATTTAAATTCTTGTTACGGATTTATACTTTATAAGTTTATTTTATTTTTATAGGTAGTTTTATATATTTTGGTGATATTTGTTATTTTTGCTAATGTTTCACTGTATGATAAGATAAATTAAATTAGTTACGCTTGCACTTATAAATGAAACAATTGGCAATTAACGATTAACATAAAATTATTTTTACATTATGTACTAATATCAACGCTTTTCAACTAAGCTATTTATTAACATTACCAGTGGTTGATTATGTTTGAGCTTATTTTATTACATTTAATATTAAATATTAACGGCCTAAACAAATTGTACAATTTTGTTTTGAAGTTGAGCCATAAAATTGTGCCTAAAATTATTAATAAAATAAATACAATTGTTAACTTCCGGTCGTATTTTGGTTTAGTTAAAGAATATTTATTCTTGGTTTCGTAATTATTCCGATTTATTAATTGAATTATTTTAATTTAAATAAATGAAATGATCGAAACATTTGTCTTTTCTTTGCAAATCCTCTAAATCGAAATAAGTTTAGTCATGTGATCACATGTGTATATCGCTCATTACCAAAATAAGTAGTACGTTACATTATTACGCCATATTTTTTTTGTAATTTTGTAACCAATATATAAATACAACTCTTCGTTCAAAATTTTAATTATTCCCAATGGAATTTCTTAAAGAAAATTTTACAAACTGGTCCAGTGAGAATGAAATAATTGATAATTTTATTCAAGAAAAACAATTAGAATATAAACGTGGTGTAGTATTTGAATGGATACCATATGATAAGTTTATTGGGATTGAAAAGATAGGAAAAAGTAATATCGCTACAGCAATATGGGAAGAAGGTCCATTATGTTATTATGAATATGAAGAAGAATGGATAAGATCATCAGATGAAAGAGTTGTGTTGATATATTTATTTGATTCAGGAGATATTGCCAATGAATTTATAAATAAGGTAGATATTAAATGTTGAATCTCTAGTTTGTAATTTTATTGGTATAAATTGTAACTTTTTTTTTGCGTTTGGTAGATCAAATCATATTTGTTAGAAGAAGGAAATTATGGAATATCTCAAAATCCAGATACAAAAGATTATATCTTGGTTTTTAATGAAGGACTTCTTGTCTATCATTGTAAAAAATGTGGCGAACGATATAATTATCAATATGAAAATTATGAACATGGATTTGAATTTGAAATGGATGAAATGAATAACTGGTGTAAATCATGTCATATAAATTATTTAAAAAATAATTTTACCAACTGGACCAGTGGAAATGAGATAATTGATAATTTTATTCAAAAAAAGCAATTAAATCTAAAAACAAGTTGTGATTTAATATTTGAGTGGATACCATATAATGAGTTAACTGAAATTGAAGAATTAGGAAAAGGAGGAATTGGCAAATTTCATGTAGCAATTTGGAAGGAAGGACCGCTATGTTATGATACTTTTGAAAAGGAATGGTTAAGACAACCATATATTGAAATTGTATTAAAACACTTATCATGCTCAGAAAATCTTAATGATGAATCTTTAAGCGAGGTATGAACTTCTTTATTAATATTTATTTATATCTATGGAACAATTTTAGAGAATAAATTTTTTTTTTTTAAATAGGTTACTGTATCATATGAAAGTTACGGGATTTCTCAAAATCCAAGTACGAAAGATTATATTTTGGTGGTTAATAACAAATATTATAAATATTGTAAAGAATGTAATAAAGAATATATAAAATTAGATTATAATTATTGTGAATCATGTCTAATAAAATATTTAGAAAGTAATTTTATAAATTGGACCAGTAAGGATGAAAAAATTGATGATTTTATTCAAAAAAAACAGTTAAAAATATGTATTGAAAGATCTGCTATATTTGAATGGATACCATATGATGAATTTATTGATATCAAAGAAATAGGTGATAATTGTTTAACTACTGCAATTTGGAAAAAAGGTCCATTATATTTTGATACTAATGGAATGAAATGGATGAGAAAATCGTATGAAAAAGTTTGTTTGAGATATTTATATAATTCACAAAATATTACTGATGAATTTATAGATGAGGTATCAAAATTTTTTAATAATTTACAGTAATTTCAATAAGATAATTTTATTTATTTTATTTTCTTTTCTAGGCTGAAATTTTATCAGATTATTCATATTATAAAACTTATGGATGTTATGGAATATCTCAAAATCCAGATACGAAAAATTATGTTTTACTTTTTAACAATGAATATTTTAACGAGTATTGTGAAAAATGTGGTAATAAATATGAAAGCAATATTAGAAAATGGTGTAAGTCATGTCAAATAAATAGTTTAAAAAATAATTTTGTAAACTGGTCTAGTGGGAATGAAAAAATTGATGATTTCGTTCAAAAAATGCAATTAAAAATCAATGACATCTATAAATATGAAATATTTGAATGGATACCATATAATAAATTTATTGATATTAGTGAAATAGAAAAAAGTGGCTTTACTACAGCAATATGGAAAAATGGTCCATTATATTATAGTCGTATAAATAGGAAGTACAAAAGGAAATTAAATAAGAAAGTTTTATTAAAATACCTTTATAATTCACCAAATAATAATAGTTTTTACTCCGAGGTATGAGATTTTCTATAAATTCATTTTTGATTATTAATATGTACTAATTTTATTATCATATTATAACAGATTATGTATTCAATTAGGGAGAGTCATGGAATATCTCAAAATCCTATTACAAAAGATTTTATTTTAGTTCTTCAAGATAAATATTATTGTATAATGTGTGGCAAAAAATACAACAATAAGTTTGAAATATGTAATACAAGCTGCATATTATGTCAAACAAGCCATAAAAATAAAAAAATTAGTAATTTAATTCAAGAAATGAAATTAAATATAGATCACAACTCCAGTAAATTTGATATAATGTTCGAATGGATACCATATGACCAATTTGATGACATTAAAGAAATAGGTAAAGGTGGTTTTTCTACGGTATATTCAGCAATATGGAAAGATGGGTTTTTATATCTAAAATATACTAGTAGTTGGATAAGAAGGCCGAATACAAGAGTTGCATTAAAATGTTTACATAATTCACAAAATTTCATTGATGAGTTCATAAATGAGGTATGAATTTCTGATAAATAAGCAATTTTAGCAAATTTATTTAAATATTTATACATTATTTAATAGGTTAAAGTATATACAAAACAAAAAGCTGATAATATTCTTAAAATTTATGGAATATCTCAAAATCCAGATACAGAAGATTATATTATGGTTCTTGAATATGCAGAAGGTGGAAATTTCAATAATTATTTGAATGAAAATTATAAAAGGTTTGATTGGTTTAATGGATTAAAAGTATTGACTAAAATCATAGAAGGTCTTAATAAAATTCATCAAGATCGAATGATTCATTGTGATTTTCACATAGGAAATATATTATTAACAAAAAAAATAAGAGGAATTGGTATTGAAATTATAAATGATTATATTAATGATATTGATGATTATAATATTATTGATGATGACTATAATACATGTATTTCTGATATGGGATTATGTAGAAAAATTGATGATATTAATGAAAAAAGTATTTATGGAGTTATGCCTTATGTAGCACCTGAAGTGCTAAACGGAAAACCTTATACTCAAGCAGCAGATATATATAGCTTCGGTATGATTATGTATGTTATAGCAACTGGAAAACAACCATTTTCTGATCATGCCCATGATGAAGTTTTAGCATTAAATATATGTAATGGAATTAGACCTGAAATAAGCAGGCAAATTATACCAAAATGTTATATTGATTTAATGAAAAGGTGTTGGGATTTAAACCCAGAAAATAGGCCAAATTCTATTGAAATAAAAGAAGTGATTGAATTATTTTATAATTCATTAGATCAAAAATTTAAGAATAAAAAACAACACTATGAAATTGAAAACCAATTTAAAGAAACACAAGAATCTAGAAAAGCAAGTTTTTTATTGATTAAAAATAACAAATCAACAACTCATACACAAGCTATTTATACATCGCGATTACTTAATCCTTTTACAAAGAGCCTTTTTGATAAAAGTACAGTAGAAATTACTGATTTTACAAAGTAAGTGTATTTTTTATTCTATTCCATTTTGTTAATCATATTTCTTATTCTTATTTGTTTTATATATAGTTTATAAATACTTTCTTAGTAGTAATGTTCTAATGGTTTAAGTAAAAAGAATATTACTGAACGCTTGCGTATGTCGTAATAATCTTATGTAGATGACATAAATGTAATTTTAAGTATTATAACTGATAAGTATTGTAGGAATTCATTTAACTCAACTTATATTATATCTATTAGGTTTCAGTCTTCTAGATCTAAGATTAGAAACCTCTTTTTTAGCACCTTTATTTTATGTTATTAGTTTTTGTAATTGAATAAACTTTAAATTAAATTTGTATACTAAATCATTATTATGAACAATACATATACGCTTAGTAACTGAATATCGGATCATATACCAATCATTTTGCATGTTAAATCACTTGTGATATCATTATTATTTTTATTTTATGCATCACAAATTACAGTATATTAACAATGCAATCGGATTAAATAATATTTTTCAATTTCCCAAATTTTTTTTTAAATTGATATGGTTGTCTAGATGCTTCATAATTCAGTAGAGATCGATCGACAACCACGACAACCATGACAACCATTATGATTTCATAGTAATAAATTTCTTAAATGTCATTATGTCATTATATTGGTTTGTACAATTTCTAAAATAAAATTTTTTATACTGTGTATAGATTTGAAATAGCCTAATCTAGTGTTTTATTTGTACAATATCAACCGGTCATTTGGATGTAATTGGGAAGTCTGATGTCTTAAGTGTCGGGAACTGACAGGGTTAAACAACCCTGATCTGATTTGATGATAATATTGTCTGGTCAAGCGGATAAATTTAATTTAAAAATTATTATTTTGATTAAAATATAGAGACTGAGTTTTTCTTAAAAAAAAAAAAAAAAAAAGGAAAAGATTAAATTATTTAATTAAATACGGTTTTAAATTATTTTTATCACTCTTTTTAATTAGAATGATTAATAATTAGGAATTAGGAATAGTTTTACGATAGTAATCTATTGATTTTAAATTTATATAAGGCGATATTTGAAATTAATGCAATATAACACCTAGGATATAATAAAATTTGTTAACAAAATAACAAAAAGTAATTAATAGTAATCTTTAGAGTATCCGAACGTTATAGCATTGTATTCTTATATGATCGATAATACTTCGCTAAAACAAAAATTACAGAATGTAACGCAAAAACAATGTACCGTTAAATAAAGTTAAATTCATGATCAATAGAATAATTGTAAAGGATATTCTGTATTAGACGCGGTGTGAAAGACATTAAATATTTTACGGTATTGTTAGTTATTGGAGATATTATTTCGCATGTTGAAGGATTTTTCCCTTTAATGTTTACATAATATTTACATCGCTCTGAATTATAATGTTATCGATAAATGGATTTCTGATGAGTGACGATGAGGGTAGTCAGGATGAATTGTATACTTTCTTGAGGGAATAGGCGTAAATGATTTCCATAGATACGCCCACTATTCTCGAGGTTATAGATTCCATAATTACGTCCACTATTTTCCGATTTAAAACGTCAAATGATTTAACTTTAGTTTTTACGTTAAACTTCTGTCCAGCCCGGCATTCCATATTATTTAAAAAAAGAGTTAAAATTGGTCATAAATGTTACACACCGTACTTTTTTGTTTTTGTGTAAATCAAAACGAATAAAGGAAAATTCGGAAAATAATATAATCATCTCAATATACCAGGTTTTCCCATTACGTTAACCAAAAATGTGAATTATTATGACAGAACTAAGATCATGATTTTTTATTGAATTTACGATGGGAGAGTAATACATATTACGACACACATGAATTAGTGTAATCATTTATTTTGTTTGTGTAATTTATTTGAACCAAAACGATCAATTGATCACGCGACACTAAAGATCAACAATGAATGTCGAAAGGAATTATAACTCCGTTGACAAAAAAGGGACGAAACTATCCATGTTTGTAATCTACTGTAACTTTAAGTGGACAACAAATAACCAAAAAAAAAAAAGTTTAGTTCGTGAAGCAAAGTTATCTTTTAAAAAAATTAATCCAACTATAGTAATGAGGCTGATTACTTCGTGATTAAAATTAACTTTTTATTCATTCTTATGACAAATACGATAAATAAATAATTTTTATGCAATTTTCCATAATTATTACACTATTATTACGCTATTTATGCATGAAGAAATTATTTAAATCTGTAATTCATTTATAAGTACAAAAAAAAGGTGATTAATCAACATGTTTATACTAATTTAACAAACAAACGTTTTATACTACAATGAAATTATTACATAAATGAGGTTAAAATTTTAATATAAATTAACTAATAAATAATAATAATGATAGTAAATAATAAATAATACATCAACTAATATCAGATTCGGGAGTGTCAGAATAACGAATCAGAACTCCTGATAAATTATCTTTTTCTACACGTACTATATTTAGAGTACAGTAATTGAACGTAGTACAAACAGTCGTCTAAAATCAGAAATTGATATAAATATGGGATGTCAATGCACTTCCTTTCAAGAAAAAACAATTTAACAATTAAAAAGTCTCAATTTAACAATTAAAAGTCCTACATAAATATGAATCCATCAGATACAAATAATGTAACTTCTGCGCCGCAGCAGATCACCGAAACCAATTCTTATCATCCTACTGTATTTTATCACTATCTACCAAATGATTTCTATTATTATCATATTAATTGTAAAGAGATCTCTTACAATACCATTGCCTTTTTATTAAATAAGTTCTTAAATAATAACATTCAAAATAATGAATATGAACATATTTTTTTTTACCATCAACGACACGACAATCGATTTTACAAGATTATATGTGAAATAATTGATCCTTCCTCAATTACTAATTATTTGAATCAAAATATTCATGGTCATGTAATTGGTCAAAATGCGAATCAGGAAAAATTATGTTTTAGCGGTGATCAAAAAGAGAATATTGAATCACAACTAACACAATATTTAAGTCAATATTTGTTAAATTAGTGATAGTATTTGTTTTCAAATAATTATATAAAAAACATTATAGATACTTTTCCTTTTTCAAAATTTTTTTTTCACATTGTGGACACCTTATTTTTTCTTTGTTTCAAATTTTCTTTCTTCATCTTGGTTTCATCAATTATTAGTTTTTACGGTAATCTGTGGTGGCTTGAGATTATCATTTAGTGTAATTACTTTCTATGGTTACCTACAGTAAAAAATGATAATAAATAAACCACATTCTCTAAATGACACGTTTGGCCAGAATTAAGGCATTAAGAAATTACGAATGTGAAAAACTGATAACGAGTGTGACAAATATGTTTTTACTAACTGAAGTGATACGGGTGACAAATATTTCACTATTATCACGTGATTCTACCGCTTTCCTAAATGGATAATGTAAAAAATATTTGGACATATCAGATATACATCAACTGCGTAAAAATGTGACATCGTGACCAACGATACACACAATTCATGTCGATCATATCTGCTAGCTACATCGGCTGAAACAATCCTTAATTGATCTAATCATTTTTTTTTTTCTTCATTTTTTTTAGTTAGATTGATTATGGATGTGGTCCGACTTACAAAATAAGTCATTTTAGTGGTAAATAAAATAATAAACCTAAATACTACAACTATCGACAATTCCTCAAAAAGTAGGGGTTACCAGTTATCAACATTTAAAGATTCAACTCAATTGTTAACACATGAAGATTTTTTTAATTTGCGAGAAATTCTGCTGATCGTTATCAACATTATGTAATGTTTTGATATGATTTTGATTCTATCTATAAATTATTATTATTAATACAACATAAATAATCGTTTTACTGTGATGCATGATAACTTTGAGATAAACTTTTTCATTTTTAATTTCTATTTTAAGTTTAAAATAAGGATAAAAATACTTTTGATACATGCTTTTAAATATATTTTTTCGTCTATGTTTTTAATAATAAGTTATTTATACCCATAGATTAAGAGTCATTTACTGTCACAAATCTTTCATTTTATTGTTATTTTTAGTAATCTTACCCCGTACATAGTGTATATATATACTTTATGCTGTAATGAAAAATGTCGTTATCACAATCATATCGTACATAATTTCACGTTTATTGGCCTTTGCTCCCATGCAAAGATTTAAAGTTTTCATAATAAAGAATTTAGTAATTTATAACAGTGGTCACGCGTTAACATAACTGTGATTTTATTACCATTGAAAAAAATGGTTTATTATAACCTTATTGTCTAAAAATGCCCATGTCTTACCCAATATTACGCGGAATTATTTATATTGTTAAATTAAAAATTTACATATAAATACTAAATTGGAAAATTTCTTAAAATGTTTTCATTAAAAAACTTCATCAAAAAAAAAAACATGTTTACTAAATCGTTATTAAACAGATTTTTAGATCGTGTAATTTACTCTAACATTTATAAACTTGGAAACGCGCAATTACTTGCAACTCAAACAAAAAATTTAAAGATAACGGGAAAAGATTTAATTAAGAAGAACGTGGAAAACGAAGTTAATAGATTACAATTATACGATCAATATCTAATTATTAAAGCAACTGATTACATATGGGACTCTCATTCAACACCTTCTCAAAAAGAAAGTTTTGAAAATCTTGCAAATAATGTAAATGTTATAATTAATATAAATCAAAATCGTAATTCATCCATAAATAATTCTGATACCATCGATAGAATTACACGAATAACTATACCTCAAATAATAAATGATCATAATTCTTTCGAGAATTATTTTTTTAATGGTACAAAAGATTTTCATGAAAATGGTGGCCTGGGACTTTAATTATACCTCTAAAATTCTACATTTAGTTAGGTCGCTTGATGGAAAGATTATTTTCGTAATACTAATAACAGTACGTAGAACATTTATTACGCTGTCAAAATTGACATTTGGCATATACCCGATATTATTCCATGGAATTCATGGTCAACTTGCATAGTTGCATTTTGGGTATCAAATTTTGTTTTACGCATATCGATTGATCATCGAGATAACTTTTTTTTTTTTTTTATCTTTTATTTCACAATTGTGTCATCACGATTTTTTTTTATTACTTTTATAATCGAGGGGTTGGATACAATAGCTAGAACATTTTTTAGAATAGGTTAGGTTCTTGTTGTATTACGTGATACCAAAGTTTATCTTAATAAATAAAAATTTTTTTTTTAAAATAAGTACTAAAAAAATTTTTTGACTTCGATAACATATAATAATTATATTATAAGATATTAGTTTATTAAATAAAAAAAAAAAGTTTTTATACTTTAACTAAATAAAGTCTAGTTTGTTTATTAAAAAAAAAAAATAATAATTTAACGTAACATAAAGATAAAAAGAAATAATTCAGGATTTAGTATTTAACCTCGACCTTTATATATTGATATGAATAAATGAATTTACTCATATATTAATAACCTCCTTGCTCCTTTAACGTCTTCAATAATGTTAAATAATAAAAAGTTTAAACAAAGAATTTTTTTTTGCAAGCTATTACAAAAGAGTTCATCTGAAACGGTGTGTTCGATCCAAATTAGTAAATGAGATGACAAAAATAATCTACTGTACAATAAAAAACGTAAAAAAAAAAAAAAGATTTTTTTTTTTTTTTATTGACAAATTATAAAATTCCAAGGGTTTTTAAAAAATTCCTTTTGGAAATTCTAATAAAATAGTTGATAAGTATATGGGTATGCGTCAGTAGAAAAGGGGGAAATCGACTTTTTTTTCAAAATTTATTTTATTGGACCACTTTGCTGATCTCGGTCATGTGCACAAAATTAGCTTAATAACCAAAATTACAAAAAAGAAGTCGATTTCCCCCTTTTCTACTGACGCACGCCAATATGTGTACGAGGATAAATAAATCAAATCAATTAAAAAAGATTTTTTTTTTTCTTTCTTTTTATTCGGAACGAATAAAATTGTGCATAAAAATCTCTTTGTAAGTATATCCATTTTTTACGTTAAAGTTTATCACACGTCATTTTTTTTTTTTCGATCAAATATATTTAGGTTAAATGGACATTTTTTTTTTTTCCTTCGGAGTTTCATTCCGTATATCGAATTTACGTTACAAATATGCATGCAATCCATTGTAACATTGGTAACAATCATAATACAAAATTCTGTCAATATTTCCATTTCGGGTCTCCAATTAGGAATCGCATTTTTTTTTTTTAAAAATGTCACGAGGCGGTCGATCTAAATTTGTCTCGTAACAGCAATTGCTGCGCCATTGTAATTTGACTAAACTATGTTATTACTAGGAGATATTCCTTGTTAATCACCCTCTGATTTTCGGGGCATGGGCGAAATTTTTAAATGAGCATTAGGAATAATTGGATTATGTTATTATGATATAATGTTACAATATAAATTTTATACTTTTAATTTTTAAATTTTTTAATAAGACTATATACCTTAAAACGTATATTTTGACAATCATAAGATCATTCTGTTCTATAATAATCAAAGAACTTTAAACATGCTAATGCGATAAAAAGGTTCAACGAAATTTGGAAGGATATTTTCGAAAAAGTATTATTTATATAGAAAAAAGAATATGATTTTTTTTCAAACATTTTACAGATAATTTTTTTGTCATTAAAAAAAAAGAACGATTACTTTTTCGTCCAGAAATTCAGTTGTTAATAACTGAAAAGAGTGAATTATATTATCTAAAATTTCATAAAAAGTTTCTCAATAGAAAGGAAAGAAACCTCTGGAAAAATTAGGATCTTTTCATTATTTTTTAAATGGGTACTGTACTTTTTAATTCATGAAAAAGAAATTCGTGTAACAAAATACTTTAAATTTAATGATCATTATGCATTTGGTAGGTAAATTTTAGGATATTTTACGAGTTTGACTTGCTCTGTTAGATGAATTTTTCTTATAATTCGTTGATTTTTTTTACTTCAATAAACGTATTGTTTAATTGACCATTTTCTATACCAAATTAATTAAAAATAATTACATAGAAATACAAGAAGAAAGTAAAAAAAGTAATTTAAGCCATGTTCTTAAAGATGGACGATCTTAGGTCGGTCTTAGACCAGCCGGCCTCAGGACTTGATCGGACTGTGGATCCAATTTTTTTGTGATGGCCAGGACTGCTGATGTGATCCTACATAATTACTTATATTATTTAGGCTATAAATATCATTTTATTATCAGCAGATAACAATCTTACTTACAAAGATCAGACTTAAAAATATAGACCGAAGGGCGAAGGTTTTACAGTCTTTTTCGATCTTTTGTTGTCTTTCGTCATATGATGTAAGACTGAAAAGATAGCGGTCCTCACAGAGATGGACTAATCCACCTTTTATAACTGTAAGTGTAAAATTACATTCAGTTCATTTAACGTAATACAACTATAGTTTCGAATATAATGGCAGCGACATGATGCAAAAATCTTAGGACTAATGATATTAATTATTAATATTACTTTATTATAAACGTTTTACCTCATCATTATGTGTACTCAATTTTATAAAATTGTATCCTAAGTTAAAAAGATTAAAAATCTTTAAATAACATATTAGATTTACAATTTTATCCATGTAAATTAAAAATAATTTGCAAATCCTGTATTTTGTGTAAATGCATAGAAAAATTTTAAATAAATATATTCAAAATAATAAGTAAATTAATGAAAAGACATTGGTTATCTTTAACCCATATTTTATTGTAATATTCATATAAGAAATGAAATGAATTATAAGAAAAGATAATTTGTAATCATATTTGACAAATTATTCATTAATATCTTTATTTTTAGTTGATAGAAAAAATATTAATATAGACAATTGAAATTAATATAATGAGACTAATAAAATAATTAAATATGATAAAAAAGAGAAAAGAGGTTCATAAAAATTTAGGAAATATTATTTCTTAATTAAAACTCTTTATAAATTATAATATTTGAGACTATTTGTAATTTTTTGAATGAAGAATTATTTTTGTATAAAAAATTTTTATTTATAAAATTTATAGGATAACCAAATTAATTATATAGTTGTCATAAAGAAAATTTTTTTTTTATTAATTATCGTTCAAATTGAAATAATTTAAATGAAGTACGCAGAAATATTGTAATTGTATACATTATTAAATTGTAGTTAGTAGAGTTGGATCGGTGTTAGCAAAGACCGGTCCTCACGGTCTTCGGTCTGAGATTTGAGGACCGGTCCAGACTGGGGACCGATTCATATAATTTTTTAGGTCCAATAAAATAAATGTTAGAATGGCAGGGTTTCAATTTTTTATGAAAAAATGACGTTCGGCACCTTTGTTATACTACTTAATGTAAAAAATACCAGAATGACAGGAAAAAATGCCAAAATGACGTTTTTTACAAATTATTTATGAAAAAAGCCAAAATTAGGGTTGGACTAGTTTGGTCCAGTCCAGTCCAGTCCAGTCCCAAAAGACCGGTCTTTCAGCCAGGACTGGGACTGGACCGATTTTGTTTGACCTGAAAGTGTGTTTATTTTAGAGCTCAAGTCAGATCAGATTGGATAATCTGCCCTACGAAAAAATAATGTCCGGAAAATGTCAACGAAAATGTCCGGAAATTGTCCAGGTGCTTCAAAAATTGTCATGAAAATGTCCAGGAAATTAATCTATTTTGCTGTCCGGAATTTTTTGCATGCCCAGTTTTTTTTATACATGAAATTTTCCGGACAAATTCTAGACAAATAAACCCAACAAATTCCGGACATAAAATATTCCGGACATATTCTGGACAAATAAACCAAACAAATTCTGGACATAAAATATTCCGGACATATTCTGGACAAAATAAACCAAACAAATTCCGGATATTTTAAATTCCAGACAAATTCTGGACAAAATAAACCAAACAAATTCCGGACATTTTAAATTCCAGACAAATTCTGGACAAATAAAACCAACAAATTCCGGACATAATAAAATTCCGGACAAATTCTAGACAATGTTTCTAAGAATATAAAATTTTAAATTTTAAAAAAATGCAAAAAGCACAAAACTGATATTTATAACCACCCCCTGACGTAATAAGTAAAATTGAAGAGCAGCCAAAAATGCTATCTATGATGTTAATTCAAACTTTGGTTAATCGTGTAGGAAGTGGTAAACTCTTGCTGATCATCCGGGATAAAATTGGATTGTTCAGAATTCTGGAAAATTCCGGACAAATTTGAACCCGGACAAATTCCGAACATCCGGAAACGCGCACGTTTTGGAACATTTTCCGGATTTACCAAACGTCCGGAAATTGTCTGTTATTTTTCCGGACAATTTCAGCATGAATTCCGGATGCATTTTTTTCGTAGGGCTGCCCAACTCGTATGGCCAAAACGATTCATATACATGTATGTTCTTTATATAAAATAATGTGAAAACCAGCCGAAATGGCATTTTTTAATATATAATTAATATGAAAAAGTGCTAAAATGACATTTTTTCATAAAATAATATGGAAAAATGCTGTTTTATTTATTCTTTTTTATAAAGCAATATGAAAAAAAATGATTGAGCGGTATTTTTCACAAATAAATTTTAAAAAATGCCATTCTAGCTTTTTCATAAAGTAAAATGGAAAAGTGCCAGCAGAACAACAATTTTTTTATAAAATAAATATTTCTGCGTCTTTTATAAAGTAAAATGAAAAAAAAATTAAATGACATTTCAAAACCCACATTTTGGCATTTTTAATTCATAAATAATATGAAAAACAATACCAAAATGGTATTTTTTCATAATAATTGTCATTTCAGCTTTTTTCATAAATGATTTGTAAAAAATGTCATTTTGGCATTTTTTTCATTTGAAAAATGTCATTCTGGTATTTTTTACATTAAGTAATATAACAAAGGTGCCAAAACGTCATTTTTTCATAAAAAAATTGAAACCCTGCCATTCTAGCATTTATTTTATTGGACCTAAAAAATTATATGGATCGGTCCCTGGTCCGGACTCCCAGTGATGGCAAATGACCAGGTCATTTGTCCATTTTGAGATGACTCCTGAATGACCTTTGAATGACCTAGTCATTAGGGTCATTTGTCATTTGAGTCATTTGAAATTAATGCTTTATAATTTATGCCAGGTTTATGATTCCGGCTAGAATTATGAATTTATAGTATCACATGAAAATTTTTATCCATAAAATATTGAAATTGTATAAATAGTTTTGGTCAGAATTATGACGTAATTTTTAAATGACTAGGTCATTTGTCATTTAACGTTGAAATCATTTAAGGTCATTTGGGTCACTGGCCAACACTGAGTCCAGACCGGTCCTCACATCTTGGACCGAAGACCGTGAGGACTGGTTCCAAGACCGATACAAGACCGGTCTTTGCTAGAACTGATCCAACCCTAGCCGAAATGACAATGATTATGAAAAAATACTGTTTTGGTATTGTTTTTCATATTATTTACAAATTAAAAATGCCAAAATGCAGGTTTTTATTTTATTTTATAAAAATGTCAAAATGGCATTTAATTTTTTTTTCATTTTACTTTATAAAAGATGCAGAAATATTTATTTCATAAAAAAATTGTTGTTCTGCTGGCACTTTTCCATTTTACTTTATGAAAAAGCTAAAATTTATTTGCGAAAAATGCTGCTCAATCATTTTTTTTCATATTGCTTTATAAAAAAGAATAAATAAAACAGCATTTTTCCATACTATTTTATGCAAAAATGTCATTTTAGCACTTTTTCATAATAATTATATATTAAAAAATGCCATTTCGGCTGGTTTTCACATTATTTTATATAAAGAACATACATGTATATGAATCGTTTTGGCCATACGAGTTGGGCAGGTTACTCAATCTGATCTGACTTGAGCTCTGAAATAAAAACACTTTCAGGTCAAACAAAATCGGTCCAGTCCCAGTCCGGTCCAGTCCTGGCTGAAAGACCGGTCTTTTTGGACTGGACCGGACCAGACTGGACTAGTCCAACCCTAAACCACGAGTTGAACCACAGTTAATTGTCTGATATGACCAAAAATCCGAAAATCTATGTTGTTCAAAGCCTTTTTATCGGTTAGGCCTAGGGATGGTATCAGTTTAGGTGAAACCGTTTAACCGCAATTTGAAACTGAACCGATACAAGGCGGTTTGGACATTTCAAACCGCGATTTGGTTCGACTAGCAAAAGGAATAGAGAAATGAACTATAAATGATGTCCATAATAAGTAAGTATATATATTTTTATTATTATTTTTATTTATATATAATAATCCCCACTAGTAAATATTCAGAAAAATAAAAGAAATAATGAACCATAAGTATTCTGAGATCAATATTGTAAGGGATTATATATAATGAACTTTGTGGACTTGATATTTAATTTTATAAATAGAGTATTTATTTAAATTTGAATATTTAAATTATGAGTTTCTGATATAAAGTTATAGCTATATTTATTTTACTATTACATTTTTAAAATTAATTCATTGGTTAATTTTTTTTATTTGTTTAAATCTGAATTCACATTACTTTGTAATTGATATATAAATGTATGTATATTTATTATTTATAATAAAGTTTTGTTTAATTACAAACTGATTTTCACATACTACTCTATAATCAGTGTTAGACAAAACTAGTAAACAATTTAATAATGAATGAAAAACTTAAAAAAATATTTTTGTTAACTAACAATCTAATTCTAGAAAGTATTACATTTGTTATTTATTTTATATTTAATACACTTTTTACTTTATCAAACATGTTATTATCGTTACTAATATCATCATATTTTGAAAGATTTTTTATAAAAGGATTAAGTAATCGTGATGTATATATGGCTTGTGTGTGAATAGTCGATTGGTTATTTTTAATCGATAGAAATTTTTTCTCTCGTGTTTTTTCTAATTTAACAAATTTGTAATAATGATAATTCTGAAATGAACCAACTATTTCTTTTATTTCAATATAATTTGGTCTATTAACTGGATTCGAATCCCAACATTTTTTCATTAAATCAATATAACATTTTGGTGCGATTTTTTCATTTATTTTAGGTCTAATTCCATTACATATATTTAATGCTAAAACCTCATCATGAGCACAATCAGCAAAAGGTTGTCTCCCAGTTGCTATAAAATACATAATCATACCGAAGCTATATATATCCGCTGCTTGAGTATAAAGTTTTCCTTTTAATAATACTTCAGGAGCTACATAAGGCATAACTCCATAAATACTTGTTTCGTTAATATCATCAATTTTTCTACACAGTCCCATATCAGAAATACATGCATCATATTCATCACTCATAATTAATATATTTCCTGCATGAAGATCATGATGAACCAAATGCTTTTGATGAATTCTACCAAGACCATTAATAATTTCGGATAATATTTTTAATCCTTTTTGCCAATTAAGATTATAATTTTTATTTAAATTTCCACCTTCTGCATATTTAAAAACCATAATATAATCTTTTGTTTGAGGATTTTGAGATACACCATATATTTCAAGAATATTTTTTATTTTTTGATTTGGGTATGCTTTAACCTATCAGATTACAATATAATAATTAAATATGTATATAACATTATTATCTTATAATATTATTAAGAAATTTCATACCTCATCAATAAACTTATCAAGAAAATTTTGTGAATTATGTAAACATTTTAAAGCAACTTTTGTATTTGATTCTCTATTCCAATATTTGCTATTACGAGTGCCATTATAAGTTAATAAACCATCTTTCCATATTGCTGAATATACTGTAGAAAAGCCGCCTTTACCAATTTCTTTAACATCAACAAGCTGATCATATGATATCCATTCAAATATCATATTAGATTCATGATTAACATTTAATCTTATTTCTTGAATTAAATCTTTAATTTTATTACTTTCATGATTTGTTTGACATGACATACAGTTTTTACTATCTATTTCAAACTGGTTATTATATTTCTCACCACAGTTTTCACAATAATATTTAAACTGAAGAATTAAGATAAAATCTTTTGTATTTGGATTTTGAGATACTCCATAACTCTCCTCAATTGAATATGCAATCTATAAAATTTAATATAATATTGTATTGATATTTATTACAATACAATTAAGTTAAATTTATAAAAATTCTCGTACCTCATTTAAAGATAAATTATTAATATTTTGTGAATTATACAGGCATTTTATTAAAACTTTTTCATTTAATTTCCTTTTATATTTCCTTTCTATCTTACTATAGCATAATGAACCATCCTTCCACATTGCTGTGAAGATGCCTTTTCTTATTTCGTTAATATTAATTAACTCATGGTATGGTATCCATTCAAATATTGAATCATAGTAGTTGTTAATTTTTAATTGTATTTGTTGGATGAATTCATCAAGTTTGTTATTTCCACTAGTCCAGTTTGTAAAATTATTCTTTAAATAATTTATTTGACATGAGTTACACCATTTGTTATCTTTATCTTCATATCTATTACTACATTTTTCACAATATTCTTCAAAATATTTGTTGTTAAAAATCCAAATATAATCTTTTGTATCTGGATTTTGAGATATTCCAAAGACAAAACCATTTTTTAAATGTAATTCAATCTATCAAAATACAAAAAATTAATGGTGTATAGATATTCAATCTAAACCCACAAAAAAACTAGAAATACCTCATTTGAACCATGCAAATATTTTTTTAAATAAACTTTTTCATATAATTTTTTCATTATTATCTCTTTTGTATTGTAAAATGAAGGACCAAATTTCAAAATTGCTGTAGCAAATCCACTTTCTCTATCTTCCTCATTGATTTCAATAAATTTATTGTATGGTATCCATCCAAAAAAAGTATCGTTATCTTTATTAATTTTTGATTGCAATTTTTGAATGAAGTCATCAACCTTTGCATTTCCATCAGTCCAGTAACGATCAAAATATCTATTATCATTGTTATCAAAAATCAAAATATAAACTTTTGTATCAGGATTTTGAGATATTCCGTAACTTCTACCATTCTTTAAAAATGATTCAACCTATCAAATACAAAAAAAAATTAATTTTATTGATATTATCTGAATAAAAATCATAGAAAAATTCAAATACCATATTTAAAAATTCATCGGTAATATCTACTATGTTGTAAAGATATTTTAAATAAACTTTTTTATATGATTCTCTTATTAATTTATCATCATTAGTATTATAACATAGTGTTCCTTTCTTCCATATTGCTCTCGAGTCTTTTCCTGTCTCTTTAATTTCAATAAATTCATTGTATTGTATCCATTCAAATACGGTATCATCTTTAGTTTTAACTTTTAATTGCTTTTCTTTGATGAAATTATCGATTTTCTCATTTCCACTAGTCCAATTAGTAAAATTATTCTTTAAATGATCCGTTAGACATGATTTACACCATTTATTGAAAAAATTGAAAAAAATTCCGTATTCATTACCACATTTTTTACAATAATAGTAAAGATAAGCATTGCTAAAAGCTAAAATATAAACTTTTGTGTTTGGGTTTTGAGATATTCCATACCATTCATATTTAATATTATACCATTTCTTATTTAATAAATATGATTCAATCTATCAAATAAAAAAAAAATTAATAACACACTAATATTCTAATTAAATTCATAGAAAAATTTATTACCTTATTCAATTCGTCGGTAATATTTTGTGTGTCATATAAAAATCTTAACACAACATCTTCGTACGATTTTCTCATCCATTCATTTTTACCTTCGTAATATTTGCAATACAATGGGCCTTTCTTCCATACCATCGTGGTTAAACAATTATTTCCTATTTCTCTAATATTAATAAGTTCACTATATGGTATCCATTCAAATACAGCGTCGTCCCCATCGTATTTTAATTGTTTCTCTTGAATGAAATTATCAATTATTTTATTTCCACTGGTCCAGTTTATAAAATTATACTTTAAATGATTAAATTGACATTGTTTACACCATACATTATATTTACTTCTACGAGTGTATTTATCACCACATTTACCACAATAATAGTCAGGATATTTATCATTAAAAACTAAAATATAAACTTTTGTGTCCGGATTTTGAGATATTCCATAATAATTATGACCATAATAATTATTACGATAATAATTATAATCATGATCATCGTGACCTAATAAATATGATTCAACCTACCAGAATAAAAAAATTAATAACATTTTATTATTTTTATTATATCGATAGAGAATTTATTACCTTATTTGTAAATTCGTCAGTGATATTTTGTGTATCATATAAAAATCTTAATACAACTTCTTTATATGAATTTCTTATCCATTCCTCATGACTTCCAAAACAATATAATGGGCCTTCTTTCCATATTGCCGTAGTCAAACAATTATTTCCTATTTCTTTAATACCAATAAGTTCACTATATGTATCCATTCAAATACGACACCATATTCGTATTTTAATTGCTTTTCTTGAATGAAATTATCAATTATTTCATTTCCACTGGTCCAATTTGTAAAATTTTTTATAATAATTTCCTTCCCATGGGTTAAATCAACGTTTAATTTTGAAGGATCCATTGAATATTAAAATTTTTACGGATAATAGCTCGATTTAAATAGCGTAAAAAAATAAGGTCAAAATATGGAAAATATGATCACACTTGTTTTTTGGCGTAATGATGTACTACAAAACTTGTTATAGTCGATCATTCCAATTAACGTTAGATCATTTTTATTTAGTAACCAAAAACGTCAACCCTTTTTTAAAAAAACCTGTACAACTCTTTGCTAATGATGTACAACTTATGACTGCATACACAATTTTTTAAGAAACTCATTTCAAAGTAACACAAAATTTCAAATTACTTTAAATAATTATATACTTGAAAATTTTATTAAGAGTCATAAATAGATAAATTATAAAATCGTTTTGAAGGAACATAAAGTTATTATTAAAGTTTGTAAGAAAAATCCAATTCTTTACATGTAGTTTTCTAGTACGTAGTACTAAATCTTGATTTGCTGCCAAATCCAAGTGAATTCTTTTTCTACTATTAGCGTTGGTGATGCTTTCCAAGGTTTTTTTTTTGGAAAAATTATGGTTACTTTCGATACTCTCGATTATTTGATACAATGAATAGAATCGGCAACATTATTGTTTGGAATCTAGAGATTGAAAATACGATACGTATTATTAATATACAATAATGATGCCTTTAAGTCTTATGACAAGTACATTATATCAATATCTCTTCATGCAACTATAAAATGTTCAATAAATACAAAAATATAGCGAATACTAAATATTGTAACAATTATTTTGACTTCGACCGTATTAAACTCACGTATATAAAGGTAACACTAGTTAAAACAAGTTTAAAGCTTCTATTACATATCTAAAAAAACTTGGAAAATCGAATATGCGTCTTTCAAGTTAATTTATATTTTAAATTGTGCTTTACTTTAATATAGGTAAATTATAAGATGAACGAAGTCGTAATGCAACTTACTCTGAAAAACATTCTTTAATTATATTCTCGTTGGTGACGAAATTAACATAATTTTCTTTCAAATGCTATTATTACATCAAGACATAGTAATATTAATTTAGAATATTCATAAAAATTTTATCTTTCGTTTTATGTAGAAAGACTTCATTATTAATCTATAATGAATAATGTACGAAATTGATATTCTAGATATCTGTAGGTAAAAAAAAAAAAATAATTAAGCCGTCAAAATAATAAAATATTCTGCTCGCAAAACATATCCGAGCAAACAATATTATCATCTGCGAAATACATTAATTTAAACAACGTACGTGAAATTTCAAGAAAATTATGTGTTTTGATATCTTATTATTTAAGCCAAGCGAATTTACATTCAAATAAAAGCACCATTTGAGTAGTTAAGTTATTTATCTTTTTTTTCAAAAAAATTATTTTCTTATAGGTTATAATTTAAATCAGAAGAAAATTCGCCACATTAGATAAAAGTAATTTTAATGGTATTGAAAAATTTTTTTATTAACAAGAAATAAAGGTCACAAAGACTTTTTACCCTCTCAGATATTTTAATAATAAAATTTACCTAACTTTTAAACTAACAATGATAGTAAACTTTTGTTATTGCTTAAATGAAATCCGACATAAAAAATAAAAAATAAATCCGAACAAGTTAGTTCAAAGTTCTAACCCTTTATAATTTTCTTCATATTTATGAGTGAGCATAAAAAAATAGATTTATTACTGTCTGATAAGCAAATAACAAGAAATTTTTGGTTATACCATGAACTCATTATTAACTTTAAAACCATTGTTGACTTTCGCATTGTTTGTATACAGTATTTATGAAACGCATTTTATTATTTCAAAAGTAAAATTATAATTCCTTGATTTAGGCCGATTCTGCAGATTTGTGGATATGAATACGACATGGAGCGTTTAAATTTCTGATACATATTATCTGTTATCAGTTATTTACCTTGATTAAAAAATATCACTTTATTTATTTATACAGCGGAAAACATGATTATTTTATATGTTTTTTTTATTTACGTAAAATTTAATAATAATTTTTTTTTTTTCCAGAATTCAATTCATATTGATTACCTACCGACTATAGGTTGATATATCTACAGTATATATATGTAAAAGAATATTTTAAGCATAAAATAATTGTCATTTACAAATAATTTTGTACTTCTGGAACAAAGAGTAATCATCTTATGGAATTTGCGAAACATCTTATAAAAGACATGAGATGCTTTAAAATTTCTTATCATATTTGAGCGCTAGCTTGAAATTTAATATTTTTAAAAACAGAAATTACAGTTTGCTTATATAACCGAGCAATTTATTTTTTTAAGTAACTAAAATTTTGCTACTTTAACTCACGTGACCAACATTAATCAGCCCCTACAAAATATCACCCCATATATACATTTTAATATTTTTGGGTAACCTCAATAAGGTTGATCTAACGTTAATTGGAATGATCGAGAAATTAATTCCGTTATTGGAACATGCGTTTTAGTAGTACCATTACGCCATATTTTTTTCATTAACCATATTTAGTCTTATAATACCAAATTTTTTCATTTTTTCTTTCAAAAATTTTCACATACAGTATAATGGAATTTCTTATAGAATATTTTGTAGATTTGGCCGCCGCAAAGAAAATTATTGAGGAAAATTTTACAAACTGGACCAGTGGGAATGAAATAATTGATAATTTCATTCAAGAAAAGCAATTAAAATACAATAGAGATGACGCAGTATTTGAATGGATACCGTATAGTGAACTTATTGATATTAAAGAAATAGGAAATAATTGTTTGACTACGGCAGTATGGAAGAAAGGTCCATTGTATTGTAAAAATGAATGGATAAGAGAATCGTACGAAGATGTTGTGTTAAGATTTTTACATGATACACAAAATATTAATGACGTATTGGAAAAGGTAATAAAATTTTCTATGAATTTAATTAGAATGTTAGTGTGCTATTAATTTTTTTTTATTTGATAGGTTGAATCATATTTATTATATAAGAAACGGTATAAAGCTCATAAGTATAAATGCTATAATTATGGAATATCTCAAGATCCGAACACAAAAGTTTATATTTTAGTTTTTAGCAATGCTTATCTTTATTATTACTGTAAAAAATGTGGAAACGAATACGAAAGGAAATACGGAAACGAGTATTTTACATTTTGCAAGACATGCATAATTGATTATTTAAAAAATAATCTTACAAGCTGGACTAGTGGAAATGGGAAAATTGATAAACTTATTCAAGAAAAGCAATTAGAATACGGTAAGAATGGTACAGTATTTAAATGGATACCATACAATGAGTTTATTGATGTTGAAGAAATAGAAAACAGTTGTTTAGCTACGGCCATATGGAAAGAAGGTTCATTACATTATGATAAAAATGAAAATGAATTTGTAAGGATATCATACAAAAAAGTTATATTGAGATTTTTACAAAATACTGATGAGGTAATAATTTTCTCTATTGATTTAATTAGAATATTAAGTATACTATTAATTTTTTTTTATTTTTGTAGGTTCGGTCATATACATTCCAAAATATAGAATGGTCCAATGAATATTATAAACATAAATGGTATAATTATGGAATATCTCAAAATCCAAATACAAAAGTTTATATTTTGGTTTTTAGCAATACTTATTTTAACTATTATTGTGAAAAATGTGGCAATAAATATAAATATAGGAATAAATGGTGTAAACCATGTCAAATTAATCATTTAAAGAATAATTTTAGTAATTGGACCAGTGGAGATAAGAACATTAATGATTTTATTCGAAAAAAACAATTAAAAACTGAAAGATGTGATGATATAATATTTGAATGGATACCGTATAATGAGTTTTTTGAGATTAAAGAAATGGATGTAGATGGATTTGCTACAGCCATATGGAAGGATGGTCCATTAATTTATAATGAAAATAGTAATAAATTGATAAGAAAATCATATAAACCGGTTTGTTTAAAATATCTACATGATAATATTAACAACAGTTTTTTAAAAAATGAGGTATTAAAATTTTTTTTATGAATTAAAATTGGATATTATAATTATATTAACGTTTTGTATTTTGGTAGATTAAACCATATTTAAAATATCATAAAGTTAAAGTTTATGGATTATCTCAAAACACAAACACAAAAGTTTATATTTTAGTTCTTAGTGAAGCTTATTTTAACTACTGTTGTGAAAAATGTGGTAAAAAATGCAAAATTGATATTAAACGGTGTAAATCGTGTCTAATTAATCATTTAAAGATTAATTTTATAAACCGGACCAGTGGAAAAAAGGAAATTGATATCTTTATTCAAAAAATGCAATTAGAAATTAATGATTTTTACGATACTGTATTTGAATGGATACCGTACAATGAGTTTATTGAAATTGAAGAGATGGATGGAACCAGATTTGCTACAGCAATATGGAAGGATGGACCATTATTTCATGGGAAATTGATAAGAAGACCATATGAAAAAGTTTATTTAAAACATCTGCGTGATTCACTAAATATTACCAACAAATTGTTAAAAAAAGAGGTATTATACTTTTTTGTGAATTGGGATCAGTTAATAATTATATAATATTGACTTTTTTGTATTTTGATAGGTTGAATCATATTATAAATATAGTAGTAATGTTTATGGATTATCTCAGCATCCAGATACAAGAGTTTATATTTTGATATTTAAAAATGAATATTTTAATAAATATTGTGAAAAATGTGGTAACTACTACATATATAATAGATTTTGTGAATTATGTCAAATTAACCATTTGAAGAATAATTTTATAAACTGGACTAGTGGAATTGAGAAAATTGATGATTTCATTCAAAAAATGCAATTAAAAATTGTTGAATTTGATGATATTGTATTTGAATGGATACCATATGACAATTTTATTGATACAAAAGAAATCGGAAAAGATGCCTTTACTACAGCAATATGGAAGGATGGTCCATTATATTATAGTATAAGAAATAATAAATATGAAAGAAAATCAAATAAAAAAGTTTTATTAAAATGTTTATATAATTCACAAAATGTTAATAATTCATTTTTAAATCAGGTATGAAAATTTCTATCAATTTAGTTTAACTGTTAATAAATATTGATATAATTAATATCATTATTTTAATAGATTACATATTCGGCTAATGAAAGTTATGGATTATCTCAAAATCCAAATACAAAAGATTTTATTTTGGTTCTTCAACTTAAATATTATTGTGAAAATTGTGGTAAAAAATACGATAATCAGTTTGAAATACAAAATAAAAGCTGTATAGTATGTCAAATAAATCATGAAAATGATAAAATTAATGATTTGATTCAAGAAATGAGATTAAAAATTGATTATAATTATGATTCCAATAAATATGGCATAATATTTGAATGGATACCATATGATCAGTTTGATGATATTAAAGAAATTGGTAAAGGTGGTTTTTCTACAGTATATTCTGCAATATGGAAAGATGGTTTATTACATTATGATAATAGATCAGAAAAGTGGAAAAGAAAATCCATAAAAGTTGCTCTAAAATGTTTATACGATTCACAAAATTTTCTTGATAATTTCATAAATGAGGTATGTCATTTGTTTATAATTTTAATATAATATTTTATACGTATAAACTAATACATAATACTTAATAGGTTAAAGCATATCCAAATCAAAAAATAGATAATATTCTTAAAATATATGGAATATCTCAAAATCTAGATACAAAGAATTATATTATGGTACTTGAATATGCAGAAGGTGGAAATTTCAATAATTATTTAGAGAAAAATCATGAAAGTTTTGATTGGTTCAGTGGATTAGAAGTGTTGAATAATATTTTTGAGGGTCTTAATAAAATTCATCAAAAGCAGATGGTCCATCGTGACTTTCATATAGGAAATATATTGTTTACAAAAATTTCAAATTTTATCGAGGATAAATATGAAGTTTATGATAATGCATGTATTTCTGATATGGGATTATGTAGAAAAATTGATGATATTAATGAAAAAAGTATTTATGGAGTTATGCCATATGTAGCTCCTGAAGTATTAAAAGGAAAACCTTATACTCGATCGGCAGATATATATAGTTTTGGTATGATTATGTATGTTATAGCAACTGGAAGGCAACCTTTTGCTGATTGTGCTCATGATAAAGTTTTAGCATTAAGTATATGTAAAGGAAATAGACCTGAAATAAGTAGCCAAATTGCACCAAAATGTTATATTGACTTAATGAAAAAGTGTTGGGAACCAAATCCGGACAATAGACCAAATTGTATTGAAATAAAAGAATTGATTGATTTGTTTTACCATTCATTGGATCAAAATTTCGAGGAAAAGAGACAACAACATTATGAAATTGAAAAGCAATTTAATGAGACACAGGAATGTAGAAAAGAAAGTCTTTTGTCAATTAAAAATAGTCATTTGACTACTCACAAACAAGCCATTTATACATCTCGATTACTTAATCCTTTTACAGAAAATCTTTCAAGATGTGATGATAACATTAATAATAGTACAGTAGAAATTACTGACTTTACAAAGTAAGTTGCATTTTTTATTCCTATTTTTTATTTGTCATTTATCTCATTCTTATTTTCTATTATAGCTTATAATCCTTTCCTTTGGGAATAATGGTTCAAAGGTCAAGTTAAAAGAAATGACGAATGATAAGTTAAGATTTTTTTAAATAGTACGAATTATTTCTAACTTATTGTATTTTACAAATTGAGATTATTTTCTAGTTTTAAAAAGAGATACTTATTATATTTTAATTTTTATTTTTTATCGTTTATAACATTTTATTTATTCTTTATAACTATAACAGTTAGTTTTGTTTAACACTGATTATAGAGTAATATGTAAAACTTTCTTTACAAAATAAAATCAGTTTGTAATTAAACAAATTTAAATTTAAATTTATATACTGATAAAAAATAGCTATTCATAACATGAACAATTTTTGAACTGAATTCCAGATCTAATTGGGCAATTATGTTTGAGTAAATTTTTTTCAGATGGCTAGTCTTACATAAAATATTAAATATCCGAGAAAATTTCATTGTTGAATTATATATTAAAGAATTTGATTTTATTTTTTTTATTTCATAATTTGAATAGCACCATAATGTTTGGATTAAAATATTTAATTATTACGATAATTTATAATTTATTTGAATATTTTTAACAATATTAGTTTTGGTAGTAAAAGAAACCAGTACGAAAATGTATAAATTTTTTTTTAAACTTCGACGATCATTTTAATTTAACATTCGGTATCTTTGCACAAATAAAAATTCTTTTTCATTTCTAGAAATGTCACGAAGTATATCATTACACTATTTGTGGAACAAAAATAGGTTGATTTTATTCCTTCTTTAAAGTATTGGGGACCTTGAGCTCACTCACAAAACGGATCAATAGTACTAATTCAACGGTCGAAAAGCTAGAAGAGACTACTTTCGAAAAGCTTTTTAGTATAATAGATACTGTATATTCTGATTTTATGTGTTAGACTTGAGCACCTTCTGATGATGAATAGAGTAAAGTAATACCTCCTTTCATCATATTCATCATATTATACCAACGTCGGCAAGTTCTCTATTGTTTTCAGACAAAAAAAACTTAGGTTCCCTATTTGGGTCCTTTTTCGAGTAATATTACTGCTTCTCTAGACTTACTGTTGTTATTGGCAAATTTTGTTTAAAATTCAAACCTTTCAGAAATTATGATCATCAAACATTTCGCTGTTAGTTAGTCATATTTTCCTAACTATTCTTTATTAAATTTATATGATGGAATAATTTATTTGACATTCCTTTAACAGTAGAAAAGACGATCAACTGTTAGCTATTAAACACTCACTCGATCCACTTAGACTCGATATATTACGTGGTCATATAGGTACGTTTTCATTTATTTCTTGGATTTAATGTCTATAAACATAGGTGTCGAAAAAATGTTTGACCCATTTTCTTTAGTCTGTGAAAACGCTGTTATGAAGATGAGTTACAAAGATTGCATTCTACTAATTTTTTTTCCAAGATCAAAATCATCCTTTACGATTTATTGATCATGGGCAGCAATAAATACGCTGAAACACTTCTTATTACGGACTGATCCAACTGCAAAATTTTTGTTTTTAATGGTATGTATTGATGAAGACGAAATCAAGAGCATCCTGGATTTACAACGGTATTCAGTCTTTCGATTTATAAGCTTTTGAGTTATCGTTGTCTCAGAAATCAGGAGTATGCTTATCTCATGGTTTAGTGCCTCTTGTTCAACGAGCATTTGGTATTTAGAAGGGAATTTAAAAGGATAAAGATTTAATAAGGTTTCAAGAATTTTGAGAGATCAGAAGAAAATATATAAACCGAGCGAAAAACTGAAGTAATAATATATACTCGTATATGATGCTAAACAAAATTATTTGGAATCAATGTTTACGGGAAATCCGAATATTTAATTAATCAATTTAAAAATTTTATCGTATTTTCATATTCTCTTTGCAAAAAATTATGTTCACGACTGTAAAAGGTAAATCATCCATCAAATATTTCTTGATGACGAGATTTTTGTATTTATCCTGCATTAATAAACTGATTCTTTACATTTGCTACATAATTATCATTGTTTGCGATTTAAATGGTTTCTTAACCTTGGATACATCAAATCGCAGTTTGGTTCAGTTGGCTCAACCCGTGGTTTCAATCACTGATTTTTATATAAGTCAATATTTGAATAAAAATGATTACCGAATAAGATCATCTAATAAATTGTACTTGATTATTTTTTTATGAAAATTATAATACGTCAATCAAACAAATGAACCAACTAATTTGATGACTAAATATGTAAACTGTGTGGTTTGAAGTCCAGTGTTGGCCAGTGACCCAAATGACCTCAAATGACCCAAATGACTGGTCACGTGTCATTTGGGTCATTTCAACGTTAAATGACAAATGACCTAGTAGTCATTTAAAATTACGTCATAATTCTGACCAATACAATTTCAATATTTTATGGATAAAAATTTTCATGTGATACTATAAATTCATAATTCTAGCCGGAATCATAAACCTGGCCTAAATTATAAAGCATTAATTTTAAATGACTCAAATGACAAATGACCCTAATGACTAGGTCATTCAAAGGTCATTCAGGGGTCATCTCAAAATGGACAAGTGACCTGGTCATTTGCCATCACTGGACTTTGAACCGCAGTTTAACTGCGGTTTGTACTAAATAATAAACTGCGGTTTGTTCGGCTTCTAACCCGCTGATTTATAAACCAAACCAAACTAAACTGAATCGATATCATCCTTACTGCCAACCTTTAATATTCGGATATCCATAACCGCCAACCGGATAATCGGATGGTACAATCTAGCCCATACGGATAATGAGAAAAATTTCATTATTGAATTGTATATCTGATATTATATTAAAGAACTTAAGTTTTTTCTTAATTTAAATAGCGTCACAAATTCTTAGATTAAGATACTTTGACCGTTACAATAAATTTAAAACTCCTTTAGATATTTTTAACCAAAACTAGTTTCGACAAATATTACGGACTTCATATGTAATGTGTATTCAGAATACACATACTATTAAACATTTAAATGCAAAATTATCTCTCCCCAGCATTCTGGTAATTAGGTTAACGGATAAATGAAACCAGTACGAAACACATATTTATTTTTAAAAATCATAAATTTCCAATCACGGTACCAATTCATCTATCATTTTACAAGTCTTTTTTTTAAAAAAATTCTGTCGCACAAAAATTGTAAATAATTTCGACCTGTACAACTTATTGTTTAATGGTTGCATTTAAATTCTCAAATAATGCTGTATTAACTTGATGACTTTGCAGATTTGTAATAATAAAAAAAAATAATATCACTTTTATTTTTAATACTGCAGTCATATAATGGAGTTTAATTAAAGTGTATTGATTTTTTGAATTTATGAGAAATAATATTTGCATTATCTTTATGCGAACTAAATTATAAAATCAAATCGTGAAAAAAAATTCTTAAATAATGATTTATAAAAAAAGGAAATATAAAAATTTTTATGCTACTTCAAAAAAATTTTACATTTAAAAACATCCACACTATCTTTATAGATAACAAAAATAAATAATTTACTTTAATAACCTTATACATAATTGTATTATAAAACTTCTATATTTATTATCCTTATATAATGTATTATTTATTTTCTACTTCGAGTTAGTTTATAAAAAGTTTGACTACGGAAATTTTAACATAATATACTGTTGTATACAAATAATAAATTGAGCACAAAGTAATTATTTCACCTGCAATATTTTTCGTATCAATAATTTATTTTTACTTTTTCTTTTTTTTTTCAGAATGAAACTTAAGGATTTTTGTAACAGCCACAGTTATTTATTTATTGTAATATTCAGAAATACTTTATAAAATTTAAAAAGAGCAGCATTTATACATTTTACGACGACATTACATATTCTTAAACTGTAGAATATGGATAATTGATATTAGTTTTTATTTAGTATACAAATAAATATAAAGTGTTAACAACAATTCTACCAAAGAAGAACTTAAAAAAATACGTTAATGATAATACGCAAAAAGTTAAATCACGAGGTTAACCAGGTTATATCATGTGACGCAGGAGAACAAAAAATTGATTTTTACCAAATTTGCTAAAAATTAGCAAAACCTTTATTGATAACGATAATCTTAAACATTCGAGTAAGAGCCACACAAAATATTCTTTAAAGATAATTATATATAACTAGTAATAATATGAAAATGATTAAAACAAGAAACAAAACCTATAAATGAAAAACAGTCCACATCTATCATGCTTCAAAACAATAACTACTTGAACCTCAGTTGAAAGCTATTAAAGGAACATACTGTATATCAACAACCATAAAAGTGATGATTCTAGAAAACTATCAATAAAACAAAGGAACATTTTGAGTCACCATCATGCCAGAAGTCTCCGGCTCAACATTACGCAGACAATAATTTTAAAACAAATCATCAAAAATAATTTCAATATCAAAATATTTACTTTTTCTAACCACAATCCTAACATGAACATACATTCTCACAATGAAAATTTCGGTAACCCAATCAATAACAAAGGAATTTTACACATATTGGATGAAAAATGAATTCACGATTAGCAATTCTTAAAGCAATAATCACTCCAATCAAGACACAGAATTCATTAACTATTGGTTAACTTATAAATATCATTTAAGTGTTTTGAGCCTCTATTACAAATTAGTTATACACTATCAAAAGTACAATATTTATATTGGAATTGGAATGAGTTAAAAATCAGTAATCCTATAGTTCAAAATTCTCGCCAACTGGACGAATCTAATAAGTATCCAATCTCTTTTTCTTTGAGAATTTTTCTTTTCCGAAACAGATTGAATCCAAACGTTCAAGTCTTCAAGAACCAAGTAGTAATTTCTGGGATCTAACCTAGTCTAATAACATGTTATTTTAGTGACACTCCTGGGGATTACACATTTATTCCATAGGGAGGGGAATACCATGGTTTTTTTCCCTTCGGAAAAATCCTTGTTATTTTCTTTATTACTTTAATACGTTTATAATAATCTATCCATTAATTATTTGGCTTGTCTAATTTTAATAATGATCTTTTATCAATCTTAATATTTTTTTTCTTAGGTTTCCATATTTTACTCCTATAGTCCTATTTTTCCGTGGTTTATTTAATATTAATCATATGTCTTTGGCCGTTAATGTTCTTTTTATTTTTTTTTCTTGTTTAATTTTTTTTCTCTCTTTTTTTTTTATTGTTATTTCTTGTTATTATTTCTTTAAATTTTTGATCTTTTATGTCTTTGTTTAACTTTGTCTAAATAATTTACCATGCTACTTATACTTTTTTTTCGCTTTTCTTCTATCGTTCTTTCCGTTTTTCGTTTTTTCATTTTTTTCACATCCTTGTCTTGTTAAAATTGGTTTGATTATTTTATCGGTACAGTATATCTTATTTTCCTATGTGTTTAGACATTTTATATTTCCATTTTCTCTGCTTCTTCCTGCTCTTGTACTTCGTCATATTTTCTTCTTTTCTTTTAATTTCCACTAATTCTTTTTAATTTTTTTCTTCTAATTTAATTTGTTCGTTCTTTATTATTAAATTTTTTAATGGCTGTTTTCATTTAACAGTTGTTTGACTAATTTTTTTAAAATTATTAAATATATTTAGATTTAACTGAATATTTATTCGAATAAAACATAACAAAAATTTACCCGAATATAATTATCCAATTTGACTTGGATACGTTCCAAAAAAAAGAACAAATATTAAAAAAGGCAATTACTCAATAGTATATAGATAATAAATTTAAAATTTTGTTTAATTACAAACTGATTTATTATGCAAAGAAATATTTTACATGCTACTCTATAATCAGTGTTAAACAAAACTAATTGCTATAATAACTGTAAAAATATAAATAAAATATTGTCACTTAATGATAAAAAATATAAAAAGTAAAAGATATTAAGTATTTTTCAAATTTAGAAAATGATCTCTTTTGATTATCGCCGTTTTCAGAAATATGTGTATTTATTATTTTGTATCAGTAGTCCACGTGAAAAATTCGAAACTCGAAATTTTGTGTGACAATTAAAATTATCCAATAAAATTTATCCAGATTTTCACGTGCCAGCTATTAGATTATCAATTATCACTATCAAACGCGAAAAATTTAACTTTTCGCGGCTTCGCGCACAAAAAATATTATAATGAGTAACTGTAAAGACTATGAACAATATGAAAAAACAGAAACTTTAAACGTTAAAAATAGAGAATATCAAATAGGAACTTGTTATTCATGTCAAAAATGTCTTTACTGTAACGTTAATCTAGTAATTGAATATTGTAGTTGTAATAAAACTATTAAACCAACGAATAGTAAAAAAAAAGAAACGGCTCAAGTTGGGAGTGTTAGAAATGGTGTATATAATCCTCATAGATGTCATTATATATTAGCTGCTTTATTACATTCTAGTAGTCAATTATACGGATATAATTCTAATTTTTCAAAAAAATTTAATTTTACTTTATGTTCCAAATGTAATAGTCAACTAACTAGAGATCAAAATACTTATAATAAAAAAAATGAGAAAAATAAAGATCCTGCGCAAGAAAATAATCAGATTTCAACAAATGGAAAAAGTGAAATAATTACAAAACAATCTGATAAGTTTTCTATAGATGATGTTATACCTAATGCAGATTCGTTTTTTCGCTTTAAACTTGTAATTAAAACGCCTGATTTAACCAAGCCAGCAAAGGCAATTACTTTAGAAAAAAAGCCAGTTGATTACTACGAATTTGAAGAATTGATATCACAAAGAGTTTGTGAAGCAGTTGGTTTATTAGTTCGTACTGATTATGAATTATCATATAAATCAGAGAAAGGTATAGGAGCTGGTACTATTTTAGAAGAAGAGGAAGATTTTGAAGAATTTATAAAAGAATATTCTAGATTAACTAACTCTAATAAGGTTTTGTTGATTACTGCATCTATTCAAAAGAAAGAAACGGCAAAAAGAAAAAAAGTATTTATATTTCTTAAAAAATATATTTACTTATTTAATAATATTAATTTATTTATATTTTTTATTAGAAAAATTTAACATTAGATGATGATGAAGAATCTATAGACGAAGAAAATGAAATTACGCCACCTTCAAAACAAAAAAAGAAAATTTCCATTCCTAAAGAAGCAAATTTGAACGAAATTGACCTTATAAAAGGAGAAATTCATAAGAAACTTAAAGAAAAGCATGGATGTGATATCCATAAAACGGGATATTGTTATGTCAAAGACAATAGACATTTACCACTTACTACATTACATTTATCCATGTGGACAGATGAAATTGTAATAATAGTTTTAAATTTTTTTTGTTTTTTTTATTATTATCTAACGAGTAATTTTATTTACAGCATAAGAATCACTGTGATTATGAAACTCCGCCACCACATCCTAATTTTGGAATGGGAAATTCTTTAAAGATTTCATCATCAAATCATTCATCATCATCAACATTAGTAAATAATGATTCTACAAACTCTTATTCACATTATAATATTCCACCGAATGTTTATCCTTATTATTATGGATGGCCACCATATCCACCACCACATCCATCACAACATCCACCACAACATCTATCACAACATCCATCACAACATCCGCCATCTTACCCACCACAACATCCGCCATCATACCCACCATTACATCAATCATCACAACATTTATTATCGTTAAATTCGTCAAATACTTTAACTTTACAGTCTGATACTTTAAATAATAATAATAATACAGAATTTTCTGAATTGTCTATGAAGGAATTTTTAGAACAACTTGATAAACAATATGGTGAAGGCAAATATACAAACTTTTTACAAAAGTTTGAAGAGGAGGAGATTACTGTATCACAAATTGCAGAAATGAGTCCTGAAATTTTATTAAATGAGTTTGGTATAGAAATAATGGGACGTAGATTAAATTTGATTAAAGAAGCAAAAAAACTTATACAATAGCATTTTTTGTATTTTTTTTGGTCAATTAATAAAGTTTTTTAGCAGTTTATTAATCTGTAATTAAATCAAATTATTTAATATGAATAAATTGATTCGCTAAAATAACCTTTTGCCATACTAGGTGTTACGTAAGACAATGCTAAAAAAAGTGGATATTTGGGATCAGTGCAACTTTCTACAAATATTCTATTTCTTTTTAGCCATGATTTAATTCCAGAAAAAGCTGTTTCAATGGGATTATAATCTGGAGAGTACGGTGGCAAATAAAGTACTTTACATCCCATTTGTTCAATTGATTCTACTAATTTTTCATCATGATGGATTTTTGCATTATCCATCACGATTACGCTATTTTTATTTGGATATTCGTTCATTTGAGGCAACTAAAAAATTAAATATAAATATATATTATCTTAAATAAATAAAATAAATATATAAATAACATACCACTTGTGTAAGAATAAATGTCTGAAATCTTTCTTTATTACAACTTCCTTCTATGATATCGGCGGCTATGAATCCATCTAATGTCAATGCCGGTAAAATAGTATACCGTTTACCTCTCACAAAAACAATACTTTTTTCAACCCTTACATTTTTTATACTATATCCATAAGCCCTGGATAAACTTCTTTCATCTTTTGACGTTTCATCAATAAAAACAAGTTTTTCTGGCTTGAATTCACTTCCTATTTTATACATAAAAACACTGCGTAAGAGCTCACTCCTCTCTTTTGCAGCTTTTTGCAACTGGAAAATAAAATATTTGATTATTTATTTATTTAAAACAATTTAATAAGAATAGATTAAAATCTTTTAGAACCTTTTTTCTCGTCATTCCAAGATGTTTGAGCGCTCTCCATAAAGTAGGTATAGATATGAGCTTGCCGGTTAACCTTTCCATTTCATCAACCATTTCATCAAGATACCAATCTTTTTTATCTTTTACAAGTGAATCTAGAATCTGTAATAATAAAGTTAAATCAATAAATAAATTTACAATAATAATTAAATAAAAATTAAATTAATACATTTAAGTCAGCAAGACTCAAAGTTTTTTTTCTTCCTTGACGACCTTTAAATGGATGAGTTACACAACCCCAATGATCATAAATTCTTCTAATTTTATATACAGTAGAGACACCAATATAAAGTCTACTTGCAGTCTCTTTTGCAGAAAATCCATCAAGTTGATGATAAATGATACGCCATCTTATATCATTACTTAAAGTTTTTACCATTTTTTTTTGAAATAATGCTAAGTATTTTAATAAAGTAATAAGAATAATAAATAAATAAAATCAAATACGATAAAACCCCTAAAATAATCTGTAATAGCTTTAAATTTTCAATGTAATATACCCTAATTGTAAGAATTTCAACAAAATATATGAGTTTCACAATAAAATAACTAACTATATATTATAAAACTTATATTAGAGTCTTGTATAAAGCAATATATTGTATAGAAAGAAAAAAAATCGCGTATTATTATAGCGACTTACTGTCTTGTAATATACTCGTAAACTTTCAATGCTAAAAATTCGCAAAAATTCTTATAAATATTAGCAAGTTTCGTGACAAAAAAACTTTTCATATGTTATAAAACTTATGTTAAGGTATTATATAAAGCAATATATTCATATGAAAAAAGAAAATCGCGGTTTGTCTTAGCAAAGTATAAAAATTTTGTATTCGAGAAAAATTTTTTACTAAATTTCAAGTGATCATCATGTGACTTGAATTACACATATTTCTGAAAACGGCGATAATAATTCAACTAGTCGAAGTGGTATGATTTCCAACGTGGACACTCTAGTATACATGATGGAAACCTGTCCAAATTCCATTAAATATCTAGAAAATTTCTAAAAAAAATTGGAAATTCCATGGATATTACATGCACCCAACAGAAATCAGACTAGTTTCTGAAGGATTTACATAGATGAAACATCATTGAAACTGCGTTTCTTCGACTAGTGATTGTTGACATAAATTTCAATAGGAATAATTCATACTATTTTGTACTATTTGAAAAAAAAAATAAATTCATCATTTACATTTTATTACTTTAATTCTTTAAACCATCATTTCCAAAGGAAAAGATTATAAGCTATAGTTGAGAAAGTATAAAAACAGAACAAAAAAAAAATGTGACTTTGTAAAATCGGTTGTTTTCACTATTAATATTGTCATATTTTAAAGATCTTTTGTAAAAGGATTAAGTAAATGTGATGTATAAATTGCTTGTATGTGAATAGTTGATTGGTCATTTTTATTCACTAAAAGATTTTCTTTTCTAAATTCTTGTGTTTCTTTAAATTGCTTCATCAATTTCATAGTGTTGCTTTTCTTTATTTTTAAATTCCTGATCCAATGAATTATAAAATAATTCAATCACTTTTTTTACATCAATAGTGAGTGGTCTATTTTCTGGATTAGAATCCCAACACTTTTTCATTAAATCAATATAAAATTTTGGTGCAACTTGATCATTTACTTCGGGTCTAACCCCATTACATATATCTAATGCCAAAACCTCATCATGGGCACAATCAGCAAAAGGTTGCTTTCCAGTCACTAAAAAATACATAATCATACCAAAGCTATATATATCTGCTGCTTCCCTATAAAAAAACTGGATACGTTTTTAATAAGATTTTTATACGATTTTTTTCCTTAGAAATAACGTATCACAATAGACCGTTGAAGATACGGAAAAATGCACAATTCCGTATCACTACAAATATGGTTTGGATACAGAATTTGCATGGAATTCATACGGAATTTACATGATTTAATCACTGATTTACCATGAAATTTATATTATTGCTTATTAAATTTACTGTTTATATTACAATTTATTACAATTCATTACATGACTTTATTTACATAAATTTAATTTTATTTATTAAATCAAAAAATCAAAAAATAAAATAAAACACAAATATATTAGGAATAGTTTATTCTTATCAAACCAACTATTGCAAACCAAAACAAAAAGAAACATTAATACTATTTCTACTGATGTTTCTTTAAGAAATTTAATTTTTTTTAAGAAATCAAAAGTCTCCAGGAGCACTTAGTCCAAAGAAATAACCTATTCCTTCAAAATAAATGAAAAAAGACACTAGTACGTTTCTTTAACTCAATTAGACCAACGCTTCCCTATTGTACCTATAATTCTGGATTCGTCCAAGCCAACAGGAGTCAGACGACCTAAAACAAAAAAAAAAGAAATATAAGCTCCGCCTATATAGTACCTGCAATCATCCAAGTCTCCAAACGTCCGGTTCCTACCTGACTTACAAAAAAAAGGTACTTCAAAATTGACCCGCAAAAAGAAAAAAGGAACCAAGCAGCCAAAAAAAAATCTGGTCTACAAAATAAAAGAATAAATATAAATAAAAAAGAAAGGATAGTGAAGTGGAAGTAAAAAAGTAAAATAAATAAAAAAAATTTTTTTTTTTGAAAAGGAATAACGAAGTTAGGAAAAGAAATAAAAAAAGATTTTTAAAGGGATGACAAAGTTAAAAATAAAGCAGAAGGTAACTTACATAACCCGGCTTATAGGAACCTCTCTTTTTAAATTAGAAACTTAGAAAATACCTGCACTAAATAATGCTTTTTATTCACCAGTCCTGACAAACTTCGTGTCAGTAGTCACGATTAGTCCATCTTTAACCTCTAACCTATGCTGCTAGAGGGAGAACATCCAGAAATAGTTCAGTAAAAAAGGGGGCAAAAATAATTTTTTTTTAAAAAAAAAGAGACGGTAATGAATGGGAATAAAAGAATAAAACCCAAAAATTTTTTTTTTTTTTAAAGAGGGCAACAAAGTTAGAAAAATAAAGGAAAAGAAGTTTTTAAAAGAAGAGTAGCAAGTGAGAATAAAAAAGAGGGGCAACAAATAAAAGAAAAAGAGTTTTTTTTTTGCGAAATAAAAAATCAGGGAGGAAGACAGGAAGACAAGGTGGAAGATCAAAGCTGGGTTTATATAAACAAAAAACGTATCATAACAAAAATCACGTGATCCCGTGTTATGACTTATGATACGGAACGACGGTAAAATCGATAAAATCATTATTTAAAAAAAGCAAGTTCAAAAATTCCGTATACATTCCGTATATATTAATTTTTCCGCATACATTCCATATGCACCAATTTTTTTAAAAAACATTCAAAAATGAATTACGTATTAAATATACGGAATTATTATACGGAATCGGTAAAAACGTATTTCTAACGTTTATAAAACGTATCCTTTCCGTATACAGATTTCTTATAGGGCTTGAGTATAAGGATTTCCTTTTAATATTTCGGGAGCTACATAAGGCATAACCCCATAAATATTTGTTTCATCAATATCATCAATCTTTCTACACAATTCCATATCAGAAATCCGTAACATACTATAACCATAACTATTTATTCTAAATAATATGTTTCCTATATGAAAAATTTGATGAACCATGTGTTTTTGATGAATTTCATTAAGACCTTCAATAATCCCATGTAATGCTTTTATTCCATTGAGCCAATTAAAATTTTCACAATTTTTATTTAAATAATTATTGAAATTTTCACCTGCATGTTCAAAAACCATTATATAATCCTTTGTACTTGGATTTTGAGACATTCCATATAGTATAGGAATGTCGTCTATTTTTTTATTTGGATATATTTCAACTTATTAGATTATAACTTATTAATTAATATGTAATATTATTTTAAATCATTCATACCTTATTAATAAAATTATCAAGGAAATTTTGTGAATTATGTAAACATTTTAAAGCAACTCTTGTATTTGGATTTCTCTTCCAACCGTTACTATTATTAGTTAATGAACCATCTTTCCACATTGCTGAATATACTGTAGAAAAACCACCTTTGCCTATTTCTTTAATACCAACAAATTGATCGTATGGTATCCATTCGAATATCACATTTGAATTATAAGAATCATAATTATAACTTAACCTCATCTTTTGAATAAAATCATTAATTTTATTATTTTCGTGACTATTTGATTGACACAATACACACCTTTTACTATCCATTTTGAACTGATTATTGCATTTTACAGTTTACACCACAGATTTTACAATAATATTTAGGTTGCAAAACCAAAATAAAATCTTTTGTAACTGGATCTTGGTATAACCCATAACTTTCCTTAATTGAATTTGCAATCTGATGAAAATATGAAATAACATTAATATAAAATTATTATTGATAATTAAACCAAATTTATTAAAGAATTTATATACCTTATTTAAGATTGTGTTATCAGTATTTTGTGAATTATATAGATTTTTTAGTAAAACTACTGCATTCAACTTTCTTTTATATTTACTTTCTTGCTCACTATAGCATGATGGACCTTTCTTCCATATTGCTGTAATAAAATCACCTCTTATTGTTTTTTTAATATCGATAAACTCATTGTATGGTATCCATTCAAATATCGTATCATTATGATTTTTAATACTTAATTGAAACTTTTAAATTAAACTATCAATTTTCTCATTTCCACTAGTCCAGTTTGGAAACATATCTTTTAAACGATTCAATTGACATGATTTACACAGTTTATAATATTTATTACCACATTTTACACAATATTTGTAAAAATCAGAATTAACAATCAAAATATAATCTTTTTTTTTGGATTTTGAGATAATCCATAGCATTGATTATCTTTTAAATATGATTCAACCTATTAAAATACAAAAATTAGAGATTGTATAATATCTACCTTCAGTTAATTTATAAGAAATTTAAATACCTCATCTAAAAATTCATCAGTAATAATTTGTGGGTTATGCAAGTATTTTAAATAAACTTTTTCATATGATTTTCTCATCATTCTCCTCTCTCTCATATTGTAAGATAATAGTCCATTTTTTAATAGTGCTGTAGCAAATCTACTTTCTCTGCTCATCTCATTAATTTTAATAAATTTGTCATATGGTATCCATTCAAATATTTTATCATTATACCATTCAATTTTTAATTGCTTTTCTTTAATAAAGTTATCAATTTTTTCATCTCCACTAGTCCAGTTTGTAAGATTATCTTTTAAATCACTTATTAGGCATGGATCACAACATTTAATACTAATTGAAGGGTGGTATTCTCTACTACAATTTCTACAACCATTTAAAAATTTATCATCAAAAGCCAAAATATAAACTTTTGTGTCTGGATTTTGAGATATTCCATAGCCTCTTCTATTTTTTAAAATTGATTCAGCCTATCAAATATAAATATATATATAAAAAAAATTAATATTTTACCAATATTAGCCGAATTTAATTCATAGAAAATTCAAATACCATATTTAAAAATCCATCAGTAGTATATGTATATAAACTTTTTAAATAAATTATTTTATATGATTCTCTAATTAGTTTCTCACTATTAGCATTATAACATAATGGGCCATTCTTCCATATTGCTGTAGAATCTTTTCCTAACTCCTTAATTTCAAGTAATTATGAGGACACAGTATTGGAATGGATACCATATAACCAGTTTGATAATATTGAAGACATAGGTAAAAGTGGCTTTTCTACAGTATATTTAGCAATATGGAGAAATGGTTTATTATGTTATAATTATAAATGGAAAAGAGCATCAAATACAAGGGTTGCTTTAAAATGTTTACATAATTCACAAGATTATATTGATGAATTTACAAATGAGGTATTAAATTTCTTTATAATTTAAATATTTTAATATAATATAATAAGATATATTGCAACCTAATAGGTTAAAGCATATTCAAATCAAAAAATAAGAAATATCCTTAAAATATATGGAATATCTCAAAACCCCGAAACAAAAGATTATATCATGGTCCTTGAGTATGCAGAAGGTGGAAATTTAAATAATTATTTAAATAAAAATTATGAAAATTTTGATTGGTCCAATGGAATAAGAGTATTAATGGAAATTAATAATGGTCTTAAAAAATTCATCAAAAAGAGATGGTTCATCGAGATTTTCATATAGGAAATATATTATTTACTAAAAAAGAAGAAATTTATACTAATAATACTGATAATTATAGTGCATGTATTTCTGATATGGGACTGTGTAGAAAAATTGATGACATTGATGAAACGAGTATTTATGGAGTTATGCCTTATGTGGCTCCTGAAGTATTAAGAAGAAAACTTATACTCGAGCAGCAGATATATATAGCTTTGGTATGATTATGTATTTTGTAGCGACTGGAAAGCAACCTTTTTCTGATTGCGCTCACGATGTCGTTTTAGCATTAGAAATATGTAGTGGGACTAGACCTGAAATAGAAGATCAAATTGCACCAAAATGTTATATTGATTTAATGAAATGATGTTGGTATCCTAATCCAGAAAATAGACCAAATTCTATTGAAATAAAAGAAATGATTGAATTATTTTATGAGAGGAGGTACGACAACGAGATTATGAAATTGAAAAGCAATTTAAAGAAACACAAGAAGCTAGAAATACAAATCTTTTATCGATTAAAAATAACCGATTGAATACTCAGCCTACTCATCCATAGGCTATTTATACGTCACGATTATTTAATCCTTTTACAGAAAATCTTTCTGATAATAATAGTTCAGTTGAATTATTGATTGTACAAAGTAAGTAGTAAGTAAGTCATAATGTTTTTTTATTCTTCTAATTATAACATTTTATTCACATATTATTTTTATTTCACATTCTAACTTATAATTCTTTCTTTGGAAATAATGGTTTAAAGAGTTAAGTTAAAAGTAGTAACAAATGATAAGTCGGATTTTTTTCAAAATAGTCCATATTATAAATTGTCGATCAATCAAAAGAAATTAAACTTTCTAGGTTTGAAAAGAAATATTTTATTTTTAATATTTTTATTATCTATAACATATTATTTTATTCTTTTATCATTTATAAGTATTACTTATCTCCTGGCTAATTAGGAATAAGTAAAATTTTACTATTCCAATTAGCCAGGAGATAATTGATTTATCCCCTGCCATTTATATAGTTTAGACTATTTTAGACTATTTTAGACTATTTTAGTCTATTGTGTAATATCAATAGATATAAATACCCTATTTGTAATCATTTTTTACATTTTTTTTTCTCTCCTTTTTACATTTTTTTTTCTCTCCTTTTTACATTTTTTTTCTCTCCTTTTTAATTTCAAAATAAAATGTCTAGTTTCAAAAAAGCCTCCGAATTATTAAATTCAAGTAATGATACTGTCACTATAAATGAATTAAAAGGAAGATTGACTCATTTAGAAAATAATCAACTTTCTGAAATACACAAATCAAAATCGTCTAATAAAGAAACATTTGATCGTCCTTGTATAGAAACTTTACAAAAGTATGTCTCTTCCGCAAAACCAAAAAATACTAACAAAAATACACGTTTATGGGTTTCTAGATTTGAAAGCTTTGTAAATGACACTCAACCAAACATAGATTTAATGACCCTTTATGACAAAAAGGCCATTGCAATGTTGTTATGTGAATTCATTATAGTTATTCAAACAAAAGACAAAAAGGAATACAAAGCAAACTCACTGTATAATGGTATATGTGCTATAAATCGGTTTTATCAGGAAATCTTTAAAGATAGAGAACCATTCAATATACATGAGGATTTTGAATTTAGAATAGTGCGTGATACATTACATACAAGAATGATAGAGTTGGAAGAAATCAATAATGGTGAATATAATGGAGCTGATCCTCTTACTGATGAAGAAATGGTAAAAATCTTTGAACATCCTGATATATCAAGTAATTCACCAGATGGATTATTAAGGAGAGTCTTTTTATGGGTAGGATGTTGTACAGCACGTAGAGGGGGATCATATCATAGTATTATGGCTAGCCATTTTAGAAAACGTGATGATGGAGGATATAACATTGTGACAATTCATGATAAAACTCACCAGGGAGGATATTATCACCAAACAAATTCTAATCAATAACCTGTTCATATTATTCCACCAGATGAACCAGGAACATATGGAGCATGTCATGACATTAGAAAATACTTGAGTTTACGGCCTAATAATGCAGAAGAAAACTTTTTTCTTCGTATTAATAAAGATATTAAAGGTACAATTTTATATGATTTCTTTCTCTACAATATTTTTAACACAAACTAATAAATTTCAATATATTATTTAGAAAATTGGTATTCTACTTTTCATTTAGGTCGAGATAAATTATCTGGAATGTTAAAAGAAATTTGTAATATTACGGGTATTGACTGCACAAACAGAAGAATTGTAAATCATTCATTACGAAAACGTACTGCGCAAAAGTTAAATGACAAAGGATTGGATTCACAAGCTATAATGAATGTAACATTGCACCGGTCCATTGCAGGATTAAATGCGTTAGTATATATTATAATATAATATTTGATTTTTTTATTTTGTCATTAAAATTCATTTATTTTATAGATATCGAATACAAAATGAAAAGCAAAAATTGGACATCGCAAAGTTAACACTTCCAGGCATTTCAAAGGTATCTAATTAATTCTTTATTATAAATTATCATTATAATTATTAATTTTTTTACACTTTATTTATAAAAGGATATTTTGATGCAAGAAAATTTGGAAAAATCTGCTGAAGATCTAAATACGGAACAAAGAATTGAAAATTTATCATCTCAGGAAGAGACTAAAACAGAACCATTCACTGAAATTCAAAATATCACAATTCCTTTAAAGCGTAAAGATGATTTAATTGATAATTTTCGTCTTAAGTTTGTTAAATGTAGTAATTTTACTATTAACATTACAAAATAAATAATTTGTCTAGTTATCTAGAGTAAATATGTACTAGAAATACATAAATAAATATATATAAATTGATCATCCAGTAGGTATAAGTACAATCGGATAACTGTATAAATGGTGCCGATCAGGGGATAACATTATTTATTCTTTAAAATTATAACAATTAGATTTTGTTTAACACTGATTATAAAGTAATACGTAAAAACTTTATTTACATAATAAAAATCAGTTTGTAATTAAACGAATTTAAAATCAAATTTTTATACAGCACCAATCAATAATAGTTATTCTTAACATGAACAAATATAAGTTACCAAAGACGGCTAAAATTGTAACTCGTTATACTTTTATATTATACTGTACAATTCTTTGCTAGTGATCGTACTTAAATTTTCAAAGAATACTGTATAACTTGTCGTAGCCTTGCATTTGCATGATAAAAAAACAATATTACTTTTATTCTTAATGCGATAATAGAGTTCAATTAAGTGTATCGATTCTTATATATAATAATATGATTATACGACTTTCCTTTTTCTACGTAAACCAAAGTGATAAAATTAAATTATTTTTTAATAATTATAAAAACTAAAGAAGCAAAAATTTCGTTACTTCATTATGCTTGTAGATCCTCATTTAACGTACAATTTTTTATCACTTGAAGATTTGATGCGGGTTAGCGTATAAAAAGGTTGACTACGGAAAATTTAGGGATAATATACTGTATATACAAATAATGCATTGGGCACAAAGTAATTATATTATTTGCAATATTTTTTGTACAAAAAATTTTTTTATTTTTCTTTTTTTTTCAGCATAAACTTATCACGTTTTAAAAGGGCTATGAAACAGCCAGTTTCAGTTTCTGCATATTTAGTTCTAGTACAACAGTTAAATATACTTTACGCATTTCTTTCTACATAAATTTGCAGAATTTGCGCATTTTACACAATGTGCTATTATGTTTTTAAACTTCATAATTGATTTAATTTATTTTGTGTATTCATATTAACAATAATTCTATCAAATAATTAAAAGTGATGATAGTAATGGTTTCAAAGTGAACTTTAATGACAACACCAGTTAACAAAAAAATTAAATTATCTTTTAAAGAATAATAAGAGTTTGATTGTTTGAAATTTTGCCTGGAGAAAACCTAAAGATTACTTGTTCATAGAATTACACGAAAGAGAAAGTGACCGCCATATTATATCACGTGAAGCTGGCGATTCTCGATTTTACTAAAATTCGCAGTAAAAGAAAAATAAAACTTTTACGTATAAAATCTTTATTGATATACGATAAAATCTTATTCACTAAATAAAAATTTGCTCCCAAAATATTCTTTAAAGATAACTCATATATATACTGTAGAACCAATGTCCAATGAAATAGATTAAAACAAAAAAAAAAACAAACGCTAACATCTGACATGTCTCAAAACAATAACTGCTCAGACCTCAACTTAAAAAGCTGTTAAAGTAGCATACAGCAGCAACAGTGCACATCCTTCTCATAACGACAAATTTTATGTGACCTACAAAACTCTACACGCACGCAAAATCATTTTAAAGCACCAATTATCAGTCAACATTCAATTCCGATCCGGTTAGTTAGCTTGCTAAATCACCATTAACCGTATATTACCTGATTATAGCAGTTTAAGCCTCCATTACAAATTAATTATATGGGAGGCGGTCAATAGAAAAGAAGGAAACCCAACGAGAAAAGACAAAAAAAAATAAAAATAAATAAAAAAAAAAAAATGCGAAATATAAATAATTAAATCACGTGATCACAATCAAATTTTGGTCAAAATTTAATTGAATAAACCACTTTGCTAATCTCGGTCATGTGCACAAAATTAGAAATTAGCACCTTTTATTATAACAGATCATCGGAATTTTTAATCATCAAAAACTCCTTGTGGATTCTTTAAGTCATCATTTCATTCTTTAGGTCATCAATTTCATCAATTAAAAAAATTATTAAATATGAACCAATACGCTTTTAAAATTTTTAATTGTGCATTTAAAGAATTAATAATTATTTTTACTAAATTCGATGATTAATAATATGTCAAGTTATGTAACTTCACACGTAATGAAGAATCAGAAATTGTTATCTTTTTTTTTTTAGCGCCTAATTTCCCTTTTTAAGATTTAAAACCATTAAATCATTATAGAAATCAATCAAGGACGATTGATTGGGCCCAATAATTTAGAAAAAGGGGTTTGCATGATTAGCTCGTCTTTCATGTTATACTAATTTAGGATTCGGAAAATACCAAAATTTAAGGAAATCACCGAAATCATTCATTCTATAATGGTTCTCATCGTGCATGCCCGAAATGCCGAGGTGTAAACAAAACAGTGAAACGTAATAATTGTAACAAAATAAATGGTGTACCCCGATAACTAGTTACACGGCAATCATGCAGGAGAAATGATGTCTATCAATGAAGATACTGTAATTATATTAGTATCGATACTTCTAGCTAATAAAGATGAAGGACCAATAATTATTTGTTAGAAAAAAAATATTTTTTTTTTATAAAAACACCAAAAAAATTTTAACTTCAAAAAAAATTAATTAAGAAAAAAATATAAGTTCTAATCAAAATAACCTATTTAATGACTCATTAACTTACTTGACCAAAAAATTCTATTTTATACGATTATAAATTACTTAAAATTTATACAAAAATTTTGATCAAACATTTTTAACAAATAAAATATAAGATCAAAGTTTGTCAAAAATTTATTAAAATACACAGTATATTAGTTAATTTCAAATTATTTATCAATATTTATGTACTGTATATTATTTTAAGAAATAGATAGAAAGTGATCGACGAACCGTCTTCAAACAAAGTTTTTTTTTATTTAATTAATTACTCGTTATTGTATATTTATATATTCTCATTTTGGATTCGAAATTTTAGGTAAAAATGAACATTTTATTAAAAAAATCAAATTTTATGATACGCGTTTACGTGCGGTTACTTTGTATCCGAAAAAGGATTTTGAAACAAGATTGCGGCCTAAAATGGAAGCGATGACCCTTTCAAACAAAACGGATCAACCTTTTAAATGAAACCCATAAACTTTGAATAATGAATGAAAACTTCTATAATTTATGTCCTTTTATATTAATTATTTTATAGAACGATTATTTATAAACATTTTGAGAATATAAAATGTTTACAGTTTATCCAAGTTAAAAACATCAAGGAAATATTATTTAAAATCTATATATTGAAAACGCTATCTGCATATCATAACTAAATAAGGGTGCATGATTGGTCGTTCTTTTATGTGTACTCCATCTTGATATTTGAAACAGACACTTTTCTAGCTTTCTATTTATAAAATTATGAAAAAAAAATTATTTTATTTACTCACTAACTTAATTAAACCTTTTGTAACAAACATTTGAAAACTAAGAAAATACAAATATGTATTATAAGATAAATATGTTAACTATAGTAATTGACGAATTTAATACAATATTTCTTATATAATAGACTACATCATAACTTATAAAAAAGAATAATCAAAAAAAAAATCTTATTGTTATTTAAACTTATGGAAGGTAAATTTATAATATAAATGGTGATATTCAAAATCCAACAAAAATAAACTTTTAACATGAAAGTAAATTTTATTGAAAAGGACCTTCATAAACCATACCTAAAGGCAAGATCAAAAACTCAAAATTTTCGTTATTACTGAAATTAATTCCATTATAAAATGAATTTTCTTCATCTGTATTTGCAATTTGTGGCGTATTTATTCTAGAAATCAAGTCAAGGGTATCAGAATTCCGTAATTTATTAATGTTATTCGCGAGTTTATCGAGGGAATTCTTTTGTGGCGTTGTTAAACGTTCCCAAATTTCATTTGTTGCTGAATCGACAGATTTGACATCAATCATATCACGTTGATTAGAATCTAATAGCAACAAATATTCTAAGCTTGGCTTAAGTAAATCTTTTCCTTTTAGTATTTTGCCGACTCTTCCACTTCGTACTTCATTAGCAAGTCTATCGATTTGTTCATTATTAGGGGAGAAATTATTCATATTAATATTAATTATTTTTTTTTTGTTTTACATAAAATTAAAAAAAAATATAGGATTGACTTGAGTTTATATAATTTTGAACACTCTATAACTGTATAATGACGTAATGGGATTTATATAATTTTTTGAACATTGTATAACAACAGAAATGGTTTATGAAGTTTCTGTATCGTCAATGTCCGTTCGGGTTGGAGGGGAAAAACCGATGCAATCAAGTTTTCACACCGAAATTTTTTTAAATAAATATATTAAATGAAAGGGTAAATCCCGAGAACTTAGCCACATTTAATTATTATTTGGGTTATGAGTCAATTGAGTCATGTAGTGGTAATGTAGTAAGCATATCATAATCGTGATACTGAGTTAGTTACTTATAAAAACGCGTACCACATGATGATGAAATGATTTTCAATGAACTAAATTAATCCAAGTTTGGACCGTGTCAGTCGTGTCAGGACTTTTCCTGAAATTGGTAATTTTGCAGATTTAGGAGTAATGCTGGACGGAATTACATAGCATCACGTGCATTTTTGAACTCTGTCTTAAACTGACAATCGATTAGGATAGTCAGTCATTTAAATCTGAAAATCATTCCGACCAGACTCGGCAAATTTACGGCGTAAATTTTTATTTTTAGAAAAAATTATTAAACTAAAAAGCTATAGATATACCATGAAAAATATTTTTCTCACTTGACAAATAATTGTTTATAAGTGCATCAAGACAGGGGATAATTGGATTAAATTGTTTTTATTTTACGTCAAAAAAAAAGTTTTGCACACGCACACAGATACAGTACGTCAGTTGAATTTGTTTTTAATGAACTTTTTATTATCTTCTCAAAAAAAAAAAAGTAACTGATTTACGTGATTTGTTCACAAATTATCAGGCAAAGTGAAGGACAATTCTACGCACTATGAAAAAAAACTGATCACATGAATTTTTCTGTACTTCACGTGAGCGTTGTTCAATGATACAGTATAGTCGATAAAAAATTTACCGATCGCATCCATCTTTTTTTCAAATTTCTCTGTATCTGGACTCACAATAGTTCCCATTACCTAGTATAAAGATTTAAGATTCTAGTAATTAAGTTTAAATTATAATGAGTGGTACTACTACATAAATTTACAGCACATTTTGCTAAAAATTTAAGTCTGACTAATAATAGTATATGGTATTTAACCGTAAAAAACGTTAACCGCACAATTTGTTTACACAAATTGTAATTTGTGGTGTTGGCGTAGTAATCACGTGACATTGTGGCAAAGTATGTAGAGCCGCCTAAGCCAAAGCCATCATAGCCTGTTATTTTTGATATTTCCGATTTATTTGATATATCAGTTTTATTTGATTTATCTGATTTATTTGATTTAATTGATTTATTTTATTTATTTAATTTATTAGTTTTATTTGATATATTAGATTTATTTGTTATATTTTTAAATATATTTTATTTTGTATAAATATCCTGAAATTTCTTTTTAGTTGAAAAATATCAGAGAGTGTAATAACAAAGTTATAATAACAAGTTCATATAATTAATAAATAAACTCTTTTACCTTATAAACGAACTGTCCCTTTGTGAATAGTGTGTCTTGTTGATTGGACTTGAGACATATCTATTGCATCCCTGTCTCCAAGTCATAGTTACCTGATCGACGAACTGACCAGAGTAACAATTGGTGATTCCTGCCAGGTATAGCGACGAACTGTCTATACTGGTTCTCTCAGACGTACTTGAGAAGAAAAACAATTGCAGACGTACTTGCACCCAATTGAATGCCATATTACGGTACTAAAAAGAGCCAAAGAAAACATCACAGAAATAAGCACCTTCAGAGAAGAAGACCTGCCTTTGAAAGAGCTCCTTATTGTAATTTTTGTTATACCCCATCAGGAGAAATACTTTATAACCAACATCCTACTGGATTCTTTAACTTTTGGAATTGGATTAAAGATAATCATTCTGCTAGAAACTACAACCTTTGCACTGTTATTACCTTTGCCAAACTAAAAGAAAATATCGCTGAACTGAATACTGCTGCTGGCCTTACTACTGAAATTCTAAAAAGCATACTATTTTCCACCCTTAGCACTCCTATACTAGAATTATTATATTATATACCTGCTCTTTGTGAAGAAACCCAAGGATACTCCTCTGCACCTACTGAATATCAAACCACCAAGCTATATAATCTATACCACAACCTACCTCCACCAGAAGCACCTCCTGAAACTATGAATCAAGATCAACTTACTGCAGTTTTAACTACTATTTTTGGTACTAATGGCCAAAATATTACACAGTTGACCACTGCATTAGGAAATGCTCCACCTCCTCGTGAATTAACCATAGCCAAAGTAGATAACTTTCATGGAAAAGATGACGAAGACCCTTATGAATGGTTGGAACGTTTTGAAACAGCTGCTAATACTAATCAGTGGACAGGTAACAGAAGAATAGCTATAGCTGCAGGATACTTGAAGGATGCAGCCCATGACTGGTTCAGAGCCAATGGTAATGGTCTTACTGTTTGGAATGATAATACAAACCAAAATGCCAGTTTTGTACACCAGTTTGAAGCATATTTCTCTCCTGAAACTAAGAAAAATCAATGGTACTATGAACTGATGACTATCAGACAAACAGCTGAAGAAAAAGTTGAAGACTACTCTAGAAGATTCAAGAAAGTCTTAAGAAAAGTGAATGGAACTACTGATCCTCCACCTGTTCCTGCTGCATTACAAGTGCGAATGTATTTGTATGGACTAAACCCTCTGCTGACTCCTTTAGTATCTACCAACAATCCTACTACTTTAAATGATGCAATTACCCGTGCAAAATTGGTAGAAACTGGATATAATTATGTTCCTACAAAGTCAGTTTCTTTAAATGTTCCTGCTGCTGTGAAGGAAAATGCTCCTTTACCAATCACTCCTGCTGCTGGATCTTCCACTAGCAAGAATGACCCAGATGTAGATGCATTAACTCAACAACTCCAACAATTGACTCTTAATTATGCAACCTTATCATCAGCATTGCTAGCTCAAAATAATAGTAACAATAATAGCAAGCCCAGAAATTTTAGAGCGACTACAGAAAAGGCTAGAGATAAAACTAAACTAACCTGTTCAAATGTGGGAAAGTAGGACATATCTCCAGAGAGTGCAGAAGTAATAGAAATAACAACTCAGGAAATAGTAATAATAATAGAAAGCTTTTCACCAGACCTGTTAATTTCCTGGATGAAGAATATGTTGAAGAAGAAGAATACTACTCCTATGATGAAGAAGAGGAGGATGAGGCTGAATATGAAGTATATGTAAATACTCGTTCAGAATCTGGAAAAGAAAGACAACTAAGAAAAAGAGTGAGAACAGGAGATGAAATGGATGAAGGAGGAGAGGAATATATCATTCCAGTTGTTCCTTCAGCAGAAACTACCCCATCCACCATTAAAGCTCAAAAGATCAAAAGAAAATTTAAAATGAGGCCCGCACCTATTGAAAATGTAACTGAGTTCGACATTGCCCAATACATTAAAGATCTTCCCTGTGGATTAACTATTGGACAAGCCTCATCTCAAATTCCAAAATATAGAAGTGCAATGCTTAAAAGTGTCAAGAGAACTAGAGAGACTAATTTTATCTCCTCAGCCAATGATGCTCCTACTACTGCTGCCAGATGCCAATTGAGAGTAGATGGAGAACCTATTTCAGCCGTCATTGATAGTGGTGCTGCCACTAGTATCATCACCAAAAAGCTCATGAAACGACTTGGATATTCTATAAATGGGCCTTCCAACTTAGTAATTGTAACTGCCAATGGTACTAAAGTTAGATCCTTAGGAGAAGTAAAAGATTTTCCTATAGAAGTAAAATCTCATCTCATCAACCTCAACATTCAAGTGTTGGATTCTACAGATGAAGTTTTTATTCTTGGAAATGATTGGCTTAAAAAGGTCAAAGCCAATTTGGATTGGGAAGAAGGTACACTGACTATCTTGTGGAGAAAGAAACGGATTACTGTTCCTATGCAATGCACTAGAGGAAGACCTGCTGAGTCCTATGATGAAGAGGAAACTGATAGTGAAGAATATGAAGAGGAAGAGATAGAAGAATCCCCTCTTTACCTGTCAGACTTATCTGATGATTTTTCTGATATATCCGACCTAGAATTTAACCCTTGGACTAATCACACCCCATATGAAGAATCTGAGGAAGAGATAGAAGAAAGTGAGGATGAAAATCCAGCCATTTATTTAGCCGTCACTGCCACCCAAGAAGAGCCTCATAAACTTAACCTTGGACCTTTGGATGTGCACCAGCAACAATTATTCAACAATTTGCTTACATCCTTCAGAGATATTTGTGCCAAAAGTCAGACTGAGATTGGTAGAACAAATCTCATAAAACACAAAATTTATATTGGAGATGCACGACCCATTTCCCAAGCACCCTACAGAATTAATCCTAAAAATAAAGAATTTCTAAAGGAAGAAATTGTAAAAATGGAAGAAAATGGAATCATTAGAAAATCATGTAGCCCCTGGGCTTCACCTGTTGTAATTGTGGATAAGAAAGGAGGAGATAAGCGAATCTGCATTGATTATAGAAAACTAAATGCTATTACAAAAGCAGATGCCTACCCACTCCCTAGAATTGATGACCTGTTGGAAAGTTTTGGACAAGCCAAATGGTTCACTACCTTGGATCTTGCCAGTGGTTATTGGCAAGTAGCCATGGACGAAGCTGATATTGAAAAGACTGCCTTTGTAACTCCCTTTGGATTGTATGAATTCCTAGTCATGCCTTTTGGGTTAAGCTATGCTCCTGGAACATTCCAAAGATTAATGAATAGAGTGCTGCAAGAATTTTTGAATGACTTTGTAGCCGTGTATCTGGATGATGTAATCATCTACACCAAAGGAACCTTTGAGCAACACATGGACCATATAGCTCAAGTTTTTCAAGCGCTCAGAAATTCCAACCTAAAAATAAAATTAAAGAAATGCTATTTTGCATTACCTAATATACACTTCCTAGGACATGTAGTAGGAAGTGATGGAATCAAACCAGACCCAGAAAGATTGACAAAGTCAAGAATTACCCAATACCAACAAACCTAACTCAATTAAGAGCTGCTCTTGGATTATTCTCCTATTATAGGAAATTTATTAAGGATTTCTCCCGAATTGCAAGACCAATGCTCACTTTGTTAAAGAAAGATGCTCCTTTCAACTGGGAGGAAAAGCAACAGCAAGCCTTTGACAGACTAAAGGAGATGCTAATTAAAGCCCCTGTACTAAGTTATCCAGATTTCGACAAACCTTTCATTATCTATACTGACGCCTCTGGAATTGGATTAGGTGCTGTATTATCTCAAATAAAGGAAGATGGTAAAGAACATGTAATTGCCTATGCAAGCAGAAGCCTTAATCCAGCAGAAAAGAACTACTCTGTAACAGACCAAGAGTGTTTGGCTGTAGTATGGGCCATAAAACATTTTCAACACTACTTAGGATTAAGACCATTCACCATCATTACTGACCACTCTGCCCTCAAATGGTTAAAGACTTCCAAGATGCCAAAAGGAAGAAGAGCCCGCTGGGTAATGGAATTACAGCAGTACGACTTTGAGATCAAACACAGACCAGGAAAACTTAATGCCAATGCTGATACATTATCTAGAACTCCTGAAGAAACATTCTGTTTCCTAATTGAATTAGAAACATATCCTGGACCTACCAAGCATACTTTATCTGCTCCAATAACTTTAACCCCCATAGAAGAGGAAGATTATGAAGCAGACTCTGAAGAAGACATCACTACCAAACCAGTAGCAGAAATATACGAAATTATTTATCCTCAACCATGTGAAAATTGTGAAGAAATTCAATGTATATGTTGGGGAAATGATAACAGCACTTTAGGATCAGACTATGAAAGAGATTGGCAAGAATACTACCAGCAAATACACGACCAAGAAGATCATCCAAACCATCAGGAAGAATGGCTAGAAGAAGGCCAAGATATTTTAATTTTGAATGATGATATAGAAGGAGTCCAAACTCCTGCATATTATTTTTCAAAGGAAGAATTACAAGAATTATTCCAAGAGTTTATTCAAATAAAGCAAGTAATTGCTGGTCAACCTATCAATAGAGGAGGAAGTAGATGCACCTTTGAATGTGACATAGAAAATCATCATATTCATACTTATTGTACAATGTGCAAAAAGAACCTCCCATATGGAACTATCCTTCATGATTGCATTATTGGATTTACTTTAGGGAAAATACGACCTGATATGAAGCCAGAATTTTTGGTAAACCAACCTTGGTGGGAGGAACCTGAAGGAGTGAAACAAACCAACCTTGTTCATTATTTAAAATGCTTCTTACGACTTTCCTATGGATTACCCCCTTATACCATCTCTACTGAGCCATTTGTAGCTTCCTTAGATTAAATCCTTAACAAATAACAAATTTATTAAAAGGTGAAAGCGAAAAGTGCCTGCATTGTGACAGACAGCCTAATATTTTATTTTATTTAAGTAATTTTATAACAATGGATACAACCCAGTATAATAGAATTTTTCAATATTTAACTACTCAACAACTACCATCAGATTTAAATACTCAACAACTTATCAAACAATTCAAAAACTTTTGTACTCCTTTTATTATTAAAAACAACTATTTATATAGAAAAGACAAACAGAAAGAAGGAAATTTATTAAGAGTAATTAGAGTACATGAAATGGAACCAGTTCTTTACATGGTACATAATGATCCTACTTCTGGACACTTTGGAACTGAAATTATGTTCAACAAAATTCGTACTAGATATTACTGGCCTCAGATGTATGAAAATATTAGAGAATATGTTAAAAATTGTGACTCATGTCAAAGAAGAGGAAAACCTCAAACTCATCAATTATTACATCCAATACCTGTACATTCACCTTTTTATCAAATAGGAATAGATTTTGTAGGACCTTTACCAAAGACTTCTAATGGAAATAAATATATTATAGTTGCTATGGATTACCTGACTAAATGGCCTGAAGCAAAAGCAGTACCTAGAGCTACAGCAGAAGAAACTGAGAAATTCATATATGAAGACATTATATGCCGACATGGATGCCCTCAGAAAATACTGACAGATCGAGGAACTCATTTTAATAATCAAATTATTGATCGTTTAACCAAAAGATTTGAGATTAAGCATTTATTATCAACACCATATCATCCCCAAACCAATGGATTAGTAGAAAGATTCAATAGAACTTTATGTGAATCTTTAGCTAAATTAGTCAAACAAGTAGAACAGTGGGATCAGTTTATTCAGCCAGTTTTATTTGCTTATCGTACAAGTAAACAATCCACAACCAAAATATCTCCTTTTTATTTAACATATGGTCGTGAAGCAAAGTTGCCAATTGATGATCTTACCCAAAATGAAGAACAATTATCCGATAGGATCAACAAATTAGTTAATGAGTTACCACATGATAGAGAATCTACCTGACAAAGGATAGATCAGCAACAAGCCAAACAGAAATTACATCATGATCAGCAAATTAAACGTCATAGATCTTTTCAAATAGGAGATAAAGTTTTATTGTACAAGGCTGAAAAAGCGAAACAATGGTCTGGAAAATTAGATGAAAAATGGAAGGGACCCTATTATATTCATGCGGTTTTACAAAATGAAAGCTATAAAATAAGGGATATGCAAGGAAAAGTCCTAAAAGCTCCTTTCAATGGAAGTTTACTAAAACCTTACTACGATCAGAAAGAATGGAATCTTCCAATAATAGATTAATTGACCTTTTAACTCAAGATTTACAACTAGAACTTCCTTTTGAAAATGGAGATTTAATACCACCCTATGATGAAGCTGCTCCTTTTGATGAACAATTTAAAAATGCTTATGCTGCATTACGACGATCAATTCAATTGAAAGAACGATTAAACTCACTAATCAATGCTTATTATATTGGAAAATTATTAAATAGTTTAGAAACTAAAGCTCAACAATTTAGATATAAGCAAAAATTAACTAATCATTATACGAGAATGTCAGAAAATGTCTTTGATATATTTGAACATCAACCAATTAAAATACTTGGTACTTTTTACATTACTGTGCAAATAGCAAGGAAAATAAATAGAAGTCAGGTGAAACAGTTACGAGAAATAGTGCAAGGATTATTGGATCAAAATTCTTTATAATTACATCATAATTTATTGGAAAAATTATTGATTGGATTAAATAAATTAAGTCTAAATTAATTTAATTAATTGACGCAAGTATAATCTACAAAAATAGAAATTAGTAATGATGGCAGATCCAAATTTAATTTAGTGTTAATTTTAGTTTCACAAATGATCAGCAAAAATACGCGACTTAACTCCCCAAAATAATTTAATAGAAAATAGAAAATTTTATGAAAATTTATTAGGAAAAAGAAAAAAAAAAAGAAGAAAAATCTAAATAGTAGATGGTGGTTCTAAATTATTTTCTCTCATATATGTTTCATAATTGGAAATAGTTTCTTTTGCCTCATTAGCCCTTTTATGTTCCCTCTCATGTTGTACCTTCCAACCTTCCCTTTCCCTCCTATACCGCTTCTTATCCTTAGTTAATGAAAATACTTGTTCTCGTAAATCTTTATTAAACCCTGCTAACTCCTTATAATGGCCAAGTTCCCCATTTTTCTGATTTATTTCTTGTTGTAATTTCTCTACTTCTTCTTCTTTCGTTACAAAAAGCTCTCCAGCAACTTCCAAAGCTTGTTGAGCCAAGCCCTCACCTTTTTGAGGCTTATCAATACCTTTTCTTCGAAAATGCCTTCTTCTGACGGCCTTACTTGGTTTATTATGTTTTTTTTTATTATTTTGGCCTCGAGAGGCACGCGAACTGCGAAGTTTTCGACGAGCAACATTGGTGTCAGTGCGAGTCATATTGAAAATTAATGAAGAAAAAAAAAAAAGATGAAGATGATTTTGAGATAGTGCGACATTGATGAAAATTTAAATGAAGAAACTTCCCAGAAATTACCACCAAAAATTAAACCGAATTTTATCAGAATTTACCAACATTTTTCCACTAATTCCAATCCCATAATTCTAACAAATTCAAAAATTGGTATAAATATGAGTCCATCATCAACACAAAATCGCTGTCACACGTACTCGGTCATTCCTGGCCAAAATGATCGGCTTCTATGCCTTGCTAATTTCGGGCTTCGGCACGAATTCCCTTCGGGGGCCTCTTAGCTTGGTATATCACGAGTGACCCCCATGTACTAGCGGGTTGGGTGTGTAGTGTGGTAAAAAGAAAAAGTTTTCAACGGAGTTCAAACTAAAGAAGGGGAGAACTGTTGGCGTAGTAATCACGTGACATTGTGGCAAAGTATGTAGAGCCGCCTAAGCCAAAGCCATCATAGCCTGTTATTTTTGATATTTCCGATTTATTTGATATATCAGTTTTATTTGATTTATCTGATTTATTTGATTTAATTGATTTATTTTATTTATTTAATTTATTAGTTTTATTTGATATATTAGATTTATTTGTTATATTTTTAAATATATTTTATTTTGTATAAATATCCTGAAATTTCTTTTTAGTTGAAAAATATCAGAGAGTGTAATAACAAAGTTATAATAACAAGTTCATATAATTAATAAATAAACTCTTTTACCTTATAAACGAACTGTCCCTTTGTGAATAGTGTGTCTTGTTGATTGGACTTGAGACATATCTATTGCATCCCTGTCTCCAAGTCATAGTTACCTGATCGACGAACTGACCAGAGTAACAGTGGAATAACCAATGTCCGGTTTGAGACCAAGCTAAACTAATTCTGATGCAGACGCAGTTTACTACATTATGCTAGTAATACTCAACAGAATTCTTCTACATGGCAGAATTTATTACCATAACAAGTTTTTTCTTTAAAAAAAAAAAAAAATAATAATTCTTTGATACAATAAAAAAGGAAAATTAAAACTCCGAAATGTTCAATTATTATGAATATGAGAGATCATGGAAATAAAACACGAGAATTTGATAAAAGTTTGGGTTCATAATTAAATTAGAGTAGCAAGCATTACACGGCCTGCAAAACCGTGAAAAAGGTGTTTAATGATCACATGAATTACATCACATGACTTTGGTCCGTTGAATATCTTACCCAGTATCACCGTCACTTTTCTTCCCCACGTGACCATAAGAAAAATATTTGTCACCTCGCGTCACACCTCTTTGTTCTAAGTATTCTGGGAACAAATTTTTCGAGGTGAAACCCTATTTGTCACGTAATAATTCATCACATGGTTAATTTCTTAATTCCATAATGCCGGCAGAAAAGTCACGTGGGAGAGAAAAGTGACAGTGATACTGGGGTAAATCCGGGGTAAATCAGCTGAATTTGCTACACCGAATCAGGGACAATGATTTTTTGTGGTGGTATAAGGCAAATTTTGTGTGTTATTTAAACTAATTTTGTGTTGTTGTAACCTTATTTTTTAACAATTTGTGATTTTATGCGATATTTCGTTGGAATAAACCATAAATTTTACCTAAGAAACGTATGTGATTTCTCCGTAAATGCCGCAGTCTGCAGATTCTGAGAATTATATGGAAATTATATGGAAGTTATGTGGAAATTGTGTGGAAATTGTGTGGATTTATGTGTTGTATATGTATAACAGATAAATTCAAATTTTGTGAAATTGTGTGGCGAGTAATGTAAAATTTTGTGATTTTTGTGATTTATTGTGAACTTATTTTTATTTTTATTTTTATCCCAGACAGTTGGTCAGAACAGACAAACTAGTATGTGATTTATTGTGAAATATCGTCCCTGCACCGAATGACCGAATTTTCTTCCCTCACGTGACATTTGGCCGGTATTACGGCATTAAGAAATTAACTATAACGTGACAAACAGAATTTTTAATTCCTGAAAAAATTAGTTTAACTCTTGAATAATAATATTATCATTATAATATACAATCATAATAAGACTGAAGAAAATGAATTCAACAATTTGTTGAAACCTCAACTTTATCAAATATATTCAGATAATAATGATAATAACGTTGATGCAATATGCCTTAAACACATTTTCCTTCTTATCTACAATATTATTAATTTGAAATCGTTCGACTTTCTTAATCTTTAATTAACCACCCGTTGAATAGCTCGTTGAATCCCATAACATTCAGCAAAAAACTTTCAATGCTATGAGTACTCATAATTATTCAGATAATAATATTCATAGTACAAATTTTGATTCTAAAAATAAATATACGAAATAAGCTGGGTTATATGGAATCTATATTATAAGCCTGTACCGAGGTTTGTAACTACCTCAAGTATTGTTTATGCCCTTAGAGATGTGAGTGTTGGAAATAATGCTCTTCTAATATTTTATTCGAAAGATTCAGAAGGAAATAATGTTACCACTGGATTTATAGATGAGGATGAATGGATCCGGGTCATTTGACCTGACCTGTGTTTAAAATCCGAATAGAATTTATCATTATCTGACACGAGTCCAACCCGACCCTCCGGTTAGGTCACACCTTTACTTGACCCGGGTTGATCCGGGTTAACCGGGGTTTAATCAGGTATTTAAAATGTTTATGCTTACATTACACGATTTTTAAGCAAAAACTCAGAGAAGTTAAGTGTTTGAACTGTCCGTAAGCATTTTTTTTTTTTAGAAAAAAAAAGTATTTTGCTTAATTATTTACAAGTTTTTTATAAAAAATATAAGAAAAATAAAATTCTCTGTTAATATTATATTTATTAAAATCTTAGGAATAAAACAAATACAACGAATTTTTGGCGTTATTTAGAGTGTAATTATTCAGACAAACATTAGATGAATTTGTAACAGCACTTCCATCCAAAGTATATAATAAAAATTTATTTTATCTGAAAATTTTATTTGGACCCGGGTTTACCGGCGGGTCGGGTCAGAGGTCGGGTCATATACAGTAAATGCTAACCCGGGTATTTATTTGTACGGGTTTGTTTTTATATTCGGGTCGAGTTCGAATACATCCTCAAACCCCTCGACTCGACTATTTCGGTATACTACACCCCATCATAGTGAAGATATTTTGGTTGGAATGATATCTGAAAATCATTACGAGATTATTGGTTGCAGTAAGCCATTGTGCTCTATTTCAGGTAAGTGGTAGTATTATTACGACGCTTGACCGTAAAATGAACAAACCAAGGTCTAAAATTCAAACTTAGAATTATGTTCGGTATTAGCACATTATTTATTATTTTAAGATGTGCTGACCATACAAGCTAATGTTCTATCTGTTATTTCGGTTATAAAAATTTATAAAATTAACGGTAATTCGTTTTCGTTACTTTTTTCTTTATTATCAGAGTTTGTTTTGTGAATCACAAACTTTTTATCAACAACGTTTAATAATAATTGATCATTTCTTTAGGAAAAAATTTCACACGGAAAAAATTGACCCGAAGGTTAATTTTATTTATTTATTTATTTTTTTTTCAGAATAGATTTTCAAAGGAACATCAGATCGAATTCAGAGTTATATTTAAATTACGTTAGAATCTGACCTGGATTTAGAGATTTGATAAAATTTCGTTTAATTATTTCATAACATTTTATTTTAAACAAGAGGTTATATCTCGATTTCAAAGATAACAAGAAGCAGCAACATATCAAACCATAATATTAATACTGCCACTGAATATACATAAGGAAGAAATCAAAATTGAATAGGAGATAAGTCAAACATAATAATAATGACAAGATAATTTTATTTCTTTCACTGTACGAATCAAAAGGTACAAATAATAAAACTATTTATTCATATAAATAATATTTAAATTAACAATAGACAAATGACTGAATTAAAAATATATATATATATATAAAAGAACGAAAACTTAATCATCATTTTCATAATTTTCTATGAATTTACAAGTAAAGAAAATTAATTCGAATGAATAAACATTGCACGATTTTTTTACTGATAAATTACCTGAATACAATTTTTTAGCAGCTTCCTTGGCATGATGTTTTGCTTTTTCTTCGTCAATCAAATCTAATCCTTTCGTTTCAATGAGCTTATCAATTTCAGCGGCAGCTATGCCTGCTATTATTTCTTTGGCTAGAGCGTGGCTACTGGGGTGGCCATCTTCCGCGCATTTCTTTTCGTAAGCTTTATAAGCTTCAAAGCCTACAGCACCGGCAATTAATTCATGGCTTAATTTACCTTCATGCTTCTTTTTTCCATAGATTTCTTTATGATGTTCTTCAGCTTTTGAGTGATTGATGAGGTTTAAGAAATCTTCTACATAATTAAAATTAAAGGGATAATTAATAACGTGAAGAATAATGAATAATATCATATTTATTCAAATGATTTACCCATTTTGAAATTGATAGATCTTTTTTTTTTTACGTAAAAAAATGTTGAGAAATGTTGAGAGCGAGACTTAAAAATTCTTTTATAATAATTTCATGATTATGTCAGATTTAATATCTTTTGTATAATTTTACGTAAAATATGCAGCATCTTAAGTCTTGGCTTCTTGGCAAAAAAACTTGCATAGATTGATCATTGATCAACATACCCGATGTGGAATAAATATTTACATCTTTTTAAAAGAAACTAGCTTACTCATACTTGCGAATAGTATTTAAAACTCGAGTGAACGGTAACTGACGAAAGCTTTGAGTGGCTTAATTATATACATCTATACTTTATTTTCATTTTATTTTTATTGGCGGCAACAATTTATTGGCGGCAACAACAAATATAGTATTAATAAATTAAAAAGAAACACCCGTAGTTAATTTAAACTTTATATTAAATATAGTAATATATATCGAAAAGAATGATATGAATAAATTTATTCATTGCCGTAATTTATTATGATTTGCCAACATAAGCAGTATTCATTTCGCTTTAGATTTCTCCGTTTCTCGTTTCAAAATTATTCAAGCTTAGTCATAAAATTTAAGGATTAACTTGAAGTTTTGGATAACAGTCTTTTATTTTTTATATTGCTTTTTTTCTTTTGAAATTACGTTAACAATTTTTTTTTTTTATCTACCTCCTTTCATCGCGATCGATCTTCTATTTCGTTTCTTTACACCTTCTTTTCATTCCTTTATACTCACCTTTTTGTTCCACTACATTGTTCCACTACATTTATTTTTTTTTTTTTGTTCCATTATACTTATTTTTTCTTTCTATGTCATTTACACCCACTTTTTTTTTTATCCCTGTGCACTCACTCTTTTCGTTCCTACACTCATATTAATAATTAATAAAAAAATGAAAAGAAATGAAAATATCTTTAGCAATAAATCAATCATAAAGGGAATTTTTTGCAACGATAAACGAACGTATAAATAATCACATGTAAGGGTAGGCATTGCATGTGCGACGAATAAATTTACCAGTTACTCAAAAAATTAAATAAATAAATAAATAAAAATAACCGCAAAAAAAAAAAAAAAATTGACCAGACTTGAATATTTCGGGTCAACTGGTGGATCACACAAATTGACACTTCTGATGGTCTAAGCAAATCAAGTTCATATAATTATATAATAAACATTAAAGTTGAAAACCGTTTCTTAACAGTTAAGTATTGTTGTTGTTTAAATTTACTGACAATAGAAATGATCACCATTCATACTAATTTACCGATCAAAATCTTTAACCATAAAAATATTGAGAAAAAAATCTGCCCCGACATGTGCACAGACGTAATTTATTACATAATTCAAAATTATTTTTTATATAGGGGTAATCTAAACATGACCAAATTTTAATAATTCTTTTTTTTTTTTGTTTCAGAAAATCTTTGTCTGATGATTATTTTTACTACAATTCGTACAAAATGTTGCATAGTAAATATGACTCATAAGGATAAAGTCGAAGATTTGAAAAATTAATATGAAATTATAAATCGTTGTAATGATTTTATTGAATTAATTTTTTAGTAATTTTAAAAATGAGTAATAAAAAAAAATAATAATAATACGTCTAAAAATTTGTATTATTGAAGAATATAATTTGCTTGTAAAGAAATTTTCATTGTTACAAAAATGATAAAATTGTGAAAATTGTGCCACTTCTAAAAAAGTTTCACAAATAAATTTACAAAAAACCTCCTGCAGATCTAAAATCAAAGGGGGTACTTTTGGTGATCGTTCGAAGAACTGCTCGATTGCATCTCTTTGCCCGTGAGACATGACAACTTTGACAAAGAATACTTCAATCCTATTACGATTATATTCAAACCTTATAGCCTGAATGGGCAGCTTCTTCTTTCTTGGCAAAGAGAGGAATATCGCGACCAACGGATTTCTTGGCACGATTTTGTACTACGAGTGGCGTCTCTATGCTTCCATAAGATCCTTATATAGTATGTCTCCTTAGCTATTTTGAAGGGGCGAATAGTATTATGCCAACCAATGTTTTAGACAATATTATTATTGTGCCACCAGTAATACAGGTTTTGCAAAATACTATATTAATATTATCGTTGATATTTTTTTTTTTTTATGATAATTTATATTTATTAAAAAAAAAAAAATTCAGTGCATTATCGTAGGAATGTGAAGAAATAATTTTGTCAATCGAAAATATTTTACTGAAATTCGTATTTAAAGTATGACGCAGCAACACAACGTAAGTTTATTTGAACTGATCACGTGCTTGCTATGATAGTGCTGTCGGTCAGCATCAGATAAATTACAGCCACAAAAAAAAAAATTTTTTTTTTTGTAACAGCTGCAAAAAAAATACGGAGGGCGGTACAATTCCGACTGAATAAACCTTCAAATTCTATTAACTTTATTCCAAATCTGTACTATAAATTTGACAAGATTTTTGGATTGTCGCAATTATAACAAGTAAATGTTATTGGTTATGCTTGACGTAAGCAACTGAACCTTTTTCGCCCTATAATAAAATGATGCTGACATATACAATAATATTATTGTTAAATGATTCAACATTTTTATTTAAAATCCAAATTTGTACTTGAATAACTTTATTATTTAGGAATACAAGAAAATAAAAAAAAAATATTTTTAGATATCTAGTTTGATAAATTTTGTCATCTAATATCTGATTATTGTAACGAAATATCATTCATCGGCCGACATTCTATAAGAAATCTGTCCTAAATTAATTTCATATGCAATTATAGAATGTGGATCATTTGTTTGCCTAATAAATCTAATAAATTAAAAAGGGGGGTTCGATTTGCTAAATTAGTTGATCAAGAGACTCAGTATATGGCAATGATATGTACACGTAAGTTTACAGTAACACAAATTAGTAGTAGCGGAGTTTTAATTCCTTTAAAAAAAAAAATACAAAGATTGTCGATATATTTTCTAGTAAAAAAAAAAAGCATATATATACATGCCTCCAAAACCACATTAAAAAAAAAGGAAGTCTAAACGAATCACTCTCTCAATATTTTTTTTCACCTAATTGTAAAATAATTAATTTCAAAGATTTTAATCAACGTACAGTTAACGATTTATCATAGATACTCAAATATTTTATCATTAAATCTTAAATAAATTGTAACTGATAAATAAAATGTTTCTTCGTCCAAATTATCATACATTTGTCCCCATTTTGACTTGTAAAATGAGCGTTTTTATTAATCACATTATAATTGATAGTCATCCTTTCAACGGAACAATCCTAAAATTTTGAATAATTCCGTAATTTGTATCTTTCATAATCTTTTTTTTAGGATAATTTTTGTGGTATATTTAGTATTTCCATGAAGAAAGATTCATTTAACGTTATTAAAAAGGTAAGAAAGGTAAAACATTCATTATGGTATTTTAAGTTACAGTGTGTTTATCCCAACCAAAAAAGGGTCACATAATTTGCCGCCTTTTTTGTATACTTTATCATGATAATCGTCATTTTAAGCAACAAATGAGAAAATATTGTTAATAGAATTATTGCTATATGAAATTTATTATCTTTATTAGAAAAAAAAAAAGTAAACAATCTCTCTAAATTTGCTTAAAAATTTTGTAACGAAAATACTTGAAATATAGCTAAAAACACGAAGATTAAAAACAACAAGATAAATAATATGAAAATCAAGAGCAACATCAAAGGATAATCATATCCCAAAATAAATATGAGAAAAATTTATGAAAGAGAGAAATTTCGAAATTTAAAAATTGTCGAATTTTTATAAAATTATCCGTATATGTGCTGTAATAAAAAGGAATAAAATTTGTTATAATAAAGAATTAAATAGAAGTTAAATTTTAATCTTATAAAAAAAGCTTAATTTTTTAATATCTTAAAATTGTATAATTGCATCAGGGAAGCGAAATTTTATTGAAAGGGCCCACCATAAATCCAACCCAAAGGTAAAACCGAAGATTCGATGCTTGTGTCACCAAGAAAGCTTGTTCCATTATAAAAATCATTTACGATTGCTGTTTTTGTAGTTTGTGGCGTATTTATTCGAGCGATCAATTCGATATTAATCTCATTTCTGATTTTGTTTATGTTTTCCGCAAGGCTTGTAAACATTTCCTTTTGTGAGGTTGTTAAACGGGAGTTCCAAATTTCATTTGCTGCCGAATCAATATCGATATCAACTATGTCACGTTGTTTAGTATCTGATCGTAAGCAAATTTTAAGCAATTCTTTTCCGGTTAATTGTTGAGAAATTGCTCCATCCCGTGCTTTATTTACAAGCTTTTGTACTTGTTCGTTTACTTTAGGAGATGAGCATAGATCTTTGCAATCAATCTGATCTAAGTAATTGCTCATGTTTTTTTTGTCGATTTTTTTTTTTACAATAAAATTTTTTTGTTAATTGTCTCGTCTTGCACTTTATATATATTTTTCTTTCTCTTTCATTAGTTATTTGTAACCTATATTTTCTACACCGTACTTTTCTTAACCAAATTTGCATGAAAAAAGCGTATTATTTAGTAATGATAAATGTGAATATCCTTTCATGAATCATTTGGTGTAGAGATTCGCTCCATTGGCGTAGATATTTCGGCCATGAGCCACAAACGCCGAAAGCCGCTTGGAATTCTAATGTTAACATCCGAAGAATGTAATAGTTGACTTATTAATTCGATTAAAGTAACACCAGAATGTAATTATTCTACTAAATAGTGCAAAAAATGTTATATATAGTTTGATGATCAAAATAATTTTTTTGGATAAAAAAAAAATCTGCCTTAGATAATGGTCCGGTCTGGTCCGTCTTGACTCGGTCCGCAATCCGAGACCAGTCGGTCCTATAGGACCGCGATCAGGAATGTGGTCTTATAAAAAAAAATTTGTATAAACATTGTTTTTTTAAAAAAAAAACCTCTTTTCTTTAGCATGTTAAATTTAAGATTTTTATAAATTACAATAAAGGTGGGCTCGAATCCGAATCCGAAATGATTTCAAAAGCTGAACTTCAGAAATTCCAGAATTTATGTGTAATTCCGACCGAAATTTAAAATTAAAATAAAATTCAAGTACTAAATTTTTAATAATAAAACACGTTACGCTAAAACGGGTATGTCGATCATACACATTTTAGCGATTTAGTTCCACAAAAATCGATTTTTGATAACACGGTTGTAGAGTTTGGAGCCGCTTCCATTTTCGAAAACCGAATTTAGTACGGGTGCAACCGGTTCTATCCGTTTTAAACCAGGTTTGCCAGACCCGATTGAAACCAATTTGCATTCGGTTTATATATGGTTAATTTTGGCCAGAATTAAACGGGATCCGTATAAATCTGGTCATGTTTATAAATCTGGTCATGTTTATAATTCTGGCCAGAATTACAAAATTTGTGTAACATATTTTCTGAATTTGTGTAGCACAATTATCTAATAAAAATTTTGCGTTACATAACTTTATACCTGGTGACTAAACTTTTACATCGTATCATGTGACTTATAATTTCATAATTCGGGCCGGCACTATAAAGTCGAGATACCAAACCGGGTTGGGCAGTGGTTGGGCACCCGGATGCACCCGCTTTAAACGCAAACCGGCTTTTGCAGTATAAATTCGAATCGTCAAAAAACGGGTGAAACCGAATTTAAAAGTCATCCGATTCAAACTCTAATGTTGTGTAACATGAAATTGAAATTTTATAATATTAATTTTTGCTGAAATTATGTCAATTACAATTTCGGCATTTCAGTCGCATAGTTTCGGATTTCGTATTTGACCAGAATTATGTAATTTCATCCGGAATTATAAAATTTTGGACAGTACTAGCTTTAATTCTGGCCGGACTAGCCGAAATAATTTTGAATGACTGAAGCTATTAATATATGGGGACCCCCCTAGCAAAAGGGGGGGTTCAGAGTTCAAACCGATCATGTAATTTTGAGATTTTATATTTATTTAATATCTATTCATATAATCTTTTAAAAAATATATTTTTTTGTATATAATATATTAATAATTAAATGTAATATTTAAGATTTTTATTGTTTGCATTTTTATTTTATAGCATTTAAAGAATGATATAAATGTGCTAGCTAGAAAAAAGCCATTGCTTTTAATGAATTCATTGCAAAATTTTACCTTAATTGTTAAAATACGGTAATAAAAAGTGTTTTTTTTAAAATAAATAATGATTTGCAAAATTGATTACATAATCAAAACTGCGGTTTCTTGAAATCACGTGATCGGCCAAAGCCCCTTTTTGCTGGGGGGTCCCCATATAGTGACAAATAAATAATTATAATAAAATTTAATCTGTTCTATTAGAATGATCAGTCCTAATCCTGCAATCAGTCTGGTCCTTTAACACGGAGATTCATTCATCCTATCCAGAACTGAGACTCGGATTGAATCAAGAAATCAGGAATCGTTCATAATTTTGTTCTGCGCTGACAAAGAATAGTGCTGGTCAGTTTTTTTAGTCGCCAATATACGGGTAATTTGCTCCAGACCCATATGTGTCAAATTGAATTGACAAAGTCATACATTTGATGTCACCTTTGATTGGTTATTAAATAATGATTAGCCTATGAGCCTATGACAGTCTAAATTCCAATGACATCAGCCCGTTAATAATATTTTTTTTTTATTCATATTTAATTTTTTATTAAAGTTACTAATAATTAATTTGCTTAACTCTATTTTGGCCATATCTTATAGTTAAAATAGATATTTACACGGTTGGGTGGATCGGGTGACAAGTAGTTCGAATTCTTTAAGAATTAGCTTGTTATACTGTTGACAGAAAGACGAATGTGTAAATAAAATTTGGTAACGCAGGGATTTCCAGAGCGAATATCATTATTAAAATTAATTGAACGCAACACAGAAAATTGGTGGAGTACGCATAGCATGTATGAAATATTAGGCTGGTCTTTCAGCTAAAGCTTCGGTCAAATTACACAAATAATATTTGATTCAGGGCATCTCACAATTTAATTAATCTATATTTGTGTCATTGTCACGTTTAATATAAAATATAGTTTGATATTTTTTGGTAACTTTTATCCTTTTAGTAAAAGTGATAAGAATTTTCATAATGCGGCAATATGCCATGACGCCAAAAAAATTGTTAACCAGATTTAATTTTATCATATTGGGATTGTATCATATTGGGATTGAGGTATTATCTTTGATTCGAAAATTTTAAAATTTAATGGATTTTTTTTATGGAAAAATCTCTAAAACTTAGACAATGGGAAAGTGATTATTCAAAAAAATTTGTAAATTGGACAAATGGGAATGAAATAAATGACAATGGTATTTGAATGGATACCATACAATAATATTAAGATATAAATGGAAATTGTATAACCATTGCAATATTGAAAGTTGATCCATTATGTTATGACAATATTGAGAAGAATGGATAAAATTAACATTAAAACATGATGGAGGAAATTATAAATCTAAAACTTACTGAAAGTGCTTATTGCTCACTTGAAAGTATCTTTTTTTTACAAGAATTTTAGCAAGAAAATTACAAAATGTGTAGTTTGAATACCATAAGTGTTGGTTATCTAGAAACACTTCCAAAGTAACTCTTATTATAGCCTAAGCACACAAACAAACTTATTGGGTGACTAAAAGACAGTTATGAATGTTTGAATTTTATGTGAATTCTTTCGTAGACGTTTCTGAAACTTTCATGATCGTTAACACTTCCAAAAATTTTCCAGAAGTTTTAGAAGTTTTAGTCGTTATCGAATAGCTCTGATTCGAAAACATGAGTAATAATAAAAATAAGACAGAGAAATGGGTGCTAAAAAATTTTGATAATTATGATTTGAATTGATTTTATTTATTTATTTATTTAGACGAGAGGTCAAGTTGTTATTATTACATATATAAAAAAATAAAGAAAAAAGAAAAATCTATATTTAGTTTAATTCTATAATAACCTAACCCAATTAAATTTTAACCAGGCTCTGATCCCGATAATGTGAAAAAAAGAAAAGTTCCTATATAGGAGACTTTTGTACGAACCACGATTAAAGGGAAAAAATAGAAGAACTAAGAGGAGACCCTAAGAAAAGTAACGCGTCTAAACTAAAAAATAAATAAGATTCTCTATTTACAAGATGGTTAAACCACGGTCCACTGTGAAGAAAATTAGAAGAGGTAGAAATAATAAACGCCGTTCGGGCGTCCAATTGACGTTTTTTGTCTTGATATGCATCCATAATTAGAATATGATGTAACTCGTTGTACAGGTGAGAACAGTGCATGAAGTGAGCTGAACGATCATTGAAGTGTTTATTGTTACGGATGTACTTATTGTTGTGTTAATATCTGAGGTGGTGTGAGCTGTAGATCTGTTTCTTTTTCGTGAAGTGGCTGTTTTCTTTCGTACGGGACTCGGCGAGGGTTTGAGTAATTTGCGTGACACTTTGTGTCGGAGTTTCCATAATTTGAATAGTTGGTTACGTGATTTCCAGATGTGTAGTTTGATTAACAATGATAATTTACAGAATGTGGATAGTAATAATTTTCGGCTTTGGCCACGTAACACGGCACTGAAAAATTTTGTAAAGATGTTAGTGAAGCCGCGTCTTTGCAGGTGATGTAAAATGGGTGATCCGTTGATGTAGGGAGAGAAGCATTGGTGGGTTTAAAGCACCATGAGAAAATAGGATTTCTTCGAATAGTGTCTGATATATCCATCGTGAGAGTGTCACATTGGCTACGAATTGTGGCAATTAATTCAATCGTGAATGATTTGAGGATTGATTTAAAGTTAGAGAGAGCGATTGGGCAAAGCCATAGATGAGTGTTTTTATGATTTGAATTGATAAAAAATAATAAATATATTTTCTGATCTGCTTTTTAATGAGGATATGAGCCACGTGATTTATAATGCCGGTCGAAATCGATAATTCCAGCCAGAATTATATTATGGTATAATAATCACCATAAACGGAATACATTACAGTATTTACGGTTTAAGATATGTCATACGTGCATTTCTTTTAAACCCAGTCAATAACATCCTTTTGTTCAACTAATTTAGATGTACTGTACAGTACTGTAGATCATTTCATTGTTTGTACCTAATAATAAATTAGAAAGTGAACGTGATGAATATCAAATTAGTTTAAGGTTGATTCCTGTTGGAATAAACTTTTAAGCTCTTTTAAGTGTGTGAGCGTCATATTGATAATTTTCAGTTTATCAGGACATCTCAATTAACCTTTTAAAACGACTTAAATGATTAGATGTTTGGATATCTACAATAAAGCGTAAAATATACATTTTATTTTAAAAATTTTTTATCAGATTTTTTAAAATTATTTTTAACAGTAAGTAATTGAAAAGCTTGTGATAGTTTAATATAAATTCTTCTACCAAAAAATTAATTTCTCATTGTCAGTCCGGCATTGCAATGATCATGTGATGATAAGATTTTATCAAATGAACCAATCATCTATGACCTATATCTAATCCAATTTAATTTTTCATACCTAAATTGGTTTAATGTTCTAGCATGGTTGGTTATACCTAAATTAGTAAATTTTCTTCTGTTGGGTGTTGATCAAACATATAAAATACGTTACATTGTACCGAGAAATTTTAATTGGACTAAACAAGTTTGCAACTTAAAGGACAAAGCAATGCCATTTCAAGCAATGAATAATTTCTATAATTAATGCATATCATATGATAGATGATATCTACCTATAATAGAAAAATTATCAATGTTTTATGAAAGGATCTTAATTTGAGAATCTGGAGAAACTTTATTTGACAATCAAGACAGGAACAATCAAGACAGAATTTTCTTATTTAAATTTAGTTTAAGGAGAAAAAAAAAAAAAATAAGGAACTTTATCTAAAGTACTAACCATTATACATATGGTTATTAAAAATCAAATTTATTACACGTGAAACATGTAATTACTGTATACCTAATAATAAAATACGCTATTTAAGAATCAATGAAGTGTAAGTTCTAGGCACGTCATTATACGTAATTATTATTAGCCACTTAATTGTGACTTTTATGGAAAATTCAAACAATTAGTATGAAAAAGGAAGAATATTATATTGTAAAATGAACTGAAATATTTATATTTTGTTACGTACTATACATATGGTAATTAACCACTTTTGTCTTATAATTTTAACATAATTTTACATATGATCAGATGTAAATGCATTACCATATGATGGGGTGAATCTATAAATACGCCTTTTGAACTATTAAACCGTTTAGAAAAAAATACGTTAAAAAAACATCAAAAAAAGCTTAAAAAAAAAATTACTAAAAAAAAAAAAATATATTTAAAAAAAAAATATATATCAAAAAAAAAAATACTAAAAGATATGAGCAATCTCTCAAATCAAATAAATTTTAATAATTTATGCTCAAACGAATAAGTACAATAACTTGCAAATAAAGTAAGGGACAGAACAATTTCTAAAAGATTTACTGAAAAAGAATTTTTCAAGCAAAGTCTATTATTGTAAACAGATAATCTACGTGACAGGATTGATGTTGATTCACTAATGAATAAAATTTGGAATCGTTTAACAGACTCAAAAAATGAAGCTTTGCATTTAGCAAATTATTTAAACAATATTTATGACTCTGATACCATTGGCCAGATCTCTCAAATTTTAACATACCACAAATTACGAATATTACTACGTGCCCTACGAAAAAAAACTGTCCAGATTTTGTACAGAATTTATCCAGAAAATAACTATACAAATTCTGGACATCTTCATTGTCTGGAAAATGAAGTCGTACATAATAAAGGATGATCAGGTTAACATGATAATCATTATTAAGTAACATTTATTTGCATTTTAAATTAACATCATAGATAGTATTTTTTGCTTCTCTTCAAGTTTATTTAGTATGCCAAGAGAGGTTTTAAATATCACTTTTGTGCTTTTTACATTTTTTAATTTTTAATTTATCCATTTTTAGAAGTATTATCTTGAATTTGTCTGAAATTTTTCCATATCTGGAATTTATCCAGCTGGAATTTTTATGTCTAGAATTTATCCGGTAGAGTGTGTCCAGAATTTGTCCAGAATTTTTTATGTACAGAATTCGTACAGTTTAATTTTTCAGAATTTTAAATTCTGACAAATTCTAGACATAAAGGGTATGAAAAAAAATTCTAGACAGCAAATTTGATCAACTTTCTGGACAATTTCCACATATATTGAATAATTTCCAGACACTTTAGGTACATTTTTCAGACATTATTCTTTTATAGGGCTTAGGGTTGGTTCAGTCCGGACTGACCAAAAATCGGTCTTGAGGCAATTTTATCCTGATTACGTACCTCCAATAAGTAACTTACCCTAAAAACGATCTGGAAATAATTTTTAATAATAATTTTTTTTTAATACTCATTTCAAAATTTGATGATTTGCTTGGGACCGATGTCAGTCAATCGGTCCTAGGACCGGTCCATTTTAAGTATTCTGGTTTTGGATAGAACTTTATTACTTATTACCAATAAGTAACCCACCCTAAAAAATGTCTGAGAATAAACTTTATTAATAATTTTTTTTAAAAAAATCATCTCAATACTTGGCAATTTACTAAGTACCAATTTTTGACCGGTCCAAACTGAACCAACCCTAATAGGGCTGTTGTAAATGACTTTTTTAATGGAACAAGCTCTTATTGATAAAAGTCCTGAGTCTTTGGTTAGGTATAGGACCCTTTTGATAGAATTTTAATTTCCCGTTGTAATTGGACTTAATTGCTAGTCTGCCTAAAATTGGCACTCTGCTATTAATTAAATTTGGGACAAAAAATTAAAAGCATTATTTTAAATTATCTTGTGATCCATTGATTGGATTTTGATGAACTATTAAGTTATTTAGTAGCTCTTAATGCTCCCTTTAAAATTGGTCTGGTACATTACAAGATAATCAGAAAACCCATTTTTTCAGGTGCGTGTTGGATGCAACATGGTATTTTCTGAAAAATGGTTTTTTGCATTTATCTCATAATGTACTAGACCAATTTCCATCACTAAATTATCAAGCTGTTCGATGACTATCCCTGAACAAAATTGTAAATTTTATGTTAAGATTTTTACATAAAATTAACGATATATACGTCCAATAACTGTAAATTGACTATTAAGTCATTAATCAGTATAATTATTATTTTTTCGGACAGTAATTGGACAATACTGTCCTATAACCGGAATTTCTAAAGGATCGACCAAACTGGCCACCGATAATAAACTACATTAACAACCTTTAGATGCGCAAATAGCTTTATCTTACTTTAGATTATTCTTATTTAATTCAAGAAGGGAGATTTATTATTAGTATTAACCTATGATTTTAAACTTAAATAAATCAAAAACATATACATAATAAATTACAAGTTTGAATAGTCTAGGTGTTTAAGTTACGTCGATACCTAAGGTAAGTAAAGTTTAAAATTAGTAATATACTATATATAATATATTATTTTAATTGATTAATATAAAATATAATTTTTAAACAGTAGTCAAAAGAACGTCCATATACCTGAAATTGACGGTTATTGACGGTTTATGGACGTACATATTATAACGTCCAACTTGCGGAGCGTCCGTCAATAGACAGTTAGTGGACCACATGTTCAATAAACGGTTGCCGGTCGGCTTGAAAACTTAGTGATGTCGAAGTACTTTTTTTTATTTTGAAAAGGATATTGAGAGCTACAAATAACATAAGGGTTATCGAAATCCAATCACTGGATCAAAAATAATGCGAAATGAATATATATATGTATATATATATATATAAGTATTTAACTTTTCCCCAAATTTTATTATAAAATAATCGGCAAAAAGTGCGGATTAAAAAACGTCATTCATTTCTCCATTACCCTCAAGTTTATTTTAAAGATTAAGGCTTTTTTTAAAAATTCTTTCATATATGAAAAAATTCGAAATTTTTTGATAAATAAGAAATTTACCATTATCACGATATATATAAGACTTTTAAAATTATTATTATAAAAATATGTTTGTAAATTATAATTATGACATTATATGGTTCCCCAATGTCATTATCCTGTATTGAGGGAATAATAATAACAAATATGTAAGCTTAATAAATTAAATATTTGTAAAATTATAATTAATATTAGCCCTGTTCCCTTTTGTGCAACACAACAAAATCCGGAGTTCGTTGCAGCCAATCAAAGCATTAATCATATGATATAAGACATTACACGCGTTTTAAAAAAAAATCAAATTTTTTAATTTCCTTCACGTGTCTACTGAAATGTCTACTTGTCAATTAAACACTAACAGTTCCCTACCAAATCTATAAACATCTGCCGCTTGAGTATAAGGTTTTCCTTTTAATACTTCAGGAGCTACGGGATCCGTCCGAAATCCCAAACCCGAAATCCTGACAGTACATTATCCCGACACTCTAAATCCCGAAATTGCAAAATCCCAAAATGCCATCATCCCAAACTTCATAATCCCAACAAAGTCTGAATCCTGAACTCTCATAACCCAGAAATTTTATAATACCGAAACAAAAAATCCTGAAATTTCATAATACCGAAATACAAAATCCGAATTTTATATTAAATTCATAATCCCGAATTTTATAATCCCGAATTTATAATAATTTCATAATCCTGAATTTTATAATAATTTCATAATCCCGAATTTCATAATCCTGAATTTTATAATAATTTTATAATCTTAAAATGTTATCAAAAAACGTGCTATATAGGAATTTTTTAACCGATAATTAATCAGAGAAAATTTTATTAAAATTTTTAGTTATAAATGGATGAAGCAATAATATATGATCACATTTAAATCCTCGAGTGATATCTTTAGTGCTTCGAAATTATTATTTTTTAAATGAAATTACCGTTATCACTACTAATTTCAAACTTAAAGTTTTTACAATCTTATGTAATGTTACAAAATTTTTATTGTAAGTGCATCGCTTATCAATGGTTCAAACAAATAATCATGAATAACAGGAAATATGAATAATATTAAACTAATAAAAGGCTCGATTGATAAAATATAATGGATAGAATGAATTTTATTTTAATAATGAATAAACATTGAAAAATAGGGTGTGGCTTTCACTTTCATATTGCAAATTTTGATTCCCTTAGTTCTTTTTAAGCATTTGACAATTTTGTAAAATTTGTGGCTTATCAAAAGGGGAAAAATCTTCTAAATATAACAAATAGTATAATAAACATTACTATTGTATTGTTTCGCAACTTAAGTTTTACAGTAATAATGAGATTCATGGCTTATTAAAAAAGAAAGAAATGTCAAATGTACATATTGTTTAGAACTGTAAACAAAGCGAATACTACTTATTAAACTGATAATCTTTCTAATAATAATTTTTTTCATTACTTTTGTATTGTTTCACATCTTAAGGTTTTACAATAATAATAAAATTCGTGGCTCATCACATCATCAGGATTTCTTGAAAATCAAGATCTGCTACATTTCAACGACCTAGACACATAAAAACACATACCTACACAATAAATTGTTTGTCCTAAAAAAAAAACTATTTCAATTATAACTAACTATCTATTAATTTTATATAAACTAACTATGTCTTTTCAATTATCCTTCTCCTTTTGTATCAGCGCTAATTTTTTTGCAACCGTCTGATTAATTTTTGAATGATCTACGATACTAATTGTTAGTAACTAATTTTACTTCAAGTTTCCTGTTAACCTTAACTTTATTATCCTCAAATAGAACTAAATTTTATCAAAAAGATCTGATAGATGTTAAATTCAAACTGACGGCCGTGTAACTGCCGTATATCTAAAAAAAGAAGCCTTGAAACTTCCGTTTCTCCTGTATCGTTCGTGACATTACTTGAAATCACTATATTCGTTACACTTCTTTTCCTAAAATCTTACTTTCATCTTGTTATGTATGGCAAACCGTTCTATGTCAAAAGTCTGCTGATTTTCAACAGACCCCCTGTGATTTTTAGCAGGGAGTCTGCTGTTTTACAGCACACCCCCTGCTGTTTTCTGCAGGTGCCCCGTTATTTTACAGCAGGTCCCCTGCTGTTATTGCAGCAGGTGATGGGTTGTACAAACAAACTGCCTTTTGCAATAGTTTTACCAACCGGTTGGAAAATTATAACTAAATTTAGTAGTTCATGAATAAATTTGGAAATTTTTGCGGATCTTTTGATTGTAGGATAAAAATTCAATTTTATCATAAAAACATTGAACAAAACTTCATTTAAAAATTAATGTTAGATAAACAAATTTTTTTAAATTTAAATTCAAAAGACATTAGACATTTCATAAAATATTGAAATAGTGTTAAATTTAGTTAGCAGAAAATAAATGTCATTGTACAATTGGTAGATTCTCTTTTAATTTTAGAAAAATCATGTCACATAATGCAACATGAATTCATTTTTCTTAAGAATTTACTAATTGTATGTTTATTTTCTGCTTATAATTAAATTTAATAATATTTCTATACTTATAAAATGGCTTTTAAATTTAATTTATTTGCCTAGAATTAATTCCAAGTAAAGTTCAATATTTTTGTGGTAAAATTGAATTTTTATCCTACAAACCAGAAGGTCTGCAAAAATTTCCAAATTTATCCATAAATTACTAAACTAGGGTTCTTTTAGTACAGTTAGTGAGTTTAGTTTAAATACTATATTAACAGTTAATCAATTGTGATGTTAAACCTTGGTCTGAGTCCTTGGCAAATTTTCATTGCTAATTATTATCATGGTTTACAGCAGGTTCGCAAAAAAAAAGTTGCAAACTATTTTTATTACACATAGAAAACGGATTTTAATATTTTTACAATGAAATTCGATAAATTATTAGATAAATAAAAACGATTTTTACAACATTTTTTTTATTATAAGGTAAAAAATGTTGCTATTTTCATTTAATTCATAAATAAAAAACATCTCGCACCATTTTTATTAATAGGCATTAAAAATGCTGCGAAAATATTTTTCCCGCTGAATCCATAAATAAAAACGTTTTGCAACGTTTTTTCATTAGTATAGTTAAAAAATGTTGCGAAAAGCGAAGTGTTACTGCGAATTTTATTCAACCCGTTCTAACCTATTCAACTATTTATTTATTTATAAACTAACAAAATATTATTAATACGTAGATAAAGAAATCTAGTTTAAAAATAAACATAAAAATCTAATACTAAATATTAAATTCCACCAAAAAGAGCCAGTGGATGCTAGTCATTTAAATAAAAATGAACACTTAGGGCAGTCTTAGGACTATGGCCGATCAGCAATGAATTCCTAGGTTGTCATAAAAATCACCCCGAAGTACCGTACAATATTTTCTTTCAGGTCAAAGACCCGCTTCATATAAATACTATTAGATGAAGAATGTTACAAGTTGTAAAAGGAAGTGGCCGAAACTTATCGGAGCCCTATTTAGTATTTAAAGCTCACTAACTTGTACCCAAATTTAATACCTTAGTTATTTAAAATGATTAAGAAATCATTTTTTTTTGTTATTTAAAATCAAGAAATCGTTATTGTTACTTAAAAATGATTAGGAATTCATTTTTTTTGTTATTAAAAATGATTAAAAAATTGTTTTTTATTTTGTTATTTAAAAACGATTAAGAAATCATTTTTTATTTGTTATTAAAAATAATTAAGAAATCATTTTATATTTTGTTATTAAAAACGATTAAGAAATCGTTTTTTATTTTGTTATTAAAAACGATTAAGAAATCGTTTTTTATTTTGTTATTAAAAACGATTAAGAAATCGTTTTTTATTTTGTTATTAAAAACGATTAAGAAATCGTTTTTTATTTTGTTATTAAAAATGATTAAGAAATCATTTTTTATTTTGTTATTTAAAAATGTTATTTTAAAATGATTAAGAAATTGTTTTTTATTTTGTTATTTAAAAATGTTATTTTAAAAACGATTAAAAAATCATTTTTTATTTTGTTATTAAAAACGATTAAGAAATCGTTTTTTATTTTGTTATTTAAAAATTGTATTTTAAAAACGATTAAGAAATAGCTTTTTATTTTGTTATTAAAAATGATTAAGAAATCGTTTTTTATTTTGTTATTAAAAACGATTAAAAATTTTGTTATTAAAAACGATTAAGAATCATTTTTTTTTGTTATTAAAAATGTTTGAGAAATCATTTTTCATTTTGTTATTAAAAACGATTAAGAAATCACTTTTTTTTTGTTATTAAAAATGATTAAGAAATCGTTTTTTATTTTGTTATTAAAAATGATTAAGAAATCGTTTTTTAAAAACGATTAAGAATTTTGTTATTAAAAACGATTAAGAATTTTGTTATTAAAAACGATTAAGAAATCGTTTTTTATTTTGTTATTAAAAATGATTAAGAAATCATTTTTTATTTTGTTATTAAAAACGATTAAGAAATCGTTTTTTATTTTGTTATTAAAAACGATTAAGAAATCGTTTTTTATTTTGTTATTAAAAACGATTAAGAAATCGTTTTTTATTTTGTTATTAAAAACGATTAAGAAATCATTTTTTTTGTTATTAAAAACGATTAAGAATTGTTTTTTATTTTGTTATTAAAAATGATTAAGAAATAGTTATTTATTTTATTATTAAAAACGATTAAGAAATCATTTTCTTTTTGTTATCAAAAACGATTAAGAAATTGTTTTTTATTTGGTTATTAAAAATGATTAAGAAATCGTTTTTTATTTTGTTATTTAAAAATGTTATTTTAAAAACGATTAAGAAATAGTTTTTCATTTTGTTATTAAAAACGATTAAGAAATCGTTTTTTATTTTGGTTATTAAAAAAGATTAAGAATCATTTTTATTTTGTTATTAAAAACGATTAAGTAATCATTTTTATTTTGTTATTAAAAACGATTAAGAAATCATTTTTTTTTTTATTAAAAACGATTAAGAAATCATTTTTTTTGTTATTAAAAATCATTTTTTTTATTAAAAACGATTAAGATATTATTTTTTTTTGTTACTAAAAATGATTAAGAAATCGTTTTTTTGTTATTAAAAATGATTAAGAAATCATTTTTTTTGTTATTAAAAACGATTAAGAAATCGGTTTTTTTTGTTATTAAAAATGATTAAGAAATCGTTTTTTTTTTTGTTATTAAAAACGATTAAGAAATCATTTTTTTATGTTATTAAAAACGATCAAAAGTCGTTTTATTTTTGTCATTTAAAAACGATCAAGAAATTGTTTTTTTTTTTATTAAAAACGATCAAAAAATCTTTTTTTATTTGAAATCGTTTTGTGTTATTTTTTATATTTAAAATGATCGGTTTTTTATTCAGTTTGAAAAAAAACTCTGAAACAGCAACATTTCGGTGTTTTATATATGAAATTCAGGTGCCCTAAGCGGGTCATGAATTTGTTGACCTGACTTGAATATCGTAGACCGGGTTAAGTCAATTACCTGACCTATCTCTGAATCTTAATTATTTTTAAAAAAAAATGATTTTTTATACGTTTTATAGGTTCCATATGGGAACCTATTGATAATTTTGAATTCAGAGGTATTTTACGCTCTGAATCTTTTTTTATTCATTCTAAAGGGAGTTTATTAACAATTTAAAGTTTCGTAGGTCCATTAACTCTAGATTTATTTAATTTTTTTTTTTAATTTAGTGCAAAAAAAAACATAATAAATTTTAAAAATAAACTTTAAGAAAAATTTGCAATTCTTGCAAATTTTTCTTTTTCTTTTAAGGATAGCCCTGCGGGCATGATTGTTTAAAATAATTTTCAAAATATTGAAAATAATTCATTTCATGTGCAGAAAAATTAGTTTTTGAATAAATTTATTTTTTTGCAAAGGATCAACATACGAGGCTAAAAAATGTAATTTATTTGTGATGGCTCAACTTAATTAATAATATTACTGACACAGGCGAGGTCAGTGACAAAAGTTTCCTAAAGAAAGTGTTCAAAATAATCAAGTAAAAAAATAAAAAAAAATTTCCTTTGTATGTACATGTTCATGTACTGTACATGTTCAATGTTCTGTTCATAGTACATAAAGTACATATACATAAAGATTAAATGGACCGTTTTTTACCAAAAAGGAAATTATTTTTGATTTCATGGCAATTTAGCATGCGGATTATCTACAAAATTAGATTAAATTGATGATAGAATGAAATAGAAATTTCTATGCAAAATACGCCGGGAATGTTCTTTCAAAAATGGAATGATTTACAGATTTATTCCATTTTTACAAAAAACGGCCAACAAATGCTTATTTGTGTGTTAATTTAGTTATCATTTTGACATTAAAAAAAAAAACTCTCTCCTGTTACCTTCAAAAATTGTTGAAAATCCGCAGTAATTCTTGAGAGACCTAACCTTTTTACTTGTTATCTTTGTTTAAGATGTCTAACAACAACAGAAACAACAACACCAGTGCTCGTACTTTGCGAAGCAGCTCAAAAGGTGCGCAACCTGCTGCCACCTTTGATTTTACTTTCACCTCTAACGCTGCTGACCCTCCACCGTGGTCTAAAGATACAGCTACTAATAACGCTTTACAGGCTGACCTTGCAGCTGATAAAGAGCGTATTAAGCAGAGCAACTTGCAATCTGAAAGGGATGTTGCTAGTGACCTTTTTGCAGACACTCCCAACCACCCGCCGAAGACCTATTCTTCCAAGGGAAAAACTAAGTCCAAGAATTCTCGCTCGCACTTGTCACGTGCTCATGCGCCTTCTCAACAAAATATAGTAAACAACCTCGATGGAACTAATCGTACTCCGGCTCCTGCAGCTCCTGCAGTTACGCCTAAAGTTACTGATCAAAATGATCAACAACAGAATGACCAAACACCAGATAAGGAAATTGTCAATTCTGCCATGGATGTTGATCCGCCTTCTGACAACAATGAAAATTCTGATCAACAGTCGATCACTATTGAAAAACCGTTAGACTATGTTGCCCTCGTGGCACTTGATAACATTACTGGTTCTAAACCTTCTAAAATTCTCACCATCAAGGAGGCTCTTGCTAAATATAATGTTAAGTACAACATCAACTTGGGTATTACACGTCTCCAAAAACAAGCAAAAGTCACTTTCAATGATAAGGATTCCTATGACAAATTTCTTAAAATGGAAATTATCCTGCAACTTAAAGAGGAAAACTCGGATGACATTAAAAATATCACCCTTAAAATCTCCCCACTTAAACCAGAAAAGCAAGTCACGACTCCTGATCAACAAAAAGAGAATACAAACCATCGTACAATTCAGGTGATTGATATCCCTGCATACCGAAAAGCTGCTGAAATTAGAGCTAGCTTCGAAATCTTAGGAGAAATCGAGAGACTCTATACTAAAGGTGCTGGTTTTTACCAAATCGCCTATATTACATACAAATCTCAAGAAGCTCTTACCTATTTTGAGACTAATTGGGGATATCATGTAGGAAAAGACACGGTCAGAGTTCTTCCTCTGTCTCTCAACCAAGAAGATCGCACTATACGCAAGCAGTTTCCTCTCAAACTATCTGGACTAGCCTACAACACTAGCGGCTATGATCTTGAACCTGTTTTACTCAAATGTAAAGCTAAATCCTGCTTTATTCCTGCTGCTATGATCAGAGGAAGATATTCTAAATGTCGATACGCTTATATTCACTTTTCTTGTGATGAAGATCGACAGGCTGCATTACAGCTCTCGATCAACTTCAAAAAAGGCCATATGGATTCACGACGACTATACTGGAGCCAAGAATCAGATTGTATATGTAATATCTGTGGTAATCCCTCCCATATGGCTGCTTCTTGTGATAATAAAAATATCAATAAACCCCCTGGCAAAAAGTTTGTTAGTGGCGCTGATAATTGGAAGAATCTAAAGAAATCGTACGCTGATGCTGCTAAATCTAAAGGTGCTAGTAAATCCACAAGACCTTCTCGCTCCGCTCAATGACAGAGACTTGATCGTAATACTCAGCACCACGAGGAAATGGATGAGGATGAACCTTGTTTTGACCAAGACCCTGCCATTCTCCACTTTAAAGAAACAATCCTTAATAGTTTACGTCAACTAGAGACAAAGATCATGAATATCAGTTCAACTCTTGAAAGTACTGATAAACAAATCGCTGCAATCGTTACTGCCCAGAAGGCTTTACACATTGAAAAGGGTTCTAAATTGGAGGGTACCATGAAGAAAAAATCCCTCGCACAGTCCTCTTCAGCTTCCTCACCTGACCAAGCCAAGAAACGCGTTAAGAGCGCTGATGACTCTGATCAAGAAGCTGAACTTATTCAAGACACTCAAGACCTTCGCCAATCAGATGCTCAAATTCAAACTCTTCTGACTCAACAAAATGAAATGAAATCATCCTTTCAATCTATCTCTTCAACCATGACCAAAATGTTTGAAATGCTCACTGGTACCTCTGCTTCATCTTCTTTGGGGGAAGACGATGAAGTTGCTGACGTTTTTGATCTTGCATAATCATTTTTAATGATGGACAACAATATTCCCTCTAGTTCCTCTTTATCTTCTCAATTAAAAAAAAACAATTCCCCCAAACTTGACTCACCATCAATTTTTCATTCAAAAAGGGATCTTTTAGATTCCACTATAACGAAAATCGCATCTACAAATATTCGTACTTTAAATAAAAACAAATTTATCAGTTTAATCGACGCTATGAAAGATCACAATATCAATATTTACGGTCTCTCAGAAACTAATTGTTCTGAACGACAAGCAAAAATATGGCAGCATCAATTAGGTGTTCGCAGTTACTTTGAATATTCACAATTAGGGGGCAAAGGCCAAGGCGTAGGCATTATCATTGACGCCAAATACGATATATTCGTTCACAAAGCAGTTGGACATAAAGGTAGAATCCTTTATTTGGACTTGTACTTCAGCGATAAGCGTAAACTTCGTTTAATTCAGGTTTACCTTAATGCTAATCAAAAAGAAAGACCACAAATTGAAGCTTTGTACAAATACATTGACGATACTATCAGCGATGCCCAATCACGTGACATGGAAGTCATCATCATGGGAGATTTCAATATTAATTATAGAAAATACTTAATGGCTTTTGTCAATAATAAATGGCAATTTTCCTTGTTTCGTACTCTGGAAAGTAGAAGATTGTTAGATACCATTCCAATCTTTAATGACAATGACGAAGAAATGTATACTTATACACCAGCTGATTCTAATAGACAGGAGTCAAGATTAGATTATATTTGGGCGTCTTTATCTATGTTAGAGAAAAGCGTTAATAGCACAGTGATAGAGAACGATCATTTTGTTACTGACCATAAAACTATAACGTTGTCATTGGACACAGTACAGATGACAGGTGTTTCCTTGAACACATCCAATCAAAAGAAGAAACATATCACAAGAACCGTATTTCAATACGATGAAATGGACAAGGATGATGATTATACTTGGGAGAATTTCAGCACCCAATTGGACCTAGAGATTGAGAATACACTAATGAAAGATTTTCCATCGTTAAACCTCGCCACATCAATACTCTCTGGGACATGTTTAGACAAACCCTCATGAGAGTAGCTAAATCTCGTATAGTCAACAAGCAAGTCACTAGAAATAAAGTTAAAACTACACCAGAAAAGAAGCTTTCAATCTACTTCGATCTAAGATATATTATTAATCGTATACTAGAAACACGTTCGATATTGAATGCTTCCGCTTCTATTACTTATAGTGTCTCTGCTAAATGGTCCAAGTTCCAACGTCTCATTAACACGACATTGGACAAATATGAATGCTCAGATCTTTCATCGTCCTTCACCTTTCTTATACTTGACGACTTCAAATTATTTTTGAAGAATTTGTGTAAAATTAGAAAACACTTACGACTTCTTTTCAAATTGGAACTTGATATTATGGTTCAAGAACAAATAGTTTCTAATATCAAGAAACGCTGTACTAACTTCAAGGACAACCAAGCCTCTATGATTCGCTCGATCACAGAAGAAGAGATGGTTCATATCTCGATTGAAAAAATATATAAGAAAGACGCCCGAGGCAATGAATCACTGATCACAGGTGAATCAGCTGTTCTCAAAGAAACCAATCACCATTTCCAAACAATTGCAGGTTCGATTAATAGAAAAAAGCCACTCCAAGGGCGTTGGAAAGATCAATATCAACCCTTACGCCATATTAATGAGAATATTTACTCAAAACTCATGGACCTTCCATCACGTGATGAATGGCTGGATGTTATTAGAAACCTTCCTAAAGGCAAAGCTACAGGCCCCTCCGGAATATCCAATGAAATGTTACAACACCTTAGTCCTACGGCTCATGATATTTTATATTATCTGATATGTAAGATTATACAATTTGGTTATTTACCAAAACAATGGAAAGAAGCGACTGTTTTTCCTATCGCCAAGCCAAAACCCTTTAATTGTGAATTATCAAACTCTTGTCCGATCACCCTACTTGAGACTGCTCGTAAAGCGCTTATTACGTTACTCAATCGTCGCCTAACTTCAACGTTGAAACAATATAATGTTTTACAGACAAACCAATTCGCTGGTTTACCTAAACAATCCACCTTCGAACCTATAAGGATCGTTAATGAAATCATTCAGGACGCTATTGATAACAATAATGAACTTTGGATCTTGTCACAGGATATGGGTAAGGCCTATGATCGCGTCAATACCTTCCAACTAAAGAAAGCGATGGATAGAATCAAACTACCTCAGCAATTCACTCATTTAATTTTAGATTTGTTTAAAGATAGAACAAACCAAGTTATCACAGCCTATGGCAAGACGACTGCTTATGACGTTCTTACAGGCATAGACCAAGGAGAAGTTATTTCACCTGTTCTATGGTGTATTTATTATGATCCTTTACTTGCTGAAATTAACCAACAAAAATTGGGATACACTGTATCATGTAATAATATACAGCAAATACCACAGTTGAATTCAGCTGTGATAGAACAACATGTCCCGGCCTTGGCATTTATGGATGACACGCAGTGGATTACTGATAAGAAAGATAAGCTGGAATCTATGCTCTCCATCGCTGATTCCTTTTATAGATTAAATGACATCCAGATAAACAAAGAGAAATCTGAACTTATGATGAGAACTAAGATATATAAGCGTCATTATTCTCACACTTATAATAACAAGATCAATCTTCAATTTGGAAGGGAATCTATTAGTATCAAGGCCAACCACCCTCATGAACCTACTCGTATCCTGGGAGTTTATTTTAATATTGAAAATGATGAACAATATCTAATATCTAAAGTTAAAGCGGAAATTGACCACCTAACGAACCTTATGTGGAAAAAGAAAATTACTGACAAACATATCCTATATATTTTTAATAGGATTATTATACCTCGTGTTGAATACTGGTCACAGGTTTTCGTCCTATCGCCAGATTTAATTCATCGTTTATTTGTTCCCTTTTGTCGAATGTTTAAAAACAAGCTTAAATTTGCTCGTACTGCTCCTAATGCGATACTAGATAATTCTTATATATATGGTTATCGTAATCCTTACGAGAATCAACTTCAAGCAAAAATTACTAATTTTTGCATTCAATTAAATGACACTGGAATCTTAGGAAGAATCACTGAAATTCGCTTGAAACTGCTACAACAGCTACTCTGGTGTTCCCGACCGCTGATAGAGGGTATTCCTTTTGATAAAATCCCTAGACGTATGAAGAATAATTATCTACTTAATATGATCAACTTAATGAGACAGAATGATTTTACACTTCTTGTCATAGACAAAGGCAGATTTCCTACTATAGCAGGAGGAAAAAATGATTTTGCATCTGTAGCTACTTTTGACTTTTTGTCTAAATATAGCACAATTTTACGCTCACGCCAAATTATGTTTGTAGAACAAATTATTTCAGGAGACAAGCGTCGTTTACTCAATTGGACTGATATATGTAATAAACATTACTTTCAATCCATTCCTGGTCGTGGTAACAAAAAAGAAAAATGGTATATGGATATCCAAAAACTCATTACAGTGGATGGGCTTAACATTAAACCACAGATTTACAACAAATTTACTACATTCTTTGATAATATTGAAGACACTAAATCTTATAATATAGAAAAACAAGATAGATCATTATCTGTTGTATATTGCCCTCAACATAATTCGATTTTATTTGGAAAAGTTCAACGCCTTATTGATGAAGATAACATTCTTCTTCGACACTATCATGTAGATATGTCTCAATCCACCTCAACATCTACCTATGTTACCATTTGTGATGATACACTTTGTGCTGCTAATACTGTAAATCGTTCAAGCATGGGTGTTTGTGCTTTTACTGCTAATCCAAAGCATATAGTACCGCTCTTATCGGCTGCTAAATTTACCAAAGAAGATGTTAAATGAAGAAAAATGATTAATTTTAATATTTTTAATCTTTTTGATCAGGCTAAGAAAAAATATGTTCTTTCTCAAAGTACGTTAACGAGAAATCACGTGATCAGACAAAACAATATTATTTTAGAATTATTAGAACCAGGACTTTCTAGGAATGAATTACTTATAATTCAACGAAAATTTGCTATATTTGATAATTCAAATTGTTGTATTTTTGAATTCTTCACTGATGGATCTCTTATTGAATTAGGCACTGAACAATGCAATATTAGTTGCGCGTTTGCTCACCTTGACAGATCCTTTGGTATTCCTCAAGTAGAATTTTATACTACGATTGATAAATGGCCTTCAGCATATCGAGGCGAACTCTTAGCAGTAATTTTAGCTCTTATGGTAGTCCCTTATAGAAGTAAAGTGAGAATCAACATTGACTCCTTAAATGTGATTACTATGTTTGAGGGATTCAAATGTAATAATTTCTCCCTTACATCGCGAGATTATTTCAAACTTAACAATAGCTATCTATGGTCAATTTTGATTAGAATTATTCGTCAACAGAACTTACATGTAGAAATGTTTAAAGTAGCTGCACACACTGATTGCGATGGCAATAATCACGTGGATAGATTAGCAAAATCTGCTCACATTGACCAAGATAGATTTATTAACTTTATAGATACTGCTCCTGACATTAAAGTACTTCCGTTATGGAATAATATCATCATTGAAACTCATTTACGAAAATTCATCAAGATGGTTAGTCGTATTAAAGGCCTGGAAAAATTTATCAACCTACATAGGAATACTAAATATCGAAAATTAGAAGTTGATTGGACTTCTACCTTTGAATGCCTCAATTGCGATATTGCTAATAATGAAACTTCAACGTCTTCTTCTAAAGTTAAAGCTCATAAAGTTCATCTTCTTATAGAAGAGATTCCTACAATTGAACAAATGAAGAAATCATTCCTAGAATTATACGATGGATGGAAATGTCCTAGTTGTGGATTGGAAGATGAAACGTTTGATCACGTGTGGACATGTGATGAACATCGATCTCTTCTTTTAAAGATTAAAAATAATACAATTGATCTTTTATTATCATTGTTATTTGAATATAATCCAGACATTACAGATTATTCTGCCTTATTGACGCTTAATATATGGACAATTAATACAGATCCTGACAATTTTACTTTTGTGGATCTCATCAAAGGCTTTATACCATTGGAGTTGACTCAAATTCTCAACTTGTGGATTCCTCGTAAACAATTACTGTTAGTCATTATTGAGATCAGGCAGTATATTTATGAACAAACATTTAAAGAAATTTGGATACATCGTTGTTCTTTTATAAAAGAATTTGAACGTTCGTTGGGTATTACAAAAAAGAAAAAATTAACTTTAAAAAATTTTCGACCATTTAATAATATTTTGAATAGTGATAAAGAATTAGAATTTAAATTTGATGCTTTAGATAGTATTCGTAATAATATATATTTTGGTAAAAATATTATTGAATTTTATAGTAATCTTACTTCGTAGCGCTAGTAGTTAGTTAGTATACTTTATATAGAATCTTATATATGGTTTTTATTACTTTCTTTTCTGCAGAGCGGGCTTCGGTTTACCTGGTTTTTAACTGGCTGTAAAAGAGGTAGTGGGTTAATTATTGAATGTTTCTAGAAGTAGTTGGTTATTTTTAGATAGTTCGTTATATAATTACTCCACCGTCGAAGTAGATTTAGTTCGCTTCTATTAGTTTGTTTCATTTTTTATTTTCATGTATCAATTTTGATGTGTTTATAATTTATGTGTTCGCTTCTAATATCTGTTTAATAAAAATAAAAATAAAAATTTAGTTATCATTTTCCAACCGGTTGGTAAAACTATTGCAAAAGGCAGTTTTGTGCTGATTTGTTTGTACAACACATCACCTGCTACAATAACAGCAGGGGACCTGCTGTAAAACAGCAGAGGCACCTGCAGAAAACAGCGGGGGGTGTGCTGTAAAACAGCAGACTTCCTGCTAAAAATCACAGGGGGCCTGTTGAAAATCAGCAGACTTTTGACATAGAACGGTTTTCCATAGTTATGCGCATGAGGAGATCTTTTATACTCGTAATTTTTCATTTACTTAATGTATTATCCAATCTTCTTTTAGCTTTACTATTGTATGCGTTGCTACATTTATATGTTGATTCATTATATATTTTATTTCTTCTTTTCATCTTTGTTTGCATGCTTTACTTGTAATTCTTTCTGTAGTTTTTCATCTTGCTTATTGCTTAACTTTTCTGATATTTTTCCTTCTTTCTGTTTGATCCTTTTTGTATAGTGCTTACTACTATATAGTACGGATTGTATAGTAACCTGCGTTTATCTGATAGGATAATGGTACAAAGTATACATGTTGCCGAAACTCAGCAATTTCGGAATAATTTCAGGATTCGGCCTTCGGCCAATCATTCCGAAACGAAACTCAAGTCGGAAGTCGAAAATCAGGCCGAAATCTGAAATTAGGACCAGAGTACAAAAATCCGGACGAAACCTTTTTTATATGGTCCGAAATATAATTTTTATTTTGTTAACAGTTAATATTTCAGTTTTATCTTTACATTTGTTATTTTTTCATTTATTTTCGTTTAGGGAAGTTATTGACAATCCCTATTTATTTTGTCTCCTTTAGTAACGGCTTCTTGGATTCTTTAGAGATTAATGGTAAGTTCTTTTTCTACTTTGTTCGTTTGTTCATTTTCCTTTCGTTTAGGGATATTATTGACGCTTATCTTGTTTTTTTTTTCCTTTAGTGACGGACTTTTTGGAGACTAATGTTGTGTTTTTTTTCTTTTTTGTTTTTCTTTTTTCATTTAGGGACGTTATCGACGTTCCTTTTGCCTTTTTCTTTAGTGCCAGATTTTTTGGAGCTAATGTTTTTTTTTGTCTATTTTCATTTTCTTTTGTTTAGGGATGTTATTGACATTTACTTTTTTCTTTAGTGATAATCTCTTTGGACTTTTTAAAGACTAATCGACATTCCTTTTGCTTTTTTTCTTTAGTGAGGTTTCTTGGACTTTAGGAATTAATGGTAATTCTTTTCTTTTGTTCGTTTTTCATTTCTTTTCGTTAAGGAACTTTTTGTTAATGTTTATTTTGCTTTTTTTAATGACAACTTTCTTTGGAAAAACCTTATAGATAAAATATTTGTTAATTTAATTTATTTACTGAGATCTAATTGAGAATGTATAGCATGTATAGGAAGAATTTATAATTTTTATTCATATAATAAAGTTCATATATTGCACATATAAAAACATACATTAAACATACAAAAAAAGTATCAAAGTTCATCAATTCCTCTAACTAAGGCTTCAATATCAAAATCATAATGCTGTGGAGATAATACAACAGCTTGCACTCTTTGACTGATATTTTGGTCATCTTCATATTCTTGCTCAATATTAAAAATTTGAGATTCAAGTTCTACTTCAGTTGTAATATTTAAATTATGTACTGTAGATTGATCTACTTCCGTATCAAATATATTCTCTCCATCAAAAATATTAAAGTCAGCCTCTGTAATTTCTTCTAATTCATCCCAATTTCCATGAAAGAATCAATTATTTGTGTATGCAATTGATTCTCAGAAATATCAACTGCATAATAGGGTAATTCCTGCTTAGCATTCGTGATATAATAGGTGTGTAATTTACACATTCCTCCTACTCGCTCTAAAGTTAGATTAGTATGTCTTTGCCCATAAAACCACCCAAGAATTGAAAAAGAACGCTCACAAGATGCGCTATGTGGAGTTATAGCAAAAAGCCGAAGTGCTAAAGCTTGTAATTCATCTACATTCTGAATTGTTTCCCACCAGATAAGTGGAATATTTGACTTAGAAAATGACAGATTAAATGGTGCTCTTTTAATCTTATATTTTCGTATTTGTTCAATTATTCTTTTACATGAATCTTGGTCATGCCCCATATCTTTCCAAATTTGACCTGCTTTAATACAGATATCACTAAATTTTCCTTGATTTATACCCCTACCTAAAATAAAAAATACTATTAATCATACTATCATCTAAAATATTTGAATTATTATTTAAATTATATCTTACCACGGTACTGAGGGTGCAAAAAAAATGCTAAAAGATTTGTATCATCAGTAAATTCATTCCAGCGATCATTAAATTTTTCTATACAATAATATTTAAATTGTATGTTTTGAATTGGTAAATGATAAATTGCACCTGCCAATGATACTAAATGAATATAACAATCAGAAAGAGTTGAGGTTCTTGATTCCAAACATCCTACAGAAACTTTAAGAGGATGAAAAATAGATGCAATAGTTCTGCAATTTTCAAAAAAACTTCGATCATTGAGAATATCTTTAACCCGACCTTTAATTTCATTTTCATGAATTGAAAGAACCTAAAATAAAAATTAATACTTAATATAATTCATATATTTATATTATATTAAAAAAAGATTATAACTTGTTTTAACCGGGGGTGATATAACTCGGGTGATATCACCTGATTGATTTTTATAATTTATTTATTTCGATATACAGTAGGCGATTTAACCCGGCAAGTGATATCACCTGATTAATTTTTAATTTTTAAATTGTTTATTTTTTTTTTCTAGGTTTTCCAGTTTCGAGGTATTTTTTTTCCTTCTTTTGTTTTCACTTTTCTTTCTAGTTATTTCTAATTCCTTTTTCTTTTCTTTTTAGGCCTTTTAAGCTATTTTAATTTTGTGTCAAAGGTATGTTGTTTTTTGTTGTTCTTTTTGTTTTCATTTTCCTTTCCATTTATTATTTTTCCTTTCTTTTTAGGTCTTTAATCTCTTCCAGGTTTATATTAAATGATGGTATATTATTTCTTTTTTTTTTCCTCCTTTTGTTTTTTTTTAGGGTCTTAGTTTTTCGAACAAGGTATGGCATTTTTTCTTATCTTTTTTTTCAATTTCGGCTTCATATTTCATTTTTACTAACTATTTTTTCTTCTTTTTATGGTTTATCTTTCATTAAATTATTCCCCTTTTCTTTTTGTTTTCATTCACTTTCTTCTTTTTCATTATCGCTCCTTTTTCCTTTCATTCTTATAGTCGTTTCATCCTCATCACCATTTTGTCCATTTTGTCCATCCTTATCATCGATTATTGTTTCATCCATCCTCATCACCAATTATCATTTCGTCTTCATCATTAATTATCATTTCATCCTCATCATCGATTTCATTTCATCCTTATCATTTCGCCTCCTTTTGTTTTTTTTAAGTCTTAGTTTTGCGAACAAGGTATGGCGTTTTTGCTTATCTTTTTTTCAATTTCGTTTTTATATTTCATTTTTACTAACTATTTTTTCTTGTTTTTATTCACTTTCTTCTTTTTCATTCTCATGATCGTTTCATCCTCATTACCATTTTGTCCTCATCGTTGTTTCATCCTTATCAATCATCATTTCGTCTTCATCATCAATTATCATTTCGTCCTCATCATCGATTATCATTTCATCTCATCATTTCGTTCTTATCATTGTTTTGTTTTTATCATCATTTATTTTTGTCATCTTTTCATTTCTCCTTCTCATCATCTTTTCATTTTTTCATTCCTTTCTTATCATCTCTTCGTTTATCACCATCCTTTCATTTTGTTCATCTCCCTTTTGTCATCCTTTCATTTTTTTGTCCCCTTCTTGTCATCTTTTCTTTTTTTTTGCCCTTCCCATTACCTTTTGATTTTTATTTTTATTTCTATCCCCTTTTATTTTGTCCCTATTCCTTTTGTTTTCGATCCTGTTCCTTTTATTTCGCGTTCTTTCCCTCTTCTTTTCACTATCTTACTTTTTTTTACTATATCTTTTGTCTCCTATCATTTTCGTTATCTCTAATTATTTGTTTCTAATATTATTTCCATTATTTCTCTCTCTTATTATCATAATTGTTAGGCTTCTCATTTTACTAGTTATGTTAAAGATAAATAATTGTAAAAAATATTAACTTTGATAAACAGGATTTAAAGAAATAAAGTCATAGTTTAATATAATAAATTTTGTTATTTTTTTTTGTACAGAAAATTATTGCCAAATTAGCGATACATTGACCGGACAATATTCTTACGATCATTAAATTTTTACGTACACAATATTGAAATTTACAATAAATTTTAGCCAATTAAATTTTAAAATTTAATTAATAAAGATTTGCGTACTATTAAATTTATTAAAAATTTTTTATACATGTGAAATCACCTGATTTTGATAAATTATTTATAGGTGAAATCACCTAGGTGATTTCACCCGCAGAGCAAATTAGCAAGATTCTTAAAAAAAACTATTTTATTTATATAAATTACCCTTGCAAAAGCTAGTTTAAGTCTAGCAATTGAATTAATACAATCCCACATTGTTGATCAACGAGTTTTTGTCCTCCTCCTTTAATTTGTAAAACTTGTACAGCATCTTTTAGAAATTGGCACATGGCATGGGATCTTACGAAATACTGATGAATAATGCCTACTTTCTGAATTGTTTCCACTACAAATATATGTTTACATAAGTCTTTTGTAATCAAATTAATAGAATGGGCGATGCATTGTATATTTAAAATATGGGGATATTTCTCACAAAGAATTCTTCGGCATCTGGTGCATTGTCAGAAACTACTGCGGCTAATTTTTCAGGACCAATCTCTTCTACAATCTTAATAATTTCATCACCAAAAAATGCACCTGTATGACGAGTAACATTAGAATAATCCTTAGATAGTCAAAGGTATTCCTTGCGTTCTTCAGTAATTAAACAATAATCAATAAATGGATTAGCCAGAGAATTAGTCCACCCATCAAAGGCAATGGTAAGATTAATTTGATTTTCAATAATTTTTACTACTTTGACATCAATTCTGGCAATCTTTTGAATTAAATAAGTATTAGTCAAAATCCAACGAGTGGGAAAGGTATAGGTAGCACGCAAAACTTCAATAAATTCGTTGAAAAAAGGATGCTCAATGAGAGAAATGGTAAATTACAACATACAAACAATTTTACTAATGCTTTGTTAATTGCAATTTCTTTATCTTCCGAAGTAGGAAAATTTTCATAATCCTCATCAATATCAGTTTGTGATGTTTTTCTCTTGGTAATCGATGTTGAGTTTAAATCCTCATCTGAATCTTCATGCTCAACTAAAAGCAATGTCAAAACCTTGATTTTGGTATCAGAATCAATTTTTTGACAATCATACGCAATATGCTTTTTAAGTCTTGATGGTTTAGCGGTGGCCCAATTGTACCCACAAAAAGAGCATATTGCCGAATTATATCCTCTGGATACTTGTGCTCCTTTTTCAAAATAATTCCATATTTTGCCAGCTGGACGCCCACCTTTCTTTCTAATATCAGTAGACCCTTCATTAGATGACATTTCAGTGATTTAATACCAATTTTACAAAAGGAAATTGAAAAAAGGTATGAAAGAAGGAACAAAACCGAGTGTGGGAGTTTTTATTTAATATGACGCAACATTTTGTACTAAGATTAAAAAAAGAAATCAAACTCATTAATTAATTTTCTATATTTGCATAGATGTTTATTTAATACAGTAATTGTTTGTTTGTTTATAGAGATCTGTCGTACAATATACATTTAAGTTTAAATTTCCGAATCAACTTAAACATCCCTATAAAAAATAAGTGTCCGGATAATGTCCGGAAAATGTCCAGAAAAATTATCTAAAATATTGTCCGGAAATTCTGGACACTGTGTATCCGGAAACTGTTCCGAAAACACTGCATTTTCGGGATATTAGGAAATTGTCCAGAAATTGTCCGGAAATGTATTTTCGTAAAATTTGCCACAAAAGATGATCAATGGATAGATGATCATCATTATTCCTTAACCCAAAATTTTTATATTATAGATATATAGTATTTTTGCCTGCTCTGCAATTTTAATTAGTACGACAGAAAAGGTTTTGAATGTCAGTTTTGTGCTTTTTGCATTTTTTTACAAAATTAATTTATCCTTTTTTGGAAATAGTATCCAGAATTTGACCTGAACTTTTTTATATCCGGAATTTGTCTATCTGGTTTTTTTACTATGTCCAGAATTTGTCCAGGTTTAACTGTCCAGAATTTGTCCAAAATTTTATACCAAACAAATACTGGACAAATTCTGGATAAATTTAGGACATGTCAAAATTTTAAGTATCAGAAGTGTGTCAGACATGTACCAAAAAAGTGGACATTTTCCGGACACATCAGATTTATTCTGGACATTTTCCAGACATTTTTGATAACATTTTCCGGACATTTATTTTTTATAGGGCATCGTAATTTTGAATGGAAAAAAAAAACATTTTCACCTCATAAAAACAAAGGATAAGTGTAAAAAAAATTCCTAAATTAAACCCTCATTCCAATTTTCCTTTGGTCTAACTGAAACTCTAAAGTTTGGCTTGTAGACATCCCACAACATCCAAAAAGCTAAAGAAAAAGCAAAGAAAATTATTAATAAAATATGTAATAAAAAAAAATGAAGGATCGAAGGAACTCACAATTAGTCTCTAAGATGTCCAAGTTTTAAAAAAACCATCGCTAAAAAAAGCAAAAATTACATCAGTAACGTGCCCAAACAAAAAAAATGAAGAAACGAAAAAAAAGGAACTCATTATTAATCTTAAAACGCCTGAAGAAACTGTCACATAAAAAAAGCAAAAGGAACGTCAATAACGTCCCTAGACAAAAAAAAAATGAAAAAATAAACAAAAGAAAAAAACAGAGTTCACCATTGAGTTTCCAAAAAGTCCAAGAAGCTGTCGCTAAAAAACAGTAAAAGGAATGTCAATAACTTCTCTAAATGAAAAGAGAACGAAAAAAGAATAAAAAAAGATCTAACATTAGTTTCTAAGAAGCCCAAGTAGCCATCACTAAAAGAAAAAAAAAAAAACAAGAAAAAAAAGCAAAAGAGATGTCAGTAACTTCTCTAAACAAATAGAAATGAAAATAATAACATGAAAAAGAAAAGAAGTAAACCTTACATTAGTTTTCATAAAGTCAAGAAACCGTTACTAAAGGAAAAAAAAAGCAAAAGGGAACGTCGAAACATCCCTAAATAAAAAGTCATCATTTTTTTGTAACACAGTCCGAGTTCTAAAATTTATGCGAACTCCTATTTCGGACCATATAAAAAAGGTTTCGTCCGGATTTTCATGTTCCGACCCTAATTTCGGATTTCGGCCTGATATTCGAATTTCGACTGGGGTTTCGAACTTGACTTTCGGAATTTCGGATTCGGCCATAATTTCGAAAGGTTGCGACAACATGTATAGTACAAAGCTACCATCCGTTGGATTATGGCCAAACATCTCTAAGCTAAAAACAATGCTAGCCGGCATTAAACTCATATTTTTACTTTTGTTTGATTGACTAAGTTAGGTTACATAGGAACAATCCTGATATAAAGCAATAAGTGACTGCTAATATATAACTAAAAATGTTCAATTAAAGTTTGTTATTTAATATAGTGACTTTTTCTTTAATTAGTTTCTTATTTTCAAGGATTATTGATTAAAATTAATAAGTTAAATTATTGAATTTAATATTTTTTATCTTCATGACTAAAAAAAACCATATGCAAGAAATTTTTTTATTAATTTATGATCATTTAAATATACAACAAGTAGCTTTATAATCATTAATTTTGTCTTTATTGCTCAATTACAAACTGATTTATTACGTAAAAGATAGTTTTACACGTATTCTATAATCAGTGTTGAACAAAACTAATAAACAATAATACTATATTTAATACTCTAATAATTTAATTATAAGGATAAAAATGAATAATATCATTTATTTTATGATTTATTAGCAAAGCGTAGTTAAGTAGTTGATATTTACAATAAAGTTTCCTCACACTTTTCATTTTCAGGGCCCATATTATTTCAATATTTCCCATATATTGAAAATACTTATTTCTGAACTCCCTATTACACCTTTAACTGCCCCCAACTTTTTCTCCTACTCTCTGTTACAAATCAGAATCTATTTCCATAGATTATGAATAGTAACCCTGACTTTCATCCGTTTTAGTTAATTTACTTTTTCCTTGAATTTACGCGTAAAGAGAAAATTTTCTTTTGTTTTAAATTTCTTAGCTAGTCAGTACTTGCTTCTTGATTATTTAACCTATTAAATATAAAATAAGTAAAAATAAGAGATGAATAATATATAAAAAACGGGAGAAAAAAAAATGCAACTTACATTGTAAAATCAGTAACTTCTACTGTATTATTATTAACACTATATTTTGAAAGATTTTTTGTAAATGGATTAAGTAGTCGAGAAGTATAAATAGCCTGTGTATGATTAGTTAATTGTTTTGCTTTACTAGATTGTAATTTTTTAAATTGATCTTTAAAATTATATTGCTCGTCATTCCAGCTATAATGTAATGATTTATAAATTAATTCAATTGATTCTTTTACTTCAATAGAATTTGGTCTATTATCCGGATTTGGATCCCAACACTTTTTCATTAAATCAATATAAGATTTTGGTGCAATTTGATCATTTATTTCAGGTCTAATCCCATTAAATATATTTAATGCTAAAATCTCATCATGAGAACAATCAGCAAAAGGTTGCCTTCCAGTTACTACAAAATACATAATCATACCAAAGCTATATATATCTGCTGCTTTAGTATAATGTTCTCCATTTAATACTTCAGGTGCTACATAAGGCATAACTCCATAAATACTTTTTTCATTAATATCATCAATTTTTTTACATAATCCCATATCAGAAATACATACACTACCGTACGTATTTGTAATTAATATGTTTCCTACATGAAAATCACGATGAACCATATGTTTTTGGTGAATTCTATCAAGACCTTCAATAATATTACTTAATATATCTAACCTTTTAGCCCAATTAAGATTTTCATAATTTTTTTCTAAAAAATTATTAAAATTTCCACATTCTGCGTATTCAAGAACCATGATATAATCTTTTGTAATTGGATTTTGAGATATTCCGTATATTTTAAGAATATTTTTTATTTTTTGTTTTGGATATACTTTAACCTATTAATTAATAAATATGAATGAATATAAATGTGAATATTATTACTTTGCTAAGAATATTTAATTGTAAAGAAATTTCATACCTCATATATAAACTTGTCAAGATGATTTTGTGACTTATGTATACATTTTAAAGCAACTTTTGTATTTGATTTTCTATTCCATCCTTGACTGCTGTCATATTCTAATGAACCATCTTTCCATGTTGCTGAATATACAGTAGAAAAACCACCTTTTCCTATTTCTTTAATATTATTAAACTGTTCATATGGAATCCATTCAAATTTCATATTAGATTCATAATTGTAATCAATATTTATTTCCATTTCATAAATTAAATCATTAATTTTTTTATTTTCATGATTTATTTGACATGATGCACAGCTTTTATTATCCATTTCAAACTTATTGCTGTATTTTTTCCCACAATTTTCACAATAATATTCAAGTTGAAGAACCAAAATAAAATCTTTTGTATTTGGATATTGAGATATTCCGTAACCCTCCTTAATTGAATTTACAATCTGTTAAATAAAATAAGGTATTATATTAATATTATTAATAATTAAATTAGATCTTTAGAAATTTTTCATACCTCATTTAAAATTATGTAATTGACATTTTCTGAATTATGCAAATGTTTTAACAAAACCTTTTTATTTAAATCCCTCTTATATTCTCCTCTCATTTTACTATAATATAATGGTCCATCCTTCCATATTGCTGTAGCAAAGATACCTTTTCCTATTTCACTAACATCAATCAACTTATTGTATGGTATCCATTCAAATATTGTGTCGCTATAATTATTAATTTTTAATTGCATTTTTTGGATAAGATTATCAATTTTCTCACTTCCACTAGTCCAGTTTGTAAAATAATTTTTTAATTGATTTATTTGACATTGTTTACACCATCCATTCTCATATTTATTATTGCATTTTTCACAATAACAACGAAAATATTCAACATCAAAAACCAAAATATAAACTTTTGTATCTGGATTTTGAGATATTCCGAAAACTTGCTTTTTTGTTAAATATGATTCAACCTATCAAAATATAAAGAATTAATATTATATACAATAATTGATATAAATTCACAGAAACTTTAAATACCTCATTCAAAAATTCATTATTGATATCTTGTAAATTATGCAAATATCTTAAACCAACTTTTTTGTGAGATTCATTAATCATTCCCTTTTTTTCTTTGTAAATTAATGGACCATTATTCCACATTGCTATAGCAGATCCGCACTCTATATTTTCTTTAATATCAAAAAACTTATATGGAATCCATTCAAAAATTATATCATCATGTTTATTAATTTTTAATTGCATTTTATGGATGAAGTCATCAATTTTTTCATTTCCACTAGTCCAGTTTGTAAAATTATTCTTTAAATTATTTATTTGACATTGTTTACACCATTTAATATATTTATTCTTAAGTTTATCATATTCATTACCGCACTTTTCACAATATTTTTCAAAATAGTTATATTTCAAAATTAAAATATAAATCTTTGTATCTGGATTTTGAGATATTCCGTGACAATCATGTGTTAAATATGACTCAACCTGTTAAAATAAAAAATTAATATCATGTTAAACCCATCTAGTCCAAATTCGTAGAAAATTACAATACCTCATTTAGAAATTCTTCAGTAATATCTTGCAAATTATATAGATATTTTAAAAAGACGGTTTCGTATGATTTCCTTACAAATTTCCTATCCCCAGAATCATAACTTAATGGTCCTTCCGTCCATGTCGCTGTAGGAAGGATATCATTCCCTATTTCTTTAATAGCAATAAGTTCATTGTATGGTATCCATTCAACTATAATATCATTATATCGATCAATTTTTAATTGCCTTTTTTGTATGATTTCATCAATTTTCTCATTTCCACTAGTCCATTTTGTGAAATTATTTTTGAAATTATTTATTTGACATTGTTTACACCACCTCATACGTATATCTTCAAATTTATTATATTTACAGCCGCATTTTTCACAATATTCATTAAAATATTCATAACTAAAAATTAAAAAATAAATTTTTGTATCTGGGTTTTGTGAGATTCCATAACAACCGCGTGTTAATGACTCAAACTATTAAAGTACGTAAAAAAATTAATATCACATTAAATCTATCTGGATCAAATTCAAAGGAAATTACAATACCTCATCATTGGTAATTTCTTGTGGATTATGTAATTGTTTTAAACAAACCTTTACGCGTGGTATTCTTATATATCTCATTCTAATGAAACTATAAGTTAATGGTCCTTCCGTCCATATTGCTACAGCAAAGTCATTTTCTCCTGCTTCTTTAATATAAATAAGTTCATTGTATGGTATCCATTCCAATACTGTGTCCTCATAATTATTAATTTTTGATTGCCTTTTTTGTATGACTTCATCAATTTTCTCATTTCCACTAGTCCAGTTTGTAAAATTATTCTTTAAAAGACTTAATATACATGTTTTACACCAAATATAACTATGTTCATATTTGTCACCACATTTTTTACAATAACTGCGAAAATAATGATTATCGAAAACCAAAATATAAACTTTTGTATCTGGATTTTGAGATATTCCATATTTACCATGACTAAATTTTAATAAATATGATTCAACCTATCAAATAAAAAAAAAATTGAGTATCATGTCAACATTCTAATAAAATAATAGAGAAATTTAATACCTTATTTATAAATTCGTCGGTAATATCTTGCAAGTTATATAAAAATCTTAATATTACTTTTTCATATGATTCTCTTATCCATTCCTTTTCATCTTTATCATAGAACAATGGACCTTTCTTCCATATTGCTGTGGTTAAACAATTATTTTCTATTTCTTTAATATTAATAAGCTCATTATACGGTATCCATTCAAATACTGCATCATTCCCATTGTATCGCAATTGCTTTTTTTGAATGAAGCTATCAATTGTCTCGTCTCCGCTGGTCCAATTTATAAAATTTTTTTCAATATTTTCTTTCCCAGCGTTCAAATCTCCAAAACCTACAAGATTTTCTGCAAGAAATTCCATTGAATGTTCAAATTTTGAACGATAAAATCAGCTCTATTTAAATAAAGTAGTAAAAAAAAAAAAAAAAAAATACTTAATTTGGTTAACAAGAAATATTTTTGGTGTAACGATGGTGTAAATTAACACACAGATTGAATGATTTTGCAGAAATGGTCGTTCCGACTAGAAATTTCATATTTCCATTGACAATCATTTCTTAATTTACATTGATCTACATGCAGAATTGCCATGAAATTAAAACAAAAGTCCGGTTAATCTTTTTAAAAAATAAAATGAAAAAAAAATTTTTTATTCTCACAACAAAAATTACCCTATCTTATCGATCGTGAAGTGCTTTTAAATAAAATACAACAAACCGAACAATATATATTAAAAATTAACGAAATTTATATTTTAGCTATAAAACTTATTATAACAAGATAGCAGAAGCTATATCACTCAAAAGTACTATTAAACAAATAGTATACACCGAACTAGAAGAATACCAACGCCCCGACTTAATTCATAGAACCGGAAATAAATTTAACCGTACTGACGATCTCATGATCGCGAATGAAGATATAAATTTAACGATCCTTCCCAGGTGACCTAACGGAATCGGAAAAAAATTCAACCGAACAAACAACGCCCAGTGATGAAAACGAAAACGAAAGAAGAAAAGAAAAAGATATCGATATCGAACCCGTCAAGAAAGAAAAGCCGCCTGGTCAAATGCTGTGCTACATCTACAACAGCTTTATTATTCGACATTCAACATCAACTTTTCGAAAACTCATAATTACTTACAAGAAAAAATCGCGAAAAAGAAAAGATATTCTTTTTATTATTAAATTTTAACATTTTATTTTATTTTCATTTTTATTTTAATTACAAATTTTAATTTTTTATATATATAATATACTTTCAAATAAAAAGTAGAATTTCTCTTACATACCCCGTCTTTGAACGGTGTTACGGTGGCGGATCAGATTTATCTGTAAAAACCAGGGGGCATATACTTAGTTATTATTCCTTTTTAAATAGCTTCTTGTAGTAATTCAAGGAGGGTGGACTTGCCTTGGGCATCTCGCAGTCTGGTGCGGGAGTTATCCCCAAGAGGTTTTTGTAGTTTTATTTTTTCTTTTTTATATAGGAGGAGGGTAGTCAGAAGAGGATAATCGCTCGGTGGAGCACGTTTGATGGATTAGGGTCATAGAAATAGGTTAGGTTTTTTCTTATCAGTATCAGTATTACATATATTAATTTGTATTCAAATGATCGATTCGAAATCGTAATAAAGTTTTTATTATGCGTTATTCAAAAAAAAAAAAAAAAAAAAAACAAAAAATTTTATATTGTTCTTACATGACGTAAGAAATACTAGAAATATAAAAACTTTATAGACTAAAAATTTCAGTTTTCTAAAAATTCTTAAGTATAGTTACTTTTGTAATATACTACTGGCTTAACCATTTTGTATTATAAAAAAAAATTTAACAAATAATAAAAGAAAATACATTTTTGACTTAAAAAATTTTTATTAATTTTAAAATTTTCCAATGTTTAGAAATTTTGAGATCTGGATATCCTTGTTTTAAATAGGAAAAGGATGAATAAATTATCCTAGAATAATCCAGATTATCCTAGGACAATGAAGTGAAGAATATCACAAATATAAACTTTTTTGTCTGTGAATGATTTATTCATTCACCCCAATTTTTACTGGAGTTTTGAACTTTCTTTTCAATGAATCAGACAGATTATTCTTTATTATTAAAAAGTTCTCAGACATATTTTTCATATGTTCATTTAAAGTTTCATTATTTCAGTTGTATTATCGGGTGTGAGTTTTTTATATCAATAATATCGATAGATTCAATATGGCTATCATCTTCAGACCATAAATATTTTTTTGAAATTCTTTCAATTCACTAGTCGAAATAGTCCAATTAGACCAGATTTTGTTTAGGCAAATTTGGTCTGAAATCTGGCCAAAAATGTTCGAATGTTTATACTAAATTTTTTTACTAAAGTGTAACCAACCACCTTGTGCGCCACTCGTCCAAATCTCGGTTTATTTTCGATCTTAATTCATACGATTTTTGGTAAATATTAATTTATTAACAATGCCCTATCTATTGTATTATATCTTAAATATAAAATTCTGAATAAAATTTACACTAAAGTTAAATTTGAAAGCTGAACTTGCAAGCGACATTTCTTCAATTAATAAATCGAAAAAACTTGAAATCTACCCAGCAGCCCATCATCCTATAAAAAAAGAAAAGGTTAGTTATCAATTAAAAATAGTTGCTTGCTTTCAAAGAAAAGTGATTTTGAAACTTATTATTATTCAAGTCCAAAGTCTGGAACAAACTATAAAAAACAGATGTAATATTTGGTGACTATTTCTTTAAAATTTCGAAATAATTTTGAAACAATGAAACTTACCATATTTAATGACCATATGCCTCCAAAATTCCAAGACAAAATTACAAAAGAAAAAATGAAACTTTAGTAAATGTTTCGTTAAGAAAGTAAAGAACTTTTAACAAAAAAATATGCACCATTAATATTAATAATGAACAATAAGCACACTTCAATTAAGACATTTGAAACATACAAGTAAACATTTCGTTTAAAAAAAATGAAAATTTCATAATTTTTTTCTTTTGACAATAAACTAAACCCATCCCCGAATTTGAAACCCTAAAAAAAAAATATGAAACGTTACATAGTTAATGTATCATTTACATAAAAGCAAAAAAAAAAAAAAAAATTTCGAAATTACCCACAAAATAAGAGCTTCAATGTTAAATAAAAAAAAGGACCAGTAAATAATAAGTAAGTAAATTATCCAACTAGTCCTATTTTCTTAATTAAAAATCGTATTATTTTATTAAAAAAGTAAAACCACGTTCATTAACATTTTTTAATGCATTTTAATAAATAAACGTATGTTGTTTTTATGGCGAGTTAGTTAACCGGTTCAAACTGGTTTACATTTGTACTCTCTTAACTCCCTCTAAAAAAATAAAATTATTAACGATTTCTTTAATCGTTTAATAAAAAATAAAAAAGTTATTTTTTTAACCGTTTTAATAAAAATAAAAATGATTTTTTTAACTGACTTAAAAAAAATAATACGCTTTAATAAAATAAAAAAAAAAAGATTTTCTTTAATAATTTTAATAAAAAAACCATTTTTTAATCGTATTAATAAAAAAGAACGATTTCTTTAATCGTTTTAATTACATATATATTTTAATCAACTTATCAACTTTAATAATAATAATATAATCAGAAGTGTTTGAAGTACTGTACACTAGTTTATAAAATTCTAAATTTATCGTTGATCAGATACAGTAGATCTACAACAAGGATTCTTAAATTAACTTTAAAAATAAATAAAAATATTGACATTAATAGTGCATCACCTTCACATGTGAAGTCAAAATACGTTTTAAAAAATCACGTCACGCTTATAAAATAATTTTATTAATTTAATACGCAAAATGTTACATTATACTTTTATATTGGTTAGCCTTATTTAATATACAATTAATGTATATACAAAAACTGTCATTCACAAATATCTTAAAGTTTGTGAAATGTTAATTTCAGACAGTGTTTATACATTTATGTTTACATAAAGAAATCACTGCGCAGTCTGCGCATGATTCATTTGCATTTGCATGTTGCATATTTTTTGGTGCTTCTTCTAGGAAGGTGTGCCCCTATTGTTCCAACTAAATCGGATTTTCTTAATCCTCTTTAAAAATTTTCATTTTATAGATTCTGAATAACGATTTTCTGATTCCAATTTGTGCATTCATACTCATAAATTAATTTTAAAGAATGGTTATAATTCCTCCAAAGATTAGAAGATGTCACTTGCCGATAAAAAGCTTAAAACAGCATCATTTAAAAAGGCTAATAAAAAAAGGAATTTGTATCATTAAAATTTTGTCAAAAAGAGGAACATTAGAGAAAAACTATTGACAAACAACTTAATTACATCATTTGTCACTTTCCCAAATAGTATTATTCAATTTCCTAAAAAGAGCAAACTTCAATGCTTATTCGTGTTGTGAAAGTTTAAAATAAATATTTCTGCAGTTTGAAAATCATTAATTTTGATGATGCGATAAAACGTGATATTACGACAATCTTATTTTTTGACTCAACTATAATTATTCATTAGGATTTCTTGAAAATCGAGGTATGCAAAGATTACATTTCAACGACCTAGACACATAAAACATATAATACCTACACAATAAAATTACCTGTCCTAAAAACTATTTTAAATATAATTATCTATTAGTCGATGTAAAATTGGTAGTTACTAACAATCAGTAGATCGTTCAAAATGAGTTTATATAAACTTTCTTGTTAAGCATAATCTTATCATCCTAAAATAAAATAAATTTTATCAAATAAGATTTGATAGACTAAAAAAATGCCAAATTCAAACCGACGGTCGTATAACTCGTATATTTAAAAGACTTCTTGAAACTTTCGTTAGAATACCCGATTTTTCTGTATCGTTCGCGATATTCGTTGACGCTCTTATTTGTTTGTAATTATCACTATATTCGTTACGCTTCTTTACTTAAAATCTTTGTACACCACTTTCATCTTGTTATACGCATTAGGAGATTATTTATACTCGTAATTTTTCATTTGAGTTGTATTCCTAATATCTCTTAATGTATCATCCAATCCTCTTTTAGCTTTATTATTATATGTGTTACTACATTTATTTTCTTCTTCCTGTTTGATTCTTTCTACATAGTGCTTATCAATATTGAGCGTATTTTGGTTTCTTTTTTTCTCCTAATTCTTTAATTATTTCTATTACATGATCTTCATTAGTTTATTTCTCCCTTTTTCATTAACGTTGTGTCTCTTAGCTCAAGATCATCACACTGCTAGTTTTTACTAATAATAATTTTATTATCTATGAAAAAAAAAATTTATACATTTACCAAAAAATTCATTATACGTGACTTATTAATAAATCACACTATAAAAATAATTTCTATAACCGTTAAGCTTTTTATTAAAATATATATATATATATATATATAGAAAAAACAATTTTAAAATTTTATTAGTGATTTTTAATAAAAAAAAATTTTGTGGTCTATAAAGAAGCATTAAAAAAATTTCGATTTAAATTTCATGTGATCTACTAGGAAAAAAATTCTCATTTCAAGAAAAAAATTTTTTTTGCACGATCTTAACTTATTAAGTTAATTCCTAGTATTAGTTTCTAATTCTTGTGACGCCGATCATTCGGACCTGGCTTACCTTGTTTACCAGCTGAATCCTGATCAAATTACCTAGAAAAATGTGGAATAGATTAGGCGTAAATGCACCACACGTTACATAATTTATGCGTAATAATCTAAATATGACCAATTTTTTTTAGTTATATAGATAAACTTTGAGTAAGTTTACGCAAAGAATAAATTAATTTAAAATGAACATTATATTAAAATGAGTACTATAAATAGTAATTTAATAATTGTAAGTATTGTACCATGAAAGTGACACAACTTTCATAATTTTATCATTTTTTGTAACAACACAACAAAGAAAATTTCTAATTATGTTTTCCAACAATACAAGATTTTTTAAAACGTAATATTGTCAAAGATTATTTTGAAATGATTTAAAAATAATTCGATCGAATCGTTACAAGTTTGATCATAATTTGGTAATGGTGATTCTTCGTCTGTCCATTTATGAATTTAATCAAATCCTCGACTTTATCTTTATTAAGTAATATAAAGGCGTGCGACGTTCGTACGAATTGCAGTAAAAATAATTCTCAAAAATCAATTATCGAGATGAAAATTTGTCAGAACAATATATAAAAGTTTTTCGAAACAAAAAAAAAGTGATACCATTTGATTTTTTTTTTTTTTTTTTGGATTTCGAATACGTTATAATTGATTTATTAAATAATTTCTTTAAAAAAAAAAAAATAGAAATAGAAATAAAAATATTTGTTTGGGACCATGCTGATCAATTTATGCATGTTTTTGCCAAGAAGCCAAGACTTTTAAGATGCTGCATATTTTACGTAAAAATTATATAAAGATTTTAAATCTGACAAAAATATTATGTTTTGTCAGTCTCTAGACCATAAGATGGTAGTTTCTTTCTACTACTCTATACTAACTATTACTAACTTCTTCATTGATAATACTACTGCTATTATTAGTATTAATCATGAAATTGTTATAAAAGCATTTCATGTCTCGCACTCAAAATTCTCAACATTTTTTTGCGTAAAAAAAATTCTAATTACTTCAAAATGGGTAATCATATAAACAAATTAATGATATATTCATTATTCTTCTCGTTATTAATTATCCCTTAATTAATTATGTAGGTCTCTTCGATAGTCTTAATAACTCAAGTGCTGAAGATTATCATGAAAAAATTTATGGAGAAAAGAAGCATGAAGGTCAATTAAGCCATGAATTAATTGCCGGTGCTGCAGGCTTTGAAGCCTATAAAGCTTACGAAAAGAAATGCGCAAAAGAGGGCCACCCCGCTAACCACGCTCTAGCCAAAGAGATGATGGCAGGTATAGCTGCCGCTGAAGTTGATAAAATCTTTGAAACGAAAGGATTAGATTATATTGACAGAGAAGAAGCAAAACATCAGGCAAAGCAAGCTGCTAAAAAATTGTATACAGGTAATTTATCAGTAAAAAATCGTGAAATTTTATTCATCCGAATTAATTATTTTTACTTTTAAATTCGCAGATAATTATGAAAATTAAGTTCTCGCTCTTTTATATATATATTTTTTTACTTAGCGTTAGTCATTTTACTTGTTGTTTATTTTAAAAGTTTTTTTTTTTTTTCTTTGTAACAAATTTATTTATATGAATAAATGATTTTTTTATTCGTACCCTTTGTATAAAATAAATTGTCTTGTCGCGTTATATTATGTTTAAGAAATCGAAATTAACAGGAGGATCAAAAAATATTTTGTGATACTTGTAATACTTGGATTTTACGTGTAGAAAACAGATTAAATATTGAAAAATTAAATCCTGCTAAAACCCGTCTACTACTAAACTCTAAGGCATTTACAACATGTCTAACAAACGTCCGGAATTTTTGTTCTTGGCTTGTCTCCTATTCAATTCTGATTTCTTCCTTAAGCATGCTGCTGCACCTTGTTATATCCGAAAAAGGTCGTATAAATCTTTGAAACCGAGATGGCTTCGACATAATATTTCAAATAATAGAACTCTTAAGACAAAATTAAATTCACAATAAAACCTCTTGTTTGAAATAAAAATGTTATGAAATAAAAATGATATGAAAAAAGTAAGAACCACATGTTGACTTCTCTTAATCGAATTCTAATGTAATGTAGCAAAAAAAAAAAAAAATTGACAGTTTTTTAACGAATAGATATAAAGGATATCTATCAAGCGTCCTTCGAAAGCTTTCTATCCCTTCGGAGTAAAACCGACCACTTACGTGTAATTAGCGCACTCTTGGCTTACTGCAACTAAGTCGTTTACTGATCGATCACATGATAGTCGTGATATGTCTGTATTTCCTATCGCAGCGAACATTTATAATCCAAATTCCTAAATGGTATCTCAATAGAAAATTTTATGATCAGAGTTTAGGCCACAAACTTAAAAAAACAAAATAAATCCTGAGAATAGATCTTGGTAAAAATACAAACTCACTTTCAAATGCAATCAATAATTAAACTTTCTTCCGATATATATCAGATATATATATATATATATATATGAATTCAAAGTTCAATTACAAAACAAATGTAAACGACTTGAAAAAATATTTTTTCTTTGTCAACGGCGTTTTACATCCTATAAATATGTCCACCAATCTAAAAAAAGAACAATCAAATAGCATTGAATTATGTTACACAAAAAATTTCCCGTCTAACTGGATTTTTCAAATCTTTTTCGAAGTTTCCATCATAAAGATCCTAAATTTAAGGATTATACGCATTTTCATCGGCTCTACAACTTTGCTTAATTATAAAAAGTAGATTTGGAATGCCGATTTTGAATTCTATATAGAGAAACTATTAGAATCGTTGAAATTACACTAAAATTTGATGTATGACTCGCTTATTTATTATATTATTCTACAAATTTAATATTATGTGTATTTTTTCGAGAGCTACAAATTTTTTAATCATAAAACGTAGATTCAGAAGTTAATTTTGAGTTTTATATAAAAACTGTTAAAATGATTATAATTAGGTATGAAATTAAGCATGAGACTTATTATTTTACTTATATCTCTATAAATTAATATTTTACCAAGGCTACGATTTTACTTAATCATAAAATATAAACTTAGAATGTCAATTTTGAGTTTTATATAGAGAAACCGTAATTTTATAGTAGAAATTTTTTAACATTACTTTAAAATGTATTATCTCACTATCTAGTAATTTGATTTTGGTGATTTTTGGTTTATTAGACATCTTATCAAACCAAATTAAATTTTAAAATTTTATATTAATTAAATAATATGTATTACAATGTATCAATTGAAATATTATTAATATTATTATAATAGATATCTTATAATCTAATGATCAGGAATGAATGATTAATAACTCGACAGATTCATCTCGTATAGATGAATCTAATGGTTTATAAATAATAAAAATTGGATTAAGTATTTCAATTTGAAATTTCAATAGCACCGGTTTTAAATTCGGTTTTCAAAATGCAACCGGTTCCAAACTCTATAACTTAATATTGTAGTATTAATTCCGAAAGAATTTATTCTAAAAGAGAACGAAGTACATTAAAATAACAAAAAATTAGAGAAACATAAAATGACTTTTCACATTGTCACTCGTTCAAATTATTATGTGCTATCTCTTTTTTGTATTCATATTTATATTATTACTCACCCAAGACTATTACTCGTTAATTCAATATTTATCAAGTAATTTTTTTCTTTTTTGAATAAAGATTTGTGTGATAGATTAAAAAAAAAAAAAAGAAAATATGAACACAATAAACAAAAATAACAATTATAAACTGACCGTCCGCGAAAAATTAATACAAGTTTGGTCATTACGGCGTTGTTGTTCTATATCGGATGAAAAAAATACGTTAAAATATTATTTGTTCGATTAAGCAGGAGTTCAATTATATTCAAGATGTGAAGACTCGATCATTTGTTTATTCCTGGTCGATTGTTCGTTTGAAAGTAATTTATTGGTTTGCACAACAAAACTTTTTAATGAGTTTGTTATTTACAAGTTTGTCGAAGAACCCGACCAAAAAAAAAAAAGAACGAGGATTTTTTTTTTTTTTAAAAAAAAAAAAAAGATGGGAGTTGATAATAAATTCACCTGGCCAATTACTGTGCGCTAATATTTCGATTATTACGGTAAAATCTGCAATAATGATTGGCCATATATCACGTGTTACAAAAATAAAAAAAAATTCCCAATTTTTATTCCATTTATGCGATAAAAATTTAATAATGGAATATTTCCATGTTCCCAGACTGGGATAAGACGTTTATATTAGCTAATATTTCTCTGACTAATAAAGCAAATAAATTTGGAAATCGTTATAATATATTATACTAGCCCAAAGACTGTGGAAAAAAAAATTATACACTCACAACTTTATTCAATAAATTTATTACTACAATAATGACTCGCCATTATAGCCATTCCGTAACATTCTGATAGCAATGCAAGGCCATGAAAAATCATTTATACATATACGTATGTATCATATTAAATATTCTTGGGATTATCACACGTAAGATTATTCGGTTTCTGCATGAAAAATTTCGCAAGAAATTTTTAATTACTAAGATTCATTATAAGAAGATGAAAATAGATAAAAATAAAATAAAATACAGAATTAAACGATGATTTATCCAGAAAAAATTTCGGACGATAGCAATATGATAAGCTGAAAACAAAATTATTTATTTAGAGCTAACTTGTTCAATTTCGTGCTCTTTATAGGAAACAAACATCTACGTACAAGTAAAATAAAAAAAAACATATTCTTCCTATGAGTGAAACATTTTTCGGAAATAACCGATCAGTGAAACTTATATTATTATTAGCTCTATCAAATAAATCAAATGTTTTCGAATGGTGTAAATTTTCATTCTGAATATTAATTTCCGTATTTGATAGTTAAAAAAAATTTTTTTTTACGGTCCAAATCTGTAAGACAATCATTAGTGAATCTGTTACAATTAAACGTTTAAAGTTGGTTTCACAATGTTTCACGTTATCGCCGAGTTTCAAAAATGTCTTACTTGTGCTTTATTACCTTAAGTAACCAAAATAATAATATAAAGATATAAAAAAAAAAAAAGATTTTTTGGGTTTTTTTTATGTTACTTGTCATTTGTAAATAAACGGAATAATATTAAAAAAAAAAATTAAAGTTTGATTTCGAGCGGAGAAACGATGATCAAGCTAAAATCCGTTGTGGCTCGTAACACACCGTCTTGACCAAATCCGCAGATCTGAGACTAATGAAAAAAAAAATTTATTTTTTTCTTTTTTAAAACACATAATTACAAGTGAACATGCAATAAGTATTATTGTTGTCATATAATTGATTGTATTGCGATTTTACGACTCGAAAATTCCACAAGAATTCCGCAAGAATTCCACAAGTTTTAAATAATAATCCGTATATGGTATATGTTTTTATAAACTTTTTTCTTTTCATAAAACTGTTTAAGGGATATCATGCAGATAAGAAAACAATATTTTATGCTAATTGTAAAAGTTAAATATTGTTTGATTATAAAATACTAACAATGAGAAGTGAAATAATCATGTGATTATCCAAATCTCCTGTCTCGTGACATATCAAATACCATCATGTTTTACACCATGTTCGCGGAGAAAATCCTGGTTTACTTGAACACATATTTAAATGTTTCACGTTATTTTTATACATATACAATAAAATTCATTTTATTTACTCAATAGTCATTATTTACCCAATATAAACGTACAAAAGTAATTTTCATCTCGATAAAAGAAATTTACTTAAAAGGAACATATACATAGAAATATATATATATATATATATATTATTACATATATATATATACTCACATCTTACCTTATCCTTAAAGTTTATATTTCATATTTTTTTTTTTTTTTAGTATAGCTATTGCTTATAAAAAAGTAAAAAAAAAACGAAATTCTTGAATAAAGAATAGAAAAATAATAAAAGATAAAAATAAAAAAAAAATAAAAAAAAAGTGAATTTCTCAAATTTTCTATCTTTTCTTTTTTAAAATAAAATTATTTTCATCTTCTTTTCTTGGTATCGATCGTAACGAGATAAGAGAGAGCGATGAGTGTCAAATGTTTAATGACCATATTGCTTTGAGAATACTCGAATTTGTTTAATCCCATAAGCATATGATACCATAATGAGACCAAAACGTTCATTAAATTCCAATACATAACCAAGGTAAAAATGTTTACCGATCGATTTCTAAAGCTTGAACTCGTGCGTAAGATTTGCATCAATCGAACCATAACGTAAGCATCGATAAATAAATCAATTAATACTAAATTCGTCAATTGATTTCTTCCGCTTTCAATACCATTATTACAAAAGGACATTCCGATAAGTTGATTAACATGTGGGTTAATAGAAAAAATGTACGCAATCTAAAAAAATAAAGAAAATTAATTAAATTTGGTTGCTACGATTGGAACTTTTTTTTTAAAAAAAAATGCATACATGAAATCCAGCTCTAAGTACAAGCAACCCAATATTGATCAACTTATCGAATTTGTTATATTCATATTGTCTAATAAGATTAAACATGAAAGCGGCCAATGATTGCATCATAATAAAGTTAAATGAGATCTGTGCATAGCTAATCATTTTGCATTCGTCTAAAGACAAGTCATTTGTCGCGAAAAGGAATTCAATCATGTAATATGCAGCGATACTGCCGTTAAAAATAACCTTTAACAAGTTTAAATACTTTTCACGTCCAGCGCGATAAAGGAGGACCGCCTTTACAAAATTATGAAGTCCAATCTGGAAAAATTATAAAAATTATAAAAGCAAAAAAATAATGTTAGCAAAAAAGTTTTTTTAACCTTTTAACCATATTATTTTCTTGGTGAGTTTCTCAAAAATTGTTGAAAAGAAAAAAAAAAAAAAAAAAAGAAAATCGTTTAAACTAACCATATTTACGGACCCGATAAAGAAAGGATTTTCTGTAATAATCGACATTTTATAACGAAGATTTGTTACGAAATATAAAAATGCGTTTTTTTTTATTTACGAGAGAGAGATATATAGGTAAATAGATAATAGAGATAAATTTTTACAAAAAAATTTTTTTTTTGATTTTTTTTTGTCTTATTTTTTTTTTTTTTTTTTTTTTGGTTTTTTTTTTTAATTTTTATCGAAAAAAAACGCAAATTGCAAGTGGGCTAAAATGTGACGCTTTTATATATTACTGGATCATAGAACCATCGTGGTCACGATTTCAGAAAATTCTTATTTGTGATTATCAAATAACGAATTAGGAAGATAATGAAAATGAAAATATAAAAGAGAATATGTACTATATATAATAACAAGTATATATATACGAGTAAAGTAAACTATATATAACGAATAAAATAAACTATATATAACGAGCAAATACAACAAGTGAAGTATACTATATATAACAAATAAAGTAAACATTATAAATAACATTATATATATAAATATGATATAATGAAAGGATCAATCAACAATTTTTGATTATCAAGGCGTAAAAAAAAAAGAAAAAAAAAGAAAAAAGAAAAGAAAAGAAGGTGATACAATTGAAAAAGATCAGGCATATCTTTATCAAAGGATTATTTATTGAACATAATTTAAGAATAAAAGAACGCGTACCATATTAAGAATAGTTGATTGTTATTATAAAGTTAAATCAGGTGTTAAATTGAATCATCTTTCTAAAATTGTAAATATAATCAGTAATATCCATTAGGAGATGTTAGGGGAAGATAAGGGAGATGTGCATAAATTATATAATATAGAACTTGAGATTAATGGCGTATCGTATTGGACGATAAATAAAGTTTATCTAGAAACTAATCATTGGATTTTTAAAGGCTTGATGATATCAGAACATGTTTGTAACTTGATTAATAATTGGCATAATAAAGGACGAATGTGAAATAGATAAAAATATTACAAATCATTTCTGCATGTTCCTATTAACAACCTTTGGGGCAAATTAGAATTTTGTCAAAAGGGGTTCTTATTAAAAATTCACATGTATATGAATTCTATTACGGAATTTCTTTTCCACGTTATAATTCGTTCATTTTACCATTTCGGTATTAGATATTAACTAGTAAGCCCTGTTTATGTTATTATTATACGTTTATAGTAAACGCGTACTTAATATTTAAATACATTACGGAGTTTGTTCTCCCCTTTATTGTTGAAAAAAAGAAATGCAAGATCTTATAATTTCATTTTGATCGTCAAAATTACTTTATTCAAACGTTATGAATGTTAATTATTAAATATATACAGCAAGTAATCTTGGTTTTTATGTTTCTATCGGTAATAAAATTCCGAATTTTGGAGAATCTAGAAGTTTATTTCGAACTTTACTATTTTGGTTACATTTAATTATTAAAGTTCAAACTTATTAAACATATAAAGTAATCATTATAACTTCACCGAGCAAATAAAGAAACTTATTGAATCCATTATCGTTGCTAGTATCAATTAAGAAATTTATTGAGCCTATTATCGTCGATATCTTAATCTAACAAAGTTAGTACATACGTACTACATCCGCTTGATTATTATTCATAAAATGATGATTCAATTAATTTAATTAAGAAATTATTTCAGCTTCAAATATAGGAATAGGCTGAATTTATACATAAAATCGTACTTTTTGAATAATCAGATATCCGAAAATTCCTCATTATGAAAGGTTTAAACCCGTTGATATTAGTTAATCTATATTTTTTTAGCCGTCTGTAAAGATGTGTTACGGCCGAAATTAATGATCATATCTAACCTTCTATTTGCCTTCAATTATTACCCTAATTAGGATACATTTGACTTTGAAGTTATTATATTATAGGATGATCTATATAATAATAATAGTTTCCGTTGAAACGAATTGGCCATGTCGTGCAAGTTGCACATCCTCATTATATATGGTGATATGTCTCACATGATTCATATGATCACTGCAGTCGTAGCACAATCAACTTCCTAATCTGTTCTGAATGGACTTTTATTATTAATAGTGAAGCAAAACCTTAAAATAAATATTATTATAATTTTTTTTATCTGAAACATGGAATGAAACCTTGGAATCCAATCTAAAAAAAGAAAATCTATACCGAAATTTATTTTGTGTTCATGCTTTATTTGACAAAATAACGACCAATGTGAAATAAAAATTTTATTAAAGATCGAAATTTAAAGAAAATATGATAAATATAATTTATTATTTTGTAAATGAAAGGTTCAAAGTTGTATGTATGTATGTATGTATGTATACGTAATGTATGTAATTTTCATTTAATTTTATATACATAAATTTTTTTTTTTTTTTTTAGAATTTAATATTTAAATTGAGGCTGATCGTTACCGAAATCACCGGAATCACCGGAGGTCACCGGAGTTATTCCAGTAGACAATATTTAAATTAATCAAACGATGCTTACGTTGATTTCCTATATTATTGGTTAAAAATCACTCCGTTAAAGTAATGAAAGAATGTTACCTGGGTTTCCACATGTTGTCAATATTTCTAATAATAGCATTTTGTTTATTTAACGTTTTAAACAATCTGACAACATATGATTGAGATTGTTTTTCTCACCAAGGATCGACATGTTTGAGATTTTCGAAGTTTTTTTTTTAGTGGTTTCGGTAAATACTTGTTTTTCTTGTAACATTTGTTGCACTTGTTAGTGGTTTCGGTAAATACTTGTTTTTCTTGTAACATCTGTTGCACTTGTTAACAAAGCGCGTTGTTCTTAATTGATTACAATTCTTATGAACTTTTACTATTTTTTACATTTTTACATTTTGTAAAGTTGATGATTCAAGTATAAATACGTGAAGTTTTTCTCATCAAGTTGAAAATTCATAACGAGTTCACTCAAAAAAAAAAAAAAAAATGCATTCCTTTAAAACTTTTAAAATTTTTAAATTTTTAAAATCATGATCTCGCGTTGAAATGATTTTTTTTTCCCTTTTTTTGATTTAAAAAAAAAAAGAGCGCAAAATTAAAAATCATTAATTTACATTCATTTCAATTACCACCACGTTCAAAATATTACCTCCAAATAATTTTTGTTCTAAATCCTAAATCCTATACTCCTAAATCCTAAATCATAATCCTAAATCATAAATCCCGAATCCTTCTTTTTAAACCATTTTTTTCGTACCCGAACATCCTTCTAACTGAATAAAAGAACTTTAAGAATCCAAGAATGAAAGGTTTACAAAATTGACCGTTTTTATAACACAAAATAGCAGTAACACCAACAATAATTGTCTTGATAATAATAGATGTTAATCTTCTATTTCTTCTGACAAAATAGACAAGGATTAAAAAATTAATCGTTTATAATATATATAAAATATTTAAAAAGGGGTTTGCAACCCTAAATATTATTCAGCCTTGTATCTTACACTGGGGACTAGACATTGTTAGACAACTTTTTTACATATAAAGATACTTTTGGCGTATATGGCCGCCTAATAACGAACGTGTGACAATCACAATGGACAAATTTATGCCACATGATGTCAATCTGCATATTGTGGAGAAGAAAATTATTGGCTGATAATTTCATTTTGAAAAGTACTAACCATATACATTCAAAGTGGTTGATTGTCATTATCGCTAAAAAAATTTATAAAAAGCGCTAATTTTTTTCAATTTTTATTAATTTTATTAGAAATAATAGAAGATGGATATTTATTATTGTTAATATTTATTATTATTATTATTATTGCAATTTTGAGTTGTAAAAATTACTAATTATCGTAAACCTTTTTACTTTCGTTTATTTTTTTATTTCTTTCGATTTTCCTCATATCAATCGATGATTTGAGTATTTTATTTATTCGGTTAAAAATTATGATTTTTTTTTTTATGCGATTCTTATAAATTCATTTAAGAATTTTTTTTACGGTATTACTTTAATAAAGAAATTTTTTTTTTTTTAATATGATTTTTATTAAAAAAAAAACAACGGTTCATTTATATCAATTTATAAGGGGCAAGGTACTGTACATGTCCCTATAACATATTAAATGGAATTGAGAAAGTTAAAAAATGAAATTCTAAATTCTTGCCCACCTTCATTAAGTGAAAGAAATGATGTGCAACAGTCTTTAACCCTTAAAAGAAAATTTTAAATAATTAGTAGCTTTGATCGCCCAAATTATGACAACATTGACTATACCATAAGTGTTTTAATACATAGTGGTAATTTGGAATTTGAGCGCCACTATTTTTAATTATTGTCCGATAAAGTTATATGATTTAATTTTTTAAATTTAATTAAAACAAAGGCATTTTTTAATCATACTTTTTTTTTTTTTTTTTTTGCAATAATTTACTATATATATGTGGCTAGCTATCTTTCTTTCAAGTATTAACAATTATTGATCAACAAAGGGCTTTGTAAAATTAAAAATAAATGATTTACATTAATTTATAATGTAATTCTTATCAATTCATTGAAATCTCCATCCATCACGATTTTTCTGATCATTCTTATGAAATTTCATTCAAATACTTCCGATGATTTTATGAAATTCATTTAGATACTTCCGGTTTGGTAACGTTTTCGTTCCACATTTTAAAATATACTTTAAAATTTTTTATAAAATTCTTTTTTTTTTTTTTTTTATAAAAATCAGCAAAAAATTTTCTTCAAAGTGATGGCTGTGAAGTGGTAAAACAAATCTTTTTATTTTCTCTAAATAATATGAAAAATTATTTAGATCGTATGAATTTTGAAAATTTATTATCACCACCTCAAAATGATGTCATACGAATGCTTCAATCTCGACCAGTATTATTAATTGGAAAAGATTTAATGAGACGAAACGTAGAGGATGAAGTTCATAGATTACAATTTAATGATGAAATAATTGATCCAATAACGAATGAAATTTGGAATTCACATTTAACAGCCAGACAGAAGAGGACATTTGTGCGTCTCGCAAATAATATAAACATCATTCGTAATTCTGATAATGTTGATCGAATCTCTCGAATTAATACACCACAAATTACGAAAAATGATTTCGAAAATGATTTTTTTAATGGAACAAACTTTTATGGTGATAAAAGTTTTCAATCTTTAATTTTACCCTCTGATGGATCATGTGGATCATGTTTAGGAACTTCGTTATTTCCTCAAGTAGATTAATTATGTTGGCTGACGAACATTTTGTAGGACCCAATTGATTTGCCCGTAGTATTCTACCTACCCAACTACGTGAGTAATGATTGGAGGACATTATTACGTGCCACACGCTGCAATGATTGGTGTGGCAATAGGCAATAGTTTCCTTATATGTTTTTATTTGAGAAAATATTTACACCCATGATTTCTTTGTATTTTGCTTAATTTGGTGATTTTGTTTTACATATATGATTAGCGCAAACCTTTTTATAATAATACCTTAAATGTCAATTTATTTATTGATCAACATACTACTACATATACAGTACGTTCTAGCCACTATCGAAAATAAAATGAATAAATGATTATTATTTCTATTCATCGTACAATTCATAAACGAGCTTTTATCGTGGGAATTTTTTTAATGATAACATTTATCTTATCTCAATGATTGCGTTAAAAAAAAACTTTTTATAAAGTTCATAGAATTTACATCATGTGCTAAATTTGTACGCTAAATTCGTGCATTTATTTTGCAGACAATAATGCCTCATTTGAGAATTTAATTGTTTAAAAAAAAATGAATGACTCTTTTTTTTGTATTCTGGAAGATAAGTTTAACGATAAGGTTACGATAATTACGATATATTTTATTTCCTCAAAATAATAATGATTCCTTATTCGTCTGTTTATTTAATTTGTGAGATAAAAAAAAAAAAATAAATTAATTATTTTAGATTCTCAATATTATCAATGATCCTTTTTTTTCCTTTCTGTAGTCTCCAAATTCAATGTAGATAATCATTGATATATACTTTATTAAAAGGCCTATCAATAAATCGATAAACTGATAAGATAAAAAAATGAATGTACAATACTTTATATATGAAAGAAAACAATTTTATTCCGATGCGAAGGTACGCACAAAGTTATAATTTTCAAACTATAATAAATAGGCAAATTATGAAAGAAAAAAAAAAAAAAAAAAAAATTCCACGCAAACAAAGTGATCTTTAACGATCATAGACCAAACACTGCAAAATTTTTGTCAATAAAAAAAAAATTTACATTATGAAAAATGAATTCGAATTAACCAATGCATTTTTAAATGAAATTTATTAATTAATTGTAATTTTTATATTATTTTATTCATTATGATATTTATTAATAATTTTTTACTTTACAGTGTATATCAAATCACGCATTACGAATGAATGCTTCGGATTGTTAATCTTGTTAGGAAGGGGCGTTAAATTTGTTCAATCTGAGGTATTAAATCGGATTTTATTTCGCATTGAACTATTATCATTTTTGATTTTCTTTTTTTTTCATTTTTATTGTTCAATTAAAGAGACGAATTCATTTTCAGGTGTATGTAGATACTGACAACAACGCTATATTGGGCGACCTGCTACACGTCATTTCTCATTTAGTTTTTCCTAACAGAAACGTCATGCTTTGAATATATTTAGACATGAAAGATTTTTATTTTCATTTGTAACGAAAAAAACACGTACTGCATAATAAATAATGTACTTGTACTAAGTACGGTCCCCCAGCGGCACTTTTCGTAATGTAAGTCTACGTTACATGAGTTGTTTGATTGATTCTTTATTAATGAAATTCCGTAGTCCGAGATAAACCAAGAAAAGAAATCATTATATAGGAACTAGGGTATCATGTAATCGTGTTCTTAAGCAAAGTTGAACACATAAGTCTAGATTTCATTGCATTTAAAATATTCCATTACATATTTCAATTTATAATAAATATCTTATTATATATTTCAATAAATAATCAAAATAAAAAAAAAGAATGCGAAAAAAAGAATGTGAAAGAAAATTCATTAAATAATTGAATGATTCATGATGTAATATTATATTTCTTTTTGAAACAAATGGCAACGAAAATGATTTCATAATTTCCATAAATTTTTAAGCCACACGTGGAATTTTTTTATTCGCATAAAAATCTGGAAGGTGGTAGAAACTACTTGATTAACGATGCAAAAGCATGATTTTGCTTGATAATCATGTGATATTTATTGACAGTAAAAATGTGAAAAAGGTCATTCAAAATAATAATAATCGGACTACTCATGAAAACATAATGATGACTTTGTTATTATAACCTTTGAGGTATTGTTCAGGTAACAGTTTCACAGTTTCGTAAAAAAAAAAAAAAAAAAAAAAAATTACGTAAAAAAAAAATTACGTAAAAAAAAAATTACGTAAAAAAATAATTTTTACGTGAAAAATATTGAACTTGACTTTTTTGATATAAATTATAAAGTATCTTTTTAATATTCGCTTCCTCCGGAATGTTCGGATAATTTCCGAAAAATATCCGTCTCAAAGAATCCTTTTTATGTGAACGAAATTTCTTATTTGAGAATGGTTAACATAATTATCTAGAATGTTAAAAAGAATTAATAATAAATAACGTCATATGATTGATTAATTCAAAATAATTTAGGAAAGATAAATAAATACAATGAATTCTTTTTAAATCATTTTCCGTACGTACTATTTTAGAAATATCGACTTCGCGTGATCATAGTTTTCCAAACTTTGTCACAAACTTTCTTTGTTTGTAAAAATTGACACATACACGATTAAGAACCGCAGTATACTTTTATATTAAATCAGAAAATAAACGAAATCAAAATGTAAAACGTTAGAAACAATTTATATTATGTCAGATTTTTCACATTTTCGTATTTTTTTTTTTTTTTTTTTTCGCGCTAAAAAATCTTTCAGCTTTTCTTTTCAATCTATCCAAAATTATCGTCATTAATTTAAAGTTTGTTGTTTAGAGATAAATGTTTCAAGTTTAATCCAATTTAATTGGTTTTTGGTCATTTATGAATATTCATGCAAGAAAAAAAAAAAAAATAATAAAATTTTTAAGACTTTTCGTCTGCTGACAAAATCAAGTGACAAAACAATTGACAAAAACAACTGACAAAAAAACTGATAAAATAGAAAGATCTTTTCTTATCTTTTTGTATTATTTCATGTGAAATCGTATCGCTCTTACCAATTGAATTTTAATCGTACAATTTTAACTACCAATTTACAAATTTTAACTATAAAACAGTCAAAACATGTAAGCACAGCCACTTTAAAATAATTATTTAGTCACGCGAGAAAAATATTTATTGATGATTTATAAACTATTAACTTAGTTATTCTGGTATTTACTAAAAATAAAAAATGCGAGTTCTTTTTATCGAAATATTTGTTGTTACGTCAACAGGTCATTTAATGTCACACCTTAATTATCGACACGTGTAATTTCTTATACGGGTTGGAACCGGTTGTACCAAACCCGGAGAACTTAACTTTATTAATTAATACCCGTTTGAATTCTTTAAGGAAAAAAACAAATAATGAAGTCCTTTATAAACATGTATTTATTCATATAAAGTAAACAAGTAAAATGTGACTAAATTAATAAAAATCATGCGAAACAAAAAATTCTTTTTTGTTCGAAAAAAAAAACCAAAATATTTAAAAAGAATTCAACGAAATACCAGGGATTTCAGTGGTTCTTTGTAGAAATAATATTTATAAAAAAATTTCAAACAATCTCATGCCCAAAACATTGTTTATTTATAAGAAAATCGTCACTTGATACAAACAATTAATAAGGGAAACAAGAAATTAGGAAATGGAAATAATAATGTTTGTAATTTTTGTGTGACAAATTAAATCATGGTTTGTTTTTTCAAAGAAAAGCTTATTTTAGTTTAATAAAAAAAAAATATTTCTTAAAAAAAAATCTTTGTTATAATTAAAAATTTCCCTGGTATCCAACCATATTTTGCATTATCTTGAATATACTTGCCGTATTTTCCGAAAATGCGATCAGCTTTTATAATTAAAAAATTACACTTTTTCTATTAAACAAACATTAAATACCGGTTTTTATGTTTTTTTTTTTTCTTGCTTTTTTTTTTTTTTTTACTTTATTATACATCATTTCATTGACAATCGATAATTATGTGCCACAATATATATATATATATATATATTTTTATATTACTATATATTTATTACGCAGCTAGAAAAATTTTTATATATATATGATAAAAAAATTCCTTGGTCTGAAAAAAATTTATCATTGAAAAATATTTTTTTTCTTTTTAACGTTTAAAAATCCTTTTACAATGAACAAAAATAAGTCTATCCGATCTCAATTAATGTTAAATAAATTAAATAAATTCCTAAAACAAATAAATTATAAAAACGTGATATGTCCTCCTCATAATAACGATGCGTTGATACTTGCAGATCGTGCGAGAAATGGAACAAGTTTTCAAACGTTAACCGGAAAAAATTTCTTGAAACAAAATATAGAAAGAGAAGTTTATCGATTAAACTTAGCATATGATTTACATATGATTAATTTAGCAACAAATAAAATTTGGATTCATCGTTTAACGCATCTTCAAAGACAACAATTTGAAAATCCTGCAATTATTGCAAACAATATAAATACTATTACGCAAATGCCTGTACAAGAAATAACAACTAATTCCTTGGAATATGATTTCTTTAACGGAACATCATTTTATAAAAACGATAATCTCGATTCTTTAATACCATTATCATCTTATTCGTTCCTTTAGGATTCTTTTAGTTTTTGTAATGGACTTTTATTCTGTTTATACGATTTAGATTTTAATTTTTTTTTTCCTTAATTTATTATTCCCGCATGCGTTCATGTCACGTGAAATTCTTTTAAATTAAAATTGATTGGTGGTAGTGTACTATATCTCAACAAAAACATGTATAGAAATGAGGTTCTACTTAATGTAAATAACAAAAGAAATATATCTGATATGTTGGTTATCGGGCAAATTCGCGTCCAGTTCGACTTCTGGAAACAGTTAAAATAGCTCCAAGTTAATACAGATTTAGAATCTGCTAAATTTAAAGTCGTTCTCGAACCAGTGATGTAATCAATTCGGTTCGGTTCAAAAAAAAATCCGGCGATCTAGACGACGCGACCGCAGTTTATAGACTTGGGATTTAAACTACACTTTGAACTTTGGCTTTAAAATAAATTAAATTGTTTTAATTTAATTTATTATTAACCGTATGGTTGACTAATTTCAACCCTAACTAATGCTGAACCGTTTTTTTTGAAAATGACCCATCAATACTACTACTAGTATATGTATATAATATGTATATTGACCCGATTATAGTTACCCCTGATTTCTAATAATACTTTTAAATAATACTTTTAGTAAGTAATATTATCAAAAATATTTTATTATAAATAAATTTTCATTTGTTTACACGCGTGACGTTAAAATTATAAAAAGAAAATAATTTTTTAAGAATTTGTCTTATTTGCTTTTTACCAATTTTTGATAGTTTCACAATAAAATCTATTGGTAATTGGGACGTCTCACAAGTTTTATAATAATTAAATAGTAATATTTTTTTATTTCGGACTTATAAATACATTTTCTTAATAATAATAAATATAGAAAACGGAAACAGTTAAAGTCAGTCGCTCATTTATATATTTAATTTTTGTATTCAATGGATTCCCGAGGAAAATCCTTTTGATGCTTATATATCCATAGAATAACAGGCGTATAGGACGTCACCGATTAGAGTACACATAATATTAATGAGATGAAGTTCGTTATGCTCCATATTAAAATTATACCAATTTTTAATCTTATATAATTTCTTAACAGTTAATAAATCTTAATAAATAAAACGAAAACGAATTTTGTGTTTGTAATAAATTGTCAAATAAATTTAGGAAAGATTTTTTTTTTTTCTAATTGCCTGAAATCGTTTTTTCCTTAGTATTTTTAGTTATTAATATTTTCACTATAATAGATAGAAGACGAACGAATTTGTAAAAACTACGAATTTTTGCAAAGTTTTAAAATTTTGACATTTTGCTGTCTAAAAATTTACCATATATTCTAAGTCCATCGGGTCCCAATCACTAGAAAAATATCTATCATATATAAAAAATTCTTACACGCGAAAATTAAGAGTATATAAAGTGGTACAATATGTAACATAAAGTAAAATTTTTTCCATCTTACGTTACTTGCCTTACACACTTCACATAACTTTTACAGGATCTTGTGGTGCGATTAGTCTTATTTATTTACCATTACTTCATAACATTGTGGCCGATTTATGAAATTAGGCAAAAACCTGTGCTGTACCTTCGGGAGTTAAAATTGACATATAAAATCATGATATTGATTAAGCATTTTCCCTAAAAATGGCAAATAATGACACGTTAGATAGTGGGAAAATGGGTTATACGCAAAACATGAGGCATAATAAAATTATTTGGTTTCATTTTTGACTGTTTACTAATAAATTCGGGGACTTAAACAAAAATCTGATACCTAAAATAATGTTAAATGACTATTTAATTTGACATGACGGACAAATTTCGGGGTATTTCATAAATCTGCCGTGATGAAACTTCATAGCATTATTTCAGTAAAAAAAATATATTCAAAGTATCTTAATATCAAATCATTATCATTCAGGTGACTAACCAAATAGTGCTTTATACTTCACCACTATGACACTATCCTATGTCCACTATGCAACATCTTGTAATTTTCTTCCTATAGAATTATCAAATTTAATTTACATCTTTATACAAACATAGAAATTGTTAACTTTATCAATTATGTTTCACTGCAAACATGTCTGTCTAGAAATTCCAGGCTAAAAAGTTTATCAAATTCAGACGATTACTCATATATCTAAGCGAATAAAGAAATCCCATTGTAAAAGGTCTTATTCACTTTCGCTTAGTCACAAAGAGCTCCTACATTTTAATTCTTATCATGTTATTTTAATTCACATATAACTACTGCTACATCTACAATCCCTTCTTCTTCTATCAAGTTTTATATTTCTACTAAATCAATTTGTAAATCATCTTTCAGATAATTTATTTAGCATTGCATACAGTACTTCTCCTATTATTTTCATATATATTATTTATATACGACTTACTTGATTTAAATTTGCTACCACAATTGTCACAATAATGGATTGTTTGGAAGGGTTTTCTTATCGTAGGATGTTATAGGTCAAGATAATAAAGGGAAAAACAAAACATAATCTTTTGTGTCTGATTTTGAGATATTCTATAGCATTTAACTGTTGAATGAAAAATATAAATTGATTAGTAACGATAAGATATTGTAGTAAATAACAAAAGAAATACATCTGATATATTGATTAAATTGGTTGTCGAGCAAATCCGGCATTCTTTTGCATCCAGTTTCTGGAATCAGATAAAATAGTATAGCATCTGCTAAATTTAAAATCGGACTCCGAACTAGTGTTCAGACCCGGTTTGTTAATGGATAAACCGGATCCATCCATTAGGAAAAATTCAATCCGGATTAATATCGGTTAATGAATTTTCAATCCGGTTTGTTATCGGGTTCGATCCGGATTAACCGATATCTTAGCGTGTGAATAACGGATGAGTAACAGGTGGATAGCGGATTAATAACGGGTGGATAACGGATGGATAACGGGTGAATAACATAAATAACGGGTTGATATCCGTTTCTATCCGTTATTAGGTCTGAACACTACTCCGAACTATAGTGGTGTAATTAATTTGGTTCAATTCAAAAAACCGATGATCTAGACGACTGACTGCAGTTTATAAACTTGGATTTAATTTACATTTTGAACTTTGATTTTATTATTAATCACATGGTTGGTTGACTGATTTCAACCCTAACTAATGCTGAACCGCTTTTTTTGGAAATGACCCATTAGTACTACTACATGCATATAATAAGTATTCTTATATAAACATATTTTATTATACCTGATTAAAGTTAATCCTGATTTCTTTAATAATTTTAATAATAATGTCAAGAATTTTTTTATAAACAAATTTTCATTTGCTTGCATGCTTGACGTTAAATTATAAAAAGAAATGATTTTTCAAGGAATTTTTCTCTATTTAATTTTTACAGAAAAAAATTAGCAATTTTCCGTTGTTTCACAACAAAATCTATTAGTACGTCTCAAAAGTTTTTGAATTTTAATTAAATAATAATATTTTTTTGTTTTGAACTTATAAATACATTTCCTTAATAATAATAATAATAATAGTACTATGAAAACGGAACGTAATTTTTTTTTTTTTAATAATTTTTTTTCACTCATCGCGAAAAAAACAATAAAATTTAGATCATCGGTGTTACAAAAAAGAAGTAATTGAGAGATGACGTCAGTGGATGAAAAATGCTCATGTGTTTCTCCCAATTACTTAGTTTTTCCTAATTGCCTGAAAACGTTCGATCGACGATTTTTTTGCTTAGTATTTTTCACCATAATAGATAGAAGACGAACTATTACAATTTTGAGTTGCAAAAACTTCGAATTTTTCCAAAGTTCCAAAATTTTGACATTTTCTATCCAAGAAGTAAGATAAAAGTTTTCAAAATCATTGATAATTTCTTCTATTTTATTTACTTTAATAACAAGTAAATTAATTGTTTTGAGACGAATTTTTTGAAGATATGAGAGTTTACTGCGCAGTTTTTTTTTCATATGACATTGGAATGAAAGTGAAAAAAAATAAGATTGGAAAACTAAAAAAAGTAAACGGATTTACAGATGGTGCCCAAAATTATCCGGCCACTTTATTTTGCCAAAATTATGCCGATCATCACGTGTTATTATGATGTAAACAAACAATAATTTTGTATTTATAATCGCAAATGAACAATCCTCTGCGCCACATTTCTTCTGGAACTTTCCGGAAAAATGAAACCACTTACCCCAAAAACTCGTGGTGCAATTGTTTACGGTCACAATTGTGGACATTCAAGTCGCACAATTGCCAAACAACTGGGGTGTGGGAAAACAACAGTTAATGACATACTTAAACGCCTTCGTGAAACTCACTCTTTAACACCAAAAAAACAAACTGGGCGTCCACCACTTCTCGACTCACCAGCTCAACAAAAACTTAAGTCCTTCATTAAAGAAAACAATGAAAATCGTCGACTTTGTTCAAAAAAAATTGCGACCACTTGGACAGCCCAAACAAAGCAACCTATTTCTCGTAATACTATACGCCGAAACCTTAAGAAAGTTGGACTTACAGCATGTATTCCTCATCGTAAACCTGCAATGACAGAAGCACATTGTCAGGCTCGGCTTGAGTGGGCTTATGAACATGAAAATTGGACGGAAAGAAAATGGAAAAGAGTCCTATTTTCAGATGAAAGCACTTTCACTCAATTTCAACAGGGTCGGCAGGGAATGGTATGGCGTGAACCTGGGGAGGAGTTAAATCCTGATTGTATTTCAGTTACTGTGAAACACAGTCCTAGCAAAATGTTTTGGGGGTGTTTTTCCTGGAGCGGCCTTGGGCCAATTGTTCCATTAAATGGTTCAGTTACTGGCCAAACACATGCTAAAATTATTAATGATTTTGTTATGCCTACCTTGCACACACATTTTCCACAAGGTAATGGAATCTTTCAGGAGGATAATGCTGCACCACACTGTTCAAAAGTTGCTACGGCCACACGTGAAAATGCCGGGATTGTGACGCTTGACTGGCCAGCTCAGTCACCAGATATCAATCCTATAGAAAATATCTGGGCCGAAATGAAGATGATGATTCGACGTCATTCGCCACCACCATCTAGTATTAGTGTGCTTATGGAGTATGTTACAGATGCGTGGAATGACATTCCTCCTGAATATTATAGAAAACTGATCAAAAGTATGCCTCGGAGGGTTGATGCAGTTATTTCCGCAAATGGAAATAGAATAAATTATTAAATTTTTGTAAATTTTAATAAAGGAAGGCATAATAAATATGTTAAACTTAAATTTTTATTTTCATCATATTTAACATATATAAGTTTTTCGAATTTGAAAAGTGGCCGGATAATTTTGGGCACCATCTGTATATTCGTTTTAAAAACATAAATTGACAAAGCAAGCGGTTAGACCTAATATAGAATCGCATAAGTGAATAAGATCAATTCTCTTGAAAAAGAGAAATATTGCTACACAGTGAGTATTTCTTTGTTTCTAATAAGGTTACACATATTGAACATATGATGCATTTCGGAAAATGAAAAAAAATTTAGACATTTAATGATTGACTAAAATCAGGAAAATTTTAGGTAGATCTGATCCTGTTGGCAAGTATCACAAGATTACATTTCACAATAGAAATTGTCATAAAATTTCGTTAGAAATCAATAAAAATACTTTAGCATGTCAAATTTTGACCTATTTTGGTTATTAAAAGTTATCTTCAAGCTAATTGGCGCATTCTAAAGACGATCAAATTCAGAATTTTATGCAATTCTAGCAGCAGCCTCAGTTGTAAAAGGAATTGTCGCGTTAAAAACGGTGTTGTAATTAAAAAAAAAAAAAAAAACTTTGATAAAAACGTATTTATTTATTTTCAATTCTTTGCAAGGACGTTCCAAATTAATAATTAGTCTAATGACCCCTCCCCTCTATTTTGAATATAAATTAAACAAATATGACTGAAATTTAAATATGTTCAAGCGCTTCCTTCTTTTGAGTACTGGAAATTTTCATGATTATCTGTTCAAATTTTTTTATCCAGAAAGGACGTTAAACTAATTATTAATTAAATTTGAAAATATGAGAGAATGAAACAATTTGCTACTACTTTCTTATCTATATTAACCGTTGAGTCAAATTTTTTATTCTTAAGATGTTGCACAGATGAATGTTTAGACTTCGGATTTTCACCACTGAATAAGATTATATCCAAAAAGACCTGGAAAGAACAATATAGTGTAAACAAGCTATGTAACTAAACTAAATTAAACGTCATATGCAAAAACAATTTTTCTTTTCTCTTGAAAACAAATATTTGGAGATTTTTGACACTCAGAATACCTTGTAAATACGATCATAGTTGATACTATATCAATAAGAGAAACATAATAGTATACGGTGTATCGTTGAGACCAAAATTTCAGAATTACGACTTTCATAATTTTGTCACTTTTGGTCCCAATGGTATACTGTAGAAACAAGAAATTAGGAAAGGAAACAATGATCTTTAGTATTTTTGTGCGACAAATAATCACATTTTAATTAATTAAATTTTTCCTAAATAATCATAAAACAAGAGTGTTTCATTAATATTATTTCATTGATAATTGAAAATAGTGTGCTGTAAATTTTTATACTGTAAATTTCCAATAGTATTAAACTAGCGGAAAATACCTTGGACTAGGAAATTTATCATTGAAATAAATTTTTTCTTCCTTTTTTTTTTAACGTTAAAAAAAATGTATGAAGGACATTAAAGGTAGGTTTATAGGATCTTAAGTTAATGTTAAATAAATTAAATAAATTTCTTAGAAATATGATATACCCACAATACAATCTAATACCAATGCGTAGATTAAGCACAAACAAAATGTAGATCATCGTTCAACAAATAAAATTTGTTACGCTTAACACACAAAAATTTGAAAACCTCGCAAACCTTGCAAATAATATAAATGCTATTATCTTACAATAAGTTACAAATAATTCTTTGCAAAAGGATTTTTTTAAAAGAACGACCATTTATTAAAACAATAATCTCGACTCTTATCCATCATAGGACTTTTATACGATTTGGATTATTAACCTTTAGTTTTTTTCCCTAAACTAGGTTTTACTTTACCCTCTTTTTTTTCTTTTGAACTTTTTTAAAGTCTCTGACATGTGCCATAAAATATGTAGACCGTGTTCGTGTTACATGAGATTCTTCCAATGTAAACTTAATCGTTGAGATACTTATCACCAATAAATTCAATCAATTTAAGTCAAAATTGACCAGGTCACGTTAAATTAACTATTATTTCTACCCAATAACATTCGCAATGCTGTCCGTACAACAGTATTGAGAATATCTACTACTTAAATGGTAATTACCATCATACTGTATAAAATATCCTGATTCAAATTTAGTTCGAGCTAATGAATGAGGCTTTGCAATCAAGACAAACTATTATATACATATAGATATTTGTTCAACTATTTAGTTTATGAAATGATAAGCTTTTTTAGTAAAGTAATGACGCGCACTCACAACAATAGTATTGAAAACAATGTCAAAAATACTTTCTAATAAATTATTTATTAAACGAATTAGTAAATGCAATTAATTATACGGAAATGAAAATCGCTTTCATCTTAACATGAACTTGCGAAAGAATGTGGTATGGAATTATAAAAATTTCGGAAAATTCCGATAATTATCGCTTTTTAGTTTTTATTGTAAGATCGGTAGTTGGTACCCATTAGCGAAGAAAAAACCAAGTTTATTTTAATTCTGAACTTATCATTTTTAGTTATATTATCTATTGATGCAGTGAATTATTAGTAAAGGAAGAGAAAATATTACTGTATATACTGTAGATGTATAATTATATAATATAGTGAAAACATTATAAATACTCAGCTAAAATTTATGTGAAAAAGTCATTACAAAAAAATTTTTTTTCATATAAAAAAAAAAAGGAAGGAAGAAATGAACAACTTCTTAAATCAAATGAACTATAATAAATTATGTTCAAACGAACTAGTACAAAAACTTGCAAATGAAGTAAGGAATGGAACAATTTCTCAAACATTTACTGGGAAAGAATTGTTTAAGCAAAGCTTAGAGTATGAATTGCGATTAAATAATCCACGTGATATTATTGATATTAATTCGGAAATGAATGAAATTTGGAACTCACGTTTAACGGACTCACAAAAAAAGCCGTTTATGCGTCTAGCGGATCGTATAAACAGCGTTCGCAACTCTGATACCATTGATCGAATCTCTCGAATTAATACACCACAAATTACCAAAACTGCTTTTGAAGACTTCTTTTTTAACGGAACAGACTTTCGTGAAGATAAAAGTTTTGAATCCCTGATCTTACCTATGGGTATGGATTATAAAGGATCTCAACAATAAGATATTTCTCGTTGAAGTTTAGATTTTTAAAAGTCATTAGTCCCAGACCAATTTGTGCTTTCTGCTTAACAAAAATCCGATGTGCATCAAAAAAAAAAAAAAATATAAATTTAAATTTTATCAATTTTTTAATTACTTCTCCCCAAAATTTAGATACAAAAATAAAAAAATTTTTTTATAGAATATCTTCGTAATAGATTTATTTATAGACATGATTAATTTACAAATTTTTAAAAAATTATAATTTACTTTCCCCCTCTCAAAAATTTTTGACTTTACATAGATACAAAAAATAAAGAATTTTTTTTATAGAATATCCCAATGGTTTATTTACAAAATCTTTTTAAAAATTATTATAAATTATTTTTTGCCCTCACTCCTATTTTTTTTAATAAAAGCTCTTGTTAAACAATTCAATTAACCTAACCTTTTAAGCTTATATTATAGTTTTTTTTAACATTTATACATTTATTTCATTATCTTATTATCATATATATAAATAGTTAAAATGTATAAATTTTCTGCTGTATCACACAGGAGAAAAATAGTGTTAGTGTTACAATCATAAGCAAGTCCTTCGCATCGCACCGGACGAATCAACTTGTAAGATTTATTTAAAATAATACTCTTTTATTAAGAAAGAAATCTTTAGAAACCTTTTTTTAGTTAGGCTTATAAGTAATTATTATTTCTCAAAGTATATTAAAAAAAAATTTATAATTGATGGGACTATACATTTTCTTGAAAAGGGTCATCATTTAGTTCATTTCGTTGCAAACTTGTTTCGCCCATTTTATCCGTTTCGAATAAAATGTGACGATTGAAAAAGTATTATGGTGTTTTTATATATTCGACTGTACCTTTTTTTAAAAAAAAATTAAATGTAAATAAATAATAACAACCATCAACTTTAAATTTTATGTACCATTTCGCAGATCATCAGTTGTGTTTCATTATTTGCATTGCTTGTGCTCACCAAACAAAACTCAATCTTGTGTAACGATGCGATGAAAAACCAGACAAGACACTCCTTTTCATTCAACAATGAAATTTCTATACCGTACGTAATGTGATTTTAAATATGTTTTTTTTTTTGTCGCATACGATATACCGGAATTACATTTAACCATATGTTTAAACTTTATATTCTTTCAATTTTCATTTATTATTTAGGACCAAATCAATGAATAGCTCCGACTGTTCGGGAAAAATATCTTTAAAAAAAAAAATTTAGTCGATTTATTCAAAGATAATTGATTGATTAATAAAATTTCTTGCCCAGATAAAAAAAAAAATATTTTTAAACTTTTATTTGAAAAGTCCGCTTCGCATGACAAAAGTTTGGCACGTCTATGATGAGAATCAGCTATTTTGTTTATTTGGCCTTGTTAATTAAAAAGTATAATCGAGTGTATTTTTTAGTGGAATTTATAATATATAAACGCCACAAAACCTTTCAGTCATCCGTTATTAGAAAAATAAATTTTACGCGACTGTAAAATTGCATGCTTAAAAAAAAGTCAAGATCAAAATTTATATAATTTTAACGATTTACTGTAGTTATTCTAATGTTCTAACATCTATTCAACCGATATTATTAAGTCCCCTTAAAGGAGAATCCCATGTATTGCGCCTCATAGTAAATTGATGCATGAAATTAACAAATCATTATTGGTTACGCTACTCACCGACATAACGTTTATTCAATCCACTAATTAATTTAAGTGTGATGATGTATTCACACATCCCTTTTGAAATATATTAGGAATCTACAACGAAATGATCTGCGTACTAATAATAAGGGATTTTCTTTTGTTTTATTCGACTAATTATGATATTATAATTATGAACGTCGAATTAGTCGCAATGTCTCCTTTTTAATATATTAAGAGTGAATAATTAATGACTTTAATGTTTAAAAAAAGATTTATCGGGATTATATTTTTAACCTTTTAGATTGTGTATTTATCAATATTTATCCAGATATTTACTATACGGTCAACTCAAAATTTGTTATCTCCGGCCCCTGCTTTCTTCCTTTTTCGGTTATGTAATGTAACATTCTTTTTTTTTATTATTTTTTTTTTAAGTATGTAACGCTTTATTAAACTATGTAAATAAATACTTAATGTTTAATGCAGCTTAGCTTAACGAATCAGCTATACCGATCTACCTTTGAAAAGATTTTTAACTACCATAATAAATAAACTATCTAAACCTAATCTGCTTATTTCAAAGTGCATGCAACTTTTCTTTATTATAAACTATTTTTAAAATATTTACGCTTTCCTTCTAATTCTATTAATTGATTTTGAATTTCCTTGTTCTAATTTTAAACACGTTCGTTTTTTTTCAACTTTCTTCCCTTGGTTTATTAATAAAAGAGTAGGTGTCTGAATAAGTATTTGTGCAGTTTAAATTTACAATAAACTTGGCCGAAATTATACGGAACTATCATTCACGTGACACTGATCCTGGCTGGAATTAAGTAAATTTGAATATAGTGATACAGTGTAGAAATGGTCATTTTCAATAATTAATCTGTAATATGAATTCAAAAAATTGATAGAACAGTTTTTAGAATATTCTGCCATTTTTTCCACCATAGATTCTTCCAGATCCGTTTCTTTGCCTTATTTTTATATTTGTGCATAGGCTTTCAATAAGATTATAACTTATAAATCAGAATCATTTAATGACCATTATGAAATTATTGGCCAAAGTAAGTCGCCATCTTGTAAAATATTTTAAAGTATTTATCATTCAAAAAAACTTCAAATTTGCAAATATTTAATGGGAATGTGCGTTAAAATTTGCTAATATTTAATCACAAAGTTTATAAAAAGAGATACTACATATATATCTAGTTCATAAAAGCATTTTCTGTAATTTTTCAGGTCAATAACTCCTTCAAGTATGTAATGATGAACCACTTCTTTCGAATTTTTTTCATTTTATTATTAATATACCAAATTTTGATAATATTTTTCTCATGGAAATTTCTCTTTTTTGTCTCACACTGCATTAACATTTTAATTTTACAAGTATGTATTTAATAACAGCAATAAATCGCACAGAATTAGGTTTATATTTGACCCGAACTAAAAATAATAACAATACAAAATAACTTCTAAAAAGTTGCGGCGAAGTATAAATTGACGATTTAAAGACTTTTTTTTCTACCTAATAATTTTGACAAAAATTATTAATTTTAATTATTTTAATTATAAACGGTCCTGCAATATTTCTCTATTCTTAAAAGGAAACTAAATATTACTGTATATTTATTATTAATAATAAAAAAAATCCGCGACAATATTAGCACGATTAAAAAGAATTTTTAGTAGAAATAAAATAAAAATAAATAATAAAAAGTAAACACAATTACTGTGTTATATCTTTGAGGTTTTCCGACGCACTATATACATTTATGGTAATACTGACTGCTAAAGTGATAAATGTATTTGTTTATTTAGAGTTAAGCTTGTTACAGTAATAATATTTTTATTTTAAAGATAATTATATTAATCATATTAATCATTTCTTTAACAGATATTAATAAATGCAGGCAGATAATTTTGATATATCAGGACATTTGTCTAAATATTTGTTCAGTATTCCAGACACGATCAAAATTCGGGTAAAATTCTGGATGATATTTCCGAAAAGAAAATGTCTAAAGCCGTAATGCCATATTCGATCACGAGATATAATTGTTAAAATTTTTTTTAAATTAAAAACTCGAAAATCATAGAACAAGTAATTTTGGCCTACTCGCAAGTTTACTTAGGGAATAAGTTGGATTTTAAATAGTGACTTTATATATAAACAAATGAAAATTAGAAAAATAAAAATGAAAAAAAAAGCAGAATAAATCAAAAAATATATACAGTACAATCCACATTTTGTACTCTAAATAAACTTGCGGAACAAGCTGAAATACACTTAATATATGTATCTTAAGAGGTTATATGTCAAAATGCTTTTATTTGGAAAAGACGACATTAAATCATGTGATCGAATACCGTCGTAATAGATTTATCTTTGATTTTTATAGGACTGTATATCAAAGATTTTATCAAAGACTCTTTCTCACAAAATTTTTGTCATAAAATACGCAGACAAAATACATATAGAGAAAATGGAAAATTTTGAAAATTTTTGGTCCACAACCATCACAGAGTTAATAAAAACCTTCGAGGATGAACTGATAAAAGACTTAGGTCAAGTATACCCAGTGACCCCTCTAGGAAAACCTATTACAGATACTAAACAACACAAAACGCTCGCTTATCTCGTCGGCGAGAGTAACTTGTTTCAAAGAACTGACCGCCGGTTTGTTGTTGAAAGAAACTACGCCCATAACAACCTTATTATACCGACTAGTCTAGGGAAAAAGCACTTGCGTTTAACACTAGACAGACTTTATATCAAGGTCAAAGATATGTTACAGCCGCCCTTTCAAGGAAACAATTTTGAAGACTTGGAGCCGCAGCAATCATGGGCACAACCAGAACAAAGCGCACCAATAATATCAACAGAATCTCAGGCGATGATCATAGATAGTAAGTTATCGGCTGCAGCCACGAGTTTTACTCCCAAATTGGCAGTTGATCCAGTAATTACGCGGGATGTATCCATGATCTCCCCCCCTGTCGTAACACTTCCAGCCGCAAAATCAAAAAAAGGCAAAGAGAAGCAAGGGTCGATTCAGAAAGTCACGTGCGATAATAACATTGTACATGAAAGTCAAAATCGTCAACGTCGAACTATCATGGTCTACGATGTACCTACCAAATGGTCCTCAGATAAAATAAGGTCTGCCTTTTCAGACTGGGGCCGCGTTTTAAACATTTCCCTCAAAACCCAACATAAGTACTACACGATCTGTGTGGACATTGTTTTAAACCCCACAAAGGATACCGAGTTCATCTTGATGCCTTGGTGTACCCAACTAGGAGGTATATGGGTCCAGTGGTTCCCTGGCGAATGGAAGCTCGCACAAAGAAAGAGTCGAGAAATATTTCAAGCCTCCTTCCGCTTCCCCACTAATACTACAGAAGATGCAATATATAGCAAATTCACCCCTGATGGCGAATCCCTCCTCCAGTATACGAGAGCTGCGGCGTGGAAAGTCATCAAGGATAAACAAGGGCTCAAAGGAATACTCTATTTTGAGACGCATGAAAGGTTGATGCGAGCACTCACCTTACAAACGGACAAAATAAAGCTGACGAATTCCAGGACACCCTTACCGATTAAGTCGAAAAAGAATAAAGACAAACAGAGTGATTCCACTCAGAAAACACGACAATCAAACCCTCCCAAACAGGTCCAGGTTGGCCCTGACCATAAGAAGTCCAAAGCCAAAAAGAACAAGTCTCGTAAAAAGACCGCAGCTTCGGACGACTTATGCACGCTTCTCAAATCTCTTATACAGAAGCTAGACAGAAAATCGCTAACCTAGTAATTCATTTTATCTTCTTATATTCCATAGGATTTTAGCGTAGATCAGGTGTTTCCACATTTTGCCACGGCCTAAGAAACGGTTATGACTTGGTCTCCCCTTTTTATTTCCCCAGTGCTTTATTTCTCGTTTTATTTCTTTTTATTTTTTTTTCTTGGCGTTTATCCCTTGGGATCGGTGGGTGGAATTTTTTTTCGCTCCAGTTCGCTGAGACGGATAGTGCTGGTTCTTTGGAGTCGGTGACAATTAGTAATGGTTTTCGTTATTAGTCTCACATTTTTGAGTGCTCATATATGTATCACTGTTCTATTTTACTGTCCGCAATCAAAAATAAAAAATAAAAAATAAAATAGGACTGTATATCAAAAAAAAACTCTCTCCATGACTTTTTTCTACAAAAAACCGCAGTAAAAAAATATTTTTTTTAGAAATATTTTATCAAAACTTCATAGTTAAAATGTCAGTGGAAACAAATAAACCTCTTTTTGAATTGCCTGACATAAATATAGTCCCGTCAGCCTTCACCAAACATTTTTATTTGAGTTTGCAAACATATTTTTAGAAGCTTATGACAAGGAGCTTTCTGACGTGCCTGAAGGACTTTTCGCCCTACCACTAGATTTCCAAAAGAACTTTCTAACAGTCTCGTATGGCAAAATATCCAACTCAGGACACGAAAGGTACCAAAAAATGGGAGCATATCTAAGAACTTTGGCAATAAGTTGTGCGTTCATGTACCAAGTGGCTATCAGGGTGGCGGACTGGGTGTTTTGATACCACTTACACACAAGTCACCCAGATATTGACTCTGAGGATGACACTGACACAGAGGATGACTACAACATTATGGATGACTTTCACCCAAGCTCTCCATCACTGCAGCAATATCGCAACCACAGAGCGTACCAGAGTCCTCAGATACTATACGGATGATAATGGAGGATATACCTGATACACTTACTCCTTCCAGTAAGATTACGGATGATAGTACCAAATCAGGAACAAAATCACAGAAATCACAGAAGCAAAAATCATCATCGGGTAAACAAAAGAATAGCCAATCAAGCCAATCAACATCCTCCACAGTCAATAATAACAAATCCAAGTTACGTGATAAATCACGGACTAAGGTCATCAAAAAAGTAGATCCCTCAAGTATCGGTCGTCTCTAACAATAAATAAAATCAAGTATCGGTCACCCCAGAAGAAAAACTTAACTCTATCCAAGACATATTAATTTATGATATACCAGCACATTGGTCGAAAGAAGACATTCTGGACCACTTGACAGCATGAGGCAAGCCGCTTACTATGTCGGTCAAACGGCAATGGAAATACCAAATGGTTAAAGTACGTATAGTCTTCAACACATTTGTCAAGACTAGAATACCCTTGCAAAGAATTGGTTCGCTGGTTCCCTGGGAAGTGAATGTTAAAACAGCGTAAGTAAAGAGAAACGTTCACTGCTGTAGTTGACAATATACCTGATGATCTATGCAAGAAGTCGCTACTGGTTCAGGACTATGACACCCAGAATCCATTTTTCAAAGAATTCGATTTTAAATCGTATAAAATCATCAAGTATGAGGGCAGATATAGGTTGATAGCTTTCTTCGAAACGTATGATGATCTCAAAATGGCTTTAGAAACTCGCTTTCACCTAGATGGTAAAGATTACTGTTGGACTCGTCCACAACCCATACAACCAAAGAAGAAGAATGGTAAGAATTCTTTGGCACAGGAATTGAAAAAAGCAACTGAAGATAGAAGCAGTTCTGTGAAGCGATCAAGCCACAACGCTAAAGATCCAAAATGATCAGCTGGTTTGTCCAAGGCTCTTGATTGATCACTAAACCTTAGTTGAAAGGAGATGGCGGGCCTTAAGCGTTTAGTTGGATTATTAAAGGAGTTGATTTAGTTTACTAATCCGTTTTTCCCCTTTATTTTTTGTTTGTTTTTTTTCCTCTGCGCTAGGTTAAAGTTGTATCCTTTTTGGGAAACAATGGCGATGCTGGTTGCATCGGAATATCACTAATGGGAGCGAGGCTGGTTTTATTTTAAAAAATTTGGTTAATTCTTAGTGTTCAGAATTTTAAGATAGTTTTTTTTTAACGTCTTTCTTTCTTGTATAAATTTTGATGACTCAATCCCTCAGTAAATAAATAAATAAATAAATAGATAGGACTGTATATCAATATCTTAAATTTGATTAAAGTTTAATGCTGCATACTATGATTTTATATATAGTAATCTATGAATGGATCGTACATACCATTTTAAAAATCATACATAGATCATTTTAACTTACTATACATCGCCACTCTTCCATAATGCCGCATAAATAATAAGGATTTATGAAATTGGGATTTTGTTGTAATGATTTAAACGAAATTTAATTGAATATACAAATTATGGAAAATCGAATCACAGAAATAGCGTGTTGCCGTGCATGAATATAATTTATAAGTTATTTTGCCGGTTATTACAGGTTAATTAATCAAAATTTCTAAGAATTTTTTAGTATATGAAAGAAAATCAATTATAAATCTGCCCTCCATGTGTCCGTTGTCCAGGAGACCAGAATCAGAACTGATCGTCCTATAAGATTACTAACAATAATAAAAGTTCCGTCGGTATCATATATTAGGCCGCGGCCCTATCTAGAACCAGGCTGTTAACATTTCTAGTCTTTAATAATTATAAATTCATGCATTTTTAAATGTTTGATGTGATGTAAATTATCAATATTGAACTAGGGAAATAGGAGTAGCTACAATACAATCAATAAAACTCAATCTAAATGGAATATTTTTTTTTATTGCGAAAGGATCTGCAGAAAATGTGATCTGGTGTGGCGTCAAATTAAAGTATTTTAAAATTTGGCTATTTGAAACTTTGGAATAAATAATATACAAGTTTACAAGCAATGATGGAATTGGACTATGTCCAAATGAAAAATATTTGGACGATTGGAATTGGACTAATTGGAAACGTCCACTCCGAGTCCAAATGTATTTGGACACTAATGGAATTTGGAATAAGTCCACTTTGTCTAATATCTTTTTGGACTATGTCCAATTACCCATAGTCCATTAATATCAGAATTCTGATTCCTTGAATGATTGACTTAAAATTTTTTTGCTTTACCATCAAATTTTACCGCATAATAACTTGTAAATAGCATTATTGATCCGCAATTCTGTATATATTAGTTCTTGTATAAAAAGATGACAAATATGCTTTATTTTGTACTTATACAGTATGGATTCTAAATCATAGTAGCAAATAACAAAAAATAATAAATGTCAAAATAATAAATGTTACTATGAAGTTTAAATAAATTTGAATTAAATAAATCAAAAACAATTGGAACTGAATGTAGATCCAATAGTCCAACGAGTGTTATTGTATGAAAGTTTAAAAATGAATTTAAAATCAATCTAACGATGAGATGCCGCAGCGATCATGTGAAACGATTATATCGTGTATTAGAACCAACCAAGTCCTGCCACTGTAGATTTACTCTCAGGAACAAAAGAAAGATCCAACCTAAATCAGGGCTTAAACAATACAATCAAAATCGGAATCTTCAGGATCAATAAATACGTCAAATGTAACCAAACCTTAGAATCAAGATTATCAGGTAGGATTTAATTTAGAGGCGTTTGGCCATAATCCAGCGAATGGTAGCTTCGTATCATTATCCTATCGGATAAACAGGTTACTATACAATCCGTACTATAGTGAGTACTATGGACCAAACAGGAGGAAGGAAAAATATCAGAAAATTTAAGCAAAAGCAAGATGAAAAACTATAGAAAGAATGACAAGCAAAACTTGTAAACAAAAAAAAGAAGAATTAAAAAATATATATAATGAACATACAATAGTAAAGCTAAAAGAAGATTGAATGATAAATTAAGTGATATTAGGAATACAACTCTCAAAATGAGTATAAAAGATCCCCTCATGCGTATAAAAAGATGAAGTGGAGTGTATAAAGATTTTAAGAAAAGAAGCGTAGCAAATATAGTGATAATTGCAAACAAATAATGGTAATATCGCGAAAGATACAGGAGAAACGGAAGTTTCAAGGAGTCTTTTTTAGATATATGGCAGTTATACGACGTCGGTTTAAATTTGACATCTATCGAATCTTTTGTGATAAAATTTATTTTTATTTTAGGATAATAAGTTATGTTTAACAGTAAAGTTGATGTAAAATTAGTTACTACCGATTAGTAAATCATTCAAAAATTAATCAGACGGTTGCAAAAAATTAGCGCGGATACAGACAACTGTTTTTCTCTAACGTTCCTCTTTTTGACAAAATTTTAATGATACAAATTCATTTTTATTAGCCTTTTTAAATGATGTTGCTTTAAGCTTTTTATTTGCAAGTGACACCTTTAAGTTTTTCTCATTCTTTAGAATTAATTTTTGAGTTTGAATGCACAAATTGGAATCAGCAAGTCGTTATTAGAATCCCTATGAAATGAAAAATTTTTAATGAGGATTAAGAAGTTGGAATGATAGACACATCTTCCTAGACTATTAGAAGCAGAAAATATGCATTGCATATGATGCATGTGCAGACTGCGGCACTGCGCAGTGATGCGCTTTATGTAAACGTAAATGTACTGCGACTTAATATACAGTGTCTGAAACTAACGGTTCACAAACTTAAAGATATTTATGAATGACAAAGTTTTTGTATATACTTTACATTAAAATTTTCGCAGTCGTATTTTTTGTAAACAAACCCTACAGTTTAACAGTCAATAGTTAAATAATAAAAGTGGTCAGTCTGTATATTAAATAAGGATAACCAACATAAAAGTATAATGTAACATTTTGCGTATAAAGTTAACAAGACTATTTTATAAACGTAACGTGGATGTTTTTAAATTTCTGCCTACTTAATAAAATGTTAAAAATAAAATATCGACATTAATAGTGCATCATTTTCATATGTCTGTCGTTTATTTTTTTTTTTTTTTTATAATAAAGAATCAATTTAAGGAAACATAAGTTCATATCTTTTCCTTTTTTTATGAATCATTGTTAAAATAATTTACTAAATACGATAGGTTGTGGCTATTGTGCTATTGCAGATCAACGATAAATTTAGGATTTTATCAAATGATTTGCTATAAATTTATCAGCATCATTACACCAAAAAATCATTTGACCATTTCTTGTTAACCAAATTGAGTATTGTACTATTTTTTTTTTTTTTTTCCTAAATAGAGCTGATTTTATCGTTCAAAATTTGAACATTCAATGGAATTTCTTACGGAAAAACTTGTAGATTTTGGAGATTTGACCGCTGGGAAAGAAAATATTGAAAAAAATTTTATAAATTGGACTAGCGGAGACGAAACAATTGATAGCTTCATTCAAAAAAAGCAATTGCAATACAATGGGAATGACGCAGTATTTGAATGGATACCATATAATGAGCTTATTAATATTAAAGAAATAGAAAATGATTGGTTGACCACAGCAACATGGAAGAAAGGTCCATTGTTCTATGATAAAGATGAAAAGGGATGGATAAGAAAATCATGTGAAAAAGTAATATTAAGATTTTTATATAACTCGCAAGATATTACCGACGAATTTACAAATAAGGTATTAAATTTCTCTATTATTTTATTAGAATGTTGGCATAATACTTATTTTTTTTTTATTTGATAGGTTGAATCATATTTATTAATATTTAGTTACGGTAAATATGGAATATCTCAAAATCCAGATACAAAAATTTATATTTTGGTTTTCGATAATTGTTATTTTCGCAGTTATTGTAAAAAATGTGGTGACAAATATGGAAATGATTATAGTTGGTGTAAGGCATGTTAATTAAATTATTTAAAGGATAATTTTACGAATAGGGCTAGTGGAAATGAGAAAATTGATGAAATCATACAAAAAAGGCAATCAAAAATTAATAAATATTATGATACAGTATTTGAATGGATACCATACAATGAACTTATTTATATTAAAGAAGCAGGAGAAAGTGTCTTTGCTGCAGCAGTATGGACGGAAGGACCATTAAGTTATAGTTCCGATGAAAGGAGATATATAAGAAAATCACGTGAAAAGGTTTATTTAAAACAATTACATAATTCACAAAAAATTACCGAAGGATTTCTAAATGAGGTATTGTAATTTCCCATGAATTTGGACCAGATAGATTTAGCGTGATATTAATTTTTTATGTACTTTAATAGGTTGAGTCATTAACATATGGTTGTTATGGAATATCACAAAACCCAGATACAAAAATTTATTTTTTAATTTTGAGTAATACATATTTTAGAAAATATTGTGAAAAATGCGGCAATAAATATAATAATTTTGAAGATGAATATAGGGAATGGTGTAAACAATGCCAAATAAATAATTTCAAAAATAATTTTACAAAATGGACTAGTGGAAATGAGAAAATTGATGAAATCATACAAAAAAGGCAATTAAAAATTGATCGATATAATGATATTATAGTTGAATGGATACCATATAATGAACTTATTGGTATTAAAGAAATAGGAAACGATGTCCTTCCTACAGCAACATGGACGGAAGGACCATTACGTTATAATAGGAAATATGTAAGGAAATCATGCGAAACCGTCTTTTTAAAACATCTATATAATTTGCAAGATATTACTGAAGAATTTCTAAATGAGGTATTGTAATTTTATACAAATTTGGACTAGATGGGTTTAACATGATATTAATTTCTTATTTTAACAGGTTGAGTCATATTTAACAAATGATTGTCACGGAATATCTCAAAATCCAGATACAAAAGTTTATATTTTAATTTTGGAAGATAACTATTTTGAAAAATATTGTGAAAAGTGCGGTAATGAATATGATAAACTTGAAGATAAATATATTAAATGGTGTAAACAATGTCAAATAAATAATTTAAAGAATAATTTTACAAACTGGACTAGTGGAGATGAAACAATTGATGACTTCATTCATAAAATGCAATTAAAAATTAATAAACATAATGATATAAATTTTAAATGGATTCCATATATGTTTTTTGATATTATAGAAAATATAGAGGGCGGGTCTGCTATAGCAATGTGGAAAAATGGTCCATTAATTTACAAAGAAGGAGAGGGAATGATTAATGAATCTCACAAAAAAGTTGGTTTAAGATATTTGCATAATTTACAAGATATCACTAATGAATTTTTGGATGAGGTATTTAAAGTTTCTGTGAATTAATATTAATTATTGTAAATAATATTAATTCTTTATATTTTGATAGGTTGAATCATTTTTAACAAAAAAGCAAGTTTTCGGAATATCTCAAAATCCAGATACAAAAGTTTATATTTTGGTTTTTGATGTTGAATATTTTCATTGTTATTGTGAAAAATGCAATAATAAATATGAGAATAGGTGGTGTAAACAATGTCAAATAAATCAATTAAAAAATTATTTTACAAACTGGACTAGTGGAAGTGAAAAAATTGATAATCTTATCCAAAAAATGCAATTAAAAATTAATAATTATAACGATACAATATTTGAATGGATACCATACAATAAGTTAATTGATGTTAGTGAGATAGAAAAAGGTATTTTTGCTACAGCAATATGGAAGGATGGACCATTATATTATAGTAAAATGAGAAGAGAATATAAAAGGGATTCAAATAAAAAGGTTTTGTTAAAATATTTGTATAATTCAGAAAATGGTAATTATATAATTTTAAATGAGGTATGAAAATTTTCTAAAGATTTAATTTAATTATTAATTATATTAATATAATACCTTATTTTATTTAACAGATTATAAATTCAATTAAGGAGGGTTACGGAATATCTCAATATTCAAATACAAAAGATTTCATTTTGGTTCTTCAACTTAAATATTATTGTGAAAATTGTGGGAAAAAATACAGAAATAAGTTTGAAATAGATAATAAAAGCTGTACATTATGTCAAATAAATCATAAAAATAAAAAAATTAGTGATCTGATTTATGAAATGGAAATAAATATTGATTACAATTATGGATCTAATATGAAATTTGAGTGGATTCCATATGACCAGTTTAATAATATTGAAGAAATAGGAAAAGGTGGGTTTTCTACTGTATATTCAGCAATATGGAAAGATGGCTTATTAGAATATGATAGCAGTCAAGGGTGGAATAGAAAATCAAATACAAAAGTTGCTTTAAAATGTATACATAATTCACAAAATCATCTTGACAAGTTTATAAATGAGGTATAAAATTTCTTTATAATCAAATATTCTTAGCAAAGTAATAATATTCACATTTATATTCATTCATATTTATTAATTAATAGGTTAAAGTATATCCAAAACAAAAAATAAAAAATATTCTTAAAATATATGGAATATCTCAAAATCCAATTACAAAAGATTATATCATGGTTCTTGAATATGCAGTAGGTGGAAGTTTTAATAGTTATTTAGAAAAAAATTGTGAAAATCTTAATTGGGCTAGTAGGATAACAATATTAAGAAATATTATTCAAGGTCTTGATAGAATTCATCAAAAACATATGGTTCATCGTGATTTTCATGTAGGAAACATATTAATTACAAAAGCATACGGTAATGCATGTATTTCTGATATGGGATTATGTAAAAAAATTGATGATATTGATGAAAAAAATATTTATGGGGTTATGCCTTATGTAGCTCCCGAAGTATTAAAAGGAAATCCTTATACTCAAGCAGCAGATATATATAGCTTTGGTATGATTATGTATTTTGTAGCAGCTGGAAGACAACCTTTTGCTGATTGTGCTCATGATGAGATTTTAACATTAAAAATATGTAATGGGATTAGACCTGAAATAAATGATCAAATTGCACCAAAATGTTATATTGATTTAATGGAAAAGTGTTGGGATCCAAATCCAGATAATAGACCAAATTCTATTGAAGTAAAAGAATCAATTGAATTACTTTATTTTTCATTAAATTATTATTATGATATAGAAGAAAAGCAATATAAAATTAAAGAACAATTTGAAAATTTACAATTTAGAAAAGCAAATCAATTAACTAATCATGTACAGGCTATTTATACTTCTCGACTACTTAATCCATTTACAAAAAATCTTTCAAAATACAATTTTAATAATAATACAATAGAAGTTACTGATTTTACAAAGTAAGCTGCATTTTTTTTTCTCCCGTTTTTTATATATTATTCATCTCTTATTTTTATTTATTTGTATTTAATAGGTTAAATAATCAAGAAGAAAGTACTGACTAGTTAAAAAAAGCGAAATTTAAAACAAAAGAAAAATTCTCTTTACGCGGAAACTCAAGGAAAAGTAAATTAACTAAAACGGATGAAAATCAGGGCTAGTATTCAGAATCTATGGAAATAGACTCTGATTTGTAACGGAGAATGGGGAAAAAAGTCGGGAATAGTTAAAGATTTAATAGGGAGTCAAAAATAAGTATCTTTAATATACGGGTAATATTTGAAATAATTTGTGCTTAAAGGGCTCTGAAAATGAAAGTGTAAGGAAATTTCATTGTAAATATCAACTACTCAACTACACTTTGCTTTTCTTTTATTAAATAAATTATCATAAAATAAAGGAATGATATTCATTTTTATCCTTATAATTAAATTATTAGAGTATTAAATATAGTATTATTAATCATTTTACGTAATAAATCAGTTTGTAATTGAGCAATAAAGACAAAATTAATGATTATAAAGCCACTTGTATATTTTAATGATCATAAATTAATGCCGTAATATTTTTTGTAAAGCTTGATGTAAATAAAATCATAAAAAAAATTTCTTGCATATGGTTTTTTTAGTCATGAAGATAAAAATTATTAAATTTCAATAATTTAACTTTTAATTTTATCCAATAATCCTTGAATAATAAGAAACTAATTTAAAGAAAAGTCAAAATTTTGTCTATATTAAATAACAAACTTTAATTGAACATTTTTAGTTATATATAGCAGTCACTTATTGCTTTATACCAGGATTGTTCCTATGTAACCTAATTTAGTCAATCAATCAAGCAAAAGTAAAAATATGAGTTTAATGAATTGATTAATTCAATCCATATTTTACATTGTTAATAAATTGATTAAGATAGTTACTGTCCAATTATATTCTCATGAAACTTAAAAATTATACAATAAATGTGATTACGAAAAACAATTTTTCAGAATATATTTATTATAGTAATCTTTTCTATATGGACCTTCAAAAACTACAATTTCAATTTTTCATACTTGCTAGATAGATTGTAGCTCTGTTAAATCAAATTTAAAGTATTTATTTACTTTAATTAATTTATCTCTTTATATAATGTAGGAAAATTCGGTGCAAATCAGTTCGTAGATAATTATCACTATATTAATTGTTAAGGCAGAATTTTACTAATTAATATGTAATTTTTTCTTCAATTCTTAATTAAAAACAACTTATTAAGTTGATTTTATGTATATTTTATTAGAGCTAATTCATCTGCATTATTATAACTTACAAAAAATAATTTTATTTTGAAGTTGTATTATCTTCAGATATATAGAACAAAAATAAACGTGTGTGATTTATATGTTTTCTGATTTATTTTACAACTTCGGTTACATTAAACTCAATTGGTACGTTTACAAGATTAGTCTTGACTTTCATATAAAGAAACCAATAGAATTTTATCGCAAATTTGTACATAATTTTATAAATGGGTTAACATAAAATATGACTAATTAATATACAAATTTTTTGATTCTTGATAAAAACAACGCAAAATTTAATAAAACTATTTAATTTGTGCCAATTATTCATAATTTTAAAAACACACATAATTTTAAGAGTTAAGCTGAATTATATTCATAAATAATAATTTTACTTGCCTAAAATTTACATATTATGTGTATTTTGACTCACTTTACAACTTATATATGACGTATTTACAAGGCGAATTTTAAATTCCATATAAAGAAACTTTAAAAATTGGCTAAAAAAAATTCCGGATGAATTTGTCTTAAGGTTCTTAATCGAGTCGAATAAATCGATCATTAAGACAATTAATTAATCGATCATAAGATTTCAACTTTGAACAAAATTGCCTAAATTGATTGATCGATTTATCTATGTTAATTGGTCATAATAATATGATGCAATAGTTGTAGTATGTCATTGTACATACAATAAAACAATATTATTATCCGGACCAAAATGACCATCATGATTAAATCTTTTTAAACTTTACATTATAATAAATCACTAATTCGTAAATGAGTATCTTTAATATTAGTTTCAGATTCTAATATTTAATTAATGTCAGCTAGCTGATTAGCTTATAATATATTAGGCACGTCTGGCACGATGTATGAAATATTGGTACAGCATAAATGATGGGCCGTGTAATAATATATTATATAACAATATGAAGATGCAAACAAAAGAAAAGAAGAAATAAAATATATAATGAATCAACATATATATGTAGCAACGCATACAATAATAGTAAAGCTAAAGAAGATTCGGTGATACATTAAGTGATATTAGGAATACAACTTTCAAAATGAAAAATTACGAGTATAAAAGATCGCCTCATGCGTATAACAAGGTGAAAGTGGAGTGTATAAAGATTTTAGAAAAAGAAGCGTAATGAATATAGTGATAATTGCAAAAAAGTAAGAGTGTCAAGTAATATCACGAACGATACAGGAGAAACAGAAGTTTCAAAAGAGTCTTTTTAGATATACAATAGTTATATGACGTCGGTTTGAATTTGTCATCTATCAAATTTTATATGTTATGTGATAAAATTTATTTTTATTTTAGGATAATAGTTATGCTTAGCAGGAAAGTTGATGTAAAATTAGTTACTAACAATTAGTAGATCATTTAAAAATTAATCAGACGGAGAAGGAAAAGGACAATTAAAAAGAAAATAGTTAGTTTATATAAAAGTAACAGATAGTTATATTTGAAATAGTTTTTTTTTTTAGGACAAGCAATTTATTGTGTGGGTATGTATTTTATGTGTCTAGGTCGTTGAAATGTAATCTTTGCAGATCTCGGATTCTCAAGGAAAAAAAACCATGATGATCATAATTATGATACTGGATGTTAGCTCGCAATATCACGTTTTATTGCATCATCAAAATTAATAGTGATTTTCAAACTACAGAATTATTTATTTTTAAACTCTGAAGCTTGCTCTTTTTAGGAATTGAAAAATACCACATAAACACTAATAAAGTCATAGAAACCAAATTTCCTTTTCCAAGTTTTGTGGCTAAAATTATGATTTGAGAAAATGAAAATGATGTAATTAAACAGATCGTCACTATCGTTCCTCTTTTTGACAAAAATTTTTAATTCCTTTTTATACTAGCCTTTTTAAATAAAATTGCATTAAGCTTTTTATCTGCAAGTATCATCTTTAAGTTTTTGAAGGAATTATAACCAGCCTGTATAATTTTTCTTTTTTTTTTAATAGTAAATAACTCGCGAACTCTAGTCAGGACATCAGAATATTGTCTATACAAACCGGTATTTCTCATTATTACCTCATGAGTTTGAATGCGTAAATTGGAATCGGCAGGTCTTATTTGGAATAACTATGAAATGAAAATTCTTACTCGAAAAATAAAAAACCATAATGAAGATTAATAAAATCCAATTTACAGTTGGAACAATAGAGACATACCTTCCTAGAATATTAGAAGCGCCAAGAAAATATGCAACATGCAAATAAGGTACATGCGCAGATTGCGCAGTGATGCGATTTATGTAAACATAAATGTAAATGTACTGCAATTTAAAGTTTGTGAACCGTTAATTTCAGCTACTTTTTGTCAAGATGTTTGTGAACAGTTTTTGTATATACATTAAAATTTTCGCAGTCAGATTTCTTGTAAACAAACCCTACAGTTTAACAGTCAATAGTTTAAATAATCAATAGTAGACGATATGTAAATAAGGGTAGCCAATATAAAAATATAATGTAGCATTTTATGTATTAATTATTTATAAATGTGACGTGAATGTTTTTAAATGCATTCTGCCCACTTAATAAAATGTTATTTTGTCTTTACATTTGAAAAGTAATTCACTGTCAATGTCGATATTTTATTTTTAAGGTTAGTCTATTGTTTATTTTTTTTTATAATAAAGAATAATTTTAAGGAAACATGAAAGTTACTTTCATATTTTTCCTTTTTTGTACCATTGTTTAAATAATTTTCTAAATACGGTTGCCATTAAAAATAATTTTTATACTATTGCAGATCAGATCTACAATAAATTTAAGAATTCATCAAAGGATTTTATCAATGATTTTTTACATGAAAAATCTTTTTTTTTTCATTCATAATAATCATATCAATTTATCGATCATTACAACATCATTACGTCAAAAATAAATATATCATTTCACCATTAACCTAATTTAGTAACGTACTATTTTTTTTATACGTTATTTAAAGGGAGCTAATTTTATCGTTCAAAATCACAAATTTGAATATTCAATGGAATTTATTACAGAAAATCTTGTAGATTTTGAAGATTTGGCCGCCGGGAAAGAAAATATTGAAAAAAATTTTATAAATTGGACCAGTGGGAATGAAATAATCGATAGTATCATTCAAATAAAGCAATCAAAATACAGTGGAGATGGCGCAGTATTTGAATGGATACCATATAATGAGTTCATTGATATCAAAGACATAGGAGATAATTTTTTAACTACAGCAATATGGAAGAAAGGTCCATTACGTTATGATAAAGATGAAAAGGAATGGACAAAAGAATCATACAAAAAAATAAAGTTAAGATTTTTATATGACTTACAAAATATTACTGACGAATTTACAAATAAGGTATTAAATTTCTTTATTAATTTATTAGGATATTGATATAATACTCACTCATATTCTATTTTGATAGGTTGAATCATATTTATCAAATAATAAGTAAGGGGCACGTTTATAATTATGGATTATCTCAAAATCCAGATACAAAAATTTATATTTTGGTTATTAGACTTAAATATTTCAAATATTTCGAAGATCATTGCGAAAAATGTGATTATGAATACAATTATGGTGGTTATAAATGGTGTAAAAAATGTCAAATAGATCAATTAAAAAAAATTTTACAAACTGGACTAGTGAAAATGAGAAAATCGATGAAATCATACAAAAAAAAGCAATTAGAAATTAATGATTGTCATGAAATAGTATTGGAATGGATACCGTACGATGAGTTTGTTTGTATTAAAGAGATGGGTGTCTTTACTGAAGAATATGGAAGGAAGGTTCGCTAGGTTAATTAGGACCCAGAAATATATACACAGAGGTAGGGTCTACTGATGCGTCGTCATCATAGTAGAGTTATGCGGAGTAAGATTTTGATTTGCGTATAATTTAGGATTTTTTTGTCTGTGATTAGGTTATTAGATTGCGTATTTATTTTCAAAATTTTTATATGTAAGAAATTCAGTTTACGTATTTTGGTCTAAATTTGACCGATTATATATATATATTATATAATTATATGTAATAAAATATGAAGTATCATTTAAAAAAATAAAAAAAATCTAAAATGTTTGGATTTTTTTTATTTATGGTATTAATCAAAGAAAATTTTTTTTAAAAAAATATAAGGTTCGGTTTGATCCTTTTATTAATAATTTTATGAAATATTAAAATATCTTTTTATTAAAGGCCAATTATAATACCTGGATATCGATCATATAATTCGATCAGTTTATCTTTTTTTATAAAACATTTTCATTAGAAAAAAAATTTATTGCTCTAATGTTTTAAAAAAAATAAAAAATACATAAAAATTTAACCTTTAGTTAAGTATATTGACGAAAGGTATTCACTTTTTTTCTTTAGGAACGCTACTGGAAGTCTGGAACGCTTCTGGACATACTATAATTCATAGTAAATAGTTTTATTTCTATGTATTAGATTTTGATCACCTTGGACTTTCTTACTGGACATTCTGAAGGGTAATATAAAGAGGTTATTATATTTAATATAAGAACGTTATTAACGTTCTTTTCTTTTCATTTTTTATAGGAGCAAGCCTTTCTAGCACCACTCTTGAAGGTAATTTCGAATGGGAAGGGTAAATGAGAATAAAACTCAAATGTATTGTTATTTAGAGGTGTTGAAGGTGTTAGCTAAAAAACACTAGTATATAATAAATAATTAAACTTGTGACTGTATGGGTTTTTATTTAATAATTAATATTGATATAAGAACGTTACTAACGTTTTTTTTTCTTTTTTTGTAGGTACTGGCTTGAACTTAGAATTAGATTGGGTAAGAGTGCGTGGTGTAAGAGTTACTGGGAGGGAAAGTTATTTTACTTTTGTTATATAAAGAACATTTACTAATGTTCTTATTTGTTTTTTTTTATAGGTATCAGCTTTGATGAGAAACCAGGTTGGGATAGAGGGGTAGAAGGGTATAAACGCATGTTATGAATAATAAAATATTGTATTAAATGGTTTATAATTTATATCTCATGTACAATTTCTTTTGTGAACCTATTTTTTATTATTAAAAACTGTTTATTTATTATTTTTTTTTTTTTTTATTGATTAATTTAAAAAAGATTTTTTTAATAAAAACGAATTTTTTTTATTAAAATTAAATAAACAATGAAATAATTAAAAAAATTGTTAAATTTTTTAAAACCTGTTCGGACCATTTAATTCAGACTAGATTATATTGTAATCTGAAACTCAGACCAAATATTTCAGCTGGATTAAAAACTTAATCCAGACAACTGAAGATCAACCTGAATTTTCAGTCTGGATCTGACTGAACTGGTTAGAGCTTTAATTTAAAATTATTTATCAATATAATTTTTCATTAGTAAATAATAAATTCGTGATATAATAAATGTGAATTAAGGTTTGAAATTTTAATTGCATATTTTTGCAGAATTTTCAATATCAGGTGTCAATTTTGCGTACCATTCATATAAAAAACCCTTGCGTACAGCTCATAGTAAATAATTTTTTAATCACCTGACCCCTATATATATATTTCTGGGTCCTGGTTAATTTAATGGTAAATTTATAAGAAATTTACGGGAAAAGTTTGTTTGAAACATCTACGTGATTTGAGTCATATTTAACACGTGATTGTTATGTACAAAAAAAAAAAAAGACAGTGAGTGATCGATATTTTTACTCCATCCAATAATTATACACAAACATGTCCACTTTTGTAAAAATGCATTAATAAAGTATTCATCTTATTTCCGTAAAGGTCGTATAAGATGCATTCATTTATTGGATAAAAACATAACTGAACTTTCATTCTTTCTTGATTTTCAGGTATTTTATTTTTTTTTATTCTTAATGAAAATTTTTTTATAACTAAATAGAGTTTATTTTTTTAATATATTTTCAATTTAGCAATAAAATGAAATCTGATAAAACCGTCTCTAAATCCCACTCCTTAATTCCTATCTTCCATTGATTTTGAGTTCTGAAGTCCAATATCCGAGATATAAAAGGAATGTTAATAAAATTTCACTAACATTCCTTAAATCCTGCTCTCAACGCCAACTTTCACCTAATTCATGAGAACATGGTTTCATATAATGTGTTCTTACCTAATTATATAGTATTTAAAACTTTTCTTTAAAAAAGAAAGCCATTTTTTTAATATAAAAAAAAAAATAAATAAAAAAATAAAAATATTTCCGGCTGCTTAAAAAATAAAAATACTTTTATTGAGAAAAAAAAAAAAAAAATTAAAAGAAATTTTCGGTTTAAACGATCTCAAATGATCCACCATTAAAAAGTTTGGAGTATAACATGCATCTTTGTATAGGCCAATATTTTTTTTTTTTTGTCAATATTATTTTTTTCGTCAATATTGTTTTTTTCATCAATATTATTTTTTTTCATCAATATTATAATTTTTTTCGTCAATACTTTTTTTCATTAAGATTTTTTTTCAAATATTTATTTTCATTAATATTTATCAAATAAATATTTTTTTTCTTATCAATTTTTTTTTGTTGATATTTTCACCACTTTTTTCACAATTTTTTATTTAAATTTTACGCAGAATTCTAATAATGCCAAGAGTAAAAACCAAAGAAAATTTATAAATATACTCCCAAAGAAATTACTGAATATTCCAAGACAGATGTTATATTATATACTGATGGAAAGACGAAGTTATCATAACACAGTTAAACAAGGAAGGACTGTATATTCAACCTCCAGTATTAGCTTACACTCAAGGGAAAAACAAATACAAAATTCCAGACTGTTATTGTGTTGAAATCACCTGGGGTCGTGGAAATAACAAAAAAACTGTAAAATGTTTTATCAATTATATAGAAGATAAACCACTTTTCAAAATTATGTACAGTATGGTACAGATTTTTCAGAAGTTGTTCAGTCTGATGTATCTTCAATAACTGTAGCCAATGAAGTTTTAAGAGTAAGTTAGTGAACTAATAGAATTTTATTGAAATTGAATTAATTAATTCATTTTTTTCACTAATAATTAGAAATCGTTAATATCAGGAATACATCTTTTTGGAATTCATTTAATAACATTAAAGCACTTTAGAGAAACAAAAGCCCTCAATTAAAGCCACTTGAGCTCTGCAATAAATCAACTATATATAAAAAACAACGCAAATTTGGATGTAAACCAAAAGAGCAGGTTCAAGTTGAAGGAGCTAAAATTTATAGTGAAAATCAGGTTGTCCTTAAGCAAATTTCATATAATGTAAATAGTATGGACTTTCAAATTGACTATAATAGGCAAAAGAATAATAAAGAAAAAGAGGACATACTTATCTCATTAGTACAAGTGATTGATCAAAATCATATTTCCCATGAAGGTTATAGATCTTTGGCAACAATAGAACCTAATTTGGAACGTGAATAGATGATATCAGAGCAATGAAATAAAATAATTAATAGTTATTGTTAAGCCAGATCCTAATCATGCGCAATAAAAATTAGACTTTTTTTATCTTTTTATAATAAAATTTTCCCACACACTCTCTTTTTCTTTTTCTCCATACATTTTCTATACCTTTTTTTTTTATTTTCGCCATTTTTTAACAAAAATTCCACAAGTAAATGAGTAGTAAATGCAAGAATATTTGAAAAAAATAAGGTATTTAATTACTTTTCACCTTTATTTATTCATTCAATAGATTAATTATTCATTTTAAACTTTATAAATTTTAGAAATCTGATAATAATGTAAAAGATGTTAATTTCTTTAGAGAGTTTAATAAAGTTAAGAATACTGTATTTGCTACAAACAACCATTAGAACGATTTTGTGAAACTAAAGAATATTCTGGAAAAATTGATGATGTGGAAAATGTAGACGTTCTGGATAACTACCATGAAATAACAAAATGAAAATGACTATTCAGTTAGCTCTATACACGCAGCAGTTGCAGCTTTATACTGACACTTAAATAAAACTTCAATTATTAAATACGTTAATTTATACAATGACAATATTTTTACAAGCTTTTCAGAAACTGTCAATGGAAAATTCAAATACCTAACAGATTTAGTTATGGAGAAATTAATGGCTCTGATGGATTAACTGCTGAAGAAATAAAACAAATCCTTTTACATAGATTAATGGATGGTTCAACACCTGAACGTTTACTGTGCCGTGTTTACAATGCAACAATATTAGGCCTTAGAGGCAGAGAGCATTTCTTTATTATGGCTGATGATTTTAAAAAACGTAAAGATGGTGGATTTGATGTATATATCTAAAACAAATCAACAAGGCTTAAATAACCGTGGATAAGCAGATATATTGATTATACCAAATCACAAAGAAATTATTCATGATTATAAATCTTATTTTTCAAGAAGATCAGTTCTAGCTAATCCTGAATTTTATCTTCAAGAAGCCAATAATGAAGAGCTAGGTAAAAATTTATTGATTTGATACGTTTATATTTGTTTGTTTATTTATTATTATAAATTACTTATTTTTATAAATTTTGTTATTTATAATAAATAGCACTCCAAACTGGTATTTGGTACAAAAAGAAACATATTGGACAATCACGTTTAAAAAATTTTATGCTTGATATTTGTAAGATGGCTGGAATTAATACTAATAACCGATAAATCTCAAATCACACTAGAAGAAAAACTATGATTCACGGTCTTTGATCAGCTGGAGTTTCATTAGATAAAATGCGCTTACAAAGTCATCATCATTCTGATGAAGGTTTGAGACAATACATGTCGTCCAGAGAACCAGAAAAATTAGATATGATGAATAAGCTTGTTGACCAATTTCATGATGTAGAATCAAAAGCAATATGTAAATAATTTTCAAAATATTATTTCTTATTAATTATAAAGTTTATATTTATTGATCATTATCATTATTTAGCAAAATAAATCCAATGAAAATGAAAAAGGACAAGAAAACTGTGGTTTCATGAAAGCTAGCAAAGGTAAAATTCAATTTAATATTTTTTTTTTTATAAATTTGGATATTTACAAAATTTTATATAATAGTATTAAAAGTATCAGCTATTTCGACTTTTCAACCAATAAATAATACGTCAATGGAGATCTTTATGAAACCAGAACAATTTATGTCCTTATTACAAAACGGAGCTCTAGGAAATCATAATATTAAAATAAACCTAACTAATTACATTTATTAACATATCATTGTATAAAATATTGTTACTAGTTAATAAAATATTAGCTTATTATTGTATAGCAAATAATAAAATCAGTGTATAAAAATTCTGCAATATTAGTCTATTTATTGTATAGTAATTTATGGATATTGCACGGTGTGGTATTTACATTGGTTAACGTCACTTTGTGACGTTAACCAATATAAATACCACACCGTACAATATCTATATTATCGTACGGCTAATGCAGATCATGCTTTCTATCCACTATATACTGTAAAGTTTATCAAAAGTCTAATTAATGATATGTGAAATTTTGAAAAATTACTCTTCATTTTAATATTATACGCAAATAAACTATTACCATTCAATATTGTACAATAATAATAATATTATTAACAATTTATTAAAAATATAGGTTAAACGACATCAGCATGATCCTATAGGGTCGTGCGATAAATAAAAATATCAGTCCATGAAAATCCGCATGATCTTATTGGGCTGAACAATAACTAAAGATATAGATCAAAAAATTGCATTTAATTTCATAAGAGTTTCAGATGCTTATATAATTCAAGAAGAAATTCAAAATGGCAAGGATGGTTATTGAAGTGCAAAAGACATTTTATCATATATTGTTCCAGTTTTAGTTCTAGATGGAATTTTAGATGTCAATAATCCAATTATTCATTTAAAAATATCTGGTGAACATAACATGGGTAGAAAGATTAAACACGTTATGTTAACTATATCAATTTTGAATAATGAGCAAGATCTTCATATACCAGACCATTCTATTTCCTGGTACAGAAAGCTATAAAATTTTGAAAATTGCTATGGTATCCTTTATTGAAAAGTTAAATGATCTTAAAACCTAAGGTTTAGTTATTGGTGATGTTCATTGGAATTTTGCATTATATTTTAGTTCTGATTGGAAGTTTCTTATAATTTGCTTGGGATTTAATACTTCTAATTCAAATTATTTTTGTTCTTAGTACCAAGTTTCTAAAAGTAGCAATATAATCAAACTTGTAATTGGAATATTGATAAAAAAAATGGAAAAAATTAATGAAACACTTTCAAGCTATCCTGGTCACATCAAAAAACCACTTTTTAATATGATTCCATGAGAAAACTGGATACCTGATGAGTTATACATAATGATTCAAATTTGGGATCACTCTGGAGTCTAGTTATAATAGAGCTAAAGGAGTTCAATCAATTTGATGATTTATGTCATAAAAAAATCATATAGAAAATAAGTAATATTGGTGTAAAATTTCAATTTTAGAAGGAACATGAAGCAAATATGTGGAATCACACTTCATTAATGGGAGATGATAAATTAAAAGTTTTAAGAAACTTTAACTTAAATAGAATTTTACCACCTTCAAGAGCTAGAAAAATTTGTGAGTTATCGGATAGATTTAGCCAAATTTATTTGACTCTTAAATCAAAAAATTATGATCCTTAACAATTCCAATTTGAAGTTGAAGATTGGTTAGAACTATTTTTAATTCCAGATAAAGTTATACCAAATATAAAACACATTGAAAAATGATTATATAATCGAAGTACAATCACCCTATATATATATGTTCTTATTAATCACATATCTGAATTTATGGAAAAGCATAGGCAGTGGAATTTAAGTGCATTTTATTGTGCACCTGTAGAAATGAAAAACCACCAACAGGTGACAAAATTTTTTCAATAAACTTTTAAAGATGGCGGAACTGAAAGAAACTCTGCTATAGCAAATATTTTAGAAAACATTATTTTTTGTTATAAATGTACTACAGTTGTCAGAATGCATTAAGTTTACATCAATTGGAATTTGGCATTGGTGCTAAAATTTACAGCAATCTAAAATTTAATTTATATAATATAAATATTTAAATTTAAAATTTTAATATTAATGCATTTTATGTAAATATAAACAAGCAAAGCATTTAGGTATTTATATTTGATATTATAAAAATACGTGAAAATACTGTATTGCATACATGCTTTTACAGAAATCTGGTGTTTTAAACTAAGTTGTCACGTATCTGATTCCTATTCGTCAGAAAATCATGTTGGCCATGTTACTGCTTATTAAGATACAAAATTGTCACGCTTTGTAAAATGTCACTACTATTTTGGTATCTAGAAGTTTCAAAATATTAAAGAAATATTATAATTATATTTACAATACAGTGAGCAATACTAACCATTAATTAGAAAAATTAGTTTTTGATGTGGTAAAAAATAATAATCTATTTATTAATTTAACAGTTTGGTAATTTAATAAATTTTTTTTTTACAGTGTAAATTTTGTGATAAAATTATAAAATATAATTTGTACATTTAAAATAGAATATTGTATTTGTGAAAATTAATCACAAGCACAAATGGGTTGCAAAGTTTTTGCCATTTCTTGATAGTACATTAATATCTTTTGTTAATTTATCTAAATTTTTTGTCTTTTTCATGTCTCTTCCTGAATAATTAATAGCAAATGCATGCTGAATGAATTTACACATACGAGACATCGAACCCAGAGCATGTAATTCGTTCACATTAGTGGCATTTAACCGCTGATTAAACACGTGAGCTGTAACAGGCTCATCCACAAAAGAGATATTTTTGCCCCTTTATAATGGACTCGTTATATTGACTGACCGTTTAACTGACCATTTAACTGACTACCTTTTTCTTTTTAACGAATTTAATCAAGACAAAATGTTAAAAAGTATTTTTATTAGCGAGAAAAATATTATTTGACTTTTTTATTGATTAAATTTGTTAAAAGAAATGTCAAATGGATAAGGTTAGCTAAATGGTCAGTTAACAGTTGGTTAAACGGTCAGTTAAATGGTCAGTCAAATGGTCAGTTAAAATGGTCAGTTAAATGGTCGATCAGAAGCCTTTGACCGACTGATATCAGTCACGGTCATAACTGGTCATGACCGGTTAATAACCATGACCATTGCCATCCCTAGTTGCCTATAGTTTCAGTTTTTTGCACCATCATTTTGTAACCTCTTTTACATGTATTTTTACTTTGTGAAATATTGATATTAACTGTGAGATTATTAAGGTCATCTGCAGATGTCATTTCATTTTCATGGGTTTTTTTAGTATTTGTATTAATACTTAATTTTTCAAGTGCACGTTTCTTTGAATTTCTAGAAGGCTTCATCATGGTTATCATTATTATTCAGTGAAGGTAAAGAGGAAATATTAAAATTAAAATCATTGCTTATAAACCATAACAAAAATTTTAAACTTACCTACTAAATTTGGTTATTAATAAGTTTACTAAAATGTGTTAATTCAGTAGTACGCGTATATAGCGTAGGAGAAGCATAACAAGAAATTTTTTCAGACAAATAAACTTTTTAGACTTTCATTGAATATATATTAAATTTGATTAATAATGAACTTTTTAAACTTTTATTAAAAACATACTGAATTTAATTAATAATAAACTTTTTAAACTTTTGTTGAATACATACTTAGTTTGGTTAATAATATACTTATTCCCTTTTAAATCGAATTTAATAATGATTATTGTGCATAAGAGTTGATTATTTTTGACAGTGGACTTTATATACACTAGAGACTAGACAATATAAATTCAATTATAAAATAAAGTATTATTTCCCATGAAATTTTTTTTTTTTACCCGATTTTTTTTTAATTCTTGTTTATATATCCCTTTAAACAAATAATATATAAATAAAAAAAATTTTTTTTAGTTCGTTTTCTGTGATGTTTCGCAACCGTTTCACCTCCCATAGCTATCGCCAAAACTATATAAGACGCCCATATAATAAGTTTGAGTCCATTTACAGTTGTACTCTAAAGCAATATATTCGGCGTAACCTGTCACACCTGTCACACATTTCAGATGTGCATCATGAGATCGTCAGTACGGTTAAATTTATTTCCGGTTCTATGGAATCTATTAAATCGGGCGTTTGTATTCTTCTAGTTCGGTGTATGATACTATTTGTTTAATAGTACTTTTGAGTGATATATCTTCTGCTATCTTGTTGTAATAAGTTTTATCGCTAAAATATAAATTGTATGTTCGTCTATATTCGTAAAAGTCCTTTTAATTTTTAACATAGACCGTTCGGTTTGTTGTATTTTATTTAAAAGCACTTCACGATCGATAAGATAGGTTGTAAGAACAATATAAATTTTTTTTTTTTCATTTTTTTTTTTTATTATTTTTTTAATGTGAGCAATATAAATAAAAATGTACATTAAAGCGGAAAAGGAAAATTTTTTTAATTTCTTATGGCATGTAGGTCAATGTAAATTAAGAAATGATTGTCAATGGCATTTCTGTAAAATCATTCAATCTGTGTGTTAATTTACACCATCGTTACACCAAAAATATTTCTTGTTAACCAAATTAAGTATTTTTTTTTTTTACTACTTTATTTAAATAGAGCTGATTTTATCGTTCAAAATTTGAACATTCAATGGAATTTCTTGCAGAAAATCTTGTAGGTTTTGGAGATTTGACCGCTGGGAAAGAAAATATTGCAAAAAATTTTATAAATTGGACCAGCGGAGACGAGACAATTGATAGCTTCATTCAAAAAAAGCAATTGCAATACAATGGGAATGAAGCAGTATTTGAATGGATACCATATAATGAGCTTATTAATATTAAAGAAATAGAAAATAATTGGTTGACCACAGCAATATGGAAGAAAGGTCCATTGTTCTATGATAAAGATGAAAAGGAATGGATAAGAGGATCATATGAAAAAGTAATATTAAGATTTTTATATAACTTGCAAGATATTACCGACGAATTTACAAATAAGGTATTAAATTTCTCTATTATTTTATTAGAATGTTGACATGATACTCATTTTTTTTTTATTTGATAGGTTGAATCATATTTATTACAATTTAGTTACGGTAAATATGGAATATCTCAAAATCCAGATACAGAAGTTTATATTTTGGTTTTCGATAATCATTATTTTCACAGTTATTGTAAAAAATGTGGTGAAAAATATGAACATAGTTATAGTTGGTGTAAAACATGTATATTAAATCATTTAAAGAATAATTTTACAAACTGGACTAGTGGAAATGAGAAAATTGATGAAGTCATACAAAAAAGGCAATCAAAAATTAGTAATTATGAGGACACAGTATTGGAATGGATACCATACAATGAACTTATTTATATTAAAGAAGTAGAAGGAAGTGACTTTGCTGTAGCAGTATGGACGGAAGGGCCATTAAGTTATAGTTTCGATGAAGTGAGATATATAAGAAAATCACGTGAAAACGTTTATTTAAAGCAATTACATAATCCACAAGAAATTACCGATGATGAGGTATTGTAATTTCCTTTGAATTTGGTCCAGATAGATTTAATGTGATATTAATTTTTTTACGTACTTTAATAGGTTGAGTCATTAACACACGGTTGTTATGGAATATCACAAAACCCAGATACAAAAATTTATTTTTTAATTTTTGGTTATAAATATTTTGGAAAATATTGTGAAAAATGTGGCAATAAATATAATAAATATGAAGATATGCGTAAGAAATGGTGTAAACAATGTCAAATAAATAACTTCAAAAATAATTTCACAAAATGGACTAGTGGAAATGAGAAAATTGATGAAATCATACAAAAAAGGCAATTAAAAATTGATCGATATAATGATATTATAGTTGAATGGATACCATACAATGAACTTGTTGCTATTAAAGAAATAGGGGATGATATCCTTCCTACAGCGACATGGACGGAAGGACCATTAAGTTATGATTCTGATTATAGGAAATTTGTAAGGGAATCATACGAAACCGTCATTTTAAAACATCTATATAATTTGCAAGATATTACTGAAGAATTTCTAAATGAGGTATTGTAATTTTTTACGAATTTGGACTAGATGGGTTTAACATGATATTAATTTTTTATTTTAACAGGTTGAGTCATATTTAACACATGATTGTCACGGAATATCTCAAAATCCAGATACAAAAGTTTATATTTTAATTTTGAAATATAACTATTTTGAAAAATATTGTGAAAAGTGCGGTAATGAATATGATAAACTTAAGAGTAAATATATTAAATGGTGTAAACAATGTCAAATAAATAATTTAAAGAATAATTTTACAAACTGGACTAGTGGAAATGAAAAAATTGATGACTTCATCCATAAAATGCAATTAAAAATTAATAAACATGATGATATAATTTTTGAATGGATTCCATATAAGTTTTTTGATATTAAAGAAAATATAGAGTGCGGTTCTGCTATAGCAATGTGGAAAAATGGTCCATTAATTTACAAAGAAGGAGAGGGAATGATTAATGAATCTCACAAAAAAGTTGGTTTAAGATATTTGCATAATTTACAAGATATCAATAATGAATTTTTGAATGAGGTATTTAAAGTTTTTGTGAATTTAAATCAATTATTGTAAATAATATTAATTCTTTATATTTTGATAGGTTGAATCATATTTAACAAAAAAGCAAGTTTTCGGAATATCTCAAAATCCAGATACAAAAATTTATATTTTGGTTTTTGATGTTGAATATTTTCGTTTTTATTGTGAAAAATGCAATAATAAATATGAGAATAGATGGTGTAAGCAATGTCAAATAAATCAATTAAAAAATTATTTTACAAATTGGACTAGTGGAAGTGAGAAAATTGATAATCTTATCCAAAAAATACAATTAAAAATTAATAATTATAATGACACAATATTTGAATGGATACCATACAATAAGTTGATTGATGTTAGTGAAATAGGAAAAGGTATTTTTGCTACAGCAATATGGAAGGATGGACCATTATATTATAGTAAAATGAGAGGAGAATATAGAAGGGATTTAAATAAAAAGGTTTTGTTAAAACATTTGTATAATTCAGAAAATGTTAATTACATAATTTTAAATGAGGTATGAAAATTTTCTAAAGATTTAATTTAATTATTAGTAATATTAATATATTAATATAATACCTTATTTTATTTAACAGATTGTAAATTCAATTAAGGAGGGTTACGGAATATCTCAATATCCAAATACAAAAGATTTTATTTTGGTTCTTCAACTTAAATATTATTGTGTAAATTGTGGGAAAAAATACAGCAATAAGTTTGAAATAGATAATAAAAGCTGTACATTATGTCAAATAAATCATGAAAATAAAAAAATTAGTGATTTAATTCATGAAATGGAAATAAATATTGATTACAATTATGAATCTAATATGAAATTTGAATGGATTCCATATGACCAGTTTAATAATATTGAAGAAATAGGAAAAGGTGGGTTTTCTACTGTATATTCAGCAACATGGAAAGATGGCTTATTAGAATATAACAGCAGGCAAGGATGGAATAGAATTTCAAATACAAAAGTTGCCTTAAAATGCATATATAATTCACAAAATTGTCTTGACAAGTTTATAAATGAGGTATAAAATTTCTTTACAATTAAATATTCTTAGCAAAGTAATAATATTCACATTTATATTTATTTATATTTATTAATTAATAGGTTAAAGTATATTCAAAACAAAAAATAAATAATATTCTTAAAATATATGGAATATCTCAAGATCCAATTACAAAAGATTATATCATGGTTCTTGAATATGCAGTAGGTGGAAATTTTAATAGTTATTTAGAAAAAAATTATGAAAATCTTAATTGGGCTAAAAGAATAGATATATTAAATAATATTATTGAAGGTCTTGATAGAATTCATCAAAAACATATGGTTCATCGTGATTTTCATGTAGGAAACATATTAATTACAACGTACGGTAATGCATGTATTTCTGATATGGGATTATGTAAAAAAATTGATGATATTGATGAAAAAAATATTTATGGGGTTATGCCTTATGTAGCTCCCGAAGTATTAAAAGGAAATCCTTATACTCAAGCAGCAGATATATATAGCTTTGGTATGATTATGTATTTTGTAGCAACTGGAAGACAACCTTTTGCTGATTGTGCTCATGATGAGATTTTAGCATTAAATATATTTAATGGGATTAGACCTGAAATAAATGATCAAATTGCACCAAAATGTTATATTGATTTAATGAAAAAGTGTTGGGATTCAAATTCGGATAATAGACCAAAATCTAATGAAGTAAAAGAATCAATTGAATTATATTATAATTCATTACATTATTGCTGGAATGAAGAGCGATATAATATTAGAGATCAATTTAAAAAATTACCATGTAGTAAAGCAAAACAATTAACTAATAATACACAGGCTATTTATACTTCTCGACTACTTAATCCATTTACAAAAAATCTTTCAAAATATAGTGTTGATAATAATACAGTAGAAGTTACTGATTTTACAATGTAAGTTGCATTTTATTTTCTCCTGTTTTTTATATATTATTCATCTCTTATTTTTACTTATTTTATATTAATAGGTTATATGATTAAGAAGCAAGTACTAACTAGCTAAGAAATTTAAAACAAAAGAAAAATTTCTCTTTATGTGTAAACTCAATGAAAAAGTAAATTAACTAAAACGGATGAAAGTCAGGGTTACTATTTATAATCTATGGAAATAGTTTCTGATTTGTAACAGAGAGTAGGAGAAAAAGTTGGGAACAGTTAAAGGTGTAATAGGAAATATTGAAATAATATGTGCAAAGGGATCTGAAAATGAAAAGTTTGAGGAAATTTTATTGTAAATATCAACTACTCAACTACGCTTTGCTAATAAAATCATAAAATAAATGATATTATTCATTTTTATCCTTATAATTAAATTATTAGAGTATTAAATATAGTATTATTATTTATTAGTTTTGTTCAACACTGATTGTAGAATACATATAAAACTATCTTTTACACAATAAATCAGTTTGTAATTGAGCAATAAAGACAAAATTAATGATTATAAAGCACTTGTTGTATATTTAAATGATCATAAATTAATGCCATAATATTTTATAAAGCTTGATGTAAATAAAATCATAAAAAAATTTTTTGCATATGGTTTTTTTAGTCATGAAGATAAAAAATATTAAATTCAATAATTTAACTTTTTAATTTTATCCAATAATCCTTGAAAAATAAGAAACTAATTTAAAGAAAAAGTTAAAATTTTGTCTATATTACAGTAAATAACGAACATTTTTAGTTATATATTAGCAGTCACTTATTGCTTTATACCAGGATTGTTCCTGTATAACCTAACTTAGTCAATCAAACAAAAGTAAAATATGAGTTTAATGATTTGATTAACTCGATTCATATTTTACATGTACTCGTCATTGTTAATAAATTGATTAAGATAATTACATACTGTCTAATTTATTTTCATAAAACATAAAAAATTATACAATAAATGTGATTATAAAAAACAATTTTGCAAAATACTGTATATTGATTATAGAAATCTTTTCTATATGGGTCTTCAAAAACTACAATTTTAATTTTTCATACTTGCTAGATAGATTGTATCTCTGTAAATCAATTTTTAAAGTATTTATTCTCTTTAATTAATTTATTTATCCCCTTATATAATGTAGGAAAATTCCATGCAAATCAGTATGTAGATAATTATCACTATATTAATTGTTACCCTATAAAAAATAAATGTCCAGAAAATGTTATCAAAAATGTCTGGAAAATGTCCAGAATAAATCTGATGTGTCCAGAAAATGTTCACTTTTTTGGTACATATCTGACACACTTCTGATACTTAAAATTTTGACATGTCCTAACTTTGTCCAGAATTTGTCCATTATTTATTCGGTATAAAATTTCAGACAAATTCTGGACAGTCAAACCTGGACAAATTCTGGACATAGTAAAAAAACCAGATAGACAAATTCCGGACATGAAAAAGTTCAGGACAAATTCTGGATACTATTTCCAAAAAAGGATAAATTAATTTTGTAAAAAAATACAAAAAGCACAAAACTGACATTCAAAATCTTTTTTGTCGTACTAATTAAAATTGCAGAGCAGGCAAAAATACTATATATCTATGATATAAAAAATTTGGGCTAAGGAATAATGATGATCATCTATCCATTGATCATCTTTTGTGGCAAAATTTTACGAAAATACATTTTGGTAGGGTTGTGAAAATTACGTTACATGAGTTACGATACACGTAAATTACACTGTAAGTTATATCGACTCCTTGTAACTTATATTTTATTATTATAAAAGATTCTTGATTTTTATTGGTTCAAAAATTATATATCACGTGATTTGGTACAAAAAAATTTATCGATCTTTAAACTAAAAAGCATTCTTTATTATTTTAAAAATTAATCCTGAAATTCATTTAATTCTTCACTTGATAACTCCTCAATATCCGAATAGAGTTGAAAATTTAAATCAGAAAAATCTGATTCAACATCAACTTTTTGTTCATTATCTCCATCAGCAGCTTCATCTATAGGTTTATTTCGCAACACTTTATCAACCCAACCCTTTAAAGTAACTGGTTTATCTATTGCACGTAATATTTATAAATTCCAGAATATATAAACAATTTTTTCCACTCGTTTTTCATGCAACCTATTTCGTAATTTTGTATAAATAAATCCAAAAGTAGACCAATTTCTTTCGCTACTTGCAGACATTGGCGGTATTGAAAGAATTCGAATGGCTATATCACTAAGAACGGGATATCTTCCTTTCATCAAATTTCACCAATTAATAGGTTTTTGAATTAAATCTCCCCACAAGTGACTATGCGCAAAACCTCCTATTTTTCCAACATATTCGGCAAGTTCTTCTAAAACTATATTCTTATATTCTTCTCCTGCTAATTGTATTATTTCTTTTTCAATAATAGGATCAAATGTACATGCATTAAGATGATTACCATAATACCGTAGATCTAGTTTATAAGCAACAATTACAACCGGATTGTATAAAAAATTTTGCCAACGATTTGAACTGAATTCTTCAATTGTATTATGAACCATTACAGATAAATCAGTATTACTTCAGACATGCACTTTAAGTTGTTGATATTCAATGTAAGCAGTTGAAAGTAACGTCTCATCACCTACCAACTTTTTAATACAAATAGCAAATTGACTTAAAAAGTTTCAAAATTTTTCAAGATTATTCCAAAAACATCATCAGCAATGAGAGACTTTGTTCCATTATCAAGATTAAGATGATCCTCAGCAATAGTAGATCGAAGAGCTGATTTTGTATGAAATAAATGATCAATACATGAATATCATGATGATCCCCATCGTGTTTCACATGGTAAAATTAGCGCAATTTTCTTTCCATACTTTTTTTTTTGTAAGCGTTAAAGTGTAGCAAGTGCTACTTGATGATTATAAAAGTAATTTGATAATTTTTTTGCTTTTTCTAAAATATCCTTTGTCCAATCAATATTAAGAATATCTTTCATCCATAAATGAATTCCATGCACCCAACAACCAAGAAAAATTTTTTTTGGATACTTTTGTTTTAACATTTTCCAAGCAGCTTTCATGTTTGGTGCATTATCCGTAATAATAGCAGAGAATTTATTAATACCAGCTTCTTCCATAGTAGCTTCAAGTCCTTTTGCTATATTTTCAGCAGTATGACGTTCTTCTTTAAAAGCTGTTGCTTTAAAGAATATAGGTTTTGGTGCCGAAATCATATAATCTACAATAGAAGTCCTCTGAACATTTGACCATCCATCACTTATCAAGCAATACGTAGGACTTTCAGACAATGTTGATCTAAAAATTGATTGCAAATGCTTGAATTCTTGATTTAAGAGAGCATTTGAAAGAGAACCGCGTGAAGGAATTTTAAATGAAGGGCATGCTTTTTTTAAAAATAAAATAAAATCTTCATTTTCAATTACGTTAAATGAAATACCCGTTGAACAGAAGGCACGTGTAAGAAGGCTCTCTAAAATAATTTGATCCCTAGAAGTAAAAGTATCATATTTATATTCGTCAAATGTTTGTTACTTTTTATGTTTGGTACCTTGAGGTTTTGAAGTACCAGAAGTACCAGTTTCTTTACATTGTTCAATATGTTCTTTAAGACGAGAAGCATTTTTAGACCATATACCAGAACAGATTTTACATTTATATTTTTCTTTTCCGTTGGAATCAGTAGTAACTTCAAACTCAGACCAAAAGTTTCCTTTTGTCTTTGGCATAATATCAAAGTAAAGAATGCGTTAAAAAAATTTTGCACTTTTATGATCGATTTATTAGATCACATAATATTAATTCTGAATTATTCTGATATATTTTCTGAATGTGTCCAATGTAAGTGTAACTTACGCCAAATTTTTTAAGATACCGTAATTTACTAACCCTAATTTCCGGACAATTTCAGGACAAATTTCTAATATCCCAAAAATGCAGTGTTTTCAGAACAGTTTCCGGACACACAGTGTCCAGCATTTCTGGACAATTATTTAGACAATTTTTCTGGACATTTTCTGGACATTATCCGGACACATATTTTTTATAGGGTTAAGGTAGAATTTACTAATTAATATGTAATTTTTGATTTTATGTATATTCTTATTAGAGCTAATTCATCTGCATTATTATGATTTACAAAAAAATAATTTTATTTTGAAGTTGTATTATCTTCAGATATATAGAACAAACATAAAAGTTTGTGATTTACATACTATATATATTCTGATTTATTCTACAACTTATATAAAACTCAATTGGTACGTTTAACAAGGTTAGTCTTGACTTTCATATAAAGAAACTTCAATAATTTCAAATAGAATTTTGCCACATATTTGTGCATAATTTTATAAATGGGTTAACATAAAATATGACTAATTAATATACAAACTTTTTGATTCTGATAAAAACAATGTAAAATTTATAATTCTTAATAAAACTATTTAATTTGTTCCAATTATTCATAATTTTAAAAACATGCATAATTTTAAGAGTTAAACTGAATTATACTCATATATAATAATTTTTACTTGTCTAAAATTTACATATTATGTGCATTTTGACTCATTTTACAACTTATATGACGTATTTACAAGGCAAATTTTGACTTCCATATAAAGAAACTTCAAAAATTGGCTTAAAAAAATTCTGGATGAATTTGTCTTAAAGTTCTTAATCGAGTCGAATAAAATCGATCATTGAGACAATTAATTAATCGACCATAAGATTTCAGTTTTGCCTAAATTGATTGATCATCAATTCACCTATGCTAATTGGTCATAGTAATATGATGCAATATTTGTAGTATGTCATTGTACATACAAAAAACAATATTGTTATCCGGACCAAAATGACCAACATGATTAAATCTTTTTTTACACTTTTCATAGCTTTACATTATAATAAATCACTAATTCGTAAATGAGTATCTTAATATTTAATTAATGTCAGTTAGCTGATTAGCTTATAATATATTAGGCACGATGTATGAAATATTGGTATAGCACAAAATGATGGGCCTACTAGATAGGGCCGTATAATAATATATTATATAACAATATGAAGTTTTTTTTAGAGAATTATGCAAAAAATTTCTTTTGTACATTTTTCCTATAATTATTAATTCAGAAAAGATATCTTTTTAATTTTATAATGCTTCACATAAATATCATATATTTAATTTGAAGAACAAGTTATCGGTATATTTTTCTTGTTGAATTTGATGTGAAAATCGTATTTTTATTTTTTTAAAAAAAAAATGTCAGTCAAGAACAAAAAACGTAAATATCCAGATAATATCATGCCAATTTAACAATCTAAAAATGATGGATCAGATTCAAATGATAATCAAGTAATCCTTTTGTATAAATTCATTAAGACGAGTGTTAATGTATGAAAGTTTAAAAATGAATTTAATAAAATTTAATAAATTTAATAAAATCAATCAAACAATGAGATGCCGCAGCGATCATGTGAAATGATTATATCGTGTATTAGAACCAACCAAATCCAAAGATTAACTCTCAGAAACAAAAGAAAGATCCAACTTAAATCAAGGCTTAAACAATACAATCAAAATCAGAATCTTCAGGATCAACAAATACGCCAAATGTAACTAAACCTGAGAAATCTAAATTATCAGGTAAAATCGTCACGTCCTAGTATGGATTTTGACTTAGAGGCGTTTGGCTATAATCTAGCGCAGTGATGTACATTTTATGCTTCCAATGAAATAAAATTCGATTGGAAGCTTCCAATCCAAATGAATTTATTAAGGAATTATGCTTCCAAACCTTCCAAAAGTGCTTCCAAGAGTGCTTCCAATCTTCCAAGTGCACATCACTGATCTAGCGGATGGTAGCTTCGTACCATTCCCTATCAGATAAATACAGGTTACTATACAATCCGTACTATAGTAAGTACTATGCAAAAAGGACCAAACAGGAAGAAGGAAAAATATCAGAAGAGTTAAGCAAAAAGCAAGATGAAAACTACAGAAAGAATGACAAGCAAAACATGCAAACAAAAGAAAAGAAGAAATAAAATATATAATGAATCAACATATAAATGTAGCAACGCATAAAATAGTAAAGCTAAAGAAGATTCAGTGATACATTAAGTGATATTAGGAATACAACTTTCAAGATAAAAAATTATGAGTATAAAAGATCGCCTAATGCGTATAATAAGATGAAAGTGGAGTGTATAAAGATTTTAGAAAAGAAGCATAACGAATATAATATCACGAATGACACAGAAGAAACAGAAGTTTCAAAAGAGTAGAGTTTGGAACTGGTTGCATTTTTAAAAACTGAATTTAAAACAGTTGCACCAGTTTGACCCTTTCAAATCAGTTTTTACAAATCTGGTTGAAACCGATTTATGTACCGGTTTGTATTTATTTAATTATCAATTTACCATAATTGAATAAATAAAAAAATAGTCAACCACAAGTGAAGTAATTATATTTAATTATCAACTTATGGAATTATACAATGATTTACATCCAAACCAGATCTGGATTAGGTTGCAGCTGCTAATTATTTTCAGTAAACTACATCATAAATAAAAAGTAATAAGGAAAGAAATGTGTAAGATGCATGTAGTAGTGCTTTATTTGCGACAAAAATGAATTAGATTGAAGGATAACTCATTAAAGAGGTGGTCAGTTAATGAGATTACTTTACTATTTTGGCTCAAATTGCAAGAAAGTATTTATCTACCCTGCAGCATCAGTGAATGTCTGTTCTGATGCTGACAATCACATATCTGCTAAACGGATTTGATTATCTCCAGAATTGGTGCACAAAAGATAAATAGAGATATTCTTGGATATTTTTCTTCCATCTAATTTAGTCTGATAGCTATATAACTTATGTTTTGTGTTGCTTATTAACTAATAAATTAATAACTTTGTTGAGTAAATAACTTTAAACATTATTTGGTTATTGTGAAAAATAATTGTATTTATTTTGAAACCATTATAAAGTTTATGTAAAAAAAAATCAATTAATTTAGAAATCAAATTGTTGATCTGTATAAATTTGGAATTTAATTTTGCTGATCGTAATTTTTGATCCTAGATTATTGCAAAAAATGATCGTCCGAGGTTACCTTGTCATTATCAAATTATGGGCAAGATTTTCATCAAATTTTTTCCTGGAGAATTATATTAATATTCATATTAATTAAAATTAAAATTAAAATTAAAATTAATATTAATATTAAGATGAACATGAACATGAATTTGAACCCATAAATCATTAGAGTAAAATTGCAATTTAGGCTCTCCTGTGACACTTTTATTGTGCATTAATTTGAGCCATCAAATAGCAAATTTTTGAAATTTTGTTGATCAGCGAGAGATTTTTTAACTTTAATACATAATAATGATCATCATATGATGAAACCATATAGTTTTTTTTAAAAATTGTTATATAGTATTTCATGTTTTATTTATAAACTAGAATATGCGATTATTCAGGGAATTTAATTCTCTATATTATATAATTAAACATACTGTATAAAGCTCCGCCAAGCTAAGCCATTAGGCTTGGCTTGATAGGCTCAAGCCGGTAATGAGCTTGGCTTGAAAAACTCAAGCCGGCTCATGAGCCAGATCAAGCTATCATATAAAAAACGTTGCGAAAACGTTTCTATGTTATTATTGTTTTATGAAAAATGCCATTTTGGCATCTTTTCATTTTTTTTTTATGATAAAAACATTTATTGTTTTTAATAACTAAAAAGATATTTTTTTTTTTTGACGATTTTTTTTGCTCGTTTAATTAAAAAAACGGTTTTATTTTTTTTAAAAAGATATGTCAAAAGCTAAAAAAACGATTAAAAAATCGTTTTAACTTAATCGTTTTAACTAAAAAAAAAAACTTTTAATCGTTTTAACTAAAGAAAAAAATAATTTTTTTTAATTGTTTTAACATCAGTAATTTTTTTAGGGCGCGGATCCTTAAAAATTTCATAACTAATGAAGATCCCTAAGGAATCTCCCCCACCCACGCGGATTCCGTGATGCAAATAATTTTAGGAAACCTTAGGAATCCGAAGTTTACCATTAAGGAAACCTTAAGGATTTTTTTTTAATATTTATTTATTATTATTTTAAAATATTTATTTATTTGTATATTTATTTGTATATAATTTATATTATTACATAATAATTTTACAATTAGCACGAAAAATTATTTCTTTGACTTAAAATTTTTGATTAGGATAAATACAACCATAAGTTCATGCGTCTTTATTTTGTTAATTTATTGTTCATTTCTATAAAAATTTAAAAATGTTAGTAAACATCCTAACAAAAGAAACCACCCACACATACATGCAACCACATTCCTTTAAATACGTACCAAGTGAATAAGTCTGTTTCGTTCAGTTACGAGATTCCTCTTTTGATATTACCCACCCGCCAAAACTTCTAAAAAAAAATAAGAACGGTTAATAAATTTATAAAAAAAACAAAGAAATGGACTAATATTCATATTCGCACTTACAAATCTTCTTTTTTCATCCTTAAAAATAAAACAAGAATTAATTAAGAATCAATCATACTAGTACTTACGAATCTTAGTTAATTCTTTTTTTCGTCAGAAGACGCCCAAAACCTATAGAAAGAAGTAATAAATAAAAACGTTCCACTTTATTAAAAAAATGCAAAAAAAAAAAAGACTAAGAATTGATTCATACTTACGATTCTTAACACTTTATCCATCGAAATCCACCTGAAATCTATAAAAAAAAATAAAATAAGATCGAATAACGAAACTGTTAATTACTATGATAATAAAAAAAAAAATAAATAAAAAGAGCTAATTCATAATACCTACGAATCTTGGTTCTTTTCAATCAAAATCCATTCGAAACCTATAAAAAAAAGATAAAATAAGAATAATGACCATTAAACCATTCTACTTTATTAAAAAAAAAAAACAAAAAAAAAATTAAGTTCGTAATACTTACGAATCTTAGTTTTTTCTATTCTCAAAAATCCACTGAAGCCTATAAAAAAATAAATAAATAAAAATGATTAGTAAAAAAAAATAAAACAAAAAAACTAAGTTCGTAATAATTACAAACCTTAGTTCTTTAAGTTTAGGAGCCGTCTCTAAGAAAAAAAAAATATAAAAAGGAACGTTAGGAACGTTCTCATAATAAAAAAACACCCCACTTCAACTTACCATTCCAAAATTCTATGCTGAAATCTGAGTCCAGGCCGTCCCTAAAGAAAAAAAATTTTTTTGAATTAATAAAAAAGTAAATATTTTTTTTCAAAGCTTTTAAAAAAAAGATTATCGATCAGTAAATCAGATCGATAAGTCATATGATCTATGCCAAAATCGCAGTTACTTATCGTAGCAGCGTAACTGATAGGTGTTGCATGGCGCTGTTCACAGCACATGAAATGCATACACACACCACAACGTTCAACTTTTATTGTCAAGAATAACCCTTTTACAAAAAGCAAATGGACGAAATTGCAACGAAAAAAATTGATAAAAAATTCACAGTACGCGTTTGGGCGTTAGTTATGACGTTACCATTCGCAAGTTCAATCAATTCGATAAAAACACTCGTGACAAGCTCAGAGAAATACAAAAACTTACAGTTTGACGTCTTGGAAACGTTTTACACAACTGAAAATCCGTGATCAACACTCTCCTGTGCATTCCAAAACTTCTAAAAATTCGCAAGTAAATGTTCGAAATAGAGACGAAGGCGCGTCATACAGTACGTCTTCAGCAACTCCTTTGCTCAGTTAAACACCGAAAATTCATTCCTAGTTCGTATTACTAACAATAACTTTAACGCTAATGCTCGTTCCGAGCGTATATCACAATTATCCAGTTTACAATCCTCCCACAATGCACAACCTGCTACGTCCTCAGGCTCGCGCGTTCGGGCAAGTGCACACCATTCTACGTCAAACCTCTAATTCGGCTCAAGTCACAACTTAAGTAACAATTATAAACTATTCCAAATATGACAGAATTTACATTTGGCATGCCTTGGCGTGAAAGAAAAATTCGGGAACTCTATTGGTCGCTCCGTATAGCGACCAGCTCAAACTTTCTACACAGTGTTCTGTGGTACAACCACATGGTGAATCGCGAAGCATATCTTTCTTTTAGTTTAGATTCTTTGTTATATTTTGGATTATCTTATTGTTCTTCCGGGCAAGTATAATCGCAAGCGGGAGAAACTCTTCCCCCTGAAAATCGATTTACTAAGAAATCCGCAGCAGAGTAAAATTTATTCGAAACAACATAAAGCCATAGTACATACACCCATACATATAGTCAACGACAACATGGGAATAACAATATCAAGAGAAGAAGTGAAAGCCCTAGAAGGTTTTGGAAAGCTACAACAAGAAGAAAGGGTTGCTTTACTAACCGAAAGAGGAATGAAAATTGAAGATAGAGACCGGGAGATAGGGGAATTTTTAGGTACAGACGAGGTGACCGGAACCCTAATAAGAGGCTTAATCACACTAGGAGCCGATAAACAAAGGGAGCTCATGGTGAACGAAGCAAACCAATACATCAAAACCATACAAGAGATGCACAACGAATTGACGAACGAACGAATGTCACAATACATGGAGGACAAAAAAAGATGGGAAGAACACATGAAGTATTACTATCACACCACCTCACCAAAGACCCACAATTTGATTACTGAAGTGGGAACACCGGACATAGAAGATAGAATACTACTCCAAGGATCGGATAATAATATCCCAAAGGAAGAACTAGACGTTCTTGAAGACTACACATCCAGTGACGAAGAATCATTTATCGTCAAGAGACATAGAGACATGACTATTGAGCACACCGGTGACAAAAAGACCTCACCGAGCACCAATCAACAATCACGAAAGCAGAAGAAAAACGGAAAAGGAAAAAATTTATTACTCGAAGACCAATCAATTTTGATTGCCAACGACAATGAAATCATAATGCTTGATTCGGAAAGAGGCAACAAGAACGCCTCACAACACGCTCCTAAAGGAGTTAAAGATTTCAAGTATTTCGCAGGAATTGTGGAATATAACCTTAAAGAGAAAGATCAACAGAAAATCGTCAACTCATTGAACAATGAAGAAAATGATGAACCGTTACTCCCATATACCATAAATAGATTAGGCACCACACACAACGATCACATGACACCTTATGTATACGTCGGATTCCATTACAAAAAGGAACGGGACAATTTTTGCAACAATAACCATGTGATCAATAACATAGGAAAATTCGAACCATTAAAATGGATGGACGCAGTAGATGCCCACATTTCCATTATTTTCGAACACATCCCCAAGGCACTACCACAAGCAGAAATAGAAACACACATTGAAAAAGAGATAGGGAAGATCATAAACATAGAAGGTATCCGACACGACAGCAAAAAGGAGGAATGGAGCATAAAAGCCAAGGTGGACGTCAGGTGCACAGAAAAGAAATTAATCGATACCTGGGGATTCTACCTACAAAGCGGCAACTTCATCACAGTTCGACCCCTGAATTTCAGGAGGGAAGAGATAGACAATCGCAACAGCTATGCAGCAACGATCATGTCTATCGACAATGAGATACCATATGAAAAAGTCGTGAACGAACTCAACAAGATCACAGGCGTGGGCCTCTGGCAAGTGATACGAGACGACAACAATAAACAAGACACTTACAATGTCAGAGTGCAATTCAGATCGAAAGAGGCACGGAGAGAGGCAGGCAAACATCCATTCACAATTAAAGACGAGGTCAGTAGGGAAGAGCAAAAATATACATGGAACTTCCTGCAGCCCTTTCGTGGACAGCAATCTCCCAACTATAGAGGAAATTACCGCCCAACTCCTTCAAATAGAAATCACGCCAGAGGACGACCATATAATAACCAACCATACCAGGGAAGGAGAGAATACAACGAAAAGACCAATGGCAAGAAAAGATGCGATATCTGCAAAAGAAACAACCATTTCACAGACGAGTGCAGAGACCCAAGAGCAAAGGTTAACCGAAATCGGGAACGCCATTGCACGATTTGCAAAAGGAACAATCACAACAATGAAGAATGTTTTTACAAAAACAACCGAAGGAATAACAAATACAACAACTTCTCATCAACCACCCGAAATTACAGAAACAATAGATACGACACCTACAAATCTGATACACAATTTAATGGCAGAAGAAACTACGGTGGCACTTCAATTCATGCAAACAGAATAAATGGAATTAGAAATATTCCACCCACACAAGGAAGACCAACTGAACACAAGTACTACGGTTCCTTCCCCCAGCCACAATCCTCCAGATCCAACGGATACGCTCACAATAACATCTACAACACCCACAACAACACGTATAATAGACCAAGAGATGATCGAAGAGGTCCAAGTTACAAACAAGGACCATACAACAGATACCACTAACTCTTACACACAGAGGGACCGTCACCCAGAAACTGACGGACAACCAGGAGGGTCAGCGGGAAAAAGGAATTTATCAACAGAACTAAACAAAGAAGAAATATATCCATCAATAAAAACAAAAAAAAGAATTAAAAATAAGAAAAACAAAAAACAAATTAAAATTCAAAAAGACCATTATAAAAAGGACGCAGATCGGAAACAAAAAGATGTCAATGAACCATACAATTTCAAAAAGTATAATAGGAATTTAAAAATAGGCTGCATCAATATTAGAGGACTCAATGATTCCAACAACCAACTCGATTTACGAAGAATGATCACTAACGAAAAGTGGGACATAGCGATCGTATCTGAGACAAAATTAAATAGTCGAAAAGGTCAACACATTTACAAAGATTGGACTAATTACGACAGCCTAAATTGCAGCTACAATGACTCCGATCAAAAACGAGGAATAATGATAATTATAAGGAAAGAATTGAGTCAACGAAAAGTAAATGTTGAACGTATCAATGGTCACGTGATCAAATTTGACCTTTTATTTAAAAAACAAAAATCGATTAAAATCATAGGCATTTACAATCCGAACCAAGATAAAGAAATGACCAACAAAATTAAAAGGAAAATAATCGACTGGGTCGAAGAAGCTGAAAGAACACAGCAAGAACTAATAATTCTAGGCGATCTTAATGAAGCAGATAAAGCCACCAATAGATCGAATAGACTGATTACCAAATGCCTCCACAACCTCAACTTGAAGGATATCAACAGATGTATAGCAGGAGATAAAGTAATAGATACATGGACGAATGGTTTCAACTCTTCCAGAATCGATTACATCTTCACCAGCGACAACATCCTGTCAAATATCATCAGACACGAGGTCAAGAAATTAGAAAACATACAGACTGACCATAAAGCATTAACGATAACAATCAAACTGGTAGAAATATTAGAATTCGATAAAAATTCAATGATAAAGGATATCAAGAAACAAAAGACTTGGATAAAACCAGACACAAAAGACTGGGAAACAATTGCGGCTACAGTAGAAGACCAAATATTGAAAGTAGACCTATCCGCTACAATCAATTGGAACACATTAGTTGAGATATATCAAAACGCACACCAAGAAGTAATAAAAATAAAGAAAGCAACTATAGAAGAAGAGATCAAAGCAGCGGAGAACTGTTCAGATGACGAACTTCGTCATAATAATCCAAGAATTCTCATCAAAAATTTAATAGCGGAAAGAGACCGACTCTTATACTTAGAATACATGGGACATCGCATCAAAAAATTTTTAAACAAGCTACTAAACAAATCATATAACAGGCACTGCAGAGAGACGGCAAAAAACTTCCAAACTGCAAAAAGAACGTACAACGATATAACAATCTTGCCACAATGGAATGAAGAAAATATGACAGACAAGAGAAACAAATTAAAAATAGAGTCCCTGGTCAAATTATATAATAACAAAGAATTCATAGAGGACAAGAAACTAGATCATGATAAACTACGTAAACCGTCATACAGAAAATCCTTTATGGAGCACATAAAGAAAATCGAACAATTAAGTAACGAGATGACCAACGATATAATCAATACGAATATTGATATCAATATACGAACGAGAGAATCCTATTTAGAAAATGATATAGGAAAAATGATTGATCGTATACTGGAAAGAAAGAGAGAAAAAATTGACATGAGTAATCTATTTATTAAAGAGAATGGAACATTTACCATCGAAACAGATAAAGATAAAATTAAAGAAAGAGTTCACGACCACTATAAAACATGGACAAGAAAAAGGAATATCGATCTAGATCTAATTGAATACAACGAAGAATGGCGAAATATTTATCAGCCAAGAACAGAAATAAATGAACAGATATACGATGGAATACTAGAGGACATCACGCTCGACGAATTAGACAACATCATTAGAGAAACAAAATCAGGTAAAGCAGCAGGTATAAGCGGAATACCTTATGACTTTTGGAAGAAGAGTAAAAAAGAGACAAGGAAAATACTTCTCGACATATATAATAGAACTTTACACGATCATAAAGTGTTAGACGACTGGAAAAAAGGCATGATTTTTCCAATTAACAAGACGACACGTTCGCACTGGAACAATGATATAAATTTAACAAGACCGATAACACTAATCGAAACAGCAAGAAAAATTTTCATAAAAATATTAGTAAAAAGACTAGCAAAAATTTTATCGCTAAACAAAGTACTACAAGGATCCAATTATGCAGCATTATTAAATGAGAGTACATTAGAACCTCTAAAGATAGTGCAAAGCATAATCGAGGACGCGAACAAAGAGAATAAAGAAGTGTGGATCCTGTTAATGGACATTTCCAAAGCATTCGATTCAGTGAGTATGATAATGCTCGAGAAAAGTCTAAAACGTATAAAAGTCCCTGAACCGTTAATCAATATAATAATGGATATCAACCTAAATCGAACAAATAAAGTCATCGTTAACGGAGAATTCACGAAAGAATATGAAGTCGAAGATGGAGTAGACCAGGGAGAGGTTTGGTCTCCATTACTATGGCGCATATTTTACGACGCATTACTTACCCGCCTAGCAAAAATCAAAAAAGAAACAGGATATACTATGGAGACAACAAAATATATAGATATCAACAAAAATATTTCAAATAAAATAGAAATCACATACAATGCATCAGCATTTATGGACGATACGACGCTAATAGGAGGCAATAAAAATAAACTTATGAAAATGATAGAAATTTGTCACGAATTTTTCGAGATAAATGATATTAAAGCGAATATCAAAAAATATGAACTAATTCGAATTAATGGTTCAGAAGATAACGATAACAACGAATTGATCATAAATAACGAAAAAATAGAAAAAGTGAATAATCCAGAAGGGAACCGTTTTTTAGGTATATACTTTAGACACGATAATCGAAGAAAAGTTTACAAAGATAGAATTAGAACAATGATAAATGATGCATGCAGATTATTTCGTTGGAAAAAATTAAAAGAAAAACAAATCATTGCGATTTGGAATATCGTGATAATTCCAAGAATAGAATATCAACTACAAGCGATAGTTCTGACCGAAGACGAATGCAATGAATTAATGAGAAAGATCAATACTTTGATTAAACATTCATGCGATCTGCCTTCAACGACACCAAATTTTCTACTACACGATAAAGACATATATGGTTTGAAACACATATATAACTTACAGATAGAAAATTTAGCGAAAAATATAATTTACATGATGAATGATAAAGGACGATTAAAAGAGATCATGGAATTGAAAATGATCCAAGAACAAAATAAGATTTGGACCAGACAATGTATAGGGAATTTAAATTCTAAAAGTTTTCGAAGGCAAAATTCGTGGATAATCAACGCTATAAATCTACTCAAAAAAGAAAAACTAAGCATTTGTAAGCACGAGTATAATGATAAATTTATACATCATTGCATCGAAGGAGGGACATCAGAAATTATAGATTTTCTAACAGATAACGAAATAGAGAAAAGTAGTTCATCAAGGAAAAAGAGAGGCGTGATCTTTATCGAACAGATCTTAGAAGAAAATCAAGAAAAAATATTAAAATGGAAACATTTTTGTAAAATTAATAATTTATCGACAAAAGGAAAAATACCCTTCTGGTTCACAAAAATAAAAAACGAAATCACGATAACGAACACGAGAAAATTAAAAGATAAATTTTTAAATCGACAATATAATAACAATTATGAATCGAAAACAATAATTTACGACGAAACGTCAGATCTAGAAAGAAAAGCGATTATCACATGGAACGATCCTGAAGGAAATATAATTTTTAGCAAAAATAAGAAAAAATCAAGAAGTAAGAAATACAAGCGAATTGGCGTACATTTAATACCAAATTCGAATTCGATTAATGACGAAGACAATTCACCTACATTAATAGCATGTACAGGATGTAATAAAAACATCAAAAGGATTAACGACGGAACTTGTCACATATACATAGAAAATGAAAATAGCAGAATAATTAATAACAGAAAAGAAGATAACAATATTAAACCCTACGAGTCACTTGGAAACATCAAAAATAGAAATGAAAAGAGAATCATAAAGAATGATTTAAAACAGAACACAATAATAGAAGAAATAGAAGAATCAGAATTTGAGAATATAAATTTTAATAAAAAGATCGATGAAATAGATCAAATGATCGAAGCCCCAGAAAATTTTATTGAAGAATTAAAAAACAATATAATAGAACACACAGACGAGATCTATGATGCATTTATACAGGTGAACAAGGGAAAGATGAAAATAAAAAACAAGAAAAAAATAACCACATATATATCCACAATAATGATCACTAACTATTACGATAAAGACATTATATATTGGAAAAAGAACATTAGACTAGATAGTGAAGACGAAAATATAACGAAAAAATGGTTACAAACCATAATATTAATCTTAATAATTTTCCAAAATAATTTAATAATCAATTTAATAATAGAAAAATCGATAGTTACAGAGATATTAAATTTTCAAGAATTAAACAATAGACGAAAATTAGATATCGATCATCATTTGGAGCTAAATTATATTATTTCATATATCAAAAATCACAATTTACAGATCGACATCAGGGATAAAGGAGAAGATCCAGATTACATAGAAATAATAAATAATCTAGAGACAGAAAATGAATTAATAATGAAAAGAGACGAAGACATTGAAGTGATACACATCGAAGAGGAGACCCTGAAAATCAACGAATACAATATATATTGGAATAACAACCTAGTCAAATGGGCATACAGAAGATGGAGTAAAATAATAAGTCAAGCAAAATGGAAACATGAACTACTACATTGTAAACTGATTGAAGATCTATTTATAAATAATTACAAAGATGAATTCGACTGGAAAATAAGTCTCGAATTTATAAGTAACCGAAACCAATGTAGAAAAACAGTCTGTAATACACAAGATAGTCTTGACCGATCGTATAAAATAAAGAATTTATTAATGATTTTACCAACATATAAACTATTATACGATCGAGGAACGAACAAAATAGAAACTCCAACATGCCCCAGATGTGAAGAAGTAGAAGAAACCTGGGACCACTTATGGACCTGCAACCAGAACGAATTCAACATAAAAGATGTCATCGAGAACACCATCATCGAAATTGAAAAAAAATATACTACCAAGGGTCAGAGCCATGAGAACGAAGAAAATAATACTCAACAAAATGATGATGATGATCTAAAAATTATTTTCGATAACATAGAAACTTTCAATGAAATAAAAGTAGAATTCGTTTTATTCCTAGATAATAAGTCTGCAATTTTACCAAATAAAAAAAAATATTGGGAATTATTGAGAGGAATATATAATAAAAACCTCAATAATCTAGGAAAAAATAAGAAGGAGTCCAAAGCTATAATAAGAAAACTATGGGAATTATGCTATGACAATATGAAAAAAGAAATCTGGCATAAAAGAATAGAAAGGACCATAGAAATAGAGAAAGCAGAGGGGATAACCAAAGGGGACAAGAGAAAGAGAAAGAGAGAAGACAAAAACCAAAAGAACCAAAAAACAATAACAAAAAAACAAAAACATAATAAAAACATAGAAAATACAAAAAAACAAGATCAAAGACAGACCATCAAATTAGTAACTTACGAACGCTCGATAGGAAGATCTTTAGATACAGGAAGGAAGGACGAGAGATGGAATACAATTCAGAAACTAATTCCTTTAGATAAATAGTATCTAAATTTACTCGATAGAATTATTAAATACTATAGAATAGATAGAATATTAACTTTACTTTTTTTTACAGATCAGATTAGTTATATAGAATAGTTTTTTTATCTATTTTATAAGTGTATTTAATTAATTTTATCATGCATTGAAAATATATAAACTTAATAAAATACGCGTTACTAATTTTTAAAAAAAAAAAAAAATCTTATTGTTCTTCCTAATATCCCTTTAATCGAAGTGCGTTAAGTAGTTTCTTTTATAAGACTCTAATTCTTCTCTCATTCCGTTATCGGGATTGAGGCCCGGTTGTTTTACAATTAGGTTATAATATTATTTTTTAATTTTAATTTAGATTTTTTTTATATTTCTTTTTTTCTTTTAAATGTAAATGACATTGACTCGATCCCACAATAAATAAATAAATAAACTGATAGGTGTTGCCCTTCAGTGATGTTCCAATAATATTATCCTAATAAAATAAAAAATAGAAAATGAAAAGTTTGTTAGTAATGTTCGTTGATACAAAAAATATATAAAAATATTTTCTTTATTCACCAGTATTCCGCAATACCACGTCTAAAAAAGCTGCTAAAAAAAAGAAAACAAAAAAGTTAATGATGTTCGTTAAAATTAAAAATTATGTATACAATATTCTTTTTAATTACCAAATTCCCATGTCCAAAGTCTCAAAAAAATACCTAAAAAAAGAAAAATAATGAACAATTAGAAATGTTCGTTAAGAAAAAAGAAAAAAAATTTTTTTTTAGTACCTGTCAAATTCTACCGACGTTTAGAGAAATTCTAAGAAAAGCCTAAAAAAGAAATAAAACGAACATTTAGTAATGTGTGTTAAAAAAAAAATTATAAAAACCTTTTTATTTACCTAGCCAAATATTCATGTTGAAAAAATCTGCTAAGAAAAATAAAAGATAAAACCAGTTAATAATTGTTAAAATAAAAAAAAAAAAACATTAAAAAGTTTTTTACTTACTCAATTCCGCCTTAGAAGACTCAAACAAATACCTAAAAAAAGAAGACGAACAATTAGTAATATTTGCTAAAATAATAGATTTTTAACTTTTTACTCACCGCGTTTCCATATTTAGAGAATCAAAAAAAAATCCTAAAAAAATAAATTAGTAATGTTCATTAAAGTAAATAAAAAAAAATGAAAAAAAGTACCTACCAAAATGGCATGTTCAAAGAGCTTAAGAACCAACTTAAAAAACGTTATTTTTTGTGTTTATTTTTACTGTTAAAAAATTTTTTTTAAAAAAGTGTGAAAAAGAGGAAGAGAAAAGTATATAGAAATTACGCGTGAAGGGCAAAGGGAAAAGACATAAAAAAAAGATCAATTTTTTTTTTTAACTCGAGTCATAAATAGTTTTGTAACACATATTTGTAGATCATCTTATGTGAAAAATAAAATAGAAGAATCCTTAAAGTTTTTTTGTAGGAATCTTTAAGGATCCTATAAGTTACAGAATCCTTAAAGATCCTTAAGATTTGTTAAGGGATTTTTAAGGAATCCATAAAATACCGGATCCCTAAGGATTCTATAGCAATTTATGGAATCCCTAAGGATCCGCACCCTAAAAAATTTACTGATGCAAAACGATTTTTTTTCTAATCGTTTTAACTAAAATTTAAAAAAGAAACTGATTTTTTTTATCGGTTTAACTATTCTTTTAATAAAACGATAAAAAAAATCGTCTTTTTTTAATATAACAATTTAAAAAAATTGTTTTCTTTTTGAATTTTTTTAGTTAAAACGATAAGAAAACGATTATTTTTTTATCGTTTTATTAAAAGAAAATGATAAAAACGTTTTCTTTGATCGTTTTATTAAAAGAAAACGATAAACCCGTGTTTAATTAAAAAAAAAAAAAAAACGATAAACCCGATTTTTTTTATCGTTTAATTAAGAAAAAAAACGATAAAAATGACTTTTTTTTATCGTTTAATTAAGAAAAAACCGATAAAAATGACTTTTTTTTATCGTTTAATTAAGAAAAAACCGATAAAAATGACTTTTTTATCGTTTAATTAAGAAAAAACCGATAAAAATGACTTTTTTTTATCGTTTAATTAAGAAAAAAACCGATAATAATGACCTTTTTTTATCGTTCAATTAAGAAAAAAACGATAAAAATGACTTTTTTTATCGTTCAATTAAAAAAAATAAACGATAAAAATGACTTTTTTTATCGTTTAATTAAAAAAAAACGATAAAAACGTTTTTTTATCGTTAAAAAAAAAATGTTTTTTTTAATAGTTATATTAAAAAAAAACCGGTTTTGTTTTTTTTTAAAAAAAAATAATCGTTTTAATTAAAAAAAAATGATTCTTCTTATCGTTTTTTTTTATTAATCGCTTTTTAAAAAATATAAAACCCTTTTATTTACGACTTCTTTAATTCTTTTAATTAAAAAAAAAATGATTTTTTTACGATTTAATTAAAAAACTCATTTTTTTAAATACTTTAGTCAAAAAAAGAACGCCGTATCGGCATTTTGATAATTGAAAAAACGTTTTTAACGTTTTTAATTGGCGATCCGCGAGTCAGGTGATGAAAACGATAATAAAATTCGACGGAAATTCATTAATTAAAAACCGTATTTCTGAATGTGAAGTTGTTTGCGAATTTCGCTAGCCAAATGTCTATAAAACGTCATTTTAATTCGAAACTTTTAGGAATTGGCTTATTTTCCCAACATTGCATTATGGTATTTTTACACGAGATTGGTGGGAAACCGTTTCATTAAATTCGAACAACAAAAACATAGTTTTTACCGTACCATTTCGCTTATACATGCGTGTTAGTTGTATCCTTAATGGCAAGGACTTTATAATTACAGTTCTTCAAAATAATAAAAACCAGGTTTTCAATGTACTTGTGAGAATATAAGTTCAAAAATAGAACCTTACATATGTTGTTTTTTATGGCAATTACCCTAGTATATTGGATTAATCTGTCAACCAGTTAAATCAATACACTGAATCATAATTCAGTAAATACATTGGCATTTGTAATTCCCAACTCCCCTCTGAACATGAACTCTTGTTATATATAGTATCTTACTGAAAAAAATAATTTATTATGTTTATTATTTCTTCCATTAATTAAATATAGAAAATTTCTTAATTTACACTGGTGTGCGAAACTCGGATCACGTGCCCTTTATTTATCACCCAGTGTCATACCCTCCCCTTTTCATTTTTCTATAAGCTAGGGGATAGATAAATATACGGGGGGCCAACTCAAGGTTACACAGGGCTGATCAGTAATTTCCCGAACTGAAGCCTTATAAAATGCGTTACACAAACGAAAGTGCATATTAAAATATCGCGAAAATCTCAATTTTCTTTACACGCATACATAGAAAAACAGCCGATTTTAAAAGTTAAGATCACTTATCTTAATTTTATTTATTCGAAGTGGTTTTATTCAAATTAGACCAGTGTAGCTTTCTGCAGGTCATTTTTTTTTCTTGTAAAAAAACTAAAATGTAACAATCGTTTTAATTTTATGAATTTCTTTATTATAGTATCTATTTTCAATTTAAAATTTTTATTTTTTATAATCAAAGTTACAGTTATGCAGTATTTTACGACACAAACATTTGGCCTTTTGATATAGCCTCTTCACAGAATTGAGTTCCTTTTTTAAGATGGTCAAAAATTAAAGGTATTAAAACTTTTTTTCTCTTATTTTTAACGTTATCTCCAAATGCCCAGAGTAACCATTGCAATTCTGCTACTTGAAATATCTTTGAAAATACTTCTTCAGCATTATCTAGTTTTACCCAAATTTGAAGCTGTTTCAAGCCAAGTAACGGATCTTGTGGAATATTATCTTTTTTAATTAAGGTAAATTTGTTTTCATTTCTTGAGGTATTTTGAGTATCTTTGTAATAAGTTTTCAGATTCTCACGAAGACTTGAAGTTCCTTTCTCAGGAATGAGATTGTTGAATCTTCTCCATGACTTCTGTCTACTTCTCATATATATAGAAATAATACGTTCATAAAGAAAATTTCTAGCATCATCTTTTAACTCATGTTTTTCAACTGCTGTAGTGTCACAAGCTAAAAACTGCTGCCCGGCAAGATCAAATAGCATGTTAAAAGACTGTAACAACGGTAAGTTGCTAAGTAAACTATTCTGTATATATTGAAGGATATTTGGACCAAGTTCCTTATGTTTTTCAAATAGTAGAAGAATTAATGATTCTATCTTGTACATGAATTCTAAAAACTCTTGGCCAGGAATTACATTTGTAATTTTAGATCGAACGTCCTGCTCATAAATCACTTGTTCTGAATTAAGAATTTCAAGGTAAGCACAAATAGCTTTGAAATGTGGGTGTGATTTTGTTATATTATCACTTTTAACTAACTTATAAACAACCCATCCAACAATATAGGCGAATTTTGAAGCTTCAGCTGGTTCCAAAACAATAATGTTTTTAGGTATTAAATTACAATTTGCAGCTTGATCTTTCTTTATATCTTTCTTTCTAAATGTATATTCGATTACTTTTTGTAGTAGTAAATATGCAACAAGTCTATTGGTTGAAGAAGTATGTAATTTGGTTACTTCTAAAAATTCCTGGTACCAGATACCGGAACATTGATAATTATTCAAATAAAGTTCAAGATGAGAACTCCAAGTAGCCAACCATTGAACACCAATTTTTTTTGGAATAGCTTCACAAGCTATTTTTTTAATAATATTTTGCCATGATTGTAACAATTTATCAATGGAATCTAAATAAAGCAAATCTTCAATAAGATTATAACGTTCAGTTTGAAGTTGATAAACTCTAATGTTTTCACAATTAACATTATTGTTTAAAGATTTTGATACTGATCCAAATTTTCCCATAATTAAATTATCTGCAAGAATACTTTCAAAAATTTTGCGTGAAAAAGCCGATAATTGTAATAATCGAGCATTATATTTTTGGTATATATTACTGTTTTCTTTATTTTCTTCATGATAGTTTTTATCTTTCTGAGAATCTCTAAAAATATAAAGTAATTAAATATTAAAAGAATATTTTTTTATTTAGAATTAAAATTAATAATATTAATATATACCTTCTTACTAAAGAAGTAATACCAGTTCCTATAGAATTAGCTTTTCCATAATTAATACTTTTTATTTCGGATGAAACTAATGCTGTAACTTGGTATTTGTTTAAAGAATGTCCATAAGATTTAAGTGTTTGTGTAGATGAATCACCCCCAAGTTCACGAATAGTACCAAAAAGACCTTTAAGCATGTCTTGTGAAACACGTCGTGGTTGAATCATTGAGCCTGGGTATTTTTTTAAAATAAATTCTATCATTCCAAGAAAACCATCAATAGACAAAATTAAGTCAAATTGACATTGTGATGAAATCCATTCCATAGGTCCTACTTTTTGTTTATCCCCGTTTACAAACCAATCACGAATTTTTTTTAAAGTTTTAATACGAGAATCTTCTATAGAGCGAAAGCAAATTTTGCTATGCATTATTTGGCAATATTTTTGTGCATATTTAATAAATTCCTATTAAAAAATTAAATTATTAATTTAAATAAATTTTCAAATAAAAATAAATGCTTTATTATAATACTATAATTTACCCTAGTCCCTTCTGATACATTTTTAAGTTCTTCAATAGACTCTAACGCAAATTCAACTTCCTTTGATAATGTGTGTTCCGCAAGATCAACACGCATTTTGCTCCATGACGTAAGCCATATGTGTCTTTTCGTGAGTTTTGTGGCTTTAGCTGTTGCATGTTGATTTGTATGTTCATATACGCCTTTTATATGCTTCCAGCTAATTTCTTTTCCATTATACATAATTTCTCTAGAATTTTTCTCACCTGTATGACTTTTTGACAAGTTATTTCGGAGTTTTTTAAATACATGTGTCGGGTCACTAATAAAAAACCACTTTTCTCCAGTAATGGGATTGACAGTTTTATAATTTGCTAACAATTCTTGATCATCATAAACAGATCGAAGAAATTTACCAATATGATAATTAAATACTTTCCATCCTTCATTACCTCCTTCTGCATTTGTAATTTCAACAGATAAAATTGATTCAATTGAATCAAAATCAGTTATTTTCCCTAAATACCATTGATTGTCTTTTGGACTCTTAAATTCACATAATTCACCAACATTCCATTCTGATTTTAAAGGCATTGGTGGACGAATAAAAGCTCGATCAATTGTAATTTTTTCAGATTTGTCACTATCACATAAACAAACAGTAAATTTTGTTCTTTTAAAATTACTATCTACAATTTTAGCTGCATGAAATGATTTTTTATTCTTATTAAAATTGACTTCTACAACATCACCAAGAGACCAAGTTGATGCATACCAATCAAAACTTTTTATATGAATTCTATTCTCTCCTGCACCATCACAAATTGAACCATATGTATGAATGCCAATACATTCTAGTCTAGCTGCAAGATTAAATATTAAAGTGTTTAAATTATGTGCCGTAATTGTATTAATACCATAATAAGCAATTGGAAAAGCAAAATTATGAGTTGCTGAGTGCCAGACAACTTGGTGAATTTGTGTTGCAAGACCTCGTTCTTGCCTTTCAACTATAGAATTAAACGAATTATTTTCTTCAGATGTTGTATGAATTTCACGTTGACACTGTAAAGCAAATGACTTATAATCTTCCATCTCATCCTCAAAATCTAAATATCCAACATAACAGTTTTTACGTTGACACCAAAGAAGGCCTTTTTAAAATTAAAATGTTAGTAAATAAATAAATTAATTTTTTATATACATTTTAAAAATAAATCTTTAAAATTTAATACCTTTTTGAATTTTAAAAGAATCATGTGAAAAAAATCCTACTCGTCCATATCCCCAAATATTATTTGCTGTTAAACTTTCTAGTATTTGAAATCCAGTTTTGTCCTACCATCCTGAACACTGTTCACTTTCATTTATATAACTTTTAAGTGTGGAAATTGATGGTAAACGCATGATTTTCTTCATTGCATCATATGCTGCTTTTCCAGATTTACTGTATACAGATATTGCCCAACGTAAAAACCTATATTAAGAAAATTAAATATAACTTTTATATTATTAAAATAATAAATAGTAAAATAATTAAAATCTTACATTGGATGGTATCTTGTTCCATTTGGATTTTCACTTTGAATACGAATAAGTTCCTGAAAAATAGGATGTAGATTTGAAATATCTATATTTTTATTTGCAATACTTTTAATAACAGTATGAGTAATTGTTGACATTTCATCTGATATTTCCCCTTCTTCTTTTTCTATTTTTTTCTGCAAGCAACTTCTTATATTTGCAATAGTTACACTTTTTGTTTTAATGAGCTTTTTTTGACATTCAATTTTTTCTATAAGAATTTCCTTAGAAGCATATACGGTTTTTGTAGAATTTACACCTGCTAAAAATCTCCTATGAATTTGTTGCATTGTTTTGTAAATCTTTTGACAATTTTCGCATATATTTCCATCTTTTATTATAAATTTACAATCAACATATCGGTATGCTTCATTTGGAAGATTTTTATTTTCTAAAAAAGCAAAAGGACAATGCTCTTTATTGTTGCCAACCAGTTGATTTCCTCGTATTTTGAACTACATTTTCAAATCCTAAAATCAAATATTTTAAATGAGAAAAAAATATATTAATATACCAATAATTTAATTGTAATTACATACCAATAGTACTTTGTCCGTAACAAATTTTTAAAGAAACAATATATTGGATAAGGTTGCTTATTTCATCAAGAGTTCTTTTCATCACTCTAACAGGAAAAGGAAGATCTATTTCTTGTAATACTTGATCAAGTACCCAAACTTTATAACTAAGAAAAATACCTCAAGCAGAAATTATCATCTTTTTTTTTAATTTTTTCTTTTCATCAAAAAAGTGAAGTTCGAGACCTTCACTAATCTCCTGCATAATAATTCCCACAAATTTTCCTTCCCCTAAACTTTCTTTTTGAACTAAAGAAACAATATCTTGAATGTTTATATAAGTATGTATTTTCCAGTATGAATTTGAATTAACACGCAAAATTGATGAAATTGGTGGACTATTAGGATTAGGTTCCAAAAAAATAGTTGCAAGAGCTGATCGATAACCTTTAAATAATCCCCAGTTTTTTAACCCAATCATCCATTGGGAAAATGTTTCATATTTGAGATCATTAATAACACTATATACATAGGCTTTTTTTTCTTTCGCATCATAGAAAATTATACCTTCGAAATATTTATTCAATCTTGGAAAAAAATATACTTTTTTTCCTTTAAGGTCTGGCCAAATATGTATAAGTTCTTGTAATGCTTCAACATTTTTTTGTAGTTTTATAGATTCACTTTCGGTAGTTTCAAAAGACCTCTTTCTTTTACTCTAATTATACAAGAATTATTAATATTTTTATTTTAAAAAAAATATTAACAGCTATATTTTCATTTTTGCTCACCATTTCCACCTTTATCTCAAGGTTTTATTAAAATGAAGTAGCTGATTAAGTTTATCTTAAAAACTAAAAGCGCAACAGCGATAAAATTCACTCTACGCGTAGATGAGCATTGTATTTTTATGGCATGATCTGCTTGTCTTACGATTATTTCATTTTTACACAGATCGAAGCACTTGATATTTTACGTATATATGATTATCATATAATAATATTAATAATTTATATATGACTTCAGTTCGGGAAATTGATGATCAGTTTGTGTAACCTTGAGTTGGCCCCCCCGTATATTTATCTATCCCCTAGCTATAAGCATATGGGCGGATTTGTTTCATTTGCAACTTTATGACGCAATGCTTTATTGTTCATTTTGTGTAACATCTAATTGACTATTACACAAAGATCTTGAACCAGGTGATATGCAGAATATATATATTTCTTAATCGATTTTACGTCAAAATAAAAATAATTTCATTTAAGGGTAGCGGCTAACCCATCTACCATAATTATTAACCCATCTAACTGAAAGCATGAAGGTATGTATTATACAAATAGCTATTTTCAATAATTTATTTGACTTTTTTTTATTTTTTAGTTATTTTTTTATTATTCAAGTCTTTTTTCTAATAACTTTTTTATTTAGATGACCATTTAAATCCAGCCAGGTTCTATTGCCCTACTTGTAAAAAGTGAATTAAAGGTTCCAGAAGTCAATCAGAACTACAATGGCATGAGACATAAAAACACAGCATATAATACACTTCCACCACGCATCAGGTCAGTTCCAGACTCAGAACTTTTACCTCTCGTTAAAGAATTACAGAAATGACTTAAGAACTATCATACAGCAGTGGGAGAACAAAACTTTTCAATATATTGCAGTGAAGGTGTTATGTTTATTTTTATTTTTAAAAAAAAATAAAAAATATTATACGATATTCTTCATGTGGATCATCTTTATTTTATTGTAATTCTAAAGGATAATGAGCATTTGATGAAATAAGGCAGTCACTAATAATAAAAACCAGGGAACGTAATTATGACAAGGCCAATTAAGTTTTGTCTGTTTAATATATCTGAGGAATTTGAAAATTATTGTAGGCAAATAAAAAATAGTCCAAATTATCAGTCAATGAGAAATAGCCATCAATAGAAAGCGGTAAATGCGGTAAGTTCTTTTTAATTTTATTTATATTATACGAATTTCTTTTATTACTGCTCAATACATACACTTTTTAAAAGATAATTTTTACATCTAGTATCAGAAATTATTTGATTTTAATAACTTTTTTAACGTAAAATTCAAAATCATTTATTATTAAATCTTTCCACAATTTTTTATTCTTTAAAATAATTATTTATAATCAACTTGCGCGTTTTTTTATTATTGTAAGAGAACACAAGATGCTAAAAATTTGTAAAGGATCTATCCTATTAACATGATGATATAGAAAAAATTTAACAAAATAATACAACTCACTAACATATAAGTATCCACATTTAGTTGAAAAGGAAAGAACAATATTAGTTTATTTATTAAAAAAAAACTTTCAAAACCCCACATCGCGGCAATGAACAAATCTCATATACTTAAGTAATGTATATAACCGTCGCCTTCACCAACCACACTTTGACAAATTACTTTACCCTCAAACAATAGTCATTACTGAAGGCTATCTCCATACACGCATAAAATAAGGATCTCTTGTGATGTATTCAAAATACAAAAGGCTTAGCGATGAAACCTACTCAAGATCTTTTAAGTCTATTCTACAAAAATAAAGAAAATTAAAATATTAGTAATGTTTAATATTTCTTTAATGACAAACATACATTCCCGTTACAACTTACTCAAGATCTCCAGAAAATGCAAGTTATAGCAATAAAATTTTATTTTTAAAAAATATTTAATTAAATAAAAAGAAATAAGAGTATTTTCATGACCAAATAATTTTTATTATAGAAAAATTCTGTTATGTACTAATCTCTCTATATAATTGATAAAAATAAATACATTTGTACAAAATAATAATTAAAATTTTTGATTAATTGAGAAGTCAAGGATTTTTCCTGAATTCTTTGGAAAAATCTATTCAAATATTTAAACTATTCCATCATGACATCACTAAAAAGTTTATCTGTATATACAAAAAAGTTTTTAAATTTGACATTGATCTAAAAAAAAACGGAATTGGGCTGAACCCACTTTAAACTTATGATTTTCCTTATCTCTCCCACCCGTCACCTTCCATTGAACAATCATTTCACCATCAGCTAATAAATTCGATTTAGATTTCTTTATTTTTTGATCATAATTATCATTATTTTCCCCCTCAGGAATTTGCAACAAACAAAACTTAATTATCCTTTTCCATAATTACGTTCTCCCCAACTTTTGTCATCCAAGATTTTCCCAATTTCATCAAAAGCTTTTTCTCCTTTAAACTGACATAAATAAGAAGATCCACACGGAGAATAACGTGTTATATGATTCTTAAAGATACCAACAAAAGCATCCTCACTACAGTGTATTGAAAATACTTGTTTTCTAATGGCATTGTGATGGTTTTTAAGACGTTTTTGTAGTTCTTTAACTATGGCCTTCTTCAAATGCGAAAGTTCAGAATCTGAAACTAGCTGAATGTGCGAAGGAAGTGTATTGTAAGAGCTGTGCTTTAGGGTTTCATGCTGTTGTAACCCTGACCGATTTTTGAATCCTTTAACACGCCTTTTGCAAATTGAACAATATAGTCTAGTTGAATCTTGGGTAGACATGACTAGATAAGCGAACAAAAAAAGGTTTACAATTATTATGTGAAGAATCCAGTTATCGAAGTTTTTACACGGGTTCATATGATTCACATGACATAAAAACATAAAACATATCGGCCAACTATCAAAATTAGATACGAAGTTTTTTTTTTACGCGTTAAAAGCATAAAAATTATATGATGAGACGATGAAATCTAATTATAAATAATAACCAGATAATCTTTTCCAAAATAGAATATCTGTTTCCCTTACTAGTTACTATGACCGCCTCAACTATTCGTCACACCAATGCATAATATAAATAAACATTATTCAGTACTACTATAAATGGGATGTGATGGATGTTTTATGCAGTGACGTTAAGATATTTGCGATACACAGATACCACATTTATCAGATTTTTTTTTTTTTTCCAAAATAAATACAAAATTTTTTCTCAATCGAAAAAATAACAAAAAAAAAATCATAACGAAATTTGAATAAATGATAGAAGAAAGTACATATCCACAAAGTCCTTTTATTAAATATTTTGATACCAAAAGAACTTTCCATTATGAAATTATAAAAGAGGGAACATATCCTCTTACTAAACAACTTTGTTATACCAAAAAATCAAACCATCCGATTCTTCATGATTATGTTATCAAAACTACATATGGTAAAGCAAAACATGTCGTTAAATATTCAATTGAATATGTGAAATCAAAACCTCTATTTAAAGTTCGATTTGGTATAAATTTGATAAGTGAAGTACAATCTTCAGAATCTTTAACAGATGCTGTTTGCAAATATTATCAGGTAATGTTTATTCACAGGATTATTTTTTTTTTATTGCAGATGCTTAAAATTATTTCAAATTATTAGGAGCATAAAGAAGAAAGTGCTGCCAAAATATCTGGTCCTTTATTATTTGGTCTTAAATTATCAAGTGTTGAAAAAGTACGTAAGACAACATCTTTAGATAAAATTCGTCCATTTAGTGAAATTAGTAATACAATAAAATGATGCAAAATATTAGGCCTATCGCATCGTATACTAAATGTTGTTGAATCAGAAAAAGAAAATACATTTCATAAGAATGATGAATTAAAACTTAAGCAAGTAACATTCCAAACTTATAATGATATGTATAATGTTAACTTTGGGCAGTTTGATAAAGTTGAAAAGAAAAAAAAAGTCAAAGCAGTAGTTAAGTCTTTGAATAAAGAACATGTTTTTAGAGAAGCATATCGATCTTTAGCACGAATTGAACAAAATATTCCACGTGAAGAAGATGTATATAATATCCGATAACAAATAAATAATGAAATGAAAAAAATGATTCCTTTGACACTTGTTGATTTATTACAACAACTGTTTTTGAACCAATTTCGGAAGAACCAAATGTCACAGATAATACCATTATCGTGAATATATTGGAATCAGTAGGAAAGGTAGTCAGCGACGTATAACAAACATTTTAAATTACATTGTCCATTTTATATCAAGTAGAATATTTTAATTCCAGGAAGATCAACATTACATATTCGAATCTCAGGTGATGGTCATAATGTTGGGCGAAAAGTTAAGCATGTAATGTTGACTATGGCACTGTTAAATGATATAGATGGATTGCAAAAACCAGATAACCATTATACTTTAGTTCTATATCCAGGTGCTAAAACATACGAATCACTTAAAAATGCTTTGGCACCTTTGATTTCAGATTTAGTTATTTTAAAGGAAAAAGGTTTCAATCAAATTAATGGTCATTATTGGCCAGTTGAATTATACTTTAGTTCTGATTGGAAGTTTTTATCAATCTGTTTAGGGATGAAATCCGCCAATGCAATTCATTTTTATCCATGGTGTGACTGCAGCAAAGATGAAATAGATATTACATCAAAGAAAATAAACAAATCTATAGATAATATTAAATTGAATTATAATCAAATTAATGGTCATACAAAAGAACCATTGTTTCATATGATACCTTTACATAATTGGGTCGTTGACGAATTACATATCTTTTTGCGAATAACTGATAGATTATGGGGATTGATGCTCTTTGATCTTTGTTGTGATACTGTAAATGAAGAAGTTTGGAAAGAAAAGATTTTATTAGAAATGCAAAGGCTTAAAATATCGTTTCAATTTTGGTATGAAAGAAATAGTAATAATTTATCACACACTTCGCTTATGGGTCCAGATAAGCTAAAAGTTTTAAGAGAATTGGATCTTACCGCTATTTTTCAATCAAGAACACGAGCTATGCAGATTCATGCACTGTGGGATCAATTTCATGATTTATATTATTTAATTCAAGATAGGCCAACCACAGAAGTAATTTTTCAATGTGAAGTTCAAGCTTGGTTAGATTCATTTTTGGCCCCTTCAATAGGACATCCTAATAAAAGTGGTTTTGTGAGAGAAGTGTACCGTATTCAAGATATTACTCCTTACATGCATGTGTTGGTCAACCATGTATCAGAATTTATTGGCGTTCATCGCGCATTTGGTTTGACTGCATTTTCGTGTTCTGCTGTAGAAAAAAAAAACCATATGCAAATCTGTCTTTACTTTCAAAATACATTGAAGGATGGTGGGTATGAAAATTCACGAAAATCTGCAATTTTAGAAATCCTGGAACACGAAAACTGGCAATTATATTTTTCTTTAAATGATACTCCAAATTTTTTTTAATAAACCCAAATCCTATAGCATTTATTAATATTATAAGTATAGTATATATTAATTTTTTTTTTATAAATAAAGAGTAATAAAAAAATTTTTTATACAAATATTAAAATCGTTTTAATTGACTTTGTATTATACTATTATTTCTTTACTAGTATTCATCTTTAAAGAATGTATCATTTTTTTAAAATTGCTCAAAATTAATATTTTAGAATTTGACTTCAGAATAAATCAATAGAATCTGTCTTGTATGATTTTCAGTTTTAACCATTTCGCTATAAAAGAATAATTTCTTCTTGAATTTAATTAGATTGGCCAGAATTACGCATAATTTTGGCTAGAATTAAAATTGTTTCAAATTGCAATTTTAATATTGCATACCCCTTTTTTGAATCGTTAGATTAACCATCTTTAACTTATATATTGTATTCAAATAATAAAATTTACATATATAAATAATAAATCAAACCCGCTGATATGATATTCCAGGAACAATTTTTTTCATGTTAAAAAACCTATTTGTCACATATTATATGTCACATCCATAATTTTTTATAATTCCGGCCAGAATTTTAAAAATTACTATATTTGGTTATTGTGTGACGCGGACCTTCCTTTTTAGGAGATACCCATTCCACAAAAAAAATTTTTATTTTTCAAAATAACCGTAATTGGAATTTTGTGTAACAATATTTCCATAAAAGGAAATTTTATGCCAATTATATAACCCGTGTACAAATATACTAGTGTATAAATAGAAATAGTCTTAAATATATATATATTGTAAAATTTGCAAATTTGTTAACCTAGTTTTTTAAATTTGTATAAAAACGAGACATATTAAGTAATAAATTTTTATTAATATCAAACCAGTTTGAGCACCTGGTTGCACTCGTTTAAACGCAAACTGGTTTTTGTAGTATAATTCAGATTAAACCGAATCATAAAAAAAGGATTTGAAGCCGGATCGTGCATCTGGTTCCAAACTCTATAAAGAAGTCTTTTTTAGATATATGATAGTTATATGATGCCGGTTTGAATTTGGCATCTATCAAATTTTATCTGTTATGTGATAAAATTTATTTTATTTTAAGATAATAAAGTTATGCTTAACAGGAAAGTTGATGTAAAATTAGTTACTAGCAATTAGTAGATCATTTAAAAATTAATCAGACGGTTGCGCGGATACAGAAGGAAAAAAACAATTAAAAAGAAAATAGTTAGTTTATATAAACGTAACAGATAGTTATATTTGAAATAGTTTTTTTTTTTAGGACAAGCAATTTATTGTGTAGATATGTGTTTTATGTGCTTAGGTCGTTGCAGATCTTGATTCTCAAGAAAAAAAACCATACAAATCCTGATGATCATAATTATGATACTGATGTTGGCTTAAAATGTTCGCAATATCACGTTTTATTGCATCATTAAAATTAATAATGATTTTCAAACTGCAGAATTATTTATTTTTAAGCTTTCACAACACGAATGACATTGAAGCTTGCTCTTTTTAGGAATTGAAAAGTACCACATAAACAATAATAAAGTCATAGAAACCAAATTTCTTTTTTTTCCAAGTTTTGTGGCTAAAATTATGATTTGAGAAAATGAAAATGATGTAATTAAACAGATCGTCACTATCGTTCCTCTTTTTGACAAAAATTTTTAATTCCTTTTTATACTAACCTTTTTAAATAAAGCTGCATTAAGCTTTTTATCTGCAAGTATCATCTTTAAGTTTTTCTCATCTTTGGAGGAATTATAGCCTTTCTTTAAAATTAATTGATGAGTTTGAATGCGCAAATTGGAATCAGCAGGTCTTATTCGGAATAACTATGAAATGAAAATTCTTACTCGAAAAATAAAAAAACATAATGAAGATTAATAAAATCCAATTTACAGTTGGAACAATATAGACATACCTTCCTAGAATATTAGAAGTGCCAAGAAAATATGCAACATGCAAATAAGGTACATGCGCAGACTGCGCAGTGATGCGATTTATGTAAACATAAATGTACTGCAATTTAAAGTTTGTGAACCGTTAATTTCAGTTACTTTTTGTCAAGATATTTGTAAGCAGTTTTTGTATATACATTAAAATTTTCGCAGTCAGATTTCTTGTAAACAAGCCCTACAGTTTAACAGTCAATAGTTTAAATAATCAATAGTGGACGATATGTAAATAAGAGTAGCCAATATAAAAATATAATGTAGCATTTTACAAAAACCGTTTTGTGATAATGTACCATATAATCTTAGCTTGGCTCTGCAAATTTCACAAGGTCTTAGAGAGAAAATAGTTCCGGATACACCATTTTATTATTCTAAGTTATATACTGGTAATTATAAACGTATACTTAATATCCTGTGTATATATACTTCTCTAATAATTTATTTCAATTAATATTAACTAAATAATTCTTTAGAATGTTGGGATTATGATCCAAGTAACCGACCAACTACGGAACAAGTAGTAAAGAGATTAAAAGAAATTAATAATGAAACCAATCAAAGCCCAATTGATGTTAGTGATAATAATTTCATAGATGACCAATCATTACTTGAACATGCTGAATTTATTCAAAATTCCTGGACGAATACAAATTCAGAAAATAGTTCAACAATAAAATCAGTTTGTAATGAACTTAAGGATGGTTCTCAGAATAAGAGTATACGTGTAAGAGATGATATTGATGTAACAGTTCAAATAGGCGATGATAATTTACAACTATTAGTCCATCTTAATCTTAAAGATAATTTATCAAATACTCGGAAAAATCTCAAGCGTAATAGCTTAATTAAAATGGATGATACATTATTATTTGCTAAAAGAAATAATCAACATTATGCGCTTATAGCAAGAGAAGAAGAAGGTAAAATAATTTTGGTGGAAATTATAGACATGGAAAGTAAAATTCTATATATAAGAGAAAATTCTGTAAGATCAAACGTAACAGTTAAAATTTTATCACTACCTAATTATTCATCATCAAATATTAATTATTCGTTGAACCTTAATCATAAGGATAATTTATCAAGTATTCGTGAAAAACTCAAAGAGAGTAGTAATGTCACAATGAGTAATACATTGTCATTTGCAAATAGTTCAAAGGCGGAAATAGCAAGAGAAGATGAGGAAAAGATTATGTTTAAAGAAATCATTGATGTAGAAAATAATACTTTGTATTTAATAAAACCTGATTACAAATTTTTAATAAACAAATTGAACCTGGAGTACGGGCATACTAAGTCTTTAGATAAAGCTAATAAGAAAGCATTTATAATAAAGGATTACGATATAACTGAAATTACTGATGAACATAAATTTACTAGAATTGATTTAAAGAAATGTCAATTTATGAAAAAAGATATTTTTTTGTTTACAGATATTGATTCAAATAAAATAACTAGTAATAATTCAACTTGTACTGTTATTGAATATAGTAAAGTATCTTTAAAATTCAGAACAGAACCTGATCCTGAATTTGTTAAAGCTGTAGAAGATGCTATAGAATCTAAAGATCTAAGAAGGCTTAAAAAGATTACTGAAGAATTTGGTAATTTTATTCCAAAAGAAGAAGTTATTTTAGGTGCAAGAGCTTATTTTGTTGATGTAAATACAGGTGATTCCAGTAAAAATTACGCAAGATATACAAATTTAAAATTATTTGGAGGAAAGAAATTTATATCAAAAGATTTTAATGAATCTGAGTGGGTTAGTTCATTGAATGAATTTAGAAACTGGGACTGCATAAAAATTAAAAATCCAATTAGCATTTTCTATCTTTTACCTGAATATTTACGTAGGAAAATCCTATCATTAGTTGGAAGAAAAATTCTTTATTTAAGTGCTGAAAGTTATGAATATAAGTTAATTAAACTTGGAAGCCATAATATTTTAGAGTTAAAGAACATACCAAAAGATATTTTAGAAATTCTTCGAGATAAAGTTGCAGATTGTAGTATCTTTGCAACAGTTGTTGATAAAAACATAGTGAATGATGATATTTTTAACTGCCAGGTCCTTTGGCCACCAAATCAAGACCCAAAACTTATAATTCATTGTATTCAAAAGAAATTTAGAGAATGTAAATGCAAATTGAAAGTAATGTTAATGATTATTGGTTATGATATAAATTTCGATTTTGGTCGTTCAGATTTCAATATTCAATTTAAGGTTGAAAGACATGATTATAATGCATCAAATAATCAAACTCAAAAATATTTATTAGAATCAGATTCATCTATTTGTTTTGGGATTCCTGTATTAAGAAAATTTGATGATTCAAACAGCTCTCTTGTAATTGGACATAATTTTTATAACACTAGAAATGATGAAAATGAGAGAACTGGATTATATACATTTTCTTATTGTTTGAAAAAGAATCATTTTGTTTATTTACCTAATTTTACTTTTTATACATTTACCATTTTAAATTATAGTTCTAATCATTCTGGGATGTCATCCTTAAAACATAGTAAATTTGTCAGAAATATCATGACTAAACGTGATTCCTTAAGGCCAAAATTTATTAGTTTGTATTCTACTAAAGAAAATAATTGTGGTCCAATTTTTCTAAAACAAAAAACTAGTGAACTTAATGGAGTTCAAATAAAATATCCTAAAATCGTTAATTGCAGAGATAATAACTGTATTTGTAAAAAGAAGATATTAAAAGATGAATTTAAATATGCATATTTTGATCCAAATCAAGGTCAATATTCTTTTATTTTCTCTATTTAATTATTTGTTTATTAACTTTTTCATTATATAATTATTAATACTATCTTTTTATTATTAATGTAGACAAGGATTTAGTATCTTATATGGAAAATGTGAAATCAAATAATTAACAGAGAGATCAAATATTTTTTACAGATTTGTTTTACTCTAGACGAATTTATTATATTGTATTTATTTATTCTTTATTTGTATATTACTATTTATTTATACATATATTTTCTGTTAGGTTGAATGTACAGTATTTATTTGTACATAAGTATTTAATATTTTTTATATGTACCCAAAATCGGTACCAATTCATAATATAACGTGTAACTACGTCTAAGTAAATAAAATCACAGTTATAGATCGTTAATTTATTATCACATTCCCAACATCAACAAGTTTTTAGGTTTAGACGTTTTTTAAGATAATAAATAAAAAATTCAATTCAGTATTTCCTTTATATATAATATGCATTTTTAATGATTTCTTTATGAGTGGCTTATATTAACTTATAAATTAAGCTCAATTATTAATCATGATTTTCTCAAATTCTACTATAATCCTACTAATCTTAATATACAGGCTTGCTATTGATTAATGTCAAATACCAATGGAGTTCAAACTAAACCACAATCATATCACTCTTCACAATTTAATGAATTGCCTTACTTTTAGTAGTAGTTAAAAAAAAGAATTCAATTTCAAATTATTCAAATTTGAATTTATACAAAAATACAATATAATTAACAAAAAATCACAATCATATAAAAATATTTTATTATTTATAACATGGTTAAAACGACAAAAGATAATAAAAATTATGATTTGACCTAGTAAATCTAAATCTAGTAAATACATAATAATTAATCAACCTGACTTTCATACTTCACTAACTTTGTATCTTTAAATTCCAGAGTAATAGTTAAATTATTCTTATTTTTTGAAACATTTGATTTTATAATATTTAGAATCGATTTCAAGTAATCTTGAATATTATTTTCTTCTATATTCATACTTTTAAAAACTTTATCTTCATTATTTTCTTCATTATCATTCGTATTAATATTATTTTCACAATTTACCAACTTTTTTCCATTAAATTTAAGAATGATTGATACCTGATCCTTATTTTTTAAAAGATTAGGATTAATAATCTCTAAAATTTTATCTTGAGTTCTATTTTCTATTAAATCTATTGAATTTGTAACCTTGCTTGTTATGAGATCTAAAAGATCTGGATGAATAATTGGTTTATAAGAACTATCTTTATACATATCATTATTATTTATTTCATTCAACTTCTTTTGCAATTTATCAACATCTACATAATAAAATCTAAAGAAAAAAATAAAATCAATTTAGCGTATATAATATTAACAAATTTGTGTAAAAAATAACTCTCATACATATGATCAGGAAACCAAGATTTCCACCTTCTTTGGCAAGGAAATAAGTTAAATAATTCAATTTCGGCAAGTATCTATTCAAAACATAAGATTATATTTAAAAAAAAAAAGAGAATTTAAACAAAAAAGACAAAGTATACATATTATTATATAAGATTCGATACCTCTGCTCTCTGATGTAAAAATAAAGCTTTCTTATCAATTTTTTGAATTTCTTCATTTAATAATCCAATAAACAAATTTAAAAGGTATATAACCGTAAATACTGAAAATGTTATCCAAATAACAATAATCTCCGGATTTTTTTGAAATTCTAAATTTGAAGTATCTCCTATATATGTGTAAAAAAGGATATTAAAAATTTGCGTCAAACAAATATTTTTTATTATAAAAAGATTTGTAATTACCTGTCATTAATTTATACATAGCCAAAAAAGAATCAATAAAATTCATATTGGTTTGATCATTAAGTACTATATATGCATGACTGTATACAAGAATGATAAAGGCTAAAATCACAAAAAAAGAGATAGTATTTTTTGCAACACCAATAATTATTGCAAAATAAATACAAAATTGTTCAAATACCCTTAAAAAAAATACAAATTTCAATTCTAAAAAGAAAATTGAAATGGATGAAACCCAAGGAGGTAAGGGTTGATTTTTTAACCATTTAATAGAAATTATAATCGGCAAAATATATGCAATTAGGTCTAAAAAAACAATATAAATAAATAAATATACATAAGTATATATATATTACATATAAATTGAAATTAAGTTATTATACTCTACCAAACAAATTCCAAATAGAGCCAACATATTTCTTTATTTTCCACAAAAATTGGCGCAATTCGAAAAATAGGAGTTGAAAAAATCCCAGTGCAGCAGAAAAGTAATAAGTTGTTCTTTGAAATTTTCCATGCGTTGCCAAGGCAAAACTTATGAGAAAGATGGTATACAAAAGCCAGTTTATACAATACCAAAATCTTCCAAACTTTCTCCATTTAAAATTAAGCAGAGCTTCTCCGTTCCAATCTGAATAAAGATCAGTATCTTTCAGCTTTAAAAATTCATTTGGTTCAGGACCCAATAAAAATTCTTTAAAAAAATTATAATTTGTGGGATAAGATACAAATTGTGGTAAAGGAATATATAATTTAATAGCTGATCGTTTTTTAGATAATAAGTTTGATTTTAAATAACTGTATGAAGAATATGAAATATCTCCTAATGAACGAAAAAAATTTAGAAAAGTGTTCGATTTAAGTAAATAAGAATCATCATCGGTATTGTGAGTAAATCCATAAAGATGATGATACTGAAAAAGTATAAATATGGGTATAAAAAGATCTTTTTGCTTCAAAACTTGTTCATATTTATTTTTTTGAGGAGCTTTAATTAAAGAAGTATAATTAAGGAATTTTTTTACATAATAATGATTATATTCTTGAATTTCTGAAATGGATTTAGTTATAATTTTAAATATATAAATATTTTCTGGATTTTTGTTATAATGATCTATACATTTTTCAATGATAAGATCAATTATATCTCCTTTGTGAGTTTTAATTGCAGCTCGTAAAATATGTGAAGCATACAAAGTAAACGTTGAAATATTGTCGAGGTAATTTATAATCATTTCAATAATAATAGGTTGATCCATAAATTCATTGAAAATTCTTTCGAAGGAATCATTTTCATAATTATAAAGACATTTGTTATCAGCAGAAAGTTGAGAATAAAATACTAGTTCTATTTTATTTTGATTATTCAAAGTAAAAATTATCCCATAATCTGATGATGTATGTATAACCAAATCATCGTTCGGTAATATATATAAATAAAATATATTAAAAGCTTTCTTATCGAGAATTATGTAATCGACCTCTTGAGAATTTTTATTTGCGGAAAGTTTTCTTTTACTTTTATAAATCTTCCATGTTACAGAGACTTCGATATACTCATCACACTTGTCAAATTCTTTTAATTCACTTTTATATTCACCAATAATTGATGCGTTATTGGTCATGGATAACAAAAAATGAGTGGACATTTTCCTGTACGGTTGTTCTTCGGCACCTTTGAATATGTTTTCAATCTGCACACTATTATTAACAATGCTAATCACATTTTCGTGTACTATTAACTGCCTGTGTTTATTGTTGAGTAGTTTAGTATAAAGTATATTACCGAAATAAGGATCTACGAAATGATAATTGAAACCATCATCATTATCTTCTTGAATAATCAACAAATCAGATTCTTTACAAAAACTGATATCCCTTATCTTAACTTGGTGATGCTGAAAAAAGGCCATACCAGTTTTTTTGGAGTAAATTATAAGCGAATTATCTGATTTTCTAACCGCTAATAACCTTTCATTAAAACAAACTTGAACCGATTTTGAGCAACCTAAATAATATTGATGCTCAAAATCTTTATCACCATTAATCACGTTCCATTGCCGTAAAAATTTTGATCCATGCATAAGTTGTCCTTGTGAAAACAAATAAGAATTCTCGCAACTATTAGTCAAGATGTAATATGATCTTTCTGGTTTGTATAAACCGTTTTTAATAATGTATAATTCAATCTTCAGGCATGATTCATCACTCTGCTTATGCATCGTTACCAAATTTCCATTTTCTAAAAATTTCCATTTTATAAATTCACAACGTGCGTATTTACACATGAGGGACCGTTTATTTTTCAAGTCATATACAACTAATGTAAAAGACGTGTTAGCATAACAAGGGAACGAAAAATTGGAAATTTTGAAAATAATAATGTTCTATTATTTAAAGACATCATTTTTGAATTACTAACCTCTGTGTGGATCGCTTTCATTAGTCTCTAATTCAAGAATCATTAATGTTTCACCATAAATATCTACCAGCTCAATCAATTTGTGAAAATCAATTTTTATATGTGATAACGAATCAATTAACTCGTTTAATGTTATATTTGTTAACTTATCCAATGAAACAACTACATTAACTGATGATGGTTTCCGCCAAATATTAATCACTTTATCTTTTTCGTTCCAAGTTGCAACGTATTTCAAACTTGACGAGCAAATTAACTGTTCACTATGTGATGATGATAACGGTTCAGAGCTTTCTTTTATTCCACTTTCTGACGTAGAAACTTGGATTACAATATCATTATTCATTATCACAAAAATCACAAAAATAAAATTTTAGACGAATATCTTATAAGAAAGAATTTTTAAGGCTAAAAGTTGTGTAAAATCACAAAAAATCCTAATTTATAGGCTTTTAGGTGGTACTAATATCCAATCGGACTAAAAATAGAAGTGATTTGAAAAGTCGATCGTACCCTTCTTGGTTAGTGTGATTGCCAAATTTAGTATGTACTATTATAAATGAATATTCATCAAAACCCCTATAATCGAGAATTAGTAAACAATGCAAAGAAGACTTTTAAGTATTAGATGCGATAAAATTACTTGAAGATTAGATATGTCTGAAGCAATGTTCTATAATAATATGAATCGATTCGATTAAGCCGGTCAATTAATCGATAATAAAATTTTGCCATCGATTAAAATCGATATTTGGTTGTTTAATCAATCAAATTTCCGCTTTAAATTGAACAAATTTACCCGCAGTTGACCGATTATAGTATTAAATAAAACTTTTGCTTAAATTATAAAGTGTCTTATAAGTTTGCTAATCGGGATTGAAAATGTTTATAAATATAATTTCATAATATGAACCATAAACGCGTTTAGTATTCTTTAAAACATAGCATTTTAGTGAAAATAAATAAATTAAAGGGCGTGATACTCATATAAATTCGATCATTGATCAATCAACTTATATTCGAATCCATTTTTCTATTACTTAAATGTGCAACTTCTCGTTAATCGATGAATCGATCAATTAAGTTGATCGATTATTAATCGATCGCATCGATGTAAAATCAGCCAATTAACCGATCAAAACTTATTGAATACTTGTTATAAGGCGAACAAAGTAAAGTACAAACGATCATACTTAATGTTACATCGATAAAATCTTGTGATTGTTAGAACAAGGCATAACTACAAAATAATTTGGGTCTTTAAATTCTTAAAACGCGATCGTTGGTTAGTTATAGCATATAGTACATACAGTAGATATTATTGGAGAAAGGTAAAGAAAAGAACTTTTACAAAATCACATCCAGTAAATCTTTATTTTACAATGTAATATTTTTACTTTAAAAGGCGCGCGACAGAGAAAGTAATTACCGCATTGTATACTATATCTGATATTGTTTTTTTTATAATGTGTATATACAGTAACTATATATGATCAATATCGCATTTTTTAACAAATTATGGAATATTACCTTTAAAAATGGGAGAAGCAACTGGCCTAATATTTTTTCAAAACAGAAGCCAAAATTTATTAGTCTAGTATATTCTACGGGAGAAAATAAATGTGGCCCAGTTTATATAAAGCAAATCGCAATGGAATTAAAACGAAATATGTAAAATGTAGCAATGGAAGTAATACTTGTCAACAAAAATCTCAGAACAACTGAAGTCTTTCCTTTCTGTATACTCTAGTAAACCAGAATAAAATTTTCCTTCAACAAGTTCTGTCATCCGCTAATCAAATCTTTCGCATATACTTTACGAGTTTACGTACTATGCTATATTATAGCTTTTATGATAATACACGTAAAACTATCAAGACTTAATCGAAAATTCATGTATTAATAAACAATTAAAACTTTTTTTGAATTTAAAATCTAATTAAGTATATTAAATTCAGTTATGAGAATAATTAGTTCCTTCGATTTATTTAAATACCATATTATCATAAATTAATAGGTGAAAAAAAATCATACTGGGTGGAAAATGAGAATAATGACATTATAAGAATAATTTTATAACTTTATATTAATTAATAGAAAAGCGAAAACACATTCTATAAGAAACAGGATTTAAGTCGAAAGAAACAGGAACAATATAGCGTATTTTCTTTTGATAGATGGAATTTATATGAAATAATTCAATAAAGTAAAACTGGGGAAAAGCTGATAATGCATAAAGGTTATTAATTAATTGTATACTGTGCATATTATTTCATGGTTTTACTCTTATTACAATATATATATATTTTTTTCTTGGATTTGCTTCACATCTTATTGACTTTCTTTCTCCCCTGAATGGTCCTAATTTGCGTAAAATTTCTGATGATCAACGGATATTATACAAATTGTAGAGAGCCAAAATCTTAGGAAACTTTCCAATAGAATTGAAAATAATGAATTGATACTAGTATATTTGATATTTATTAATATTTTTTTTTTATAAAATGAATGATATATAAATTAAAAATGATTTAATTATAATAAGATCACTAATAATATATACACACTATCTGAATATACATCAGGATATAATAGTGAAGATAGTGAAGATAAAAGCGTCGATGAGAAGATGCAGCAAGCCAAAGAAATAGAAAAATAAATTACTAATTCAAATTTATTATATACCACTATATACTGTACTTTTTTTTATATCAATTTTTTAATAATGTTCTTTTGTTATCTCTAAATTAACAATTTTTTTTAGGTTTATGATTACATTAACTATAATTAAAATACATGAGAAAAAAAGATCCTCTAAATATTGCGGTCAGTTCCAATATTTTATCACACTAAATGTAATTATTTCATTTGTTCGAAAGTTTCCAAAACCAAAAATTAGAATAATAATAACAGAATTTTTTTAGAATTTAATTATATATTGGTAAGCTTGTCAAACCAATTATTATCTAATAATAATAATAAAGGATTATTAGTACATTAATTAGTAAATATATTTAATAAACACAATAAATTTAATAAGCAAATAGTACCATTATGGTTTGCCTGAAAATATGCGTGTTTCAGATTATCTAATTCATGCAATCGATCATTGTTATCACATTTTATATATTTCATTTTAATTCCTCTAACCTTTTGTTTTAGATAAACTCGACCACATCTATTTTCTCCTGTAGAATATAAACTAACAAATTTTGGCTTCTGTCTTGAAACAATATTAGGCCAATTGCTTACCCTATTATTAAAAGATAGCTTACCATAATCATCGGTATTATCAGTATTACATGTTATTATAAATAAATAAAAAGTGAAATCGGGTAATTTGACATATTGTTTTTGACCCAAAGAATAAGAAAATGTGTATAATCCAAAATTTTGATTTACTTGATCATCAAAGAAATGGTGACCAATAACAAGAGATTCATTTGAACGATCTAATTTTTTAAATTTTGGTATTCCAAAACAAAGTAACTCTTTATTATTCAATTTTAAAAAGCATTTATAAGTGTGACCTTCACAATTTTGCACATCCCATTCTTTCAATCGAACATCGTAATTTGAAGAATTAAGTCTAAAATTAATGTCATAACCAATAATCATCCATCTAATTTTTAAGTTACATTTACGTACTTTGAATTTTTTTTGAATACAATGAATTATAAGTTTTGGATCTTGGCCATGTTGATGAGATATTTGACAGTTAAAAATATCTTTCTCTTTTACGTCAACGACAGTTGCAAAGATCTTACATCTATCATCTTCGTTTCGAACCATTTTTAAAACATCCTGTGGAATACTCTTTATTTCCTTTCCGGATGGTTTCAATTTATAATTATAATCTTCAGTATAAGTATAAATAACCTTTTCTCCGACTGAAGATAATATGTCATTATGTAATGGTAAATGCCGATCAATTAAAACTTGAAAAACACTAATGGGGTTTGTTAATTTTATACAATTCCAATGTGTTAAATCGTTTAAATTTTCAGACCATTCTGTTTCATCAAAAGTTGAATCAACCTTTTTTCCTCCGACAAATAATTTATATTTATCTTTACTTGAATCTTTAAAGTATACTTGTCCGCCCAAAATAATTTCTTCTGAGAAGAATTGCCCATATTCATTAGTTATTTCCTTTAATGATTCTTGAAGTTTCTTATTGGTAGATATTATAGCTTCTTTTATTCTATCAATAAATTCATTAGTTGGTTCCAACTTGAAACTTAGAGATACTTTCATGTGTTCAATTACATCTATTTTTCTTGTTCTTGAATTACCAGGTGTTTCGATCGTCTTTTTTTCGCCAATTCTAGTAATTTTGCAATTCTTTATTGTAAACGCCTTCTTATCGGCTTTTACAATATCATTATTACTAGTCATAATATATCCATGTTCTAATTTATATTCTTTGATAAAATATTCCCATGAATATTCCTGTAAATATAAAATATTATTTTCTGTATCCATAGTTTCTTCTAACGTCGTCACATTTTCATCATCTCGCCTTATTACTTCTAAAAGATTATCTTTTGTTGGTAAAATTCTTGCGAATAATAATAAAGTATCCATAACAACTTTAGAATTTTTTTCAAGTTTTTTACGAACATTTGATAATTGATCCTTCGGATTTAAACGGACTGAAACCTTTAATAAGTCATTATTTACTATGACTGTGATAAACGGATCTATATTACTACTTTCGACCATACTAAATTCAATTAGATAAGACGAAAGACTTAGTGTAGGAGGGAAGTATTAAAAATAGTATGATGTTAAATCGAAGTTAGGTATAGCGTATAAAATTTTTAATTTTTTATCATATTAAATACCGTATATTATGTTTTCAGTTATAAATTTTACCGATACAATATTGCCAAATCGAGACAGTTTTATGCCGGATATTTATATACTGTATGTTTATAAAAATCGTTGTAAAAAAAAAAACTAACAAGAAAAAAAAAAATTATATTATGAAAAATATATACTTTTTAGCTTTCCAAATTTGGAAATTTTTGGAAAGTTTTAGAATTTTTCTTTTTTTTTCTTACTAAACTTAATTTAGAACGAATTTTTTTTTAAAAAAAAATTTCCAAACGGAAAAAGATTAGTAATAAGCCTTATTGACCATATTATTGTTCATCGTGTAACATTTGTTTAACTCTTCTTTCATGTGGAAGTATGAATGAAAATCGTATTATTCCCATATAAGGAAAGGAACTGAATGGGATAATGAATGAATGTTCTACCAATTTCTATATGTATTGATTGTTTTATTTATTTAATTGGTATACGTTATAATGTATACAAATTACTTTAAAAAATAGTATGTCACCCCTTAAAACGTTGATAATTGTTAGTAAGAACTCCGTGTCAATCGGAATAACGTATGACCCCGCTATATACTGTACACTCCGTTGTAAATGATGTTACATTTAATACAAGGATCTACATTTTATTTGCAGGGATGTCAAAAAAAGTAAAAATAAACAAAGTCAATATTCTTTTGAAAGTCATATTTGGAATATTCCTGTTCTTAATTATTGCATTCATCTTAATTGTTTTGAAGTTTTGGGTTTTCTAAAACTTTGTAAAACATTATTTAATTTAAATATGAATGAAATCCGAAAGAAACTACGATGTAATTCGTTTAACACAAGTTCGTTATAAAATAATTAAAACTAGCAATATAAAACACATGATGTGAACTTAATATAATTACGGATTACAGATCTTCTAAACTCATATAATCACCTGTTCTACAGAAGGCAGAAAAAGGCAACTTGTTAACGAAGCGTTGATCATTTGATGTTAACACTTTTAACAGGTGATCATAAATAATAAATGTTATAATCCTTGATGATATATGACTAACATATTCGTGACATATGATTCTAAGTTCAATTGAGTGTTGTCGTGCTGAGCCAATACGAGTTTGTTTAAAAACAAGCCTTGGAAAAGCTAACTTGAATATTTGAAGATATGGACATTGTTTTCTTTTCTTTTCTTCGTTTCTTTTTTAAAAAGGAGTTATGAATTACTGTATTATATTTACTACTATTTCTGATTATGCTTAGCTTGAGAGACTAAATAAGACTTCTTTATGTATCTTGTACAATAATACATATTACTAAGACAGTACGAATTTGTCAATTTAAAAATTAATTTTTTTGTTTACTTAATACAATAAAATATAAATGAGTTTTGTTTCATGAATTACTTTAAAAAATGTCATTGTATTTTGGGAAAAAATGAATTCTTTTTTATAATCAAATTTAGAATGAATATTATTACATCACAACGTAAATGACCATTTTACTTTTATTTCATATTAGCCGATACATTCTTATTTAGGTTAGATTCAATTTTAAATATTTTATTCAGATCATGTAATTTAAACTGGATTTAATAAATTAAAAAGTATATATGTCCGCGGTAAATTTAAAAAAAAATATTTACTGTGTATAAATTCCTTACTTATACTTGAATTTCAAAAATGACTAGCCGTAGTATAAAATCTCAAGATTACAATTCGCAATTAAACTTGGTCAAAAAAGCTAATTTAACCTGTTACGACTATAACAGTTTAAATATTGACTCGATAACTTGTGATGAACATAATAGTAACGACATAATACAAATAGAAATCATAGACCATGCATTGGACAAATTAATAAAAAATAGTTTTTCATCGTTACTACACTTAAATGATAACTTATCAAAGATTCGTGAAAAACTTAAAAAAGATAATGATAAAATAGATGATACATTATCATTTGCAAATAGTTCAAAGGCTGAAATAGCAAGAGAGGATGAGGATAAGATTATTTTAAAAGAAATTCTTGATGCAAAAAGCAGTAATACCCTATATTTAATGACTCCTAATTACGATTTTTTGATAAGCAAACTCAAACTGGAGTATGGACGCACTAAATCTTTAGAAAGAGCTAACAAGAAAGCATTTAAAATAAAGGATTACGAAATAACTATAGTGGCAGATAAGCCTGTATCTACTAAAATTAATTTAGAAGAATGTCAATTTTTGGAGAAAGATATCTTTTTGTTCGCGGATATTGATCCAAATAAAAAACCTAGCAGTAACGCTACTTGCACTGTTATTGAATATAGTAAGGTATTATTAAAATTCAAAAGAGAACCTAATCCCGAGTTCATTAAAGCTGTAAAAGATGCCATAGAATCTAAAGATCTTAGAAAAATTAAGAAAATTACTGAAGAATTTGGTAAATTCATTCCAAAAGAAGAAGTTATTTTAGGCGCAAGAGCTTATTTTGTTGACACAAATACAAGTGATTCCAGTAAAAATTGTACAAGATATGCAAATTTAAAATTAATCGGAGGGAATAAATTCTTATCTAAAGATTTTAATGAAATTGAGTGGCTTAACTCATTAGGTGAATTTAGAAATTGGGATTGCATAAAAATTAAAAATCCAATTAGCATTTTTTATCTTTTACCTGAAAATTTACGTAAGGAAATCTTATCATTAACTGGTAAACAAATTCTTTACTTAAATACTGAAAGTTATGAATATAATTTAATTAAATCTGAAAGTCATAAAATTTTAGGACTAAAGAACATACCAAAAGATATTTTAGAAATTCTTCAAGATAAAGTTGCAGATTGTAGTATCTTTGCAACAGTTGTTGATAAAAACAAAGCAAATGACAATATTTTTAACTGTAAGATTTTATGGCCACTAAATCAAGATCCAAAACTTGTAATCCATTGTATTCAAAAAAAATTCAGAGAACGTAAATGTAAACTGAAAATCATGTTAATGATTGTTGGTTATGATGTAAATTTTAATTTTGATAGCCCAGATTTTAATATTCAATTTAAAGTTGAAAGACATAATTTTAATGCATCAATCAGTCGAACAAAAAAAATTCTGTTAGAATCAGATTCATCTATTTGTTTTGGAATTCCTGTACTAAGAAAATTGGATGATATGAATAACTCTCTCATAATTGGCCATCATTTTTATAATACTAAAATCAATGAAAATGAAAGAACCGGTTTATATACATTTTCTTATTGTTTGAAAAGGAATCTTTTTACTAATTTTCCTGATTTTACTTTTCATACACTTATCATGGATTCTGGTTCTAATTATTCTGATATGGCATCTTTAAAACATAGTAAGTTTATAAACAATCTCTTAACTAAACGTGTTCCTTTAAGACCAAAGTTTATTAGCTTGTATTCTACAAAAGAAATTAATTGTGATTTAATTTTCCCAAAACAACAAACTAATGAACTTAATGGAGTCATAATAAAATACTTTAATTTCATTAATCGTAAAGATAAATGCAAATATAAAACATTAGAAGATAGTTTTAAATGTGCATATTTTGATCTAAATCAAGGTTAGTATTTGTGTTTTTATTCAATGATTTGCTTGTTAATTTTATTGTACTAATAAATAAATACTTATTATTATTAATAAACAAAGATTTAATATTCTATATGAAATGTTTGAAGCATAATAACAATAACCTTTAGTATTTGACAATATATTTTGTATAATAAAAATTTTTTCATTAATTAGTAGTTTAGTTAGTTTGTTATATAAATAATATTATTAAATTATTTTATTATTATTATTATTGTATTTTTAATATCCCAATTTTTTCTTAATCGAATATGTATATATTGTTATATAGTATTCATGTATTTTGAATTGTATCTATTCTTAGATTGGTTTGTGTAGTGAATATATTTCATTCAGCCATATTTATAGTTAAACAAATATTCAAATCTATTCGAATCATTCGAATGACTGTTATACGATCATAGTAGCTTTTAGGTTTCAACGTGCAAATTGTGAGATAGCTTACGCATCACATTATTACACCTAGGGATTGGAATCGATTCTACCAAAATTGAATTAATCAAAAATCAAATCGTCTGCATAGAATCGATTAATCGAACCTAAAAATCAATTTTGATATTATGACGCAGGAAAATAATCTTGCCATTTCTATAACTGTACTTTGATAAAAAAAAATCCCTTCAAATTACTAAAAACGTTGATAAAATTAAAAATTCTGCTTCTTGCCGATACTATAATGCCGATCAGAATTATGAATTAATGTGACCAATAAAAATTTCCCCATTTTTATTTAAAACAATATATTATTTTAATTAGAATAGAATTGGAATATTACAATTTATTATAATAATAATTTATAATATTGTCGTACTGTTTGCCTAGAAACCGAATTTAATTTTAATTATTGATCATTTAAATCCAACTTAATAAAGCACTATCTCAGAATTTCATGACTATCTGATACATCTGAACCAGGTTCGGATGATATTGCAAATATTAGAAAATCACATTGCAATATTATATTAATTTGTTTTGATTCGATTAATCGAAATCGAAAATTGAATCCCTGAATCGAAACTTAGATACGATTAATCGAATCATCGATTCTTGAGATTTGATTTTCGTTTGAATCGATTCCAATCCTATTAATTGCACTATGATAAGTGAGTTATGTTAATAGTAATAAGAGGTTAAATATTGCCACATTTTTATTATAAAACATCTATTTTTATTTAAAAGAAAAAAAATTAACATTTTTGATTTTTGAGGGTTTGAACCCTTGTCAGCATTATCCACTTTTAGTAAATACAAAAAAATTAAAACGCAATTTTGACTAGCTCTGACTTTTATAGGAAATAATATCATTTCTGGTCATTCCTAGATATCTCGTTTTTAGTTTTAACAAGTTTGTATAAAATTTGGAAGTAATTTATCAGACCCTAACTCAATTTATTTGCATCTTTTAGTAAGTACGAAAAATACATGTTAAACTATTAAATACCAGAAATTTAGGAAACTTGAACTTAATAACTTGGTAAACCATTCTCGTCTATACACATATGACATATCTACTGTGTTCGCTTCCCATGGTTATTGGAGTCGCTAATCATGGGCCGGGATTATTGTCCGGAGGTATGGTAGATGCAATGTTCGTCTGTCCGTACACGTGATTAATGATACGACTTTCCATATATAAAATCGTATCTAAACGTATCATTCAGTACCAAACATATATTACTTTTTTTATAGGGATGTTACGCGCGTCAAATTAAAATCGTCATATGACGGGAAGTTAATTTGATTATCTCAACTGCGATCTAATTATTGCAAAAAATTAGCAAATGCAAATAGGCTTTTTATTTTTTTTTTTATTGTTTAGGAACGATTATTGATCGCTCCATTTCATTCTCCTTTGTAAGAACTGGTTGTAGCAACCATTGAAAGATAGGTTTTCCCTTATTTTTCTTATTTCTTCCATTTAAAAACGTTATTAGCCGTTCCTTTAATTTCTTTTGCAGATAGTAGCTGGTTGGAAGTCATTTAGAAATCAATTATTTGATTCTTTTATGTATAAATGGTTAATTCTTTATTTTTTTCTGCTTGGGAATGTTATTGACCATTCCTTTTCTTTTTTTCATAGGGATGAATTACTTAGGTTTATTTTAAAGAAATACAGAAGATAATTTAGGAATAGAAGGGGATAAAAATTTAAATAATATTAACCAAATATTGTATGAAAAATTAAATAAGATAAAAATTATATATCTTCTATTTATTCTATTTAACAAAAAACAATACTAATACCACCAATCATAAATTTATAGTGCGAACGTGATGTACAGTACGTACAGAAGTCATACATTTAAAAAATTATTTAAAATATCGTGTTAGAGTTTTACAGTAAACACGTATTTATAGTTACACGTCATTCATTGTAGCAAAAATACTTTTATTTTCATAAGTTATTTGAATTTTATTATCCCTGATTATCTCATACATTCATTTATAGGTAACAAGGGGGTAAACCAGTTTGTGCCTGAGTTAGGGACAACTGGACAAATAACTTATTATGATCAGCCGAAGGCTGATCATTTATTAAGCACTTTTTATCGCATGAATATACTGTAATCACATTATTTTAAATCATTTAATTGCAGTGAATCGCCGATGGCAAACTACTGCAATTAACTACTGCAATTGTATGGTAAACAATGGAGAAGATAAGCATCGTACATTTACTAGATAATCCTTTATGTGAAAAACTTTGGTTCAATGCCGCCGCATATTTGAGTACGATAGCAATTATAGAAAGTTTCCAAGAGTAAAATTTTTGAACTGCAATTTCACATAGAATAAAAACTTTAATTTTACAAATCAAAAATCTTAATAAACAAAGAAATAATGATATAAAATGAAGTTATGAGACTCCAGTGCAACATATTTTGAGAAGTTTTAACGAATTAAGGAATAATAAGAAATAAAATTATTGAGTGTACTGTAGTACGATCGTGTTTCATTAAGTAATTGTTACGAATTGTATATCAAATATATCAGATACTGTATGTTGAAAAAACTAGTCAAGTTGTACTAGTATACTAATAAATCAAAGGTTGTCGATCTTTCATGATATAATTTTAACTAATTTAGAAAAGATCTTTAAGAACGTGTGTCATACCACTGAGATGTAACGTAAAATTTTTAGCCGTATTATGCCTATTATCCAAATGGTTAAATCACATTAGGAATAACCTCCTGAGACACAACAGACAGCCGATTATTTGTACAGATTATTGAACTAATTCGGGAAATAAATGAAAAAATCAAAAGGGGCACATACTTGTTTCAAATTTAATAACCAAATTTATTTAAGGATTGTTACAAATGAAATAAATATTATTGTGTAAAAACAAAGCACCATAATGATCACCTCTATGTTAATGATCATCGCAAGGGGAAGAGGGATTAATGATACGCTAAATGATTATCGCATGTTTCATTTAAACTAATTTTTTTTTTAGAAAAATTTTAACAATGTGTGAATATAATAACAATAATTCAGATAAATGGATTGAAAATTTTATTAAAGAGGAACATTTAGAATACTACGATTATAAAAAATTTAGTCATATTGAACAAATTGGTACTGGAGGATTCGGAAAAGTTTTTCGTGCAAATTGGAAAAATGGTTTAGAACAATGTTTAGCGTTGAAATCTTTTTATAATCTTAGCGGTGCTATTTTAAAAGAAATAATTCATGATATTCATGAGGTAAATATAAATTATAAACTACTTCTTTTAATTTTACCTTTTAATGTTTCTTATTCAAATCAATATTTTTAATTCAAGATTAAAATTGAACAAGAAAATGTTATTCGCTGCTATGGGATTACGAAATTTCCATCAGGTACGACATAATATTCTGTTATTTATTTTGTCTTGTCCTTATAAAATAATGCAAATAATTTTAGAGAACCCGGGACCGTCGGAAAACATTTTACTTGTAATGGAATATGCCGACGGGGGCACACTTCAAGATTATTTAAAGAAAGAATTCAATAAACTTACTTGGAAAAGTAAATATGATTTAGCTTATCAATTGGCTTGTGGAGTATTATTTTTACATGACAAAGGAATTGTACATCGTAATTTGGTAATTTATATAATATACATTAATTACTAATTTTAACATTTATTATTTATTATAATAAATCTTAACTTTATTATTTATTATAAATAGCATTCTGGAAACGTATTGGTACATCAAAATAAAATTAAATTAGCTGATTATGGGTTATCAAAAAAAATAGAAGAGTTATCTAAATTTCAGTCAAAAAATGTATTTCCTTATATTGATCCACAATCTATTATTAAACGAAATTACTCTTTAGATAAAAAGAGTGATGTTTACAGCCTTGGTGTACTTTTGTGGGAGATATCAAGTGGTCAAAAACCGTTCTGTAATGAAAATTATTATGATATTAACTTGGCTCTGCGAATTTCAAAGGGACTTAGGGAGAAAATTGTTCCAGGCACACCAAATTATTATTCCAAGCTATATACCGGTAATTATAATATTTATTTTTATATGTTATATAATTTGTTTCTGGTTGATTTTAACTAAATAGTTCTTTAGAATGTTGGGATAATGATCCAAATAATCGGCCAACCACAAAACAAATAGTAGAAAGATTAAGTGAAATAATTAATAACGATAGTGACGATAATTTCATAGATGACCAATCATCACTTGAACATACTCAAAATTCCAAGATTAATATAAATTCAGAAAACAGTCTTACAATAAAATCAATTTACGATGAACTTAAGGATGATTCTCAAAATATGACTATATCTGTAGATGATGATATTGACATAACGATTCTAATAGGTGATGATAGTTCTCAACAATTAGTCCATCTAAATCCTAAGGATAATTTATCAAATATTCGGAAAAAACTTGAACGTCATAACATGATTAAAATGGACGATGCATTATTATTTGCTAAAAGAAACAACCAACATTATACGTTCATAGCAAGAGAAGAGGAAGATAAGATAATTTTAGCAACGATTACAGACACAGAAAATAAAATTTTATATATAAGAGAAAATTCAGTAAGGTTAGATATAACAGTTAAAATTTTATCATTACCTAACTTAGATGATTGTTCATCGTCAAATAATTATTCTTTAAACCTTAATCTTAAAGATAATTTATCAAGTATTCGTGAAAAACTGAAAAAGAGTAATGTCAAAATGAATGATACATTATCATTTGCAAACAGTTCAAAGGCTGAAATAGCAAGAGAGGATGAAGATCAGATTATATTAAAAGAAATTGTTGATGCGAAAAATGGTACATTATATTTAATAAAACCTGATTATAGATTTTTAATTAACCAACTGAAACTGGAGTACGGGCGTACTAAATCTTTAGATAGAGCTAATAAGAAAGCATTTATAATAAAGGATTACGATATAACTGAAATTACTGATGTACATAAATATACTAAAATTGATTTAAAGGAATGTCAATTTATGGAAAAAGATATCTTTTTGTTTGCAGATATTGATACAAATAAGAGAACTAGTAGTGATTCAACTTGTACTGTTATTGAACATAATAAAGTATCTTTGAGATTCAAAATAGAACCTGATCCTGAATTTATTAAAGCTGCAAAAGATGCTATAGAATCTAAAGATCTTAGAAGGCTCAAAAAGATGACCGAAGAATATGGTAAATTTATTCCAAAAGAAGAAGTTATTTTAGGTGCAAGAGCTTATTTTGTTGATGCAAATACAGGTGATTCCAGTAAAAATTATACTAGATATACAAATTTAAAATTAATTGGAGGAAAGAAATTTATATCAAAAGATTTTAATGAAACTGAGTGGCTTAATTCATTAGATGAATTTAGAAACTGGGATTGCATAAAAATTAAAGATCCAATTAGCATTTTCTACCTTTTACCTGAATATTTACATAAGGAAATCTTATCATTAGTTGGAAAAAAAGTTCTTTATTTAAGCACTGAAAGTTATGAATATAAATTAACTAAACCTGGAAGGTATAATATTTTGGACACACCAAAAGATATTTTAGAAATTCTTCAAGATAAAGTTGCAGATTGTAGTATCTTTGCAACAGTTGTTGATAAAAGCAAAGTGAATAATGATATTTTTAACTGTCAGATTTTATGGCCACCAAATCAAGATCCAAAACTTGTGATCAATTGTATTCAAAAAAAATTCAGAGAACGTAAATGTAAATTGAAAGTAATGTTAATGATTATTGGTTACGATACAACTTTTAATTTTGATCGCCCAGATTTTAATATTCAATTTAAGGTTGAAAAATATGAATATAATGAATTAAATAGTCAAGCCAAAAAACATCTATTAGAATCAGATTCATCTTTTTGTTTTGGAATTCCTGTATTAAGAAAATTAGATGATTTAAATAACTCACTTATAATTGGCCATCATTTTTATAATACTAAAATTGATGATAATGAAAGAACCGGACTGTATATATTTTCATATTCTTTGAAAACGAATCATTATGCTTATTTACCTAATTTTACTTTTTACACATTTATCATTTTGGATTATAGTTCTAATTATTCTGGGATGACATCTTTAAATCATAGTAAATTTATCAAAAATATTCTAACTAAACGAGATTCCTTAAAACCGAAATTTATTAGTTTGTATTCTACAAAAGAAAGTACTTGTGGCCCAATCTTTTTAAAACAAAAAACTAATGAACTTAATGGAGTTAAAGTAAAATATCTTAAAATTAATAATTGCGGAAATGATGACTGTATTTGTGCAAATAAGATGTTAATTGATGAATTTAAATATGCATATTTTGATCCAATTCAAGGTCAGTGTTCTTTTTTTTTATTTTTCCTATTTAATTATTTGTTTGTTAGCTTTCATTATACAATTATTAACACTGTCATTTCTTATTAATATAGACAAGAATTTATCTTGTATAGAATATTTGAAATCAAATAATTAACAGAGACATCAAATATTTTTGACTTGATTGTTTGATTACAAACGAATTTATTATATTATATTTATTATTTATTCATTTATTTCTATTTACTATTTATTTGTGTATTACTATTTATTTATGTATTTTTTCTGTTGGGCTAAATGTACAGTATTTATTCGTGTTTAATTGTATTTTGATATTAAAATGTATCTTTTTATGTATTTTTTTTTATTTATAACTGAAATCGGTGCTAATTCATAATTCATAATATAACATAAACTGCGTCTACGTAAATTTTATTGGTTCAAGGATCATAAAACAATAAGAGCGAATATCAGATTTTATTGAACTGGCCTAATTATCTGAATATGTACGGTTACGTATTGTCAGATTTTTGTACAGTATAACAGATTTTATAAAGTTAGTTAATTTGTAATGTCAAAAGTTATGAACATTCGGTATTACTTTAGTATCATATAGCGTTCTGGATAACTTGAATTTGACAATTTTCATCTGAGAAGTACTCCTTTCATAAAGCCTTTTCATTTTATCAACCTTTAGATACTGTTTCATATTATACAGTATGTAGTATGTACTATAGATGCCACCCAAATTATTTTAAGTAAATCCCAAATTAATTTGTACATTTTGACAGCCATAATCCCAAATTATTTTGGATTTGGGTGGCATCTATAGTACAGTACATATCTTCACTACTCATCCAGTTACAGATCTGCTAATTTATTATCACATTCCCAATATTAACAATTTTTAGGTATAGCTTTTAAAATAATAAACAAACATTAAAGATTAAATCCACTAAATTCAATTCAGTATTTCCTTAATTAATATAAATAAACACATTATTATGATTCCTTTATGAGTAACTTATATTAACTTAAAGTATATTTACAGTATCTATTTGAGAAGCTTATAATATTAGTTTAATTGACGATCCGCTTATGAATCGGAGCAATTACTAATAAATTTTGGGGCGATCATCATATGATAACCTCCGAATGCGCAGCAATCATTTGATGTTAATTACACAAAAATAATGTGACCTGAAATTTTTTTTTGACGAATAATAAATTAAATCTGGAAATTTAAGTTTATTCGTTAACAAACCATTTTTTTTTTCTTCTCAAAAAGTTTACTATGGAGGAAACGGAGATTTCAGTTCTTGGTTCAAAATCATATAGTAAAAAAAAAACTTCATACGAATGTTTTATATATATATTTTTTTTTTTTTTTGAATAAAAATGAATGTAGAGTCATGGCTTTCTAATAATATAAATTTTATCCTTTTAATGCTATTATTACAAAAGTTTTTATGGTATAAGAAATTTGAATATCACTTTTCCAATTCATAGGCGAAGTAGTAATTAAGGTATTTTATTTTATAACAGAGGTAACATTATAGGTTAGAATAGAATAAAAAACTACGCTAAGATACCGAAAACTCATTAAAATATAAGCTTTTTTTTATTGGTAAATGCATTATTTATTGTCGTTATTGTAAGAGAACAGCATTACAAATTAAATATATCGAGTGGGAAAAATTTTTTTCGGTCGATCCCTTGACCAAAATTTTTACAGAAACAAAAGACTATTTTTTTTCCTAAATAACTACACAAAAATACAAAAATGGAGTCTTTTTCGACCGGAAAGGAGTTTAGAGAGTACCTGAAAAGAGAACTTAGCTTAAGTTTAAATATTAATTTCAAAAATATCACCCAGAGTAGAGGAAATAGTTTTTTTCACCGTATATACCAAAAATATGGGCGACTAAGCCAAAGGGAGGAAGACTATTTCGACAATTTAGCTAGAGTTACGGGACTGTTCACAGGTGATATAGAACTTTTATTTAGAATATTAGAAAGGGCTGCCACAGCTAAATATCGAGAGGACTTTATTGCTCAAACGAAAAATAACGACCGCCTTCGAAATTGGCTTCGCAAGGCGCAGCGAAAGTCTCGCGACTTTGAATCACAACTGAAGAAAAAGGAAGTCGAGTTGAAGGTCAAGGAACAAATCATTTTGCAGAAAAATGAGAAAATCGAAAAATTACTTAAAGAAGGAGGACAAACGAGGAATTTACTCAATTTAGAAAAGATGAAGAATCAGAAGATCAAGTCACTAGTAGAAGATGGTAAGATAGATGAAGATCTAGCGAAACGAAGGAGGATCAACAAGGGGAAAGCCAAAATCAACGAAATTACCACAGTACCCGTTGATCCAAGTTCGGGGCAAGATGAAGATAATTACACAAAGGAGTCACGTAACTATACGATTTACAATATACTGTACCTTGGAATTTATCGGATGAAGAAATATATAGATTATTGACTTCGGAGGCATCTAAGAAAATGTGGTTATTAAGTAGAATGAGTATCAAACGCCAGAAGAAGTACAAAACTGTTAAAGTTACGATCAAATGGGTACAAAGCATGGACGAAGCAGGAAAGAAGACTCATATCGTATTAAATTTACGTCATAAAGATAGGCTTATACGTACATGCTGGTACGAGGGCAATTTAAAATTGAAAGACATTAAAGAATATATGAAATATAAATTATACAAGAATGTAGAGGAGGAAATTAAGGATAAAGATCAATTAGAATTATGTCGTTTGTATCAAGAAAAATATGGCTTATATTATGCTCGGATAATTGAAGTAGGAGGTAAACCTCATTTAGAAGCGACTTTTCCTTCGAAAGAACAACAAGAAGGTATTTTAATGATAGAAATGAATACGAATTGGCTTACAGAAGACAAATTAATATTTTACCCACCGCGCAGTAAAAATAAAGGGAAAGAACGGAGTATGGAAATAGATAGTAAGGAAACGGATAGAAATTTAGTTTTAGAAACGCCGGTGGATTTAGTAACGCAACAAACTAGTGACCCAATAGAAACGCATAAAATTTTAGATGAAAGAGAAGAAATTAAGATTAAGGCAGAGTCAAAAGAAATTTTTGATAAAAATAAAGGGGAGAAACAGAAGGAAAAGATCAAGGAAGAAAATCAGGAAGAAGTAATCGACGATGTATCGGTAAACGGAAAGATGGAGATTGACCGACAAACAGACACAAGCGATTACCCAAATGATTTAATTCTTTATAGAGAAACTTATTTGAAAATCATACCACCGCCCGATAGAAGGAAAAAGTTTATAGATGGGGAAGTAGAATATTACAACTTAGAAACGGCAAGACTTATTTGAGAAAACGACATTACAGAAAGCAGTGATATTTATAGAAGCTCACTTTAAGAATGAAGATGACGCCGTTAAGATGTTGAATAAAAAACTGGAGTATAAGTTAAGTAAACCCTGGCAAAGAAAGATGCAAACTTTATCGACCGATCCAACTTTTACGGCTTACGAAGCGAATGGTCACGTGACCTTAGAACAAATGAAAGATAAAAGAAATAAAAGAGATGAAATTGAAATAATACAGGAAACACGGATTGGAGTTGTCGAAGAAACGCCTTTAATACCTGTGGCCGAATGGTACTAAGAGAAGAAGATGGCATAATGAAACCTTCGGACGAGGAGATAAAGGTGTTAAATAAAGAATTAGATCGCGTTAACGAATCATGTAGCGAAAGATTGGAGAAGACTTTTGAAGAAGATAATGATCTGAATGAGAATAATAAACGAAAGAAAACTCGGAATGATACGACATATAGGGCAAAATTCGGAGCAAAAGAAGCGAAAGACAAGAACTAAAGAACTATATAGTTGTATCATGAAGGACCCACGGCAACCACAATTTTGATTTAGACAATTTAAAATATTTTTACTAACATAGATGTAAAGCAGAAAACGGTATGAGTACGTGGAAGAGTGTATTGGACTTGTTTCCTCTTTTTCCAAAACCATAGTTGTTTCTAAGGCGGCTACTTTATGGAGGTAAAAATATAGGATAGATATAGATTAGATTTAGAAAATAGGAAAAGATTTGAAAATAATTAAAAATACAAAAAGATTGATAAAATGACTAAATTAGTAATGTAGATAGTATAATAGAATTTTAGGATAGCTTGAATTTAGTTATATCGGATAATTGTGTATTATCCTATAGGTGTTTATTGATAATTGTAATTCAAATTCTATTTGATAAATTAATAAATAAACGCGTTACTAATTAAAAAAAAAAAAAAAAAAAATTAAATATATACATTAGTAAAGTAAACTTCACTATATACCAATTTATATATATCAGTATATTATATATCTAACCTAATTTCTAAACTAAATTAATCCGGTTAATTGTATCTGTCGTTAACGAAGAATTAGTAATATTGCGTCCGTTCAGTCAATATAACATTGTCTACGCTTTTTAAATTATAGCCATCCATTACAAAACCCACAACTATAGCTATACTAATCTATATCACGAGCGTTATCGCTATGCATTTACCTGTATTTTAATAACTTTAATTCAACGTTTTTCTTTATTTTATTATGTTTCTGATTTTTCTTATTTTATTCTAAATCCATCGCCTGATCGTCTGATCGCTAAGTTTCTTCCTGGGCTGGTCTATTTAATTCATACTATTATGTCTTTTGTTCAACGTTTCTGAAATTTTCCGTCTTTTCGCTTTATCTTCTAGTTCTTCTTCCTTGAGTTTAGTTAATTCTTCTCGTGACATTCCAATTGTCGTTAGTTGTTCGTCATTTATATCGATTCTATTTAATATCGTTAAATTTTCTGTTGTTCCGCGTTTGTTGTGCCGCTTTGTGAATTCTACATTCTCTTATTTTATCCAATTCCTATCTTCATTAATTACCTTTTTAAGTTCAATTGTATCTGTAAACCCAATTTGAATATATTTTCTTCCCATAATCGTGATAAATAGGATAGTCGACTCCTATTCTTGACTTAAATTCGATAATTCACATTTCTATTATAAATTCAATTTTGTCATTGCGTTTATTTAAGCTGCACTTATTGTCGAAGGATACCATCTTGTTAACTCGAAAAAACCATCTTTTATGTTTTCAATTCTAAATGGGAAACGTTTCTGCGACAATTGATCCAGGTTTTCAAGTTCCGATTTTTACTAGGATATTTTTCTTTAAATTTTGACAGTCTTATATTTATGTTGATTCATTCACGATATTTCTAATTGACCCTAACGACTTCAAGCGTTTAATTAAAGGCACTATTACAATTTCTTTTTTTGTACGTTTTCTTGTACTTCGATTTTGGTGACCAGAGATCTTTCCTTCTTCGATCGATTTATTTATCTTATAGTTCTGTAATTTTTCTTTATTTTAGTAGGTCCCCCGTTTCGCCGAGTTCTTTTGATAATTTTCCTATTATTTCATTTCTTTGTAATATTATTCATTCCTTGTCCTTCACTTGGTTTTCCTTTTTCGACAGCTTTGACGTAACGGCACAGTATTTTCGCTGCGTCTCATGGAACTAAGAGCAAAATTGTTCAGTATTTTTCTCAAGATGAATAATATCCGCGCGATATAGGTAAATAACAATCTCTTCTATACTCTTGTACCCTATAAAAAAAATAGATGCTTTTTTTATACGGAATTTATACTGAGAAATATGTTTAAATGCTGAAAGATACTGAAAAATACGTTTTATAATACTGAGAGATACGGAATTGGACAATTTTCCGTATCTCGGTATATACGTTTTCTCAGTATCATTTTATGTAAAAACGTATATAATGAGATACGGAAAATTGTCCAATTCCGTATCTCTCAGTATTATAAAACGTGCCTTTCAGTATATAAACGTATTTTTCAGTACAAATTCCATATAAAAACGTATCCATTTTTTTATAGGGGTAAATAACTTCTATTATACCCTTATCAAGTCCAGTTATACTTCCAAGTTTATTAAAAAAATGTATGTCTTCTTCTTTAGGTTGTCCAAACTTCCTATCAACCCGTTCAAAAAATTTCCGTTTCGATGAATATCCAATATTTCGAAAATTTCTATATAAAGTTCGTTCAACTTCTGTCTTCAAAGTATTTCTGAACTCATTTCCGGTTGAAGTCAACTCTATTTTAGTTATTTTTAATAAATCTTTAATAGCTTTAAGCGACCTTTCTTCGCAAAAACCTTTTCAAAATTTATGGCTGAGTGATTACCAGAAAGAGTTCCCCAATCCTAAACTAAAAAAAGTATTTCATCTATAACGGTTTACTTTATTTTTATTTTATTTTATTTTTACTGAAGTGAACTCCCAAATAAATAAGCACCCAAAATGAACCAATCTAGGGACTATACGGGAGAATATAAACGGCTACATAACTATGCCAGTTCACTATCGATAGATCTACTCGAGAGTTGTAAAGATAATAATTAAGAGGAGAAAAGGAGTTAACGGTTAGACGTAAAAATAAAATTAAAGTTTGGAAGAAACAAAATTAGACTTAAATCTAGCTATACACATCAAAAATATTGTTGTAATATAATACTAAATCATTACGATGCATTGGCCATAAACCTCCATGCAAAACATTAGACTCAACTTATTGAATCCAGCTTGCCGTATCCAATTTCATCATCAACGCCAGGGTTGGGGCCAAATTTAACGGTTTTTTTCAATAACCACGTGATATTATAGATTTCGCCTAGAAAAAATGGTGCCGGATTTATTTTCCGGGTTACACATAATATTACAAATAATGTGCAACAATTTAAATTTCCTTATAAAGTAATGATTGACATAAGTTTGACCGGATATATAATTCATCCAAAAATTTAAAAGGATTTAGAGTTTTTAACTATAACATATTTGGTTAAACGAATATTCGAATAACCACTAAGCTTATTCGTATATTCGAACACTAACTGCTAACGCCAAAATAGATTATTACGTCATTATTTTCTTTTTTAACCAAATTTAGTCTCTTGTACTATTTTTATACTCTTTAAATCGACGAGTTATCAATCTTTTTTTTTTCGTTCAATACATTTCAATATTCGATGGAATTACTTACAAAATATTATGTAAACCTATCCGATGGGAAGGAAATTATAAAGGAAAATTTTACAAATTGGACCAGTGGAAATGAAATAATTGATAATTTCATACAAGAAAAACAATTAAAATGCGCTGCAAATGATTTTTTATTCGAATGGATACCATATAATGAATTTGTTAATATTAAAGAAATAGGTGATAATTGTTTGACCACAGCAATATGGAAAAATGGCCCATTACATTATCATGATAAAGATAGTATAAGTGGATGGATAAGAGAACCATTTAAAATAGTTACGTTGAAATTTTTATACGGCATACAAAATATTACCAATAAATCTATAAATAAGGTATTAACGTTAATATTTCTCTATTTAATTTAATTAGAGAATATTATAGTTGTATTAATTCTTTTATTTTGTAGGTTGAATCATATTTACACGATAAAAAGTATTTTAAAATTCGTGGAATACTTCAAAATCCAGATACTGTTAAATATTATGGAATATCTCAAAATCCAGATACAAAAATCTATATTTTGGTTTTTAATGATCTTTATTTATCTTTCTTTTGTGAAAAATGCGGGAACAATTATGGAAATAATAAATGGTGCAAACAATGTCAAATTGATCAATTAAAAAATAATTTTACAAATTGGACTAGTGGAAACGTAAAACTTGATCAATTTATTCAAAAAATGCAATTAAAAGTTAATGAATATTATGATGTGATATTCGAATGGATACCATATAATGAACTTATTGAAATTAGAGAAAGAGGAGATAATTGTTTGACTGCAGCTATATGGAAAGATGGTCCACTGCATTATGATGAAAGTGAAAAGAAATATATAAAAAATTCTGCACATAAAAAAGTTGTGTTAAGATTTTTGTATGATTTGCGGAATATTGATGATGAATTTTTAAATTTGGTACTTAAATTTTCTATAAATTTAGTTTAAAATATTAATGTAATGTTAATCTTTTTTATATTTTTATAGGTTGAATCATATTTATTATTTGGATATTCTAGTAATTATGGAATATCTCAAGATCCAGATTCAGAAGTTTATATTTTGGTTTTCATTTATAATTATTTCGTATATCATTGTGAAAAGTGCGGAAATAAATATAAGGATAGCGATAGATGTTGTGACCAGTGTCAAATTAATCAATTAAAAAATAATTTTACAAATTGGACTAGTGAAAACGTAAAACTTGATGACTTCATCCAAAAGTTGCAACTAAAAATTAGTAGGAATAATTTGGTATTTGAATGGATACCATATAATGAGTTTATTGATATTAAACAAGTAGAAGATAATTGTTTTGCTGAAGCAATATGGAAGGATGGTCCACTACATTATGATAAATATAAAAAGAAATTTATAAGAAATTTGTCATATGAAAAAGTTGTACTAAGATTTTTATATGATTCACAGGATATTAATGATGAATTTTTAAATATGGTATTTAAATTTTCCATAATAAATTTAATTGTAAACATAAAAGTTTTGTTAATTTTTTTTTTATATTTTGATAGATTGAATCATATTTACATGATAATAAGGATAATAAAAATTATGGAATATCTCAAGATCCAGATACAAAAGTTTATATTTTGGTTTTTACTCATAACTATTTTGTATATTATTGTGAAAAGTGTGGAAATAAATATAAGAATAGTGATGAATGGTGTAATCAATGTCAAGTGGATCAATTAAAAAGTAATTTTACAAATTGGACCAGTGGAAACATAAAGCTTGATGACTTCATCCAAAATACGCAATTAAAAATAGATAGGAATGATGTGATATTCGAATGGATACCATACAGTGAGTTTATTGATATTAAACAAATGGGAGATAATTGTTATGCTGAAGCAATATGGAAGGATGGTCCACTGTATTATGATAAATATGAAAAGAAATATATAAGAAATTCGGCATATAAAAAAGTTGTATTAAGATTTTTATATGATTCACAGAACATTAGTGATGAATTTTTAAATATGGTATTTAAATTTTCTATAAATTTAGTTTAACATATTATTAATACATTAATTTTTTTTTATATTTTTCCAGGTTGGATCATATTTAATAAATGGAAGAATCTATGGAATATCTCAAAATCCAGATACAAAAGTTTATACTTTAATTTTTACTTATGATTATCTTGCATATTATTGTAGAAAGTGTGGAAACAAATATAAGGATAGTGATGAGTTGTGTAAACAGTGTCAAATTGATCAATTAAAAAATAATTTTACAAATTGGACTAGTGGAAACGTAAAACTTGATGACTTCATCCAAAAATTGCAATTAAATCTTGTTGATGACTTAATCAATAGCTTAATACAAAAATTGCAATTAAAACTTGATGAAGACTTCATCAATGACTTAATCAAAAAATTGAAAGTAAAAGTTATTAAGAATGATATGGTATTTGAATGGATGCCATACAATGAGTTTGTTGATATTAAACACATAGGAGATAATTGTTTGGCTACAGCAATATGGAAGAATGGACCACTGAATTATGATAAATATGAAAAGAAATATATAAGAAATTCGACAAGTGAAAAAGTTGTGTTGAGATTTTTATATGATTCACAAAATATTGATGATGAGTTTTTAAATATGGTACTTAAATTTTCCATAAATTTAATTTAAGGTATTAATATAGTAATGTTAATCTTTTTTATATTATAGGTTGGATCATATTTATTATTTGGTCATTATAATAATTATGGAATAATATCTCAAGATCCAAATACTATTAAATATATTAAAATATCTCAAAATCTAGATACTATTTCATATCGATATTATGGAATATCTCAAAATCCAGATACAAAAGTTTATGTTTTGATTTTTAGTGACAAATATCTTGATTATTATTGTGAAAAATGCGGAAAAAATCATGAAAATAATAAATGGTGTAATCAATGTCAAATAGATAAACTAAAAAATAATTTTACAAAATGGACTAGTGGAAATGTAAAACTTGATAACTTTATTCGAAATATGCAATTAAAAATTAATGAAAACGATGTGATATTTGAATGGATATCATACAGTGAGTTTATTGAAATTAAAAAAATAGATAATGAATTTGCTATAGCAATATGGAAATGCACTCCATTAACTTATACAGGTAAAGTAAAAGGATCATGCAAAACTGTCTGTTTGAAATATTTATGCAATAAGCAAGATATTACTGATAAACTTTTAAATAAGGTATTTAAAGTTTTTATAGACATAAAATAATATTAGCTTTTGAGCTTAAATCTGATAATTATTAACAGAATATTTTATTTATTATTGTATTTAATAGGTTAAATCATATTTTGATAATAATAAAGTCTATGGAATATCACAAAATCCAGATACAAAAGTATATATTTTAGTTTTGAATGATGAATATCTTGATAAAGATTATTGCGAAAAGTGTTTAAATAAATATGATAATAGTGATTATTACTGTAAACCATGTCAAATTAGTTATTTTGAAAATAATTTTTCAAACTGGACTAGTGGAAATGAAAAAATGGATGACTTCATTCAAAGAAACCAATTAAAAATTAGTAAATATAATGATGCAATATTTGAATGGATACCATATAATAAGTTTACTAATATTAATGAAACAGAAAACAATAGGTTTGCTACAGCAATATGGGAAGATGGCCCATTATATTACATTGTGTTAGACAAAAAATATAAAAGAAAACTAGTAAATGAAAAAGTTATTTTAAAATATTTATCTAATTCACAAAATACTATAAATGAGGTATGAGCTTTTTGGATTTAATTTATTATTAATATTAATTATTAATAATGTCAACTTTATTTAAACAGATAATATATTCAATGGAAGATAGCTATGGAATATCTCAAAATCCAAATACAAAAGATTTTATTATTTTAGTTTTTCCACTTAAATATTATTGTGAGAACTGTGGTGAGAAATATAATAATCAGTTTGAAATAGATAGTAGAAGCTGCTTATTATGTCAAACAAAACATAAAGATGAGAAAATTAGAGATTTAATTCAAGATGCGAGACTAAATATTGATTACAATTCTGAATCTAATATAATATTTGAGTGGATTCCATATGATCATTTTGATAATATTAAAGAAATAGGTAAAGGTGGCTTCTCTACAGTATATTTAGCAATATGGAAAGATGGGTTATTGTATTATGAACGTCATGAACATGGTGGTGAATGGAAAAGAAAATCAAATACAAAGGTTGCTTTAAAATGTCTACATTATTCATTTAATTTTCTTGATAAGTTTATAAATGAGGTATGAATTTTATTTTTTTTTTTAATATAAAGTATTATTTATATCACAATACATTAATATACCGAAAATTTTGATACCATTCTTTAAATAATAATATGTATCATTTAATAGGTTAAAGCGTATCTAAATCAAAAGTTAGAAAATATTCTCAAAATATATGGAATATCACAAGATCCAGATACAAAAGATTATATTATGATACTTGAATTTGCTGAAGGTGGAAATTTCAATAATTATTTATATAAAAATTATGAAAATTTTAATTGGTTTAATGGATTAAAAGTTTTAGCTAATATTAGTGAAGGTCTTAGCAAAATTCATCAAAAACAGATGGTTCATCGTGATTTTCATATAGGAAATATATTACTTATGAATGATAATTATAATGCATGTATTTCTGATTTGGGATTATGCAAAAAAATTGATGATATTAATGAAAAAAATATTTATGGAGTTATGCCTTATGTAGCTCCTGAAGTATTAGGAGGAAAACCTTACACACGAGCAGCAGATATTTATAGTTTTGGTATGATTATGTATGTTGTGGCAACTGGAAAACAACCTTTTGCTGATTGTGCACATGATGAAGTTTTGGCAATAAATATATATAAAGGAAATAGACCTGAAATAAATGAAAAAATCGCACCAAAATGTTATATTGATTTAACGAAAAAGTGTTGGGATCCAAACCCAGATAATAGACCAAATTCTCTTGAAATAAAGGATGTGATTAAGTTATTTTATAATTCGTTAGATCAAAATTTTCAGAAAAAGGAACAGCAACACTATGAAATTGAAAAGCAATTTAATGAGACTCAAGAATATAGGAAAGCAAATTTTTGTTCAATTAAAAATGATCAAACAATTACTCATACACAGGCCATATATTCATCTCGATTACTTAATCCTTTTACAAAAAATCTTTCAAAATATGATAATATTAATAATAATACAGTCGAAATTACTGATTTTACAAAGTAAGTAACATCCTTTTTTGTTTTTATATTTTTATTTTATTTTTTCTCATTTTTATTATTTCATATTTTGCTTATTTTAACCATTTTCTTTATAAGTAATGACTTAAAAAGTTTGAGGTAAAAAAATGAATTAAATGATTTTTTAATTGAATAAATTGTAAGTATGCTCTAAACGTTTAACCAAATAATTTTATTAAATTGGCAGCTCTTTTCTATAAAATTAAGTTAAATGGAAATTCATTATATTTAAATATAAAAGATGTTTTATTGTTATATAATTATATTTTGTTTTGTTTAACACTGTTTATAATGTAGCATGTAAACCTTTCTTTACATAGTAATAAAATCAGTTTGTAATTAAGCAAAATTTTAAATAAATTATATGCTAAATAACATATATCACTGAAGTGTACATTAATATATTATAATATTGGGATTTGGGAATCAAATTTGATCTACCCAATATAATTGTCATTCAGCATAAATTGCCAAATATATATTATATATTCAACATGTTTTTCCATATAATATGACTCAATCATAATAGAGACGGGGCCTTATATTTTTTGTAGCGATTGTAATTTTTTACCTGATATCTAATGTAAAAAGGTTGGGTGATAATCGCACATAATTATTTTTTATTGATTTCAGAATTCTGCAACCGGTGATATTGTGTAAATACTATTATGTATAGACGTATAGTATTCGTGTCATTACAATATATATATATTATTGTTGCATAAAATACTGGCACTTCTGAATTGTGACTGCTTAGATCACGTGAAGACAATGATGTAAAATATTTTATTTAAGTGCCCTCTAAGTAATTTCTCAAACTTTATTTATTTATTATTTAGAATCCTCAAATTTTCATAAAATCTAGAACAGCCTGAATTAATCACATGACTATGGTCATTATACAACAGTACTCCTCCCTAATATAGAAATATTTGTCACACATTTGACATTTCGCATATATACACAACATAAATATTTGGCATTCTAAACTTCATAATACTTTTCGTTTTTTAGTTTATTAGAAATGTTGAATAATAATATAAAAGAGGATTTGGAAAAAGTCTTTTATTGGTACCAGAAAGCGGCAGAAAGTGGAGATGTAAAGGCAATGAATTATTTGGCTTTTGGTTATTACAATGGTGAAAGAACAGAAAAGAATCTGGAAAAAGTCTTTTATTGATACCAGAAAGCGGCAGAAAGTGGTCCTAAAGAGGCAATGAATAATTTGGCCAAGTGTTACTATGATGGGAAGGGAACAGAAAAGGATTTGAAGAAAGCCTTCTATTGGTATCAGAAAGCAGCAGAAAGTGGTCTTAAAGAGGCAATATATAATTTGGCCTATTGTAACTATAATGGGAAAGGAACAGAAAAGAATTTGGAGAAAGCCTTTTACTGGTATCAGAAAGCAGCAGAAAATGGTCTTAAAGAGGCAATGAATAATTTGGCTGATTGTTACTATGATGGGAAGGGAACGGAAAAGGATTTGAAGAAAGCCTTCTACTGGTATCAGAAAGCAGCGGAAAGTGGCAATGTAGAGGCGATGAATAATTTGGCCAAGTGTCACTATGATGGGAAGGGAACGGAAAAGGATTTGAAGAAAACCTTCTACTGGTATCATAAAGCAGCAGAAAGTGGTGATGTTGAGGCAATGAATATTTTAGTCTATTGTTATTATAATGGGGAAGGAACAGAGAAGGATTTTGGAAAAAGTCTTTTCCTGGTGTCAGAAAGCAGCGGAAAGTGGTGATGTAAAGGCAATGAATAATTTGGCCGAGTTTTACTATGGTGGGAAGGAAAGGATTTGAAGAAAGCCTTCTACTGGTATCAAAAAGCAGCAGAAAGTGGTAATATTGAGGCAATGAATAATTTGGCCCATTGTTACTCTAATGAGGAAGGAACAGAGAAGGATTTGAAGAAAGCCCTTACTGGTTTAAAGTAATTCATGAATCAAATTTAATTCATAATGATCTTCATGATGGTAATATTTTAATATCAGATAATCATAATGAATTATTTTATGAGAAAACTTAACATGATCCCCCAGGTTTAGGTTAGTTAAAATAAACCCCCCGGGGTTCAGGCTTATACTTGCCGCCCATTTAAATGGGATGGGAGTCCCATCCCATCCCAATCCCATCCCATCCCAATCCCAAATCCCATTCCCATTCCAATCCCAAATCCCATTCCCAATCCCATCCCAAATCCCAAATCCCATCCCAAATCCCATTTGAATATACAATAAATATTTATGAATTTTGTTATTTTTTTAAGAATAAAATTTTTTTCTTTTACTGTTTATCTTTAAAAAAATTTATTTTTTGGCACTTTTAGTAATATTTTATTATTTCTTTATAATTTTTTTTATATTTAATGATTTGTAAATATTGTTATATTAGATATTCATAGCCCAATTATTAAAAATACTGTATATTAATAAATTTAAATTTAGAATTAAAATTTTTTTTTTAAGTGCTAAGCCTTTTTTATTGAATAAAAAGCCATTTTGTTAAATACTAAGCTTAGCCACTTTTTGTTAAATACTGAATTCTTGGTAATTTTGATACATTTTTTATTAAATATTAAGTATTTTTTATTAAATATTAAGTATTTTTTATTAAATATTAAGTATTTTTAATTAAATATTAAGTATTTTTAATTAAATATTAAGTATTTTTAATTAAATACTAAGTATTTTTTATTAAATACTAAGTATTTTTTATTAAATACTGTTCTTTCTTTTATTAATAATTTTATTAAATATTAAGCCATTTTTGTTAATATTTTTATTAAATACTAAGCCTTTTTTTGTTAATAATATTATTTAATACTAAGCCTTTTTTTTGTTAATAATATTATTAAATAATAAGCCTTTTTTTTGTTAATAATAATATTATTAAATAATAAGCCTTCTTTGTTAATATTATTAAATACTAAGCATTTTTATCAAAAATTAAACCACTTTTTATTTTTATTAAATACTAAGCCTTTTTTGTTAATAATTTTATTAATACTAAGCATTTTTATCAAACATCAAGCCACTTTTTATTTTATTAAATATTAAATCATTTTCTGTTAAATATTTAGTTTTATTATTTATTAAAGTAGAAAATTATTTATAAATTAACTAAAAATCAAATATAAATATCTGCTATTAATATTAATTATGAATTAGTTTTAAATCAGAATATTTATAATTACTTTTTATTTTAATTAATAGTTTTTTGTTAAATAATACATCTAAAACATTAGTATAACTTGGCTTTATTTTAACAATTTGGCTTAGTTTTAATAATTTGACTTATTCTGATGATTTGGCTTGTTAAAATTTCCTGTATTATTTAATTGCAATAATTTGGCTTAGCTTTAATATTTTGGCTTAATTTCAATTATTTGGCTTAAATCTTTTTATTACTTAATTTACTTATAATAAAATAAATATAAATATAGCTAACCAAAAATGTAATTAATCCATTTTTTTTGAAAAAAAATAAACACAATTTTTTTTTTAATAATTACAAAATTTTGAAAATGGTATGTTAGTATAATTGTATTTCTTTACTTTATAGATACTAACTAAAAGTTTAATTAATAGAGCGCTGAAAGTAGTACTTTAGATAATACAAATATTATTTTAGATGATGATTTAGATTATTTAAATATTAATTTAGATGATACAAGTACTATTTTAGATGATGCAGAAAATTCAATTCAAAGAAAATTGGGTAAAAAAAAGGATAAAGTATGGGATTACTTTAATGTTATAGATATTCCAAATAATCCTCATAAGGGAGCAACATGTAAATATTGCTCACAATCCTGGAAACGTGGAAAGCCAATTGAAATGAAATCACACTTGGCTTTAAGATGCCCTAAGGTTACACATAGCGTCAAAATGGAATATTTGTATGCAATGTCAAGTGAAGATATTCCTAAACAATCTACTAATAATAGGAAAAATAATAGCAATGAAATTGATATTGCAAAAGTTAATAAAACTCTAATACGCTTTTTTGTATGCTGTGGAATACCTTTTTCTGTTGTTGATTCTCCCTTTTTTCAAGATTTTGTGAAAAGTTTATGCTTTGAATATGAATTACCAAAACGGACTGCTTTATCAACTACTTACTTGAATGAAGAAGCAGCTAATATATTGCTAAAAATTGAAGAAGAATTGCATGAATCAAGAAATTTGACTTTAGGTTAGGATTTTTTAATTTTACTATTATATATCTATTAAAGTATTAATATAATTTTTATTATTAGGAATTGATTCATGGACCAGTCCATTAGGACAAAGTATTTATGCATTCACAATTATAACTCCTAATCGATGCCAATATATATATTCAATTGAAGATTTCTCATCTCAGCGTCATACAGCTGAATTCAATGAAAAGCAACTGCTTAAAGTTATTGAAGATGTAGGAAAAGACAAATTTATAGCAGTTGTTTCAGATGGAGAGGCTGCAATACAATCAGCCAAGAGAAGGGTAACTAATAAGTATCCACATATAATGCCAATCAGATGTATAGCCCATCATATTAATTTAGTTACTAAAGATATAATTTCAATTGAATGGGCAAAAAAAACACTTCAAAATTGTCAAAAAATTGTTTCATTTTTCCATGATGTGCATCGAGCTGGAGCTATATTGTGTAATGAAATTAAAAATTCTTTCTCTAAGGGAAATTTAAAATCATCAGTTAAAACACGTTGGAGTACAGCATGGGATGTTTGTGAATCAATTTTACGTCAAGAAAATAGCATTAAATTTGTTAGTATTCTTTACTATTTTATTTTATATTTGCCTTTTTTTATATACTAATATATTTTTAATTTACTTAATAAAGATTCTTAGTGAGCAGCCTGATATTTTTGTTAATGCTGTTAAAACTAAAGCTATTATTCAAAATAGACAATTTTGGCATGATGTTGAACAATTAAAAATGATATTAGGTCCTGCAAAAAATGCTGTAAAAGCTCTTGAGCTCAATACAACTACATTGGCTGACTGCTTTATTGAATTACTTAAAATGGCACAAGCAATCTCAGCAATTTCTTTTCAAAATCATGATTTTAAACAAAAATGTATTGCTATCTTCAATAAAAGATGGAAAGAATTTGACATTAATATATATATGTTAGCTTTTTTTCTTCATCCAAAATATCGAGGTAAGAATATCAATAATATTATTTAATAGTCTAAATTTATGTAACTAATATATTTATAATATAAATTTTTAGCAACTTGTTTTCAGCAAAATATTTTTAAAAGTGTTATAATGAGAGAAGCCATTAATATTTGGAAAAATCAGTGTGGTGGTGGAAAAGAAAGTTCTAATTATTTACTTATACAACTTGGTATATATCGAAATAAAGAACCACCTTTTGATGATCCATATGTGGTGGGTATCAGTACTCCTATTAATTGGTGGACATCTGTAGAACTAAAAAAAGGAGAAGATCCTATTAGGAAACTTGCATTAAGAATGCATGGAATTATGCCTCATAATGCAGATTGTGAAAGAGTTTTTTCCATATTAGGATGGTTTCTTAGTAAACGACGTACTAAGTAAGTAAATTTGGAATATTCAAACATTAAATTTTTTAGTTATTTCATTTAATATTTTGCTTTTATAATAGAATTAACATCAAACAGCTTCAAGCAATGGCACAAATGCATTCATATCTTATAATGAATGCAAAATCAGAGCTGAAATATATAAATGATGAAATAACTTTAGAAGAGCTTGACCAAACATTAAATCAAGTTGCATTGTCAATAAATAATGGAATTGATTTATTTGACGATGAAAATGATGAAAATCTTGTTAATTTTGAAGATATTAATGAGATTGAAGAAGCTGTAGATTTAGAGGGAGTAAATAATAATGAACTAGAAATTACAAATTTTATTGATTTATCAACAAGTTTATTAAATAATAGAGAAGATGAAAAAGATGAGGAAGTAAGTATAATGAACCATGGAGACTTAAATTTTGATGTTGATGAATTAATAGATAGGTTTGAAGAGTCAATTTAATTATTTATTTTTATCATTTACAAAATATTGTATTTTATAGATTATTATTATTTATATATATCTTTTTTATTTTATCAATATATTAGAATTTTTTTACAATTCATAGACATACATTTTATTTTTTATTTTTTATTATAAAGGTTTATAATTTTGTAATAAAAAATATATTTTCTAATAAAAAAACTTTTAATAATAAAAAAAATCAAATTAATTGGAGAACATGGAATATGGGATATGGGATGTATACATGAAGTCGAAATTAAAACCCAAAAGTCGAAATATTTCGACTTGGGAAGGTCAAAAGTCGAAATTAAAGTCGAAATAGTCGAAATTACGTCATAGTCATGTGATTTTTATAATTATAATTTAATATCAAATTTTAAACATGAATAGCTCCATCAATATTGATGCTATAGATATGCAGCACATATCCTTGGAATCCTCTCGATGAGCTGAATCCAACCGCGTCAAGATCATAAAGATCGGATCACTGGATGCGGAGATCGTTAACTTTGAATTTTAATATTATTGTTTACTATATAAATCACATGACTATGAACTAATTTCGGCCATTTCTACTTTTGGAGGGGCTCAGGTCGAAATCATTTCGATCATTTCGACCATTTCGGGGGTCGAAATTAACCAATTTCGGTTTCATGTATAATGGGATGGGATATGGGATATGGGATATGGGATGGGATATGGGATATGGGATATGGGTGGGATTGGGATTTGGGATTGGAATGGGATTATGACAAATGGGATGGGATAATGGGATATGGGATGGGATATGGGATGGGATGGGATATGGGATTTTCCCAATCCCATTAATATGGGCGGCAAGTATATTCAGGCTAATTAAAATAGACCCCCTTTGGCTCAGGTTAGTTATCCTGGATCCCTATCACGTGATTATAATTTACGCGTCATTTTGTTTACACTGATTAAAAATGGTGTGACAACCATTTTTCTTTTTTCTTTTTTTTTTTCATTTTCATTTCTGGACAATTTTTTCCATTTTTTTATTTTCGTTCCTGGACAATTTTGTCCACTTTTTTTTTTTTTATTTTGTTCCTGGACAATTTTGTCCACTTTTTTATTTTCGTTCCTGGACAATTTTGTCCACTTTTTTTTTTATTTTCGTTCCTGGACAATTTTGTCCACTTTTTTTGTTTTATTTCTTTCCTTATAGGATTTGAAGTATTATTATCTGTTATTTACAGTATTTTTGCCATCTCTATCACGTGATCCTAAATTTTTTGTTTATACGCGATTTTTTTGTTTTATTTTCTAGGTCATTTTTTTTGATTATAAACAGCATTGACTAACGTTCTTTATTTTGTAGGTGCTTATTTTCTTGGCTTGGGAGCTTCTGGTGAGTTTCTTTTTCGGTATTGCCAATTTTTTTTTCGTTAATTAACATTAACACACTCTTTTGCAGGCTAATCTTTTTGGAGGTTAACAGCTTTAGACTTCATCGTTAAGTTCCAGTAAATAGTAAGTTCAAGACACTTTGAATCTTTAGAATTTCTCTTCTTTTACTAACCATCTTGTTTTTTTTTTGGCTGGGTTTTTCTTTCTTTGCGATTTTATTCCATTTTGTTTTGGGCCTCACTTTCTTTATTTTCATTTTTTCTATTTCATTCTTCCATCACCTTTTCATCATTCTTTCATCCTTCATTGTTCTTTTGTTTTCTCTCATGCTTTATCGTTTCTTTTATTCTTTTGCTTCACTTTCGTCCTTAATCATTTCTTTTATTCCCTCTTCATCCTTGATCTCTCCTTTTATTATTATTTCATCCTTAATTGTTACTTTTGTTCCCCTTCATCCTTGATCTCTCCTTTCATCACTATTTTATCCTTGATTGTTCCTTTCATTCCCCCTTTATTCTTGATCGCTCCTTTCATCATTATTTTGTCCTTGATCTTTCCTCTTCATTCTTGATTTCTCTTTTCATCACTATCTCGTCCTTGATTGTTCCTTTCATTCCCCCTTTTATTCGCTCCTTTCATCATTATTTTGTTCTTGATCATTTTTTTGTTCCCTTTTTATCTTTGATTGCTCTTTTCATTACTATTTCATCCTTGGTCATTTCTTTCGTTCCTATTTCATCCTTGGTCATTTCTTTCGTTCCTATTTCATCCTTGGTCATTTCTTTCGTTCCTATTTCATCCTTGGTCATTTCTTTCGTTCCTATTTCATCCTTGGTCATTCTTTTTCATTTCATCCTTGGTCATTTCTTTCGTTCCTATTTCATCCTTGGTCATTTCTTTCGTTCCTATTTCATCCTTGGTCATTTCTTTCGTTCCTATTTCATCCTTGGTCATTTCTTTCGTTCCTATTTCATCCTTGGTCATTTCTTTCGTTCCTATTTCATCCTTGGTCATTCTTCGTCCTATTTCATCCTTGTCATTCTTTCGTTCCTATTTCATCCTTGGTCATTTCTTTCGTTCCTATTTCATCCTTGGTCATTTCTTTCGTTCCTATTTCATCCTTGGTCATTTCTTTCGTTCCTATTTCATCCTTGGTCATTTCTTTCGTTCCTATTTCATCCTTGGTCATTTCTTTCGTTCCTATTTCATCCTTGGTCATTTCTTTCGTTCCTATTTCATCCTTGGTCATTTCTTTCGTTCCTATTTCATCCTTGGTCATTTCTTTCGTTCCTATTTCATCCTTGGTCATTTCTTTCGTTCCTATTTCATCCTTGGTCATTTCTTTCGTTCCTATTTCATCCTTGGTCATTTCTTTCGTTCCTATTTCATCCTTGGTCATTTCTTTCGTTCCTATTTCATCCTTGGTCATTTCTTTCGTTCCTATTTCATCCTTGGTCATTTCTTTCGTTCCTATTTCATCCTTGGTCATTTCTTTCGTTCCTATTTCATCCTTGGTCATTTCTTTCGTTCCTATTTCATCCTTGGTCATTTCTTTCGTTCCTATTTCATCCTTGGTCATTTCTTTCGTTCCTATTTCATCCTTGGTCATTTCTTTCGTTCCTATTTCATCCTTGGTCATTTCTTTCGTTCCTATTTCATCCTTGGTCATTTCTTTCGTTCCTATTTCATCCTTGGTCATTTCTTTCGTTCCTATTTCATCCTTGGTCATTTCTTTCGTTCCTATTTCATCCTTGGTCATTTCTTTCGTTCCTATTTCATCCTTGGTCATTTCTTTCGTTCCTATTTCATCCTTGGTCATTTCTTTCGTTCCTATTTCATCCTTGGTCATTTCTTTCGTTCCTATTTCATCCTTGGTCATTTCTTTCGTTCCTATTTCATCCTTGGTCATTTCTTTCGTTCCTATTTCATCCTTGGTCATTTCTTTCGTTCCTATTTCATCCTTGGTCATTTCTTTCGTTCCTATTTCATCCTTGGTCATTTCTTTCGTTCCTATTTCATCCTTGGTCATTTCTTTCGTTCCTATTTCATCCTTGGTCATTTCTTTCGTTCCTATTTCATCCTTGGTCATTTCTTTCGTTCCTATTTCATCCTTGGTCATTTCTTTCGTTCCTATTTCATCCTTGGTCATTTCTTTCGTTCCTATTTCATCCTTGGTCATTTCTTTCGTTCCTATTTCATCCTTGGTCATTTCTTTCGTTCCTATTTCATCCTTGGTCATTTCTTTCGTTCCTATTTCATCCTTGGTCATTTCTTTCGTTCCTATTTCATCCTTGGTCATTTCTTTCGTTCCTATTTCATCCTTGGTCATTTCTTTCGTTCCTATTTCATCCTTGGTCATTCCTTTCGTTCCTATTTCATCCTTGGTCATTTCTTTCGTTCCTATTTCATCCTTAACCACTCCTTTCAGCATTCTTTATTCTTGATCACTTCTTTCATTATTATCTTCCTTGATCATCCCTCCATCCTTGATCTTTCCTTTTGTTCCTCATTTTCTTTTTTATTTACTTTATCTCCCTTTTACTTCTTTTCATTATACATCTCTTTTTTTTTACTATTGTAATTTGTTATTAGATGTCATTTGTGTCATTACTAACACTGTAACTAAATAAATAATTGTTTATTTATAATATATATAAAGAAGTTACTAAAGTTTACTAAGTTTATATCAGATGTTCAATTGTTGTATTATATTTTATTTTATTAAAATTTTATTTTTACGAAATTTTTTTTTGTAAAAGCATTTTAAAGTCAAAATTAACCGATTAAAAATTATCCAATCAAATTTAAAGTCACGTGATAGGGTGGCAGAAAAAACCGGATAGCACCTAGATAACTTCTTTTATATACTATTAATTGCAAGTGTTTAAAAATACATACTAGTTTATAATAATTTTAATAGTTTTTAAAATCAATTTTTTTTTTAAAAAAAAATTGAAAGTTGTTTTTTTTAAAAAAAAAAAAGGACAAAATTGTCCGAAATTTGTTTTTTAAAAAAAAAAAGGACAAAATTGTCCGAAATTTGTTTTTTAAAAAAAAAAAGGACAAAATTGTCCGAAATTTGTTTTTTAAAAAAAAAAGAACAAAATTGTCCGAAATTTGTTTTTTAAAAAAAAAAAGGACAAAATTGTCCGAAATTTGTTTTTTAAAAAAAAAAAGGACAAAATTGTCCGAAATTTGTTTTTTTTAAAAAAAAAAAAGAACAAAATTGTCCGAAATTTGTTTTTTTTAAAAAAAAAAAAGAACAAAATTGTCCGAAATTTGTTTTTTTTAAAAAAAAAAAAGAACAAAATTGTCCGAAATTTGTTTTTTTTAAAAAAAAAATGGACAAAATTGTCCGAAATTTGTTTTTTTTAAAAAAAAAATGGACAAAATTGTCCGAAATTTGTTTTTTTAAAAAAAAAATGGACAAAATTGTCCGAAATTTGTTTTTTTTAAAAAAAAAATGGACAAAATTGTCCAAAATTTGTTTTTTAAAAAAAAAAGAACAAAATTGTCCGAAATTTGTTTTTTTTAAAAAAAAAATGGACAAAATTGTCCAAAATTTTTGAAAAGTGGACAAAATTGTCCAGTACCGTAACAAAGATCAAAATTGTAATTTTTTTTTAAAAAAAAAAAAATGGACAAAATTGTCCAGTGGCGAAGATAAAATTGTAATTTTTTTTTAGACAAAACTGTCCAGTACCATAAGATCAAAATTGTATTTATTTTTATTTTCTATTTTTAGTAAGGACTAGGTTAACTAACTTGAACTCCGAATGTCTATTTTAACTAACCTAAACCCAGGGGGTCTATTTTAACTAACCTGGACCCAGGGGGGTCTATTTTAACTAACCTGAACCCAGGAGGGTTCATTTTAACTAACCTAAACCCCAGGTCTAGGTTAAGAATACTCATTATTTATTATTGATTTAGGATTATGTAAACCTATGAATAATTTAAAAGATTTTGATAAAAAAGCTAATGAAATTTATGGAGTTATACCATATATGGCACCTGAAATATTAAGAAAAAAACCTTATACTCAAGCAAGTGATATTTATAGTTTTTCAATGATAATGTGGGAATTTACATCGGGTATTTCTCCATTTAGTTATAGAGCACATGAACATCAACTTATCTATGATATTTGCAAAGGTAAACGTCCTGAAACTATTGAAAATACTCCATAATGTTATATAGATTTGGCGAAAAAATGTTGGGATTCAGATCCGGAAAAAAGACCAACCATAACAGAGTTTGAATATATGATATCTGAATGGATTAGATGTATTAATGAATATTATAAAATAAATAGGGATGGAAATCATAAGTTCATGCCACCTAACGTTGATAACAAATTAAAAGATGATATGCTTGAATTTGTAAAAGCTGACAATACTTTAGTACAAGAACAAGCTAATATTTCTACTACTGTACAATCTCACTCACAAGCATATTATACAAGTCGTAACATTACTGAAATTGTAAATTCAGAGTGTTTAGAATGCATGACTGAAATTTAATTCTACCATTTATTTTTATTTGTTGGATTATTTATATAAAGAATACTTATATTATATTTTACAAATTTTACAATAAAGAACAATTATTAAGATATTTATTTACTATATTCAGTTTTTATTCTATTTGCAAATTACTCGACAATTTAAATTTAATATTCACATCCATACATTTAAAAATTTACAAGTATTATATAATTATTACATAGTACTTCTATCTCTTCTCTAGTTATATGCCTATAAAATTATGTTTTATATTACATTTAAAAAGATGGGTTCCATACAAGATCTCAACATCCAAGATCCTGACACCTATATCAAAATCCCAATGTAAGAAGACATGGCTAATATGAAATCTCAACAGTCACATAATTCCTACTATGTTACTTTCTTAATCCACATATAGTACCTCAAAAACCAAACTTCATATTATCTTTATATTATATTTACTCAAAAGCAAAATTCCCAACATACATTGAATGTTTATTAAAGTGAAACAACTAATCACTACTAAGGAACGTGTATTACTAAGTTTATTTATTTTGTTCAAAAGTTATATATTTGTTCAAATCATCATGAATTTATCAACTTTTATTCAATTCTTTGGTAATTTGGGTGTTAGTCATTTTATATTACTTTTAATGTTGCAAGATAATTTATACATAATAAATATTAGAAGTTAACTAGGTGCCACCCCGGGTGGTATTAGTTTTTGTCACCCTGTCACGTGATTTGAAAATAAATTTTAATTGGCCAATCTTAATTAATTAATTTTTAACTTTAATTTTTTTCGTATAAAAAAAATTTTTTTCGCAAAGATAATCTTTAATAAATTACAACGTTAAATCAAAATTAAAAATTATATTTATATCTAATGTGATTTTAAAAAGAAACTTTAGTAATTTTTTTTATTGTATTCAGTACTTTTTTAGTTAATTATTTTACTATTCAAACGATTATTTATTTTTAACAGATCTAATAATAAATGATATAAATAGGTAATCTAACGATAAACTACAATGATAAAAAAGAAATAATTAATAAAAGCGAAAGGAAATCAAAGGGAAGCAAAAGAAAATGAAAAATAAAGAAGAGAAGAATAAAAAAAAGGAGAGGTGGAAAAATAATGAGAAACGAAAAAAAGGGAAAGAGTTAATGCGAAATGAAAAAAAAAGGTGTGAAATGAAAAAGAATGATGTGAAACAAAAAAAAAGGATGATGCGAAATGAAAAAAAGAATGATGCAAAGTAAAAAAAAGAATGATGCGAAATGAAAAAAAGAAGGAAATGAAAAAAATGATGAGGAACGAAAAAAGAAGGAGAAAATGACGAGGAAATGATGAGAAAAGAAAAAAAGGGGGAAGTGATGAACAAAGAAAAGGAAAATGTTATGAGGAAAGTAAAAAAGAAGAGGTGATGATAGAAAACAAAAAAAGGTAATAAGAAATGAAAAAAAGGATAGGAAAGGAAAAGATGAAAGAAACCAATGAAGGACAAAGGGTAATGGGAAAAATGATAAGAGACAAAGTGGAAAATTGAAATAGAGAAATAATATTACAAAAAGAACCCCAATCAAATAAAAAGAAAAACGAAAAAAAAGTTAGTTACTAACGAAAATAAACTCCAAAAGACCCAAAATGTTCAAAAGTGTTTGAACTTACCACTTACTAAGTTCTAATATCGAAGTCTAAGGTCACTAAAAGCCGAAAAGAATTACCTACAAAAAAACTTTTTCTAAATATTAATAGCTACATATTTTATTAATACTTAATTAATATAGCTAAATATACTTAAAAGAAAAGATAGATTTGATATCATCATACATTTAAGAATTTTTGAATTAGATAATGGAGTTCTGAGTTCATAAACCAATTATCATCTATTCCTTTGTTAAATGTTATTCCTACAAATTTTTTATAGGGTATTATAAATTAAAAAAACGGTTAGCTTTTACTAAGTTCTCCACTACAGGACATAACTAAGTATACTATAAGTTAATAATTTATACTTTATTTGATATCTCGGCACCCAGTGATCATAAAATGATGCACCAACGCTCATTCGAATTCATTCGATGAGATGTGTCGAATGTGTCAAATGGTGGTGGCTACGAGCTTCTAGGTGTGATAGATGTCGAGATATTCGATAAAACTTAAATAAAAAAGTCCGACTTCCTAAATTACAAAGCATCTATCACAACTAGAAGCTCGTAGCAATCGCCATTCGACCCATCTCATCGAGAGGATTTGAATGAGCTTTAGTTCATAGTTTTACGACCACTGGGTGCCGAGATAGAAAATAAAGATTATTTTTTAAATTTATATACTAGTAAAATCAGTTTGTAATTAAGCAAAATTTTAAATAAATTATATGCGAAATAACATATAAGACTGAAGTGTACATTAATATATTATAATATTGGGAATCAAATTTGATTTAACAAATAATTGTCATTCAGCACGAAATGCCAAATAACTAACTTAATCATAATAGAAACCCATATTTTTTTGTAGCGATCGTAATTTTTAAAGATATTTCATTTTTATAATTTTATGCAAGATTTATGAGTAGTTAATTTTTAATGTTATCAGTAATTTATTACTGCTATTGCACTCTTTTTTAATCAAAAAGAAGATACAATTTTTCATAAAGAATACAGAAGCACCCTTGTTGGACGAACAAAAATATAGACAACTAGCTAATAAGATGGGCTCCCGTTTTAAGATTTCAGAGTGTGTAGATAATTTTCGAATATATTAACCATGTTTTCGCAAGAGGACAACCGACTATTTTCCGCTATTGCAGTTATCTGAAGCGCAGAAAAATATTAACACCAGAACCGAACAAGAAAATTTTAGATGAATACATAGCACTAATAATATTGAAGGAAGATGGGGAGATAAAAGATATAATCAGAAAGAAAGACAAAGATAAGTCGATAAAAAGAGGTGTGAATAGCAAACTTAAAAAGGAAGTTGAAAAAAGCTTTTACAAATATCAGGCAAATCATGCGGCAAATATATAAGAATACACATAAGGAGTATGAAAATATTGTTAATAATTACGATTATAGCGCTAGTCCTAGAAAGAAACAGAAAGTGATCGACTTCTTCAAAGTTGACGACACACTCGTAAAATCACTGGCAAATCGATACTTAATGACAAACAATATCATAAAGAAACGAGATGAGAAGCTTCAGTATAAATCCAAGAAAACGGATAAGAAATATAAGGATAGTAAGAAGAAAGGAAACCAAGATAATGTATAATTCCAACCAGTCTCGACGAGGATCAAAAATCAGAAATCCCCAACAAAGGGTTGTCGTTCTCTAAACGAAGTTTTTGCGCAAAGACTGGAAGATTCTTCCTATGAAAGGATCACGTGACATCGGAAAGTTTCGAGAATTTCAATTCTTCTGATAGTCCACTGAACAATATGATGGGCCACAAATGTCAAACTCGACGGACAACTTTATGAAGATATGAAGAATTAGTAAATGAAAAAAAATTAGATAAAAATGTGCGTTAACGGAGCGAAATGATAATAAACAGAAGTATAAAAAATGGAAGTTTACATGATTCCACTATAGAATAATAAAATAATATTTATATCAATTTATAGTTTGTTTTCACATTGTGTAATATTTAAGCTTTTTTATTTAAATATATGTCTATATCAATGTGCGTATTGAGGTATTTTGAAGAGATAGACAATGAACAAATTACACATTATCAATAAGGGTAAATCACGATTTTAAATATATTTATTGAATGTTGTTCATCGAGTACAAACAAATAAGGAGATATCATGTTACAATTTTTTTTTTTTATTGGTAAATGCATATTTTATTGTATTATATGTAAAAAAAGAACATGTACAATATTGTATACATAAGTAAAATAAATTTCTCTATATACCAATTCGCTTTCGCTAAACTTACCATTATTATCTATCGACATTTACCTAATTTTAGCGCTTCCTGTTTTTAATTTTTAATTTTATACTATGTTTTATATTTTTTAAGTATTTTGAAATCCTAATCTATCTATCCTAATTATACTAATTTAACCTCTTCGATACTCCGTATACCTTAAGTTAATTATTCGGTTGAACTTTTGGCCCCGAATTTCGTTCTGTACGTCGTATCGTTTCTGGTTTTCTTTCGTTCATTATTTTCATCCGGCTCGTTATCTTCATCCTTTACGTCTTCTAGTCTTGTACTACACGCTTCGTTAAGGCGTTTTCAGTTCTTGATTTAACTTCATAATTTCTTCGTCCGATGGTTTCATTATAACGACGTCATTGGATTTTTGACTATGGTTGATAATAGGAAGTGAATAACTAACTCATGGATGCTTGAGCGCTTTTGCGTTCGCGTTCTGATTCTTTCTTCTGTATTTCTGTTAATTCTTTCGACAGATCTTGTAAGGCAGCAAATGATTTACAATTTTTAAACGTAGCAAAAATAAACTAACGTTAATTGGAATGATCGATAATTTATTTGATCCCGTGATTGGATTGGTTTGTCAGTAATTACATCATCACGCCATATTCTCCTTGTTTATCAAATTTAGTCCTTGTACTACCTTTTTTTTTTTTTTTTTTTTTAGATTGTTGTCAATCGCTCAAAAAATTTTCAATATTCAATGGAATTACTTACAAAATATTATGTAAACCTATCCGATGGGAAGGAAATTATTAAGGAAAATTTTACAAATTGGAAAAGTGGAAATGAAATAATAGATAATTTCATACAAGAAAAACAATTAAAATACGCTGCAAATGATTTTTTATTTGAATGGATACCATATAATGAATTTATTAATATTAAAGAAATAGGTGATAATTGTTTGACAACAGCAATATGGAAGAATGGTCCATTACATTATCATAATGAAGATAGTATAAGTGGATGGACAAGAAAATCATATGAAAAAGTTGTATTGAGATTCTTATATGACATACAAAATATTAATAACGAATCTATAAATAAGGTATTATATTTTGTTAATTTACTGATTAATAAAATATTAAAATATTATTATGGTATTAATCTTTGTTTTTTATTTTTGTAGATCGAATCATATATAAACGATTGTGAGAAACTTTCTTGTACTTTTCATTATGGAATATCTCAAAATCCAGATACAAAAGACTACATTTTGGTTTTTAATGATTCTTATTTTACATGTTATTGTGAAAAATGTGGATATGATATTGAGTGTTGCAAACAATGTCGAATTGATCAATTAAAAAATAATTTTATAAATTGGACTAGTGGAAACATAAAACTTGATGACTTTATTCAAAAAATGCAATCAAAAATTAATAATTATGATGATGTGATATTTGAATGGATACCATACAATAAGTTCATTGAAATTAAAGAAAGAGGTGATAATTGTATGACTACAGCAATATGGAAGGATGGTCCACTGTATTATGATAAACATGCAAATGAATATACAAGAAATTTGATATATGAAAAAGTAGTATTAAGATTTTTATATGATTCACAGGATATTAATGATGAATTTTTAAATATGGTATTTAAGTTTTCTATAAATTTGGTTTAAAATATTAATGTAATGTTAAAATTTTTTTTTTTGTATTTGATAGGTTGAATCATACTTATATGATAATAAGGATTATAAAAATTATGGAATATCTCAAAATCCAGATACAAAAGTTTATATTTTGGTTTTTAATTACGATTATTTTGTATGTTATTGTGGAAAGTGCGGACATAAATTTAAGTATAGTGATAAATTGTGTGACCAGTGTCAAATAGATCAACTAAGAAATAATTTTACAAATTGGACCAGTGAAAACGAGAAACTTGATAATTTCATCCAAAATACACAATTAAAAATTAACAGGAATGACGTTCCATTCGAATGGATACCATACAATGAGTTCATTGATATTAAACAAATGGGAGATGACTGTTTGACAACAGCAATATGGAAGGATGGTCCACTGCATTACGATAAATACGAAAAGAAATATTTAAGAAATTCGACATATGAAAAAGTAGTGTTAAGATCTTTATATGGTTCGCAGAAAATTAATGATGAATTTTTAAATATGGTATTTAAGTTTTCTATAAATTTGATTTAAAATATCAATATAATGTTAAATTTTTTCTATTTAATAGGTTGAATCATACTTATATGATAATAAGATTAATAAAAATTATGGAATAACTCAAAATTCAGATACAAAAGTTTATATTCTAGTTTTTAATAATAAATATCTTGATTGTTATTGTGAAAAATGTGGAAATACATATGAGAAAGATATATCTGGGAATGATATTAAATGGTGTAAACTATGTCAAATGGATCAATTAAAAACTAATTTTACAAATTGGACTAGTGGAAACGTAAAACTTGATAAATTTATCCAAAATATACAATTAAAAATCAATAAACATAGTGATGTGATATTTGAATGGATATCATACAATGAATTTACCGAAATTAAAGGGATAGATATAGAAAATGAATTTGCTATGGCAATATGGAAAGATGGACCATTAATTTTTACTGGTAAAAGGATAATGACAAAAGAATCATACAAAAAAGTTGTTTTAAAATATTTGCATAATTTACAAGACATTACTGATGAATTTTTAAATAAGGTATTTAAAGTTTCTATGAATTATATTGCATGTAAAATAATATTAGCTTTAACAGTATATTTATTTATTTATTGTATTTAATAGGTTGAATCATATTTTAATAATAAAAGAGTCTATGGAATATCACAAAATCCAGATACGAAAGTTTATATTTTGGTTTTTAATAATGAATATTTTGGTAAAGATTATTGCGAAAAGTGTTATAATAATTATGAAAATGGTGATTATTACTGTAAACCATGTCAAATTAGTTATTTTGAAAATAATTTTTCAAACTGGACTAGTGAAAATGAAAAAATTGATAACTTTATTAAAAAAAACCAATTAAAAATTAGTAAGTATAGTGATACAGTGTTCGAATGGATATCATATAATAGGTTTACTAGTATTAATGAAACAGAAAACAGTGGCTTTGCTACAGCAATGTGGAAAGATGGTCCATTATTTTACAATACATTAGACAGGAAATATAAAAGAAAATTAAATGAAAAAGTTTTTTTAAAATACTTATATAATCCACAAAATATTATAAATGAGGTATGAATTTCTATGGATTTAATTTATTATTAATATTAATTATTGATAAATGTTAATTTTATTCAAACAGATAATGTATTTAATGGAAGGTAGTTATGGACTATCTCAAAATCCAAATACAAAAGATTTTATTATTTTAGTTTTTCCACTTAAATATTATTGTGAAAACTGTGGTGAAAAATACAATAATCGGTTTGAAATAGATAGTAGAAGCTGTTTATCATGTCAAATAAAACGTGAAGATGAGAAAATTAGAGATTTAATTCAAGATGCAAGACTAAATATTGATTATAATTCCGAATCTATAATATTTGAATGGATTCCATATAATCAGTTTAGTGATATTAAAGAAATAGGTAAAGGTGGCTTCTCTACAGTATATTCAGCAATATGGAAAGATGGGTTATTGTATTATGAACGTCATGAATATGGTGGTGAATGGAAAAGAAAATCAAATACAAGAGTTGCTTTAAAATGTTTACATAATTCACATAATTCCCTTACCGAGTTTATAAATGAGGTATGAACTTTTATTTTTTAATAAAAAAGTAGTATTTACACATTATAATACATTAATGATTAATGATTTTAAATATATCATTTAATAGGTTAAAGCATACCCAAATCAAAAGTTAGAAAATATTCTCAAATTATATGGAATATCACAAAATCCAGATACAAAAGATTATGTTATGATTCTTGAATATGCAGAAGGTGGAAATTTTAATAATTATTTAAATAAAAATTATGAAAATTTTAATTGGTTTAATGGAATAGAAGTATTAGTTAATATTATTGGAGGTCTTAGCAAAATTCATCAAAAACAGATGGTTCATCGTGATTTTCATATAGGAAATATATTGTTTACAAAAGAATATAGTAGTTATTATGCATGTATTTCTGATTTGGGATTATGCAAAAAAATTGATGACGTTGATAAAACAAATATTTATGGAGTTATGCCTTATGTAGCTCCTGAAGTATTAGGAGGAAAACTTTATACACGAGCAGCAGATATATATAGCTTTGGTATGATTATGTATGTTGTGGCAACTGGAAGACAACCTTTTGCCGATCGCGCTCATGATGAGGTTTTAGCATTAAATATATATAATGGAATTAGACCTGAAATAAATGAAAAAATCGCACCAAAATGTTATATTGATATAATGAAAAGATGTTGGGATCCAAATCCAGACAATAGACCAACTTCTATTGAATTAAAGGATATTGTTGAGTCATTTCACAATTCATTAAATCAAAATTTTCAGAAAAAGGAACAAAAATACTATGAAATTGAAGAGCAATTTAAAAAAACACAAGAGTATAGAAAAGCAAATTTTTTATCAATTAAAAATGGGCAAACAATCACTCATACACAAGCTATATATTCATCCCGATTACTTAATCCTTTTACAAAAAATCTTTCAAAATATTATAATATTGATAACAATACAGTAGAAATTACTGATTTTACAAAGTAACATCTCTTTTTTTTTTTATTTTTGTATTTTATTTGCTTTATCTCTTCATATTTTAGCTTATTTTAACCATTTTCTTTATAAATAATAAAAATAATAAATGATTTTTTTTGATTGATAAATTACTAAAGTTTAATCTAAAAATTTGGCTCTTTTCTATAACTAATTACATGAAAGTATTAATTATATCAATATGATTTTAATTTTTTTTTTATTACGAGTCTCGTTAACATGCAAAGAAGTAGAAATTTTTAAATAACGCCATATTTTCTTTGTTAACCAAATTCAGTCTCTTGTGCCATTTTTTTTTACTTTTTTATAAATATAAATCGAGGAGTTAACAATTATTTTTTTCTTTCAAAAAATTTCAATACTCAATGGAATTACTTACAAATATTATATAGGTCCATCCGATGGGATAGAAATTATTGAGAAAAATTTACAAATTGGGCCAGTGGGAATGAAATAATCGATAATTTCGTACAAAAAAAAAAAACAATCAAGATTATTTTTTATTTGAATGGATAGCATATAGTGGATTTATTAATATTAAAGAATAGGTGATAATTGTTTGACCACTGCAATATGGAAGAATGGCCCAATATATTATAATAGCATAAACACAAGTGGATGGATAAGAAAACCATTTGAAAAAGTTACATTGAAATTTTGTACGACATACAAAATATTACCGACGAATCTATAAATAAAGTATTATATTTCCCTATTTAATTTGATTAGAGAATATTACTGTGGTATTAATCTTTTTTTTTATTTTTGTAGGTTGAATCATAATTAATAAAGGAAAAAGTGACCATGGAATATCTCAAAATCCGGATACAAAATTCTACTTAATGGTTCATCTCTTTTTTGTAAAAAAATGCGATAACAAGTATGGGTATAAGTGGTGTGAACAATGTCAGATAGATCAACCAAAAAACCAAAAATGATACTACTAATTGGACTAGTGGAAATGTAAGACTTGATGACTTTATCCAAAGATTGCAATTAAAAATTAGTAAAGATAGTAACAATATTCGAATGGATTCTATACAATGAGTTTATTTGTATTAAACCAATAGGAAATGACTATTTGACTACAACAAGATGGAAGGATGACCCATTTGTTGTGATGAATGTGAAGAGAAATATATAAGAAATTCGGCATATAGAGAAATTGTGTTAAGATTCACAGAATATTAATGATGAATTTTTAAAAATGGTATTTAAATTTCTATAAATTTAGTTTAAAATATTGATGTTTTATTAACTTTTTATATTTTAATAAGTTGAATTATAGATGTCATCCAGATCCAAAATAATTTGGGATTATGACAGCCCAAATATACAAATCCAAATTAATTTACAAATTAGATATATAAATTTTGTACTTCATACATTTGGGACTTGGGAATTATGGCAGCTAAAATGTACAAACTAATTTGGGATTTACTTAAAATAATTTAGGTGGCATCTATAAGTTGAATCATATTTTAATTGGTCTTGGATTAGTGGAAATGAAAAAATTGATAACTACATTCAAAAAAACCAATTAAACATTAGTGATCATATTACAAATTCAGTGTTTGAATTGATATCATATAATAAGTTCACCAACATTAATAATAAGCAGATAACAGTGGCTTTGCTATAGCAATATGGAAAGATGGTCACATTATATTACTGTGAATTATATAGGAAATATAAAAGAAAACCAGATATTAAAGTTTTTTTAAAAATATTGACGTTCACAAAATATTATCGATGAGGTATCCTCGTCTCAAATTTAAAAAGCTATTTTAGTAATAATTTATTTTTTCAAAATATAAATTGTAAAATAATTAAATATCGTTGGATACTATTTGAAATTTACTTAAATATTTTAAAGTGAAAAAAAAAAAATTTAATATAATTGGTTTTAGTTTGTGTAACCCAGTTTAAAAAAAAATATTGATAAAATACGAAACAAAGCACTGATATTGTGAAACTATATTTAATATTAAAGTCCGTAGCCACATTCTACTTCATATATTAGAATTTCTATTGCAAATGATTCATCTTATTATTGAAATAAAAATGATGGCCTGACAAGTAATATTGTACCCGAGAGAATTCATTAATGTCTTAATCAACGTGAAACAAAAAAAAAGTCTCGATAACGTAATCGGAATGCCGATCGACAAATTAGTCCCTTAATTTGAAACAAAATTCCGTAGTGCAATTATTACGCCAAGAAATCCCATTTTTCTTTGTTAACCAAATTAGTTTTATTGTACTATGACTTATTAAATAAAAGAATTTATTTTTTAACGCGGGCATCTAAAAAAAGAAACGAAACGTAACATTAATATTTTTCTCGTTCAAAACATTTTGATATTCAATGGAATCAGACTTTGCAGATTGTGTAGATTTAATTAGCGGGAAAAAAATTATTGAGGAAAATTTTACAAATTGGACCAGTGGAAACGAGTTAATTGATAATTATATTCAAGAAGAGCAACTAAGGTACAATGGATATAGCGCAGTATTTGGATGGATATTTAATTGACATTAAAGAAATTGAAGATAATTGTTTAACTACAGCAATATTGAAGACTGGTTCTTTACGTTATAGTAAAGAAAAAAAGAAATGGGCAAGAGAATCATACGCAAACGTTGTATTAAGATTTTTATGTAATCCGCAAAATGAAATTACAGATAAGGTATTAAAATTCTCCATTACTTGATCAAACATATTATCGTTTCTAACTATTTTGTATTTCTGTAGATTTTATCATCACATTTATTAACATATAATTGTTATGGAGTGACTCAAAATCCAGATACAAAAGATTATAATTTAGTTTATAATATTAATAATTATGATTATTGTGAAAAATGTCGTGATACTGATGCTAATTTTAGATATTGTAAGCAATGTAAAATAAATCTTTTGAAAGCCAATTTTACAAATTGGACCAGTGGGAATGAGAAAATCGATAATTAAATTCGAGAAAAGCAATTAAAATGCGCAGAAGTATTTGAATGGATACCACATGATGCTCTTATTTATATTGAAGAAATGGAAAATAATTGCTTGACTACAGCAATATGGAAAGATGGTCGATTAAGTTATGATAAATACTATGAAAAGAGATTGGAAAGTTTTTCATACGATAAAGTTACGTTAAGATTTTTATACGATTTACAGGATACTAGTGATGATGAATTATTAAAAAAGGTATTTATTTAAGTTCCTATAAATATAATTTAAACATTGATGTAACATTGAATTCTTTTGTATTTGATAGGTTGAATCATATTTATTACCTGAACATTGTAATGGTTATTATGGAATATCTCAAAATCCAGATTCGAAAGTTTATATTTTGGTTTTCAATGGGTTTTATTTTATTGAAGATTATTGAAAAAAAAATGTGGTAATAAATATGAATTTTATTATTATAAATGGTGCAAACAATGCGAAATAAATCAATTTAAAAGTAATTTTATTAACTGGACTAGTGGAAAAGAGAGAATCGATGATTTCATTCAAAAAATGCAATTAAAAATTGATAAACATGATGCTAATATATTTGAATGGATATCATATAACGAGTTTATTGGTATTAAAGAAATAAAAGATAATTGTTTGTTCACAGCAATATGGAAGAAGGGACCATTATCATATAAAAGATATGAAAAGAAATTAATAAGAAAATCAGATGAAAAAGTTTATTTAAAATACCTCCATAACTCACAAGATATTAATGAATCATTTTTTAATAAGGTATTTATTTTTTATAAATTTAAATCGAATATTAATATATATTAACATTTATTTTTTTTTTTTTTTGTAATTTAATAGATTGATAATTTAGATTTTGGAATATCTCAAAATCCAGATACAAAGATTTATATTTTGGTCTCTAATGGTGATTGTTATTGTGAAAAATGTGGTAATAAGAATCAGGAACAATGGTGTAAACAATGTCAAACAAATCAATTTAAAAATGATTTTATGAACTGGACTAGTGAAAATGCAAAACTTGATGAATTCATTCAAAAAATTCAATTAAAAATTAATAGATATGATGATGCAATATTTGAATGGATACCATATCATGAGTTAATTGAAATTGAAAAGTTAGATGAAGATGATGGATTTGCTACAGCAGTATGGAAGAACGGTCCATTAGATTATAATTATGATAAAAAGAAATTGTTAAGATCTTCATATAATAAAGTTGTATTAAGATTTTTATACAACTTAAAAAATATTACTGATGAATTTTTTAATAAGGAATTTAAATTTCTCATTAATCTAGTTTAAACGTTAGTATAATGTTAATTGTTTTGTATATTGATAGGTTGAATCATATTTGACAAATAAACTTGTCTTTGGAATATCTCAAGATCCAATTACGAAAGTTTATATTTTGATTTTTAATAATGACGTTGATTACTGTATAAAGTGTGGCAATGAATATGAAAAGAAATGGTGTAAAACATGTCAAATTAGTCATTTAAAAAATAATTTTACAAACTGGACTAGTGGTAATAAGAAATTTGATGAATTCATTCAAAAATCGCAATTAAAAATTGACAAATGTGATGATACAATAATCGAATGGATACCATACAACAAGATTATCGGTATTAACGAAATAGGTAATAGTGGCTTTGCTACAGCAATATGGAAGGATGGCCCATTATGTTATAGTAATTCATACAAGAAATATAGAAGAAGATTAAATGAAAAAGTCTTATTAAAATATTTATATAATTTACAATACACTGAGGATACATTTTTGAATGAGGTATGACATTTTTTCTAAATTATAATTTAATTATTATATATATTGAAAATAATTATTGATGTAATTAATATGTTGTACTTATTTTATCAGTTTGTATATTTAATTAATGAGAGTTATGGAATATCTCAAAATCCAAACATAAAGGATTCTTCAACTTAAATATTATTGTGAAAACTGTGGGAAAAAATACAGCAATAAGTTTGAGATAGATAATAAAATTTGTATATTGTGTCAAACAAAACATGAAAATCCAAAAATTAGTGAGTTAATTCAAGAAATAAAATTAAATATTGACCTTAACTCTAATGATTTTAATATAAAATTTGAGTGGATACCATATGATCAGTTTAATGATATTGAAGAAATAGGTAAAGGTGGCTTTTCTACAGTATATTCAGCAATATGGGAAGATGGTTTGTTAACTTACGAAGGTAAATATGGAATCAAATGTTGGAAAAGAAAACCAAATACAAGAGTTGCTTTAAAATGCTTATATAATTCACAAAATTACCTTGATGAATTTATAAATGAGGTGCGTAATTTATTTTTTATAATTTAAATATTTTTAGCATATTAATATTAATATATTTTTTTATACAATAGGTTAGAGGATATTCAAATCGAACAATAGCAAGTATTCTTAAAATATATGGAATATCACAAAATCCAAATACAAAAGATTATATTATGGTTCTTGAATATGCAGAAGATGGAGATTTCAATAATTATTTAAATAAAAATTATGAAAATTTTGATTGGTTCAATGGAATAAAAGCATTATATTATATTATTATTGGTCTTAATAAAATTCACGAAAAACAAATGGTTCATCGTGATTTTCATATAGGGAATATATTATTTACAAAATATGACACTGCATGTATTTCTGATTTGGGATTATGTAGAAAAATTGGTGATACTGATGAAAAAAATATTTATGGAGTTATGCCTTATGTAGCTCCTGAAGTATTAGGAGGAAAACCTTATACTCAGGCAGCAGATATATATAGCTTTGGCATGATTATGTATGTTGTAGCAACTGGAAAACAACCCTTTGCTGATTGTGCTCATGATGAAGTTTTAGCAATAAATATATCTAGAGGAAATAGACCTGAAATAAGTGATCAAATAGCACCAAAATGTTATACTGATTTAATGAAAAGGTGTTTGGATTCAAATCCAGATAATAGACCAAATTCTATTGAAATAAAAGAAATGATTGAATTATTTTATCTCTCACTAATTCAAGAATTTAAGAAGAAACAGCAACACTATGAAATTGAAAAGCAATTTAATGAGACTCAAGAATATAGAAAAGCAAATTTTTTATCGATTAAAAATAATCAATTAACTACTCATATGCAGGCTATTTATACATCTCGGTTGCTTAATCCTTTTACAAAAAAACTTTCAAAATATAGATGATATTTGTAACAATACAGTAGAAATTACTTGATTTTACGAAGTAAGTATCAATTTGTTTTTATTCTCATATTTTTTTTTTTATTTACTTTTTCTCATACTTTTTTATTTTACATTTTAGCTTATAATAAATACTAACTTAAAAATGTGAGTGCACTAAATTTATATAAATAAAAATATGAAACAAATCTTTATTATTTGTCAAATTTATTATACTTTATTTCTAGTTTTGTTTAACACTGATTATAGAGTAATATGATGTAAAAATCAGTTTGTAATTATAAATAAAATTTATATAATAACTGCAAATATTAAAAAAATATTAAAAATGAATTAATTTAGTTTTTCGTGATTATAATTTACTGAATATGTTAGTAAAATAAATATGGCAATAGTTTTATTTCATGGACTTTTTAATTTTGAATATCTATATTATCCATATTCAAATAAATATGTAAACATTTAAGTTTAAGAAGTTTGTTATAAATTTCATGATTATCATCAATATCATAACCTTGTACTACAACTGGTGATTTAGACATAACCTTCATCCTCAAAATTCGCAAAGGAAAAATAGCAAAATTAAGTGATTACATAAATTATTGTAAGATACGTATTATTTATACAAAGAGGAATATAGTAGCAGGGAGGGCATACAGACCTAAGTAAAGAGTGCCAGTTGCTTTGATAGTCTGTTTATTTAATAAATCTCTAGTACGAATTGCAGCATCAGGAAGTTTTTACTGATTAAAATCTACAGAGAATTCCGCGTGGAACCGTCATGAAAATTCTAAATGGAACAAATATTTTCCAAATATCCTGCAAAAAAGCACAAAATGCACATGGAGTATATTCACAGATTCAAGGTCGTCACACATGGATTAATATCGGGTGTATTTTTTTATCTTTCTATAATAATTAAATTATACTAACAACTAATTGCATTTATTTTTACTCACCTTAGGAAATGAACCAGACACCTCAGTAATATTGCTAATATGCCATATCTTGCAATCTAACCACTACACTATTTAATATTTTTTATAATTATTACATTATATTAATATTAATTCTAAAACAATTAAAATTAATAATAAGTATGCAATTTTAGAAACAAAGTGATCAAGGACTGGAGAAATAAAGCGGAATAAAGCGTGAAAACCACCCATCAGCCCCAATGACGGTTACTTTCCGCCCATCATTCATTATCATATTATCATTATCATTATCACTATTGCGAATACTACTGCTAGCTACTTAACTACTTTCTGCGAAACTAACTCTCTTTTCCCTCCCTCCAATCCATAGAATGATTTTATCCATCATTGTAGTCTTTGAGGTCTTTTGATGTCAATAGAAGCTGAGTCTAAGACCAATTTCTAGAGATAATATATTGTACATCTGCGTAGGAAAGTGTCTCTTTCTTTTTCTTCTTTCATCAAATATGGCATGAATTCTACCCAGTACATTTGTATTTCGTTGGTATATTCTGAGTACTGACTTATACGGAGTCAGCTAGGAAGAATAATATGTAACAATTTGGATCACACGCAGCACCTTCGACTGGTCACTGGCTAGTCTCGAAAAATTCAATCACGTAGGACTTACTTTATAAAACAATATTATTCATTCTCCAATCATTCTCAGCAGTGTCAGCTATTACTTCAAGCGAGGTACTGGAATTGAGAGAATAATTCACTAACAACTCATCTCATTGCAAGCATTACTCAACATAATATGTATAAAATAGCAGAAAAGGTTGGGAGTCTTTGCAGGAATTTTCTAACCGGTCATTACAATATAGGCTTCAGTATTGTTATTAGCACAAAACAGAAGCCAACAAAGTGAACAGTGAATATCAAGGCCTCAAGATTACACATGCGAAATACTGTATACCAACCGCCGGCACTTGAAAATGATGGAGCACTATTAAACTTTATAAATGATGAGGATAGATAGTATCATCCTAAGAATGATCAAGACCTCTAAAATACTCCGCATATTCGTGTCAAATAACAGTCTCAGGTTTACTGTATTCATTAAAACCGTTCAACTCCTGGACTTTCCGAAAGCGTGTGAGCCATATGATCTTTGCGATAACTTGAATCCTACAGTAGTATCATATTTTTTCATGTAGTTCTACCCACATGAGTAACAAAAAATTCAAAGTCATTGTTAAGCATTTGATGACCGAATTGACCTTCGCATAAAAAACTACCTCTGTTGACATGTCATATTAAGCAACAAATTCTATCTATTCATACTGTTATCTGCTGGTTAGCAGTATATCATTCATTATACGAAAAAAATTTTAAAATAATACTGGAAAGTTTGTCAAGGGTCATAATGAACAAGGAATTCTCGATTCTGCGAGCGATAGAGTGGAAATGAAAAATGATAGAGATCATTTATCTAATTGTTATAGAATAATTTAAATATGACCAAATTTTTTAATTACATAGTTTTAATTGGTTAGACTTATGCAATACATACATATTTTATATTCCAAATTCCAAAAAGAATATACTGTTTAGTGCATAAATAATAAATTTAAATTTAACATTTTGTTTAATTACAAACTGATTTTTATTATGTAAAAAAGTTTTTACATATTACTCTATAATCAGTGTTAAACAAAACTAGTAAATGAGATACTAGGGTTGGTTCGGTCCTGGCAAAGACCGGTCCTATGTCGGTCCCAGGACCAGTCTTCACGGTCCTCGGTCCACGATTTGAGGACCGGTCCGGACTGAGGACCGATTATATAAAATTTTCATCCCATAAAATAATAATAAATTATATTTTATTGATCAGCTTTTATATTGAAATATTAAAATTTTCAAATTTTAGTATTTTTAATATTCAATATCACATTGACTCTTTAATGATGCTTAAAAAAAGTAAATAAAAATCTTTTTCGCATATGTAACTATTTGTGTTACATGATCGACATCAATTTTCATCGACTTTTAAACTATGAAACAAGACAATAAATAATAAATTAATGTACAGTACTTAGTGCGAAATTGCTTTGCTGATACATCAACGGCATATTATAAATAAAAAATTAAAAAGATTTTGAGGACCGGTCAAAAGACCGGTCCGGCCCGGTCTTGGCGGAAAGACCGGTCTTTTGGGACCGGACCGGACTAACCCAACCCTATGGGATACTATTATTTAATAATAAAATATAATGAACATTAAGCAATTAAATTTAAAATACAATTCTCTAATCAACCTAGAATTGTCTTCGGTTTGTCCAGCATCCATTCCTGAATACAGTACTGTATTAACAAATATGCATCAGAAGTTTAATCAAAATAATATTATTTTGAAAATATTTTACTTCAATAAGGTGAAAAGAATGTATATATAAAGATGTAAACTTCCAAGTCATTAATATTTATCATACAGAAAAATAATTATGAGCTATAATATAAGTACGCAAAAATGAATTAAGAAATTACTAACAATAAAAACGCTATTTACTTTGTAAAATTAGTAATTTCTGCTGCTGTATTATTTTGAATGATTTTTTATAAAAGGATTAAGTAATCGAGACATGTAAATAGCTTGTACATGAGTAGTTAATTGGCTATTTTTAATTGATAAAAGATTTTCTTTTCTGCATTCTTGTGTTTCGTTAAATTGTTTCTCAGTTTCATAATGGTGGTGTTCTTTTTTCTCAAATGCTTGATCTAATGAATTATATAACAATTTAATCATTTCTTTCACTTTAATAGAATTTGGTCTATTCTCTGGATTTGAATCCCAACACTGTTTCATTAAATTACTATAGCATTTTGGAATAATTTGATCATTTATTTCAGGTCTAATTCCGTTACATATATTTAATGCTAAAATTTCATCATGATCACAATCATCAAAAGGTTGTTTTCCAGTTGCTACAAAATACATAATCATACCAAAGCTATATATATCTGCTGCTTGAGTATAAGGATTTCCTCCTAACACTTCAGGAGATACATAAGGCATAACTCCATAAATACTTGTTTCATCAATATCATCAATTTTTCTATAAAAACCTATATCAGAAATACACGCATTATAATTGTTATCCGTTTTTGTAAATAATATATTTCCTATATGAAAATCATGATGGACCATCTGTTTTTGATGGATTTTATTGAGACCTTCAATGGTATTAATTAGTGCTTTTAATCCATTAAACCAATCAAAATTTTCATAGTTTTTATTTAAGTAATTATTGAAATTTCCGCCTTCTGCATATTCAAAAACCATAATATAATCTTTTGTATTTGGATTTTGTGATATTCCATATATTTTAAGAATATTTTCTATTTTTTGTTTTGGATATGCTTTAACCTATTAATTAATAAAAATTAATAAACACATAAAAATTACGTTTAACAAATTATAGAAAAATTTTATACCTCTTTTATAAATTCGTCAATAAAATTTTGTGAATTATGTAAACATTTTAAAGCAACTGTTGTATTTGGTTTTCTTTCCCAACTATTACTATAATATAATAAACCACCGTTACATATTGCTGAATATACTGTAGAAAAACCACCTTTACCTATTTCTTCAATATTATTAAACTTATTATACGGTATCCATTCAAATATTATATTAGATTTAGAAAAATTATAATCAGTATTTAATTTCATTTCTTGAAACAATTCTCTTATTTTTTGATTTTCATGTTTCATTGGACATGATATATACAAATTTTATTATCTTTATTATTGTATTTTTCACCACAGTTTTCACAATAATACTTAAGTTGAAGAACTAAAATAAAATCTTTTGTAATTGGACTTTGAGTTAATCCATAGCTTTCCTTAATTAAATATACAATCTTAAGATTTTTTTAAAAAAAATATTATATTAATAATAATTATTAATTAAAAAAAAATTTTAGAAAAGATTCATACCTCATTCAAAAATGTATTAACATTTTGCAAATCATACATATATTTCAATAAAACTTTTTCATTTCTTATTATTTTTCTCATATATTTTCTTAATGAACAGTCGTAGCGTAATGGACCATCTTTCCATATTGCCGTTGTAAAGCCACTTTTTTCTATTTCACATATACTAATAAACTTATCGTATGGTATCCACTCAAATACAGTATCATTATAACCACTAATTTTTAATTGGTTCTTTTGAATAAATTCATCAACTTTCTCGTTTCCGCTAGTCCAAGTCATAAAACTATTTTTTAATTGATTTACTTGACATATTTCACACCATCGTTTATATTCTTCATCATATTGATTACCGCATTCTATACAATTATTGCAAAAATAATTTTCATTTAAAACTAAAATATATGTTTTTGCATCCGGATTTCGAGATATTCCATAGCATCTTTCACTTTTTAAATATGAATTAACCTATAAAAATACGAAAATTTTTAATATTATATTAATATAATCCGATCTAATTTTATAGAAAATTCTTAATACCTCAATTAAAAATTTGTCGGCAATATCTTGTGAATTATGTAGATATTTTAAACAAACATTTTCACATGATTTTCTTTTCCAATGAAGTTTATACTCATCATCGTACTCAGTTGATAATGGACCTTTACTCCATATTGCCATAGTATATTCTTTTAACTCATTAATTCCAATAAACTCATCGTATGGTATCCATTCAAATACCGTGCCATATTTATATTTTAACTGATTTTCTTGAATGATATTATCTATTATATTACATCCGCTAGTCCAGTTTGTAAAATTATTTTTAAATTCACATTGATTACAAATATTATAAATATCGTTTTTATTACCACATTTTATACAATAATTTATTATTAAAAACCAAGATATAAACTCTTGTATCTGGATTTTGTGATATTCCATAATTCTTAGTTCCATATAATAAATATGATTCAACCTATCAAAATACAAAAAAAAAAAAAAAAAAAAAAAAATTTAATAATACATTAATATTTAAATTTAATTTATAAAAAAAAAATTTAATACCTTATTTAAAAATTCATCATTAACATCCTTAAAATCATATAAAAATCTTAATACAACTTTATCAAGAGATTTTCTTTTCAATTTCCTTTCAAAGTATTCATCATAATATAATGGACCGTCCTTCCATATTGCTGTAGCCAAACAATTGTCTTTTATTTCTTTAATATCAATGAGCTCGTCATATGGTATCCATTCGAATACCATATCATTTCCATTGTATTTTAATTGCTTTTCTTGAATGAAATTATCAATTATTTTATTTCCACTAGTCCAGTTTGTAAAATTATCTTTAAATTCATTTCCTTGACATAGTTTGCACAAATAACAGTACCTCTCGTATTTATTACTACATTTCTTACAAAAATGATCAAAATACTGCACTTTAAAAACTAAAATGTAAACTTTCGTATCAATATCTTGAGATATTCCATAATTTCCATAATCAGATAATGAATATGATTTAACCTACCAATATTAAATAAAAAAAATTAATACCCATACGAAAGATTCTAATTAAAATTAAGGGAAATTTTCATACCTTGTTAATAAATTCGTCAGTAATACTATTAATGTCATATAAATACCTTAACGTAACTTTTTTATATGATTTTCTTATCCATCCCTTTTCATCTTCTTTATAATATAATGGACCATCCTTCCATATTGCTGTAGCAAAACAATTAGCTTTTATGTCTTTAATATCAATAAGTTCACTATAAGGTATCCATTCAAATACTTCATCCTTTCCTTCGTATTTTAATTGCTTTTCTTGAATGAAATTATCAATTATTTCATTCTCACTGGTCCAATTTGTAAAATTTTCTTTAATAATTTTCTTCCCAGCGGTCAATTCTACAACAATATTTTGTGAGGATTTCCATTAAATATTGAAAGAAAAATATTAACTCGATTTATATTCTGTAAAAATAGTATAATAAACCAAATTAGGTTAACAAAGAAAAGATGACCAGAGATCAATTTGTTGATCTATCCCAATTAACGTTTGATTAATTTATTTGAAATACTATTTGTCCTCCGTGGCATAGTTACTATTTGTAATGCAACATATGATAAGTTAAACTCCAACCAGTATTAAATTAAAAATTTGGTTAGAATTGATGAAAATCTGGGTTTACATTCTGAATCCCAAACTAGAAAAATTTTGAGAATAGGCAGCCCGGTCTCCATTTTATTAAATAAAGCATTGATACTGTTCTTGAAAAATGACACGTGCAATTACGCAATAGTGAAAAGGCCCCTTTAGGACCAAATCACCCGACCTACCTGTGCATGTTAATAAGAAAATTATTAACACTATATTAACGCTTGTTTTTTTCCAGAAGTAGAGTTTTTAGTATCACTCCCAATGTAACATATTAACACTACTATTTCTGTTACTATGATAGTAAATGATTCACATACGCTAGCGCATGGCTGAACTCATCTTTTTTTTTTTGCGAAGGAGGAAGCCTTGGGACTTGGAAATGACGATTTGGAAATAAATTCATCAGCAAAAAATAAGTTCCTCAAGATGGTCAAGAAGATTTCAGAGATAGTAGAATTGAAATACAATAGGTCTGACGTTAAGAGTTGCAGATTTTGCCGAGGAATGTAAGGAGAAAAAAAATTAAAGGCTTATACGACGTACCGCAGTTTGAAGGTAGTGTTGGCAGAATACTATATTGAATCCGAAGGCATAGAAGCAATTCCATCCACTATTCTCTCCACCAGATGATGAGTTTTGAGCAAAAATTTATAAGAGGTTGAGGAATTATGGAACTTTAGTTGGGAAGCTATGCATAATGAGTATGTTGCATCAATACTCCATACGACACTCCAAATTGTTAGGAACAACATAAAGAAAGAGTTTAGCATGCGTCCCTAATATGAAATTATTGGAGAAAAAAGTTCCGGACGAGTCGATTACGCAATAAAGGTATAGTATAGAATATTCTTCGATGAATTAACCTAGCAAAGGAGTAACACTACTTTAATACTAATTTTTCGTCTTAGGATTCCGTATCACGGAAGATAAAAAGTATAAAATCCCCATGGGATTTGCACAGAATATCGGACAATTCGAAAACTCATATGAGGTGAACAAGAGAAAACGAACCCGGGTGCGGTGATGATTTTGAGGCTTATCGCTCGAAAAAAATAACCATGTATATTAGTATAGACGTCATGTATCACGGGCACAGTCCCGAGCTTTGCATGTATTAATAAAAAATTTTTCTTGGTAATTTTCCGAGACCGTGGATCCCACAAATTTTTTTTGCAGAATGGATAATTACGATAGGGTATTATCATAGAAACTTCGTCATGTACTACGGGCAAAGTCTCAACCCTTTGTATTTATTTTTCGCATGTATTTATAAAAATTTTTTCTTGACAAAAGTGCGTGAATTTGTTCACGTGGTTACATGACAATGAGAAATGCGATTTTTTTACTTAAACATATATAATTAAAATAAATTCATGATCCTGATGTACTTCGAATCACAAGATGCTCTCTTCGACGCCTTCAAGGACAGGAAACAAAATACCGTGGCCGTAAAGAGGCTCCATCGCTCTCCTAGGGGATTATTCACCCTTCTGGCTATTCGTAGTGTATGCGCCGGGAAAGATCGAATTCGACGGACTACGCTAGCGGTACCTGGATTACTAACGTATTTTTTTTTCTCTTTTAGATTTTTTTAGGATTATCTTAGATAGGTTAGGCGTAGATACTCCCTTTAGTTTTTTTTAGTTTTCTTGACCGCCTAGGTCAAGTCTTAGATTGATCATTCGTCTTTTTTGTTTTTTTTCCCTTTCCCCCATTTTTTTTCTCCCAGGCTGTATAAGTACTCGCGTGGTGCTTATATTTGATATGTATCTTTAAGGCTATGCCTATTATGTATTTGTTATCATAATAAATATACGGTCTTTAACATTGAAAAAAAAATAAAATAAAATAAATTCATCACTAGAAAGCATGTCATATATTTCGCTCACTTTGCTACCAATTTTTGCTTCGTTATATATATAAAATACATATAACAAAATGTCCATTAATAAAAAATGAAATGTGATGCATCTGTAAATGTTTGCTCTTAAAAAACATTCTAAGACTAAAAAAAATTTTAAGGAGCATGTTAGTAGCAAGTTAATATGTAAGAATAATGTTCCTAATTATCGGTATTTAAAGAGAATTTGCTTCATCAAATAGTCCTCGTCAATATAATATTGGATCTCCAAGGTGAGCTTTAATGTCAATTCTTTCTAATGATACAGATCTTGATATTCAAGTATTTTTGTTAAGATGAAAATGAATCAGTCTCAAGCCAAGCAAATATTAAAATATTTTGTTTTTTTCAAAAAAAAAAGAGCTAATTAATATAGAAATGAAGAACGAGAAAGTTAATTAAAAAATTTATTTAATCAATTTTATCTTAAGTATAAATTTTTAACTATGTAATATGAATAAAATATAAATAGAATGGAAGTTCCTCCAAGAAAGATATTGCATCCAATAGTTTAAAAAATAATAGTTCTGTTAGATACAAAGTCAATAATCATGTCCTCCTTGAATTAGACAGGGATTGATTTACTACGCCAGATGGGAAGCGAGAGAGATCTGACTAAAACAAAATGTTTATATGCCATAAAATTATTTTTCAAAGATCCGTTTAATCAATTTTCTTCTGAGATTCCCCTAGCATGTTTAATTTCTTTGGCGAATCCAACCCTATAAAAAATAAGTGTCCAGAAGATGTCCAGAATAATGTCCAGAATAATTGTCTAAAAAATTGTCCAGAAACTGTTCCGAAAACAACTCATTTTCGGGACATAAGGAATTTATCCTGAATTTGCCCTGAAATACATTTTTGCAAAATTTGGCATGAAAGACAAACGGTAGATAGTGATCACATTATTATTACTCAACCTGAATTTTTATATTATATATATCTAGTGTTTTTGCCTGCTCTGCAAATTTAATTAGTATGACAAAAAAGGTATGAATGCCAGTTTCATGCTTTTTGCATTTTTTTACAAAATTAATTTAACCTTCTTTGGAAATTACATCCAGAATTTGTCCTGAAATTTTTCATGTCCCGAATTTGACCGGTTTAAATTATCCGAGTTTTTACTATGTCCGGAATTTGTCTAGGTTTAACTGTCCAGAATTTGCCCAAAAATTTATACTGGACAAATATTAGACAAATTCTGGACAAAGTTCGGATATGTCAAAATTTTAAGTTTTAAATTTATACCAAAAAAATGGACATTTTCCAGACATGTCAGAATTATTCTGGGCATTTTTATAGATATTTTCCGGACATTTATTTTTTTATAGGGCAACTACTTTGATTATCACGAAAAAAAGATTGTGGCTACATTAGAGCTACATATACGTACCTTGGTGGCAGTATTGCATTTCGACTATACGCTTAAGTAAGGAACTTTGTGTTAAGTTCATAATTCTTTACCAAAATTTGCAGATATCCACAAAAATGCAATATAAATCATGCAAGAAGGAAGACTTATTTTAATTTAAATTAATAAATTTGAACTTTATTAAGAAAATTTAAATAAATACCATACTTATTAATTCATTTGCGGGATACACTCAATAGTCTACGTGAGCTTCGTGAAATTTAAGAACAATAATACTCTCACTTAAAACCGTGTCAAATATTGAACCAGAAACGTTAAAAATTACAATTCGAACTTAAATTATCCGGTAGTATCATATTCGCTATATATATATTTCTTGGTCAAAAGGTTCCGACAAAAATTATGAGCATTTCACTAGTTAAACACGTCCCAACATGTGACCGTGGAAATAAAACAGTGGTGTTATTTCAACCCGCAGTGTTGGCACATGACATCATATGACCTATATGCACATTTGTCATTCGTCATTTGCAAAGGTTTATGTACAGTATGTTGGACCATCCAATTCTTTAGGGCGTAGTGCAGAAAATGTGACCCGTGGAGATCTTGACAGTCAATATGATCTTTGATCCAATCAAAGAGCAGGAAACACGTTCTCCATTCATTTCTTAGGTACGTGATATATTCTTTATATACAATGTTTCGATAACTTCCTTTCTAAATAAAATATATTACCAAAATGAGTGTGATTGTAAAAAGAAATTGAAACGTTATTAATCAGATATTTATTTTCTAGTTTTTTTTTTTTGATTTTGTTTTTTATAATTTACAATTTAAATTTTAAACGTTAAATGTATTTAATGAAATAAATGCACTAATTATTTAACTTTGAAAATTTTATTGTAATATTAACAATAAAAGAATATCGGCGGATTTGGTTCATCCCAATTATAGACGTTTTCACTTAGTAAAATATTTTTTATGTAACATCAAATCGATCAGCATATACGGGATTTCATATCAGGTGAATTGCAGATCAATTGAAAATTTTTTTTTTTCACGTTAAAACAAAAAAACTTAAATATAAAAGCCCGTTTTAGCCCATCTAACATTGTTAACAACCCATTTAACTTATGGTAGGTCATTTTAAAGTTGTATGAATAGTTATAGTAATAGTTTTTATTTTTGTTTTAGCTGTTTTTTTCTATTTCTATTTCTTTCTTTGTTATCATTTTTTTTCTTAAAAAATATTGTTCTAATTTCTTTTTTTTCTTTTGTAGTTTCCTATGTAAAAAGATATTTTTAGAGATAAACATTCAAAGAAACCAAAATTTGCTTCTTCAACATTTTTTTATCTTTATTCTATCATAGTGAAGGATTTTTTTGAACGGTTTTTAATTAGGGTGGCTTAGCAATAACACGTGATATTGTAGATGAACCAAACCCGCCCATGAAAGAACCATGAAAAATTAGAAATAAAAACAAAAAAATTAATGAGAACAAAAATTGAAAATAACAATTCAATGAATTTATTCATTATTAAAAAAAAACCAACATATGTAGCCGGTTCTAAACTATTTGTAAAAAAAAAAGTGATATTTCCATTTTGCATTTTGATCGTCTGCTGGATGAACATTAAGTGTTCCCACAAAAATAAGAGCGTCCTATTGAATCTCATTTTCTTCAGTATTTGGTTTCTTTTCTTTTTTTCCCTTATTATTATTATCATCATTATTCGTCATTACTCACTATCATCAAATCTTTTCATCAATATTTTGTTCTTTATCAAAATCATCAAAATCATCATCAGCAGCAATGGGAGTTGCAATATGAAGCTGTTGCATATTCTTGTCAGCTTGGTTAACTTCTTTAATTTGGCGTTGATATAAAATATCATTGCGAATTTTGCTCATTTCAAGGACTTTTGTATGCTATATAATAATAAATTGAGAAAATAAATCCAAGTTTTCTTATAAAAAATTTTTAAATATAATATTAAATCTATATTTACATTTAAAACGGTTTCACCTATCGGTATGAAAAAAGCCATTGACGACCATAAACGTTGTCCAGAATTCAGAATCGTTGATACTGTCTGCAATATCATCAGGTAATTTACGCTCTCCATTACCTCTTTTAAATCGTTTATCAACTTCAACATTAGGAATACCATTTGTACGAATAATATTTGCACGTTCTGAATTAAACTTTGCGGATAAAAGCTAATTATTATGAAAAATTTAAAAATTATTAGTAAATTAGAAATATTGGTAATTGAAATTAAAATATTAATTACCTTTAAGCAGCCTGCATTTTTAGTATTGAATAAAAACAAAAAAATAATATGAATTCCACCTTGTATTACAAGGTGATATTAATTTAATTGTTTTTTTATCAATTCGTTCCTGCTCATCTCGCAAATTTTCTGTAAAAAATGTTAAGCCATGAAAATAACTAACAATCCGAACCGTTTCCTTAGAAATTCTTTGAAATACTGGGTTTTCCTTGAATATATCACCAAATACTAGGTTCAAATATCTTTGCAGGATATAATTGTTTTCAATTAAACAACCAAAATATCTTTAATATGTATATAACATTATATTGGCTATATTTTTTTAATTCAGCTTACCTAGCAACAACATATTCTCCCGCAATGACTATGTTTTCATTTTGAGCTTTGCGCATTAGTTGTTCAATATGTCGTGATCGTTTAAAACTTTGTTTCTTGAGCGTCCCAAATTAATTGCTGCCTTTTTGAAGTCGTATTAGATATAGTTGAAGTAGAATATTTGCCAATATTTTTATTATAAAAAAAAAAAAAAAATTAAAATATTTTGTATTTACATGCGTTATTAATACGGAATTATATTATATACTTGATTCATTTAACTTTCGTTTATCTTCTGATATTGGATAAAATTTCTTCTACTTCTTCTTCCATCTTTCAATTTGCTAATGTTGCGATATAAATTAACTAACACAAGCATTAATGTCGCTGCTTGTGCTTGAACTCTATTTTTTGAACTACGAAAATGCACACAGCCTTTGCATTAGACTTATTATTAGGGTTTGGTGCTAAACTAAAAAAATTCGTGATGTGGGCATTGTGATTACCATCAACTGATAGAACATCACTCTTAAATTCTAAATTGATTATTTATATGCATATAAATTATATGACATGTGACATGTATGACGATATCAAATCGCAAATTTTTTATCACGATAATTCCGATATTTCCGATATTATTCACCAATTATAGTAAGAACATTTGATAGTCCTAGACGGTTTACATCTTAATTCAGACTAGATAATAATTAAGATTAACAATTTACCAATTTTTTCCACGATAAAGTCAATAAAATTTACAATTATGATTGGCACGTTGTCACGTGTTGCAACAAAAATTGTTAAAATGACCGATTGGGCTCAATACTTGCACAGTTAATTCCATTTTATTCCATTCATTATACCAAAATTTCCATTTTATTCATTATTATAAAAATAGGATATTTCCGGGTCTTGCGGTTATACTATCATGAGAAAACTTAAATAAAAATAAAACTTTATTTATTGCTTTTTCAACAACCTATTATCTATCTTTCACATCGAATTTACATGCATCTTTTATAACAAATTGTATTAACATATTAATTAATTAAACATATTCGATATATAGAATATATAAAAATGTATATAAATAAATAAAATATGTAATATATGTTAACACATGTTACAATATATCTGATATGTGATAAATTGAATTTAATTTTCTAATGTATTTTTGGTTATTCGGGAAAACTTTCAAATTTTGATTCTAAAATTCGATTTTTGATTCCGATTATCGTCTCTAATCTATTATGCAGGGTGCAATCGGTGCACCATACATTAAAATCATGTACAACAACTTCAGCAATTTTGTTTTTGATTCAATTTTAAGGGAATCGCCTATTATAAGTTACTTCATTTTTAATTATTTTGTTGACAGAAATAACCCATTTATTCTTTTTGCAATAATTTTCTATTATTTTAATTCAATGCACAAAAAATGTATTTCTTTGCTAAATTTATATTATTTATTATGAATTATCTCTTAAATTATAATTAATTATATATTGTTTTATTACATTAATCTACTACTAATCTATCGCTAACTATATAAAGGAAATTACGTCAATTTTACGTATCATAAATTATTTGCAACTTTTGAGAATGTTTTGAAACTATTTTTTCCAAATTGGATAAAAACTAAACTATAAATATTAGAAATGCGCCCAATTTTTAAATTTAATGCATTTCAGGATAAGATCATCGATTTGGGCGTAAAAAAACACCCGATAATTTTTGTTTTTCTTTTAAAAAAAAGAGATAACATTATTTAGAGTTTTGAAGTCTTAATAATATGTTTATGTTTCACAAACCAATTTTACAAAGAAAATTCGCCGGCCCAGGATAAGGGACCGTGCCCATAATACGTGCAATAGCGTGTGATGGTACAGATACTGGCCAATAGAAACTGAATAAATCTCCTTATTGATATTCATTATGTGATTCATTATGTGCGTATTGGTGATCAAAACCATAAAACGCAAAACCATACAATCATATAGTGTTTACATAAAAAAAACAACCCGAAATAGCGATGCGTACAAGCAAATTTTATTACTGTTTCTAAAATATTGTTCCTAAATTCGATAAACGCCCATTATGCATATGATCTATAAAAATTGGCGTCATTAATAAGCAAATAAAAGTTCTTAATATAATATTTTTAAAATAAATTATGATTTTGCAATAAAGTTAAATTGATGTCATTAATAAGCAAAATAATGAAAAAAAATTCAAAAACATGAACTTAATAATTAATTTGGCGATATGAAACAATAGGAATAATATGAAGGAGGGTGTGTTACCAATAATAAAACCAAAAGAACACTTTAGATAGAACCATGCTTCGAATTCGCCTTTATGAACATGTTTGAGGTGATTTAAAATTTATCACGCGAAAACAATTACATAAAAATTTTCCAAACCATAATTCCTACCAATTTAAAGTTCTTTTTAATCTATTTATGCATTATATCCCTGAGAAAACGGAAAATACCGTAATGCAAACTAATAATAAACTCCGAACTCTGCATGAAAATCAAGCAGAGTTCTAAATAGAAAATGTATACTTCACGGGGAAAACAACTATAAATACACGTTAGATTCCATTAACAAGAAAGCTGTGTGGTCAATTCCCACCAACTCGTAAAAATATCAACAAATCAATAAATCTCAAACCAACCAACGAACATGGTTGACGCGAATTCGAAATTTTAATCGCTTTTTCTTTCGGGCATGTTAATATGCCTCGTCTTAATCACATACGAATATTAATTCTATGACCATTACTTTACAAGAATTATTTCAAATTTATGGTTAAATTTATGGATATTTATGACAAGTAGTAACAAAATTATTTTTATTAACAATTATGAAATATGATTGATTATGTCACCTTCCAAGCTTTTTTTTATCTTTTTTTTTTCGTTTCTCCGCTTAAATGTATGAAAGAATTATTCCTCGTTCCTCCCTTGTCCTTAATACTTTTTCCATCTCGTTCCGTTTTTTTTTTTTTTTTTTATAACGAGTACATATAAGAAGTAAATTTTTAGCAAGTTAAAAGCTTTCCTTTTTAACAATTCGTACGTACTTGTCCTATATATTGGACAAATTCTCGTAACCCACAATTTTCGAAAAATTTTATTTTATTTTATTTTATTTTATTTTGTTCGTTTTGTTTTATTTTATCTTATTTTATTTTGTTCATTTTGGTTTTATTTCATCTTATTTTATTTTTATATCAATTATACATAAATAAATTTTTTTATAACTCTGTTTTATATAATTTTTACGTCAAGTTAAAATGAATTTTTATGTTATACTGTTATTTATTCGTTTTGAACGTTGAAATTTAACTTTCTTATTTCTAGAAATTTCCACAACGAATTTATACAGCGAACCTTTAGTGTTGTGCCGATTTTAACATATAATAAAAAAAATTCTCGTTATACTGAATAAAATATTGTATACCATTTAACGAAGTAATCTATAAACCGTGTATATAAAAATAAAAAATGTCTCTTATTATAACGAATTTTTCATTGTAACGAATTTTTCTATAACGAAGCTATTTTGTGTGACGTTACTGTCCATGATTCTAATATTATACAAGTAGTATACCAAATTTTCCCAAGTTATCCCAGATTTTTACATTATGTTGACGAATTTTCTTATAATAAAGGCCTGATTGGCCAAGCCACCAACTTCGTTATAAAGCGAGTGGACTGTACATCTTGATAAAGTTCATCAGAAAATGTTCGACACTTACAATAATTGTTGGCATCTTCAAAAGTACAATGAATATACAGTAAGTCAGTAAGATGATCGCTATTCGTTGACAAAATGCATATGATGTATAATAAAAGGCATATAGATAAAAAAAAAAAAAAAGCGCGTTCGCGTCATTAATACAGGTATTATTATAGTTCGATTAACCGAAAAAGTCTGATTTTAATAACGGCACTGTACCTTTAATATATTCTAGCGTAAAAACATACTAATTGAAGTGAATTTGTTTTTGTTCCATAAATATTTTGTATGCCAAGACTTTGTTCGTGTACTACACGTACTGTACGACTGCAAAGTTTTTTTCAAAATATAAGTAAAGGAATAAATATTTTCCGAACTTTTATTAAAAAGTTATGAAGAGACCAGGATGACTGCATTTATCGGATGCTGAATTAACAAGAAAGGAAATATGAAACGTAAGGACAAATGAAATATAAGGAGAAGGAGCAATTAGTGTGTCAAAACTGATGGGCTACACAAAAGAAGGAGAAAAAATAACAATTACGTGAGCTTTTTTATACGATATTCCAGATTTCCAGCGTGTAGGGAGTGAACAAGATATTTATTAGAAATTTAAATAAGTTGGGACAGTATAAAGATTCTCAACAAAAAAAAAGCATTCAGCCATGTTTACGTAAGGTGGTACAATAATGATAAGAGAATATAAAAGAATATTCTAGAAAGACGAGACTTGTCAACAGATAATAAACGTAGCATAAGCGAGGAATTAATGAAAAGATATGGAACTGCTCAACATCAAATTCCTAAAGTCAAATAAAGAACAAAAATCATAATATTTAGTTGTTTAGTGCCACAGAACAAATAGGTGATAAGTTAAAGATAGATAGTACAATAAGCAATAAGGAATGAAGAATAAAAAAATAATCAACATTCTGGAGGAAACGTTAAAAAAAAAACGTTGTTACAATGCATGTAATAAAATTTTTTTTTTTTTTTGAAAAATAATTTGAGGATTTTAAAAAATTGTATTTTACTAAAATGGCACGGTTAATGCGTATTCTAACACGTGCACATGTATAAATAAGTATTCTAAACGTTACGGTAACACACGTATAAATTAGTAGTCTAAACGTCACGGTTATACACGAAAAAATTTAATATATTAGATATAATAATAATATGTACTGAAAGAATTTGTGCAAACATCATATGGGAGGATTCGACGCACACGTAATCAATTAAGATAAACTTTATTATTAATTTATGTTATACAAATTTTGAAAAAAAACTTTAGTATCTTTGATGATATTATATCATAATTTTCATTATATCTTTGTTAAGATATTAAAATTAAACAAAAAAATATTAAATTTTATAAAATTAATTCTTTAAGTAACTTTAAAATACTTCAAGTTTCTTTCAAAACTTGATTTACTTTTAAAAAATACACTTACTTTACTGGTCAAAAAAAATAAATTCCCAACCAATTCCCAGATTGTAGTCGAAACAAAAAAAAAAAAAAAGTTCCATCACTTTATTTATTTGTTTAATACACAAAATTACATATGTATAACCACGATCATATCATATGATCATTATTATTAACTTTGTGCAAAATCCACTCATACTATATAACATATAGTTAACTCATACGTGTGAGAATTCGTAGCGAAATGGTTACATCAAGATTGCTGAATTTATCGAGATGTTAAACACATGTAAATCGGTTAAGATTTATTATTATAATTGGAATTCTTCATTATTTGCTGCACATTAAGATAGGTATGAATAAATTAATAAATAAACTAATTTAGGTGTATTTAAAAATTGTAGTGTTATTTTCGAAATGTTAAAGAATTAATAAAGTGATATTAAATCATAATTATCGAATTATAATCATTTCATTTTCGAATTTTTTAAAGAGCTGAAAAAATACATATTTTTATTTTGTGTTATAGACATTTGTATCACTGCCAGACTATTAGGCTTGATCTAAATCAAAAAGCGTGACTCGATTCAATTAAATAACCATATTATAACCTTGATTCAGTTAGTTCTTATGTCACCATACCCCATAACTAAAAAGTACACATTCCTAAGCAAAGGTGAAAATAAAATGATTCAAGATAAACTTTGTCAAAAAGAGTATCTTAAACTATTGCACAAAAGCATGAATGAGTCTTTTATAAAAAATAAGTAGTTGGCAGATTTTTTACATTACGGTAAAAACGATCGTAACACATATATCACGTGTTTATTTTTGATGTAACGAAATTCAATCTTTCATGATCAAAAGTGAACCGTATTTACTAGGAAACGGGAACCGTTATGAAGTTCGGAGCGAAATTTATATTTTTATCAAGGTTGTATTATTTATCGAAAAATTTTTTAGAGGAATATATCGATGAATGATTACGTCAATAGGTAAGTAACATTAGAATATTTCTAATAGTTAAATAACGTTAAGTTGTTTTATTGTTAAATATAAAGATTATACATTATATTATTACCAAATTTTATAAAATAACTCTATACTAAAATCTATAATTCAAAATTTATATGAGATAAAAGTGTTTCTATTAAATAAAAGAAAAAATGGTCTATTTTCGCAACAGAATTTACCATTTCCGAAACCTAACACTCCTAATCCATACTTTTAAGAACCTACAAAAAAATAAATAAATAAAAAAACGTTAAAATGTTTTTAATAAAAAATAAAATATAAAGCTTCGAAGTCAAAACTTACCATCCAAAGATCAACCGAAGCTGGAATCTACAAAAGAAACGGGTAACGTTAGTAATCGTTTCCATCAAAAAGAAGATTCCTGACTCAATGTTCAAATTTGAAACCTGAACCTAGAAAGTATTAATTATTTAAAGAAAATAAGGAAAACTCACGTTTCGCGAAACTTGTTGTTTTCATTTTCAGTAGTATCACCCATTTACATATAAGAGTCAAAAACCTATAAAAAGAAAAAATGAAACGTTAAAAACGTTCCATTAAAGAAATAGTTCATTAAACTACTTCCATTCTTACCGATTTGAGAAACTGATCGCCTAAAAAAAAAAATGAAAAATGACAAAAATTGATCGTTTTGTTAAAAAAGATGAATTTTTTTTAAACAAAACCTTGATATCCACTTCTCGAGGTCTGAAGAACTGACTGACTATAAAATAAAAAAAAAAGAACTATTAGTAAAGCCCGTTAAAATAATGAAAAATTAAAAAAAAAATAAAACTTATAATATCACATCATATCGTTAATCATCAAAATTCCACGCGCCTAAAATGCCTAAAGTGAACCGAAAGAGTCGTCTAAAGATAACGAAACAGATCATTAAAAAATAAAATAAAATAAAGAGATATATAAGGTTGAAATCCGCACTGAAATTTACGCGCTTAAAGTACTTTTTCATTGCTTATACTGTTGGTAATGCTTCTTTTCAATTATTTGTTAAGATTTAAACATCACCAACCATCTAAAAAAATAGAAAATTGAAACGTTAACAACGTTCCGTTAGAATAAATAAATTCGAAAAAAAGGTTAAAAAAGCTGCAGAGAATGGTAATCTGAGCGCTCAATTTACTCTTGGACATATTATTTTGCTGGTAATGAAGTTAAACAATAAGATATCGGACAAGCATTAAAATAGTTTAAAAAATCTGCAGAACAAGGAGATGTTAGTTCACAATTAATCGTCCATATTTCTTCACCAAGATTCTATGCTTCCATCCAAAAAGCTGAAAAGTAACTAACTATAAAAGGAATAATGAACTTTGAAACTGTTCGTTAAGATAAAAAAAAAATTAAGAAAAAAAGGACGGAAAAACTTACTGAAATGTCATGTCCGGATAGTGGTTTAAAAAAAGAAAATATCGAAATACTAAAAGTGTTTGTGGTTAATAAACGGAAATCAGGAAATGAAAAAAAGAGCTTTTTTTTTCGTGAGAACGAGCTTTTTAATCAATCTATATAATAAATACGGTATATTTGCTTTATTAAGAAATCGAGCATACAACACATGCAATATATGCATCGTCTCACAGTACTCGGACATTTGTATCACTTTGCGTAAAAGTCTTTTGTTACGCGATGTACCACGTGTTACGATATAATTATAATAATTAATTTATTTGTTAATTTAAAAATTAAAATTTTTGGAAATAAAATTTCCTGCACGCTCGGTCATAATGAGTTACATGACAGATGTGCAGATGACACATACTGCCAAATAGGATTCTCAAGCTAGGGGCTGAAAGAGACTTGCATTGCATAAAACGCCAATTGTGTCGGAAAAATCATTTAGAAGCAGTCTAAGTTTTATAAGCTAAAAATAGTGATTTTTTTTTTGTGAGAGCGATAATTTTTTTTAAATTTGAGAAAATTTTTAATGACTGAATTTTCTTTTTTAGAAAATGACAAATGAGGTCTGTTTTTGAAGTTTCGTTCGACAAGATACTTTGACGTTTTGAACTCTTTTCTATTAAACTTTAACGATACCTTAAACTTTTTGTCGACAGCTGTTCTTAGGATTTTGAATAATAATGTTAATCGGCATATAAACAATTCATTCAAAGAAAAGAAAAATTTTGAGTTTAGTAATATGGTAACTCGACGCAGGGTGGTGCATAAATTATTTGTAATAGTGCACTTAGATAATCCCCTTAAATTTTATGTACGAATGCATCAATATTGTACTGAAACACTAACTTTATCTTGAAATTGTCAATTTTTTAAAACATGAAAAGCTAGTCATCTTTTATTAAAAAAAAAAACAAAAAAAGAAAAAGAAAAAAATTATTTACATAAAAAAATTTTTTAAATGGCTGAATTTAATACATTTTTACCGTAAAATTTCTTGTGAAATACCCTACAATCGAGCAATCCGATCTTTAAATAATAAAAAATTTTGTACTTTTAAATAAGGATAAAATGCTTCCTTTTTAATTAATGATTTCTGTTTTATGGCTAAATTTTTTTTTAACGTTACACATAAAATATCATCTGCTGCTGATCTAATGCTTTTATAGTTAGAAAATTTGATCGGCAGATTCGTATTAGTTACTAATGCATACAAATTAAAAAAAAATTTTTTTGTTCATTTTAACTAAAAATTTCCGGTTAAAGTTCTATTAAAATACTTTAGAATTTTCAATAAAAAAATTTCACCTGATATTATAAATTCATAATTCTGGCCGGAATCATAAACTTGGCCTAAATTATAAAGCATTAATTTTAAATGACCCAAATGTCCCAAATGACTAGCATCTCAAAATGGACAAATAACCTGGTCATTTGCCATCACTGAATTAGAGGTCAATCCAAATCTCAAATCCCATACCAAATCTCATCAAGACGAACACTTAAATCCACGTGAAAATTCCATTTAAGGAATATTGTGTAACCAGCGTGTGGATCATCTTACCACACCACCCTCGGCTATATGTTTTTGGTAGTACAGGTGACATCCGAGGGTGCGTGACAAATAGAGATCAGACTACTAAAAAAAAACAACGCGAACGCGGCCATCACGTGAACGGTGACGGTTAGACATCATATCTCTCCGAGGGCGGTGTGGGTAAGATAAATCCCAGCGTGTGGGGAATCCTACAACACTACCCTCGGATGCATATGCCGATCTCCGACCCACTTTGAGATGGTCGGTAAATTTTGCATTACATCATAATCATTTTTTTTTTCGAAGTACGCGCGCCAAATTTTTTTTTTTTACACTCACTACACTTTGAAAATTTCATAATTTATATTATAGCCATTTACTCTATTCTAATATATGCTTTATTTATAAATTTGTAAAAGCAAAATACATAAAATTAAACAAAATACACGTTAGGATAAAATAACAAAGTATATATTGAATTAGATTCGTGACGGCGCTGTTTTTTTGAAGGTGATAAAGGATATATATTTTCTTTTGACATGTGTTTATTCCTTTTGCCTTGAGTATTTTGTTCTTTCCAAATTTTATTTGAAACGTCATTTAACTTTTTCATGTCTTCATTTTCATCAATTTTTTCCAGAATAGATGCAATTAGCATTTTCTTCTACTCCATCAGGTACGTTAGCAGATAATTGTTTTATATTCTTTGTAGTAAATTTTATTTCATTTAAATTAGCAAGTAAATTCGTAGCTAATGTAATGTGTTCTTGTTTCCAAATAGCTGCACTATGATTTAATGACGAATTCATGAACTCTCTATTTTGATTTTTTTGGTCATGAAGTGGTAAGGATGATTTTATGGGATCTTAAGATGGTGGCAGCGTTTTAGGAATATAAGGTGTTTTTTTCATGATCATTAGGTGATGTTGGTGTTATTTCAAGATCATGAAGAGAATCTTGTGATAGTGGCGAAGCTATTTTAGAGTTATGATGAAAATGTATTTTAAAAAAATAAATTTTAATAAAAATATTAATTTTATTTAAACAATTTACTTATTATTAATTACCTTGATATATTCCAAATTTTTTTATTACTTCATCTTGTGTTGGCAAAGAAATATATGGCAAATTTTGACGATCAAGAGCGTTGTAATATTTTGGGGATAGGTGGTTGTAATCGCAACCAATTAATCCAAATGACTGATGCTCTAAGATGTTTATATGCACCACCACGAGATAGAAAATCCATACATTGACATGTAACATTGGGAAGTAATTGAATAATATATGTTTTTGGTTCAAAGTTAGTTGAAGCATCTGAAACAATCAAAAGGTATAAAGTATTACCATTGAATTCAATTTGAATTATTTTTTTTTTCTTTATAGATACGTTCAGCAGCTTTATCACGATTAGAATCTGGTGTGTAATATGTTAATTGACTATAATGGTTTTCAAGTTAAATTCTTTAAAGATGATGCATATGATTCATATCGTTCTTTTAAAAAGAAATCTAAAAAACAAACTGCAAACACAACTAAAAAAATATTTGGTGTAATACTGTTAATTAAATCTACACTTAAAACATTAAAGCGTAAAAGATGACCATTATTTTGATATTTTTGCAATTGATGAACCTTTAATTCACTGTTAAAAGACTTAAGTTGATTGTTTGATTTTGGAATTTGATCTAATGAAACTTGTAATAAATCTGCTGCAATAATTCTTCCATATATACACCATCCAATAGCCAAATCTCCACGCCAATAATCACGAATATAATAAACAAAATTCAATGCACCATTAATAATTGACTTCTTTTTGGAATCTTTTTCTTGATTTAGATTATTCTAAAAATAAAAAAAAAAATTATTAATAAATAATATTATAATCAAATATTGTTCATTTTAACTAAAAATTCCCGGTTAAAGTTCTATTTCTACAACTGGTTTTTAAATAATTGAGCGATTTATTAAAATACTTTAGAATTCTTAATATATTACTTGTTAGTATCAGTTCATGTAAATATAACATGTGATTATTAATGCAGTGTTGACCAGTCAAATGACCTCAAATGATCTAGTCATTCAAAAATTATGTCATAATTCTGACCAAAACTATTCATTCAATTATTTTATAGATAAAAAATTTCACGTGATATTATAAATCCATAATTCTGGCCAGAATCATAAACTTGGCCTAAATTATAAAGCATTAATTTTAAATGACTCAAATGACAAATGTCCCAAATGACTAGCATCTCAAAATGGACAAATAACCTCAAATCCCATACCAAATCTCATCAAGACGAACACTTAAATCCGGCCAGAATTAAGTGATCTACGTGAAAATTCCATTTAAGGAATCTTATGTAACCAGCGTGTGGAGAATCTTACAACACTACCCTCGGATGCATATGCCGATTTCCGACCCACTTTGAGAGGGTATTTTGCATTACATCATAATAATCATTTTTTTTTTTTTCGAAGTACGCGTGCCAAACTTTTTTTTTACACTCACTACACTTTGAAAAATTTTATAATTTATATTATAGCCATTTACTCTATTCTAATATATGCTTATTTATAAATTTGTTAAAGCAAAATACATAAAATTAAACAAAATACACGTTAGGATAAAATAACAAAGCATATATTGAATTAGATTCATGACGGCGCTGTTTTTTTGAAGGTGATAAAGGATATATATTTTCTTTTGACATGTGTTTATTCCTTTTGCGTTGAGTATTTCGTTCTTTCCAAATTTTATTTGAAACGTCATTTAACTTTTTCATGTCCTCATTTTCATCAATTTTTTCCAGAATAGACGCAATTAGCATTTTCTTCTACTCCATCAGGTACGTTAGCAGATAATTGTTTTATATTCTTTGTAATAAATTTTATTTCATTTAAATTAGCAAGTAAATTCGTAGCTAATGTAATGTGTTCTTGTTTCCAAATAGCTGCACTATGATTTAATGATGAATTTATGGACTCTCTATTTTGATTTTTTTTGGTCATGAAGTAGTAAGGATGATTTTATGGGATCTTAAGATGGTGGCGGCGTTTTAGGAATATAAGGTGTTTTTTTCATGATCATTAGGTGATGTTGGTGTTATTTCAAGATCATGAAGAGAATCTTGTGATAGTGGCGAAGCTATTTTAGAGTTATGATGAAAATGTATTTTAAAAAAATGAATTTTAATAAAAATATTAATTTTATTTAAACAATTTACTTATTATTAATTACCTTGATATATTCCAAATTTTTTTATTACTTCATCTTGTGTTGGCAAAGAAATATATGGCAAATTTTGACGATCAAGAGCGTTGTAATATTTTGGGGATAAGGTGGTTGTAATCGCAACCAATTAATCCAAATGACTGATGCTCTAAGATGTTTATATGCACCACCACGAGATAGAAAATCCATACATTGACATGTAAAATTGGGAAGTAATTGAATAATATATGTTTTTTGTTCAAAGTTAGTTGAAGCATCTGAAACAATCAAAAGGTATAAAGTATTACCATTGAATTCAATTTGAATTATTTTTTTTTTCTTTATAGATACGTTCAGCAGCTTTATCACGATTAGAATCTGGTGTTTAATATGTTAATTGACTATAATGGTTTTCAAGTTAAATTCTTTAAAGATGATGCATATGATTCATATCGTTCTTTTAAAAAGAAATCTAAAAAACAAACTGCAAACACAACTAAAAGAATATTTGGTGTAATACTCTTAATTAAATCTACACTTAAAACATTAAAGCGTAAAAGATGACCATTATTTTGATATTTTTGCAATTGATGAACCTTTAATTCACTGTTAAAAGACTCAAGTTGATTGTTTGTTTTTGGAATTTGATCTAATGAAACTTGTAATAAATCTGCTGCAATAATTCTTCCATATATACACCATCCAATAGCCAAATCTCCACACCAATAATCACGAATATAATAAACAAAATTCAATGCACCATTAATAATTGACGTCTTTTTGGAATCTTTTTCTTGATTTAGATTATTCTAAAAATAAAAAAAAAATTATTAATAAATAATATTAAGTTTCGTAAAGATTATAAATATAATCAAATATACCATTAAAAAAACTTCTGTCTCCACAATTATTTGATTAATAAAAGTAGTTGGTTCAGTAGTATTTTTTAACTTTTCCGTAAAACTTCTTAAGTATTGATAGACTTCTTTTCTAAATGAAACGATTTCATGGCCCTTATGATGCCCAAGAACGGTTTTTAAAATTTTCCCAATTTTGTAATACATGCATGAAACAAGCATAAAATTAGATGAATATCTGGCCAGATTTCAATTAAAGCACGCCTTTCTCTATGATCACAATCTGTTATAGCAACCTAATAATTCATATATAAATTAAATCTTTTTTAAAAAATCAAGAAATACAAATAAAAAAAATATTACCGTTCCCTCCCATTCCCACCCTCACATGTTATTGACAAAACGGCCTAAAGATGTTTGATTAGGACGATAGTTTATTATATAGTATAAGCTTATTTGATCAGTATTATGTAATAATGATGTAATTTTTTTATTCTTTGTAATACTTGCCGCAACTAATAAAATGAACCTTTCTCTTGCTCTAATTTATTTTTATAATGTGATGTTAACTCTTTTAATATTAAATAATTATAGCTGCTACTTGATCTTTGTGCACCTCCAGAAGCCGAAAATAACAAATATCTTATAGGAATTCCTCTTTTTGATCATTTAACACGAGTAAAGTAAATAAAAGAATTTTTCCATTTAATATAACAAATGTTCCATCCATTTGTAAAATCTTTTAGTGTCCAAATTTCCAAGCTAAATCTCTGTTGCAAGAACTAACATAAACCGATCATTTAATTCTCTTCTCGGTTTATAATATACAGCTGCTTCCATTAAATCATAATCATTACTATTTGATGATTTTGATCCAAAAAATTAGTCTATGTTAATTTCTTCTGCTCTACGCTTATTCAACCCCCAGATTTCTTTTGTCATTGAATTTCGTATATTTATTAGATCTTGATTCGATAATAAGAACCTCTCATTATCAATTACAACTTTTCCATTTAAATAATTCGTTACAAAATTTATATTATCATCAAGAATGCATGAAGGACTAGCGTGATTTTGTAATAAATTTTGTGCCATTCTCTTAATCATTTCATTAAGATGAAGAGGAGGTGGTGATGTGGTAAACAACGTTGACAGTCTTCTATATGTTTAAGATAACCAAATATGCTCACATAATTATTATCTTTGTCTATTTTAATTCGTGCATATGCAAGACATTCAACAAATTTGTACATTTGTCTTGATTTTTCGCGTTTTTTCTTCTTGATTAGGTTTTTTTTAAATCCATATCACGCACTCCCACAACAACATTGTAAAACATAAATTCCTTTAGTTTTAATGCTACAACGTACTTTCCACTTGCTTTCTGGTTGAAATATCTTCAAGTATAAGATCATGTTCTTTTAAAAAAGTAATAGCACTATCATGAGATACCCATTTCACGTCGGTAAATTCAGAAATTGGAAGAGAATGTAATTGTTTTTTTTTTTTGTTTTTGAGTTAAATGTTTAATTACTAGTACCGAAATCACCTTAAAAAAAAGTCATCCTAAAAAAATCAAACAAAAACAATATTAGACAAATATATTTACCAACCACAAGCTCACACAAAACCACAGCACCACCTTTACATCCAAAAAAATGTTAGATCAGCCTTGTTATTTCCAAAAAACGTCACAAAAATCACCCCATCAAGGTGATCATCATTATAACCTTTGATGATCATCTTTGATGGGGCGACTAAAATACGGAGCCATCCTAAAACAAGATAAAAAGCGTGATAACATCACACTATTACTAAAGATTATATACTTTATATAAATTTTTACATATAGTTTTCTTTACTTTTTTTCTGCAGAGCGGGCCTCGGTTTACCTGGTTTTAACTGGCTGTAAAAGAGGTAGTGGGTTAATTATTTGAATGTTTCTAGAAGTAGTTTATTATTTTTAGATAGTTCTTTATATAATTACTCCACCGTCGAAGTAGATTTCATTCGCTTCTATTAGTTAGTTTCATTTTTTATTTTCATGTATCAATTTTGATGTGTTTATAATCTCTGTTTTCCGCTTCTAATATCTGTTAAATAAAAATAAAAATAAAAATATTACTAAAGATTAAACTATGATGAATAAAGATAAACTTAAAATAAATCTATAAAATATAACCAACAAATCCATAAAACAAATCCCACAATAAAATTCATAATCCAGAAACCCTTGAAAAAAAAACTACAAAACTTGAACGACAAACCCATAAACCGAAGTCATAATAATAAATACAAAACCGGGCCGCAAACCCATAATCTAAACCACAAAACCCAAACCGCAACCCTATAAACACGAACCCACAAAAAAAACCAAAAAAACTCACAAACCAAACCCATAAACCCGAATCACGAACCCATAAAAATTCTTGAAACCACAAACCCATAACACCCACAAAACGGCACATAAACACGAACTTGCAAAATTCGAACCACAAATCCATAGAAACCCACAAAACACGAACCAAAAACTCACAAATCCGCAAACAACACCCATAAAACCCGAATCACAAATTCATAAGAACCATAAAACACAATCCAAATAACAACCTATAAACACGAATCACAAAATCTTGCAATCCCACAAACCAAACCCAAAAATCAGAACCACAAATCCATAAATGAAAACCCATAAAACTGAATCACAAACCATAACATGGACCCACAAAACTTGAATCGTGAACCCATAAATCCCACAAACCCGTATCACAAACCCACAAACCATCACCCACAAAATCAGAATCACAAACTCTTACACAAACCAACACTCACAAAATCCGATCATAACCCGTAAATACAAACCCACAAAACCGAATAACAACTCGCAAAATGGTTCTTATTTAACCTGATTTCTTGCTTTTTATTCTTGACGCGACAGATGAGATACGTACTGTATTTATATATCCTTATAATCCAATAATCATGTGAATTCTCACATGAGTGATTACATTTCTAACTGTACATGTCCATGTGTAATACAAAAAGTATAATTTGTTTGTTGTGTGTCTAAAAAATACTAGGTTGGGAAAATAACCATTAAAAACTCAACTATTGTTTCAGATTTTCTAATAGTAAAGAAAATATCTTTTTTGTGATAAGTGTAAGTTTTTTTTACGATATTAGCGATGACATAACAATCAAACTGCGGTTTTTACACTGAGACGCTGTAACTTAGTTTATGATTTGATTTAATGTACAAAATATATTACAATCTTATTAAAATAAATTATTGAGTTACGTAAGAACATATATTGCAATATCAAAATTATAGATAGATAGATAATCAAAATGATCATTATGACTAATTAACCGCCGTTCTGATCAAAAGTCTTAAACTCTTAAACGTAAACTTAGTTACGTAAAATTTTGTCTTCGAGTGATTTCCTCAATATTTGACATGAGTTTTATGAATTATTCCTAATAAACAAAGATTATCATAGTCCGATATGATATTATTACTGTGAAATAATGACATCATCTAACAACTTTATTACCGTTGTCGACTCATCTATAGTAATATTGATAAATCTGAGTCACAACTTTTATACATTAATCACGCGTTATTGATATTGATATGTTGATAAATAAAATAGTCTTTACAATTTTTTTCTATATAAGACCCATCGGCTTTCTTTTCTCTTGCACTGATATCAACTCTTGTACTGATATCAAGCACTAAACTGATATCAAGCACTGATATCAATAATAATATCTCTTTCGTGCAGTTTTTTAAAACTATTAAAAAAATAACATGTCTAAATTGCACATAATTATCAAAGAATTTTGGTTAAGAATTTTTTTAATCAAAATAATAGAGAAACAGCCAATGACTTTACACATGAAGAAGTTGGGGCACATAATAACGACCAATAAAGTGACCCAACAAATAAGGAACTATCTCGTGCAGTTTTTTAAAACTATTAAAAAAATAACATGTCTAAATTGCACATAATTATCAAAGAATTTTGATTAAGAATTTTTTTAATCAAAATAATAGAGAAACAACCAATGATTTTACACATGAAGAAGATGGGACACATAATAACGACCAATAAAGTGACCCAATAAATAAGACACTACTACCAAGAGTTGCAACAAACAAATCTCTTGAAATATAACGATGAAGAGAATATTTCATTTGCCGTTAAACAAAAGTAGCATCAAATGAGTAGTAGAAGAAAAATTCCTAACTATCACGAATTATTTGGAGAAAAGGCAATAAATGAAGATTTTGTGCATGATGCCTCTCCTTATCCCACTAATTATGATGATAATTCTAGGAATAAGAAAAAAAATCTTGTAAGTACCTTCATCTAAGAAGGCTTCTCTGATTTTTTATATTGATGAAAGATACATACAGCTAATATTCTTCCTAATAGATCAATCTATCAAAGCCACCACACTGGCAAAAATTAGTTTCCATTCTTTGTGAATGATGAAGAGGAAATTCCACCACTAGATAATGTTTTACTTGCGACGGAATGAAGTGGTATTCCATCTGGCAAACATGTGGGTGAAATTTAAACAAAGTAACATATTAAACTTGCAAATCCACAAAGAAAAGGAAAAGTGAGACAAGGTTGAAAGGGCAACATTGAGATACTCTAAAATCATTGACCTTTCGCTCACATTTGAGATTGGCTTACTTTTGATGAGCTTGTATTCATGAAAAAGGATTATGAAACTATCTTAAATGTTTGGGTCATTTCAAACTATCTAAGTATAAAGTGTAAGTCATACATATGTCCACATATATTAATAATATTTTCAACTTTCATGATGAATATGTTGTTAACTTCTTCTTTCATTTCAGGAATCTTTAAGAATATTTCATGATCCTTTTTCATGAATTCAAGCTCATCAAAGTAGTGAGTAGTAAGATCAATGATTTTAGAAACTGAGTATCTCATAGTTGCCCTTTCAACTGCGTCGAGCTTTTCCTTTACCTTTGTGGATTTTGCAAGTTTTGAAATATTATTTCTGTTAAAGATTTCATCCACATTTCGTTAAATGACAATACCCACTTTATTGCCATTGCAAGTAAGACATTCTGGAACATATGGACAAATTGATATGTGATGGATAGGGGCATACTACAATTTAATTTGTTAATCTGTTTATTAACAGATTTTCATTGTAGAATAATAATAATTTTATTATAATGATTTAAAAAAGAACTGAAATCAAGATATATTCTAAGATTATACAAATATTTTTAATTATTAAACTAATATGGTAGACTTTTTTAATCCATCTTTTAAATAAGCATCCATCATTTGTGAAAAAAATCATGAATTATTATTAGGAACCGTGAGATATATTACCTACAGTTGAGAAATGGCCAAATGACCTAATGACCAGTTATCAAAGTCATATTAGGTCATAAAAGGTCATGTAGTTCATATGAAAAATTTCTACAATAAATATTTTTGTACCTTTACAATTTTTTTCAAATATGAAGCAGAAATGTGGCATCGATTATGAATTATCTATGCAACATGAACATAACTATTGATAGAAACATAAAAATAATATGAAAATGATTAGTGTATCATAAAATTATAACGCGCATATTATTTATTTTGTTCGATTATTTAAATGGGTTCATTCACTTAGTTGATAAATTGTATGCTAGTAAAGTTGTATGACGTTTTAGAAGAACGTGCACGTGATTTTTTAGATAACCTGTTGGGAAATCTAACTTACTTGGTCAGGAATGATGATTTTCTGTATTAATATTTAATTCCGCATTAAAAAAATATTTTATCTATTATTTTCCACTTGTAAATACATGGCTTTATTAAGCAACACTCAAAGAAAAATTTTCCTAGCTCTATTAATATCTCTATCTATGTTAATTCTGCAGTTCTGACCTTTTCTGACACTTGTATTCTTTTTCTCATTGATATTTTGCACATACCCATGACAACTACAAGTTTTGGAAATATAAGCTTTATTATAACACAAATTTATAGTTTATAATACAAAAACATAATAAAAAAAAAATATATTGATTGCAGTATTTTCCAAATGAAAATTTACTTTTGCAATTTTATATTCTGCGAGTTTATTTTTTTTTCTTATTTTTTTAAAAAAAAGAGACATATACTCGTGAATTTAATAACAATTCCCAAAAATTAGAATTCTTATAAAACAAATAATAGCTTATCTGGTGTTTTTGTAATTGACGACTATCCATAATTAAAATGTGATTTAACATTGGAACTTCCTGAAACCCTAGTCTCATTCACCGCTTTAATAGGATGTCCATCCAATCTCCCCAATCAAAAGTTCACATTTATATGGATTTCCAGAATGTATTAGTCTATTAGACACACTCAACAAACTAGATCCACATTTTACACATAATTAAACGTCTCAAATAAACGGTCCTTTTACCATTCGGAGGTTCTACTTATGAAGCGGCAGATACTTTAGCCAAAAAGGAGCGATGTCAAATAATAATATTATTTTAATCAATCATTCAGAACGCTCAGCTGGAATGACAGTAATCGCAATATTAGGAAAACTTTAAGAGTTATCTCTAGCAATATTAGATTTAACAAATTTTTGATGCATAAAAATCTATTGCTTAGTCAAAACACATTTTAAACCTTATCGATGGTATTGGATCAAAGAATGGATTGATTATAATTCTTTTGATCGTCTGACGTCAATGATGATTGGCAAACAAACTAGCAAACATATCAAAGGTTTCGTGATCCTTTAACCTTTATTTGATTATGATATACCGCTAATCTGATATATTACATTGTAATTAACCTAATCTTATTAATAACACAATTAAAATGTACATCTGCAATACGGACTGGAATCTAACCATCATTTATGATATGCGTTCATCATCAAGATATAATCCGTTTTATCGTCACAATATTTTACAAAAAACCGTTGAAACAACTGATGAATTAACGATCTTGTAAAAGACATGATCAATTGAAATAAGTCTTCGCATGGACAACCCTGTTATTTATGACTAACCATGCATATTTAATTTTTCCCCATTTAATTATTTAATTCCAAGATACTCATCTTTATTTTTGAAGCTTATTTAACAAAATTTTAGTATCAGAAAGTTATTACTACTCTGTGTCTAATCTTACTATAGACCTCTACAGGTTATTTGAAGCACAAGATTATATATATACATGTATACAGTATATATATATAAAGTCTAAACAATGTCACGAAGAAATCATTTTCACACAAAGACAGAATAAAAAACGTAAACGCTTGTCTAGTAAAAAAAGCTTGGGTTCACCTTACCATCAGAAATTTACGCTCATTTCAACCGCCATTGAACCACTTCCCCATCTTCATTTTTCCTTTTAGTTCTCCAATTGCCCTTGATTTGTGGATACGACCACGTTCAGATCGCTTCCTTTTAAACAAGTCAAAAGGGATTAGAATAGTGACTTTTGCACATCCCTTTGTCTATTCAGGTATATATATTTTTGTGTATAATTCGTTTATTCACTGTGACTTCTATGAAAAAAAAAAAAAAATAAATTTTGGAAATTAAAAAAAAATTCGATTGAAAATATAAGTTTAATCATATACGATGCAAAATATAGTTGTAAGATCATTTTAATAGAGAATTTCACGCCAATACTTTTTTTTTTTAAATATAGATAAATGCTAATAGCTGCAAAAATGAAACGAAATATAAACCATACTGTACGATCTGCAAAACAGATCATACTTCAATTACTTCATGTAATAAGGCATAATATCTCTTTTTATACTGTAGTAAAAATGAGAAATGAATGATTGCAGAGAGTTCTTTAGTTTTCTACTGTATAATAAATAATTTTATAAATTCAAATATCGATGTCGATGCGCCTAAATTTGCTTTATTCTACTGAAAAAAATGCTATTTTTTTCAACTGTTCTTTAGTCCAATTAGCACAAAAACTTTGTCTTTTCAAGTAATGATGTATGTTACCATTTATTCTAATTTTAAAATTCTTAATAATAGCTAACTCAATATACTTTCACCTAATTACTTATCACATTACACACATAACGCACGACGTATTAAAGGACCACGTCAATGTCGTCAATCTAACACAGTTTTAATATAAACACTACCCATAATTCATCCTGATACCTTTTAATTACACCATTACTTTCATATTTTTCAAACTAGGATAATTTAATATAAAATTATTCTTTTCGTCAGTTTCTAATAATAAAGAATTTTCAATTTTTATTTAATCTAAAGAATTATGATTAAATTTCAAACTAAAATAAAATTTTGGGGATTTTTCAATTAATAAATTTAATAATTTATTGCCATTAACCATGATTATTAATATCTTCACTTTCATAAATGAATTTAAAATTTTATTAATTAAATTTCAACATTTACAAGATCAAAATCACAATTTTACATAATAATTGCAACATATCCTATATTTAAACAATTTTGGTAAATTGTTTTAATAAGTATTTTCAATACCATTTAAATTATCAGGCGTTTATTAATTGGGTAATTGGGGAACTTGTTACCAAGCTATATAATAAATATAGATTACGTAAGGCTGATAAAACAGGTACTAAGTAAATCTCCTTGAACTCTTTTAATATAGGAGTAAAGTATGAAGTTTAGGACAACAAGAAGTTCTTATAATAATGTTAGATAAATTTTTTACTTAACGCCAATTTTTGTAAATTAATAGAATTTTCAATATGAAAGAATTCTTGGAACAAAAATCCAAATTAAATTCTCTTAAATTAATAGCATGATATTTTAAAGCCGTACCAAATCATCTTGAAGAAATGATTATTCGTCATCTTCTTCAGATTGATGATTAAAATCAATTACTTGGAACTTTTTTTGTACTTTAATTAATCTTACTAGTCCAGGATTATCAATCAAATCTTCAATGATTAATTTATTAATAGAATCACAAATTTGAGCCAAACCATAAAAGAATGATTAATCACTAAAAATATTTTAATGATGAGTTGAATAAAACATATCCAAATAATTCAACGTAGTACAATTTTTCAAAAATAATTTTGATAATTCTTGTTTTAGATATAATAAACTTTAATTGGCAAAAAGGAAGTTTATTAAATGCATCAACTCCAATACATCTATATGGTGCTGCTTTATTGCTCAACAATAAGATTATTTATTTATATAGGCAAGCGAGTTAATTTTTTACAACGTTTTATTTATTTCGTTAATGAACATAGGCGGTGCAATATTTAGATACCTCATTTTATGTATTAGATATAATTTGTATGTTTGGAATAATTCCAAAACAGCAAATTTAATTTGGTTATATCATTTGGTAAATAAATATAATATTCTAAATATTGTTAATTAAGCAAATTAATTATTATTAACGAAAAACAATAAAATTTTATAGGATTTGGTTATGATAGAACATTTAACAGTGATATTACTTGACATTAATAACAATGAAGAACATGTATGGACGATAACATTTGTTCTTTCAGTTCCAAAAAACGTGTTTTTTGGTTCTTTGATACGAAAAATCAAGTCGCGTAGGTGAAAAATGGTTGGTTTAATTAATTTCAAAGTGTGATTATTATGAATAATTTTACGTAATTGACAAGAATGAAAAATAAAGCTACTTACTTTCTCAAAAATTCATTTAAATATCAAAATATTCGGTCATTTTTTTTTAATATAACGAGTTAAACATATGTTGATATGCCTGAAAATTGCAACCACAATTGTCTGTATTCATGATCTTACTAGATTTGTTTCATCTATTTTCTATATCTTTTTAAAAAACAAATAATCTTCCTCTGCTGTCAATATCTAAATAGCGCCTGAGAATTTTATAAAGAATGTGAACATAAGTTCACAAAGTGTATTTGTCATAATATATTGCATATAATAATGACAACATAATTACCTGTTGATTTGCAATTGCACTTTCAAAAGTCACTACGCGAGCAGTGAGGATCATATAAATAGCAAAGTGATTTTTGGTGTGTCAAAAGATCCTCACATCTTTTTCACCAATCTTCTCTCAATTATCTATCTATTGTTAATATATGTTATATGACGGAAATTACGTGATCAAAATTATTTATTTAAAACGGAGTGAACTGCTGTAAATAAGTAAAATCAAAAATGAAACGAATAAATCCTAGTCACTGTGGATATTTATGATCAATATCTATATTCTATATATATACTAATAATACTAATATTAGTCTACTATTTCATAAATGTATAAAAATGACCGTTAGCATATTCAAAATAGATATATATAACAAATTAGTTTGTATACATATGTAAGGGTACAAAAAGGATTAATTTCTGATTTTTTCCGAGTATACAAGATATTTCCAACAGTTTACAGACAGCCAATCAGTGAATAGTCTCACCCACCAACTACTGCTACTTTTCTTTTTTTTTTTAAAAAAAAAAGAAAACTTACCTGAAGTAAAAGAATTTACAACTTACTTATACGATCTGATAATTCTTTTGTTCATGTAAAAAAAAGTACATTACTACAATACACATTTCTGTCATAAGGAAAGTTATGATTAACTTTTTGATTATGTTACTGCGAATTGACGACTAATGTATAGTACGATAAAAATATGATGGTTTTCATGAATTTTTTTTTTTTTTTTTTTTTTTTTTTTGAAATTTTGAAATAAAACCCTACAAAAAAACACATTCGGAATTCATTCTGAAATTGTCCGGAAAAATAAGCGGACAATTTCCGGACGTTTGGTAAATCCGGAAAATGTTCCAAAACGTGCGCGTTTCCGGATGTTTGGAATATGTCCGGGTTCAAATTAGTCCAGAATTTGTCCAGAATTCTGAACAATCCAATTTTATCCCGATGATCAGCAGGAGATTACCACTTCCTACACAATTAACCAAAGTTTGAATTGACATCATAGATAGCATTTTTGCCTGCTCTTCAAGTTTACTTATTATGTCAAGGGGTGGTTTTAAATATCAGTTTTGTGCTTTTTGCATTTTTTTTTTAGAAACATTGTCTAAAATTTGTCCGGAATTTTATTATGTCCGGAATTTGTTTGGTTTATTTGTCCAGAATTTATCTGGAAATTTTCATGAATAAAAAAAAACTGGGCATGCCAAAAATTCTGGACAGCAAAATAGATCAATTTCCTGGACATTTTCATGAAAATTTTTGAAGAACCTGGACAATCTCTGGACATTTTCGTAGACATTTTCCGGACATTCTTTTTTCGTAGGGAAAATTAATAAAAATAATCTAACGTTAATTAGAATGATCGACAAATAATCTTTTATATAGTACAGTACATCATTGCACCATATTTTTTGTTAACCAAATTTAGTTTATTGTACTATTTTACGCCATTTTTAAGTCTCGTTTTCGCTCAAGAATTTTAATATTCAATGGAATTACTTACAAACTATTGTGTAGATCTAACCAAAGGGAAAGAAATTATTGCAAAAAATTTTTCAAATTGGACCAGTGGAAACACAATAATAGATAATTTTATTCAAGACAAGCAAATAAATTTCGATGGATATGGTACAATATTTGAATGGATACCATATAATGGGCTAATCAATATTAAAGAAAGAAGAAATAATTGTTTCGCTACAGCAATATGGAAGGATGGTCCATTATGTAATATTGAAAATGAGTGGAGAAGAAGTTCATACGAAAAAGTTACATTAAGATTTTTATATGACATGCAAAATATTACCGACGAATTTTTAAATAAGGTACAGTGTTTAAATTTTCTTTAGATCTAGTTTAAATATTTATGTAAATGTTAACTTTTTTATATTTTGATAGGTTGGGTCATATTTATTACCTGAGATATTTAAAGGCGGTAATTTTGGAATAACTCAAAATCCAGACACAAAGGTTTATATTTTGGTTTTTACCGAATGGTATTTTGAAAATTTTTGTGAAAAATGTGGTAATAAATATAAAGACGATTTTAATAAATGGTGTAAACCATGTCAAACGAACCAATTTAAAAATAATTTTACAAAGTGGACTAGTGGAAACACAATAATAGATAATTTTATTCAAGACAAGCAAATAAATTTCGATGGGAATGGTACAGTGTTTGAATGGATACCATACAATGATTTAATTGAAATTAAAGAGATAGAGGGATGTGATAGATTTGGTACAGCAATATGGAGGGATGGGCCACTACGTTATGATAAGAAATTTATAAGAAATTCATCATATGATAAAGTTGCATTAATAATTTTATATGATTTACAGAATATTACTGATGGATTTTTAAATAAGGTATTTAAATTTCCTATTTCCCGTAAATTATAATATTAATGTAATCTTAAATTTATTTCTTTGCATTTTGATAGGTTGAATCATATTTGCTAGATGAATACTATAATTATGGAATGACTCAAAATCCGGATACTAAATTTTATATTTTGGTTTTCAATGTTCTTTATTTTGAATATTATTGTAAAAAATGTGGTAATAAATATGATAATGAATATAACAAATGGTGCAGGCAATGTCAAATAAACCACTTAAAAAATAATTTTACAAATTTGGCTACAAGCGGAGATGAGAGAATCGATGATTTCATTCAAAAAATACAATTAAAAATTAGTGAATGTAATGATTTAGTATTTGAATGGATTCCTTACAATGAATTAATCGAAACTGAAGAGATAGATGAGGACGGATTTGCCATAGCAATATGGAAGGAAGGTCCATTACAATATCAAAAAGATTTTGAAGAGAAACTGAAGAGAAAGCCATATTATAAAGTTGTATTGAGATTTTTACATGACTTACAAAATGTTACAGATGAATTTTTAAATAAGGTATTTTGAACTCAGATTGAATAATGAATATTAATAGAATATTAACGTTTATATATTTTGTTAGGTTGAATCATATTTTGTTAAAAAACTAGTCTTTGGAATATCTCAAAATCCAAATTCAAAAGTTTATATTTTGATTTTCAATAATTATTCTATTTACTGTGTAAAATGTGGTAATAAATATGAAAGTGATGAATATACTAATGAAAATGATAAATGGTGTAAAGCATGTCAACTTAATCATTTAAAACGTAATTTTGCAAACTGGACTAGTAACAATGAGAAAATTGATAACTTCATTCAAAAATGCCAATCAAAAATTAATAAACATAGTGATACAATATTTGAATGGATACCATATAATAAGTTTACCAATATAAATGAAATAAGAAAAAGTGACTTTGCCATAGCAACATGGGAGGATGGACCATTATGTTACAGTTACTCAAATAGGAAATATAAAAGAAAACTAAATGAGGCAGTTCTACTAAAATACTTATATAATTCACAACATATTGATAACACATTCTTAAACAAGGTATGAACTTTCCTATATGATATTTGCTTTAATTAATATTAATTATTAATAATAATAATTTAAATTAAACAGATAACATATTCGATGGAAGGCAGTTATGGAATATCTCAAAATCCGAATACAAAAGATTTTATTTTTGTTCTTCAACAAAAATATTATTGTGAGAACTGTGGTAACAAATACGATAATCGGTTTGAAATGGATAATAAAAATTGTATATTATGTCAAACAAATCACGAAAATCCAAAAATTAGTGTTTTACTTCAAGAAATGAGGTTATATGTTAATCAGAATTCTAGTGAATTTAATATGATATTTGAGTGGATTCCATATGATCAGTTTGATAATATTGAAGAAATAGGTAAAGGTGGTTTTTCTACAGTATATTCAGCAATATGGAAAGATGGTTTATTAAATTTTAATAAATATAGTAGTTATTGGAGTAGAGAGCAAAATACAAAAGTTGCTTTAAAATGTTTACATAATTCGCAAAATTTTCTTGATGAATTTATAAATGAGGTATGAAATTTCTTTACAATTTAAATATTTTTTAACAGAATAATTATATTAATACGTATTGCTCAATAGGTTAGAGCATATCCACATCAAAAAATCGAAAATATTCTTAAAATATATGGGATATCTCAAAATCCATATACAAAAGATTATATCATGGTTCTTGAATATGCAGAAGATGGAAATTTTAATAGTTACTTAAATAAAAATTGTGAAAACTTTGATTGGTTTAATGGATTAAAAATATTAATTAATATTATTGAAGGTCTTTGTAAAATTCATCAAAAACATATGGTTCATCGTGATTTTCATATAGGAAATATATTATTTACAAAAATTACAAAATATATTAATGAAAAATACGAAGTTCATGATAGTGCTTGTATTTCTGATTTGGGATTATGTAGAAAAATTGATGATATTAATGAAAAAAATATTTATGGAGTTATGCCTTATGTAGCTCCTGAAGTGTTAAAAGGAAAACCTTATACTCAAGCAGCAGATATATATAGTTTTGGTATGATTATGTATGTTATAGCAACTGGGAAACAACCTTTTGCTAATTATGCTCATGATGAAGTTTTAGCATTAAGTATATGTAAAGGAAATAAACCTGAAATAAATGACAAAATTGCACCAAAATGTTATATTGATTTAATGAATAGGTGCTGGGGTTCAAATCCAGACAATAGACCAAATTCTATTGAAATAAGAGAATTGATTTATTCATTTTATAATTCTTTAGATCAAAGCTTTAAGGAAAAGGAGCAACAACACTATGAAATCGAAGAGCAATTTAATGAGACACAAGAATATAGAAAAGAAAGTCTTTTATCAATCAAAAATAGTCAATTAACCACTCATACACAAGCTGTTTATTCATCTAGATTACTTAATTCTTTTACAAAAAATCTTTCAAAATATGATGATAATATTAATAATACAGTAGAAATTACTGATTTTACAAAGTAAGTAGCTTGTTATTTTTATTATTAGTAATTTTCGATTACTTCATCTCATTTTTACCTTATTTTATATTGTAGTTTATAGCCATTTACCCCATATATAATGGTTTAGAAATTTATGGTAAAAAAGTGTATTCATTTTATATTAGTAATGTAAAGATAATATTATTTCAAAATAGTATTATTTAGAATATCCTTACACGTTCTTACAGTCTATTAAGAGAGCTCTTGACTTTCGTTATATATTTTTGCTATTAAATAATAGTATCCAATTTATTAGTTTTTATTTAACACTGATTATAATAGAAATATAGAATAATATGTAAAAACTATTTTAACATAATAAAAAATCAGTTTGTAATTAAGCAAAACTTAAATACTCAATAACATATACATATACCTTGCGTCTCGAATTTATATCATGATAGTTGGCAAGTTTTTTTTTATTTTAATGAAATTTATTAGTCACTTGGATTTTAATATACAATTTTAATTAAAAATTCGATCATATTGCTTTTATAGGTAATATTTAACTTTCTTCGTCATTGTCTGGAGCAAAAGTGGAGGACTACCGTACCCGGAGACGAAATTATAAATTTTGTTTATCCTCGTTATACTCTACTAAACGCCCTTAGTGCCCTTTCACAAAATCAACATGTTCGCCACGTTTCCTCCATTTTGATATCCAGAAACTGTCCATATAGAATTCGAACACTAATTGTATATTCAAATTTAATAATTTAATTTGAATTCGCAATTTAAGCTTAATGCAATGCTACATTAGTCATTCGGATTCAAATTTTGTTCAACTCTGAGAGTATGTGTAAAACTAACTTTTTTACATAAATAAAACCCGTTTGTAATTGAGCAATAGAAGATAAAATTGATAATTGTAAAGGCATCTGTTGGTGTATTTTTATTGTTGCAAATTTAAATGCAAATAAAATGTTGTATTTCTATTGTTCTATCATACCGATTCATACGAATTAATATTATGATATTTTTCGTAAAGTTTGACGCAAATCACCAAAATAATAAAAGAATTTTCTGCATAAATATTTATGATATAAATGAAGACAAAAAACATTAAAACAATAAAACCTAATGTAATTAAGGTATTGCTAAAAACATATTGAGATATGAAAAATCTCTTCAATTATGAGAATTTGACTATACTTTAACTAGATGTCATGAAATATCAAGTAAATTTGAACATAAAGAGTCCATAATTTCTTGTCATCTTGAAGAATATTAGTATTACTTCTTTTTAACTAATCTGATTAATATCTTCCAATTTATAAATTGTTTCCACGTAATCAACATATCTAACTCTCTGATTCTTCATCTCTTAATCTGATATTGAGGATGATTTAGAAAGAATAATTTTTGAAATTGTTAATATCTTACAGTTTCCCAAATAATGTTTGTTAATAATTTAAAATAATAATCAACGTACCTTCTTGAGTATTATGAGACTATCTTCCTTTTAAACTAATTAACGGTAATCCATCAATTTCACGGTTCGGAAGTGGGAAGTGTCAAGTGCGACAAACTCTCGGCGACTACGTGGTATACAATCTTTAGCGATAAACCGTTGTTTTAGTCTCATTTCTTCACATTCATTGTTATTATCGCCATTAGAATTTGATTCGGCTAAATCTACCTTAGTCCTTTTAACTAGATCATTCATTAAATCTAAATATTTTAAGGTTGCATTCATCTTGGCCATTAAGATGATTAAAATGATTCCTAATTCAACAATCTATAAACAAATTCAGAAATTAGGCTTGATCATTTTTAAATATAACCTTTCAAACGCCGACTAAAACTCATAGGTTTTCCAAAACCGATCGCTAAATCGGGAATAAATTAACATTTCAAAATAAGAATTTTATTCTTAAACTAGCCGTGATGCATTTTTTTTTGAACAAATAACTTACGAATGATTCGTTGAAGTATTATCTAAATTTCTTACTAAAATTTGGCGAACTTTTAGCAAATACTGGGTCATTTTCCAAATTAAAACATTAGATTGACGATAAACTTTACTCAGTCTTAACCAAAGTTAATTCCGACCACCCAAGCCATTTTTAAGATCTTACCTTTCTAAATGTTTAAAATAGCATATGGCAACACTTCATTCGGAATATTGGCATCTGGAGAAATTATACCCGGGTTTAAGAAATAAAGAAATGCATTCAAGAGTTTATCACAAATACGCGCAAGTTGCATGAATTCTGCAGCAGGATCAACGGTAATAAAGTTTGACAATGTCGAGACTCGAGATTCGGCTAAAAAAATTTTAATTAGTCATTTGATAAAAATACAAATAGAAAAAATATTTGTTTATTATAACGTCAAATAGCTTTATTACTAAATTTACAAATATATGCTTGATTCCTCCCTAGAGATACATGATATAAAAGAAATAAAAAAATTAAAACATATTTACTGTAACTCAGTATACTACATCTCTGTTTCTTGCCACTTTATCTGTCATTTTTACCATTTTTTTCAAAAAATTTCGCGTCTTCTCAACATTTTTAAGAAATTTGACATATAGATTTTCGTAATTAATACAAAGCAGTACTATCGAAAAATAAAATAAATAAAATTAGATATACAGCGTACAATATATGAATTATATTTTTAATAGGCTACTTACTTCATGATCAGAATTATGATGTTGAATAAAATTATGTGCTAATTCATGACAAAACATCATGAACCAATATGTCATGGCATCAACTGTGAGTTTGTTTTTACACTCTTCTTCATGTAATTCGTGATAAAATTTTAAATTGAAAAATAATTCTCTATTATGGTTGAATGCAATTGAGTTTGAAATGTCATCATAAAATATATGAATATCCTTTGGTGCAAGTCCAAAAACATTTGCAAGACTTTTCAGCATATCAATAAATTGTCTTAATGGATAATCGAACTTTTGAGATAATTGGCCTGAACCTTCACGAATATGAAGTTCAACTTCTTGGACGATATCGACACGATATAAATCTGTAAATAAAAAATATATGAATATTGGTAGAATATTGATAAAAACAATAATATATCATATTATTACATACCTAGTACACTATTACAATAGTTCATTTGGTTTTCATGGATGATTTTGATACTATCTTCATGATTAATAATGCTACCCATGTTAAAATTACAAGCTTTTATGATATCCTTTGTATTGGTTTGATTATTAGTAATATCCTTTGGATTAGAATAACAATCCTTAATAGTTTTTTGTATATAATCTTGTAGGGTTCGAGTATATTCAGAGGTTATAGGAATCGATTCCCTGTTTTTTATATCGACAGACTTCTCGTTAATTATATTGATCGACCGTTCGTTTGTTATATTAACTAGTTCTATATTCGTTATTGCAACTGATTCTCGATTCGTTATAGTAACTGGACCCTTATTCGTTATTGTAATTGGCTCCTTATTTGTTATATTAACTGATTCTCTATTTGTTATAGTGACGGGATCTTTATTTATTATATTAATTGGTTTCTTATTCATATAACCATTAATATTTGATGTACTAGCATTTGAATATATTCTTTGCTCGTGAAATAGTTGATTACCCTGAGTTTGAAGGGATATAGGACTATGATCTATTGAAAATTTATCATTTGTAATAGGTTTTTCATTTTCTTGTTTTATACTTATTTGTTCAACAGAAATTTGTTGTAAATTAGATTTTTGCAATATACGTTCAATTGGATATCCCATTCCTTTCAAATCTTGTAAAGTTGTAGTTAAAAGTGCGTTGACAGTTATGACATTATGCAAATCATGTGATTTGTAAATATACTTGGCTATTTGTTGTGAAATATTGACCGAAGACGAATTAGATGTTATATAAAGAGTCCAAGAATCTATTTCATTATTATCTGGAATGATGCTAGTATTATTTTTTATAGTCTTTTTAGTTTTTCCCAATGTATAACATGTTTTTATATGATCAACCTCCCTAACTTTCAGATTTTTAAGCCATTCTTCATCTTTTTTAACATCATTTTTAGAACATTTAAAATAAAAAAAGTTTGCTCTTTCTATGATTTGTTTTTGAAAATTTCGAGAATTATCAGTTTCACGAATATCGCCTTTTGGAGTCGAAGTTTCTTTTACGGATTCATGTAATGATTTACTTCCTAATCTCTGCAAAACAAGAATATATAAATAAAATTAATATATAATGATCTTATATAAATGTAATAATAAGAATTAGTTACTCACTTTATACATATTTTCCAAATCGTCATCTTCTGGTGCTATTAATGGATTAAATACTTCTCGATATATATCGTCATCATTTATAAAAATTTTTTTGGCCGAATCTAAACGATAATTGATGATTTCTTTCACTTTAGAATCGATTTCCTTTATTTCTTTCGTCATAGCTAATAAAATAGGCGCTCTTCTCATTTCTGAAACTAAATCCAGTTTACTGGCCATATTGCCAAAATTATTAAATTCCATAGCAATTCTCCTCAAAATATCTAAATATTTTCCTGAGCCAATTGAATTCAACAATTTATATGATGATTTTACCAATAACTCAGCATATTCTATCGAAGATGGTTCAATGTTAACACCACAACATTGTAGAAATTTATTGGCCTTTTCTCCAAAATCAACTTGTAGAAAGAAATCTTTTAATCTAAAAAGATGAATGTTCTATTAATAATAAATTAAAGAACTTGCAATAAAAGAGAATAAAAATACGTACTCTTCTCGAACTTTAAAAAAGCATTTGCATGGACTGGTAAAGATAATTTCATTATGTTGTTTCCGAATCGGAATAAAGTCAAATTTAGCAAGTCTATTCAAATCAGTAAATGTGAAATCTGTTTGTCGTGACGCCAAGTATTCAAAAATTTTTTCTGCATTTTCCTCATCTCGCGGTGGATTCCTTAATAACTTATTTAGAAGCTCTTCACGATTAGGGTTCTGACGAACACCTAATTTTCCCACATGATGTTGATAGTCTTTATTTATAACTTTGAAATTCATTACCATGCATTCGGGATTAATAAAGCATTCTAAAGGTTTTGCATAATTATCATTTAAACAAGGCAAAAATGCAAAGTTTATTTCTGGATAATAACTTCTGAAATATTTTCTTTCAAAATTATACATAAAATATTTTAAAGCTTTGTTGCGAATTTCAGAGTCAGTTGGAGGAGCTGCCAGCGTCAGAATTGTTGTAAGCGTAGGACATAGTTGTATGCCTAATTCAATTAAAAATCTTTCTAAAAAAAAAAAAAAAAAAAAAGAAAAAAAAAATTTCGGCATATTAATTACAATAATAAATAAGTAAATAATGCACGTAACAAAGCGATTAGTATTTAATATACCCGGTGTATTACGAGTCCATTTTTCTTTCCAACCAATTACCGGCAAACCAAGTTCGCGATGAGTTCCAATAGGTATATGTAATTCATTAATAACTAAATATTGGGTTTGTTGCGAACCTGAATTTTCTTTTGGCCAGATGTTTCTGGTCCTTAACATGTCTTTTTCTTTTGGCTTGAGATCATCTGATTTTGAAGCAAGATATTTTATAAGTTGCATATAATCACAGTTTTCATGATTAGTAAGGCGTTCAATAATGAGGCTCATTTCAACAACCTATAAAATAATTTTAAAAATTAATTTTACCATCGAGTGATTATTTATAAAATTATTATGATAAATCTTGTTTACCTTTCTAACGCCCAAAAGTTCCATTAAATCCTTAACACTTGAAGGTTTTTCAAAATCGATTGTTGGTAAGTCAGGAAATAAATTGACATTCTCAAAATAAGATTCATTAGGTATCTTCATTCCAAATTTAGTTGGAATGCATTTCTTTCGTTCAAATAACTGCCGAATTGCTCTTTTATCACTGCCCGAAATTCTTTTAAAACCTATTGCTAAAATCCTGTGAACTTCTTTTGCAAATGTTGGGTCGTCTTCCAGATCAGGGTTTTTGATAATAAATCTTATCCAATCAATTAAAGGTAACTCTGGCCATCCAAAAAAATTTCCAAGATCTTTGAGAACTTTAAAAGGTTTGAAATGTCCGGAAATAGAATACGGTAATACATAATCTGGAACAATTGCATCTGGAGTAATTATTCCTGCTGGATTCAAAAAATAACGAAATGTACTCAAAGGTCTATCGTCAATACGCGCAAGTTGCTTGAACTGCTCAAATTCTGACGCATCGATAATATTCCCTTTCGACCAATAAGAAATCAACCATCTCAAAAGTTCAATCATTTCATTTTCGGAAAATGCTCGACTTTTTAATTCAATTAAAATATCTTGAAAACTCAAATATTTTATAAGTTTCATCGTATGTGCTTTCTCAAAGAATGTTTTACACCGTTCAAATATAATCTTTGGAACAACCGGAACGGTTCTTATGAACCCTGTCATTTCTGGGTTAGGAATGCGAACGTCAGATATAGGGAGGATGCCAGTTGTTGAAAGAATTGACAATTTTTCTTCAGAACAACTGAAAAATTGTGACTCGGTTATTTCACCGACTTTCTCATTCGGTGTAGTTATATTAAAGGTAAAATGTGTTAAAGCACGCGCTGCCCATTCTTCAAACCATTCATGACTTTGAGTATTAACACCCCTCCTACTTATTTTAATCATTTCATCTTCATACAAAATTCTACACAATGTTCCCGCTAAAGATAGAATCTCACTATTATATTTAGCCAAAGTTATATCCACTAAGTCTATCGATTCTCGTTCCACCTAAATAATGTAAATTTTGATATTAATGAAAAACATTTTTTTTTTTATAATTTAAGATAAAACATACGTACAGTAGGAATTACACGAGCCGATAAGTGAGAACAACATCCTGTAGTTTGATGAGTCGAGAATCCAATGTGTATCCTTCCTTGCTCCGGATATGGAAGCAAGTCTCTAAAGATTGGAGAAACATAATCTCCAGACGAATTTTGCTCATCAAATCTAGTATAAATCATTTGAATGGTTGTTTCACGTGGTAGTTCTTTTTTTGTAATTCGTTTCATCTCCGAAGAAATCTCATAATTGGCTTTAATATCTAAATTTCCACTTGCGATTTTAAGAAATGCGGATGATGGACTCATTTGACGAAATTTTCCTGCACTAATGTCTGTTGGAACAAGTAATTTCTCAATTCTTAATCGGACATCTTTAATATCTACCGAAGCAAGATGGAACAATTCTTGCGGAGATAATCTATTGAACTCAGACGCGATTTCCATTGTAACTTTAGGCTCTCGAATTCTTTTTGATAGCTGTATTACTAATTTATCATTAAAGTACACAGATATATCTTGTAGATTTTCCGTAAATCCCTTAATAGATAAAAAAAAAAGTAGGTATTAAATCAATAAATTAATAATGATTATATGATATTATTTAATTAGGCATACCAGTGAATTAACCAAGAACCGCGCGAATTCTTCAACGTCCGGCAACTAATTTATGAAGGTTAACATAGTGAGGGATACACGTAATAAATTTAATGAATGTGTAAACATTTACCTCTATAGGTTCCCTCATATCAAATAAAAATGTTGTCCAATCATCAGTCGATTTCTGTTCTCCTTGCTTTGTATACAATTTGTTTCCACGCCAATAGAAAGCCATTCCTTGTCCGCCAGAAGAAACACTATCGAATTAAGCTTAAATTAGTATACTAAACATCATCATGTTGGTTATGAAGGAATTAATAGTTTACGTAACGTCACTACTAAAATTACTTACAATGGGTCTTCACAAATTTTAAACAATGAATAGAAACCTACACCAAAAGCTCCTATCTGTTAACATTATAAATTTAATGTTAGATTGATTAGAAATCTATAACGAGAATTTTCGCACAACATTACTTTTTTCTCATCTGGATTTCCTTCGGCAATTCTTTTTAACCGTTCCCAATCTTCAGGTCTAAAGGGGAATCCATTGTTTTTGAACAAAATTCGGATAACTTTATCCATATTTTTTTCAGTTTCGAATATAATTTCTATGCTCTTTGAATCCGCATCATCTATATTTAGCAACGATAATTAATCATTTATCATATTATTAAATCAATAATAAATAAGAATTTTTACCAGAATTTTGCAATAATTCTCGGTATATCACAAACTTGGAAGAATACCTAAAAATAAAAAAAAAATTTAAAATAGTGAAAAGAAAAGCTAGTTCAACTAAAGGGGCTTACCGAGCCAAAATCTTATCAATCAAATCTCTTTGATTGACTTCGACTATTTTCTCTTCAGAACTTGATAGGATTTGATTTCTAAAGTCGTTCACGGACATTGATACTATAATCAAATATGATAAAAACAATAATTGCAAAAATCGAAAGATTTCTAAAAGTAAAAAAAAAAAAAAAAAAAAAAATGATTACCACATTTACATATCCACCTTGTCCAAGCAAATTTCCTTATATATTATAATTTCTAATAATCGGGTAATGTTAAAAAAACTTTTAAGGCTTTGCAACACGTGCAAATAATTAATCCGGTTAAAACTTTTGTAGATAATTGCGCCGCATTGTCAAAGCGTAAATAAACATTATTTAGTCCGAAATGTAGTTTGATCCGAAGTGTTTTGTCCGAAGTGTTAACGCAAGTTAATATGCGATGCCCGGATGTCCGTCCTGAACGTGACGATTGACACCGATTTTATCACATTATTTCAAAAGGAGAAAATTTCTGTTATTTATATTATCGCCGTTTTCAATTTAGCACGTTTTAAAGTATTGATTTCCATGATCATCTGAAAAATCGTCGATTAAATTTCTTAGCTATAAATGCATTAGATTGGCAACTATGGAATATTTTCCGATTGGCACATTTGAAGCCATTTGATAAATTATCAGTTATCACAAAAATTACTTTACCACTAAAGTCAGGATCCTAAAAAAAAAAAAAAAAAAAAAAAAATAAAAAAAAAATCGAAGTGATGATTTTAAATTCATTTTTTTACTTGCCCGAACATGGGCATTATGAAATTCATAATAGAATTAACTGTTAATAAAAAAAATTAATTGAATATTTGATAAATATCATTAAGCTAGCGTTTAAACGGCAATAAATTTCCATACCCTAAATCAAAATGAACAAATAAAAACAAATTTAAGTTGTATATTACGTTTTGCGTCCCAAATTGCGTATATGGCACTGTCACCTGTAAAGGAAATTGTCCAAATGTGTCTTAAATAAAAATTACATTAAATTTCTTCATAACTTGATGCCTTTATCCATTAGCTCATCTGCTTCAACCATTGATCCATCTTACGGATGCTTCATCCATTAGCTCATATTTTGATATTTATTGTTATTTGCAAAAATTAGTCCATCTCATATTATTTTGTATTGATAATACAATGGCTAGAGATATAGATAGGTTATAGTGGTGCAGTTATGTTATAGCAGTATATATTGTATAAAGTTTGAATTATTGTATAACTTAATTATACTATTCCATTGAAATTTCACATGTATGACCTAATTCTACTTGTCGTTTTATTCGTCATTTTGGCCATACCTTTCTCAGCAAGTTAACCGAAAAAGAGCTTCGTAATTAATATGGAATGTTAGGTGAAACTGCGTCAATTTTTCGGACTTCACTAAGGAATATAAATGGAAAAAAAGGGCCTTTTCAACATGCTGCGGCTTCAAAGAGGTGTATTGACTTCAATGGCACAAATACCATCCTGATTTTTTCTCTACAACTCACAAAATTCAAGACTCCAATAAATATTTTGAGCACTATATGGAAAATATTTTGTTCAATATGAAGCATTACGGGTCATTTGTTGTGGATAGCTTGGTATCCATGCGCAATAAATACTTTTCGACTATATTCTATACATCCTTCCGTATCGTGAGAGACCTCACGAGAAGAGGATTCAGCATGAGATTTAAATTACGAATTAATTGGTGATGAAGTTTGGACGATCAAGGTATGAGAATTTTTTCTGTGAATTTTATTCACATATGTTTCAAAGATATACTAATACCATATTTTCATTTCAGGAGGACGAGAACCTTATTTGTGTCACAGAAGACATAGTATCCTTGAAGGCATCGTCCAAAATATTAAACAACTCGAAAGTTCGTACGAAACAAACAAGAGAAAACGAAAACAAGATGATGATTTTTGTATTACCTCTATAGCATCATGACTTCCAGCCAGAAAAATTAACATTTCTTGCCTTTATTCTTGCATTTAGGGCACAGGTATTTAGTAGACCTAACTCTGGTCCTATGAGGTACAGGCAATCTTCTAGTTTGGCTGTGTACAACTGTATTTATTATTCATTTTGTGATTTCAATGAAATAAGGAGAATGTCGCATTATTCCATTTATTTTTTTTTTTGATTTAACGAAATATAATTTAAAAGTCAGATCAATTTCACGTAAAACCGTAATTTATTGAATTCACTCTTTATCAAAACCATTAACAATTGGTACAATTAGTACAATTACCTAAAATTTTTAATAATAATATAATGCAATCATAGAAAATATTCTCTTTCCACGTGCAGTTAAAAATAAAGTATAAAAAAACCTTGTTTTTCAGCGCATTTATGCAAAGATAACAATCCTTAATAACTGTTGTTATCTAAAAATTCTGAAGAATCAAATATTTCACATCAATAAATGCATTTCTCAATAAAATCAACACATTGTTTATCAGTTTAACATAATTTAATTCACCGGGAAGCAAGCCGTTCTTGGCTCTTTGTTTCATTCTTCCTTGTTACTTGAGTGATATTCCTGAAAAATTCTCCAGGTCGTATCCAATGTGTGTGAGGACATTAAGAAAATCTGCCTAGTGATTTGTTATATACTCGTATGATGATACGCATTTTCTTTTTATTGTTAAAAGAGAAATCTTGTTTGGTTCTGTATTGTATAAGTGTTTTGATGTGTTTTTTTTATAATACACCTTTGCTCGTCATTGATATTATGTGATGTAATAAAATATTTTCTGCAATCCGAATTTCGGTAAGATTAAAAATATCAATCTTGTTTTTCCTTATAGTTTAATAATAATTAATATTATTGATTGTTTAATTTTCTAACGTTTAATGTTGCCATTCAGTTGTTGTAAAAAGCCTTTGCTTATTTTCTAGGTCATGTGAGTTTTCGTTGACGGATTTCTTTTAAATCGTTTTTGTTTTTTCACTTCTTTTTATAATTTTTGTTATTTTTGATTAATGGGTGGGGTATAAAATTTGAATTTACTCATCATTAATAATAATTTATGTTGATAACGTTAGAAGAAAAGGCGTTATTGCCCATTAATAACCCTTTCCATTTCGTTTTCGTATTGATTGGTTGATAAATCTTGTTATTCACCGAGTATTATTTGAGTTCAGTTATTTGTTGTAATAAATTGCAGAAGTGCGTAATGGCTTGATCTTGTTTTCTTTTTGTTGCATAAGTTTAAGGATCATATCGTTGTCGTCTGATTCGTTAGTGGATGATGATGCTATGATATCAATTTTAGATCTTTTGTTATTATTATTTATTATTTCATTACGAAGCGCGTCTAATTTATTTTAAATTTACCGTGGTCGGAGATGATTTTTTCTGCTAGTTGATTAAAGGTTAGGATATCCTTCTTCAAATCGTCTAAGTTTTGATTTGTCAGTGATTAGTTAACAACTTTATCTATAGTTTTCTTTTCATACATAGAATCACCTTTTCTTGTTTCATTACTTAATCTAGGTGGTGTAGGTTTGTTTAATTCATACATATCACCGGTGGTTGAATCTATTCTTATGTTTCTTTTATTTCATGGTCATCGTTGGATCTCGTTATTGTAGTTGACATGCGTACGATCGGAATTCTTCACCACTTGCGCGAATGATTTTTTACTCGTATTAAAAATCTGTATTGATTCCATAATTGATTACGATTTGGTTGAATAACTTTCTTATTTCCAAATGAACACTCGGAACCAATATGTCCTGTGGGTCCACATCTATAACAAGATCTATGTTCTAGGAGAGATCATGTCCTTTGGGCAATGAGCATAAAAATATTATTGATTGCAATTTCATAATCTTCTTCTGAGTAAGAGTATTACTATAATTACTTTGTGCCTAATTTATGGTTGTATATACTGTATATCATCCTAAAGTTTCCATAGTTAAAACTTTTTAAACTTTCTATAAACTAATCCATAGTTAAAACAGTCATATCTTCAAATGATAAAAAAATTGTTAATTAAATGAGGGTCTACAAACATGGTGAAAAAAACATAAAATTTTGCTTCTTTTTTACAATTTAATTTTATCATTTTGGTTTACATAAAAAAAGAATATTACTAATATTATTATTTCATAACGATAATCGTACCATTAGTCTATTACATATAAGAATCGATACACTTTAATTGAACTCTATTGTCGGATTAAGAATATAAGTGATATTGTTTTCTTTATTATGCAACGACAAGTTTAATACAGTGTTCCTTGGAAATTTAAATACGATCACTAGCAAAGAATTGTACGGTATAATATAAAGGGTGAGTATAACGACTTTTACCAAACCGATTTACAATTTTATGTGGCAAATAACTTTTTTTTTTTAAAAAAAAAAATAATGATTTGATATTTTTGATAACTTAAAATAACGATAATTGGAATGGTCTGTATTTGTTCATGTTAAGAATAGTTATTATTAAATAGTAACGTTATTTAAATTTAGTTTAAATTTGTTTAATTACAAACTGATTTTTATTATGCAAAGAAAGTTTTTACATATTACTCTATGATCAGTGTTAAACAAAAACTAATTGTTAGAATTGTAAAGAATACAGAATATGTTACAAATAATATTCATAGATGATAAAAAAACATTAAAATCAGAAATAGAAAGTATTTCTTTTCAAATCTAAAAAGTAATTTCTTTTGATCAATCAACAATTTATAATATGCAATAAATCTAGTAGAAATATTTTAGATAACTTTTTTAACTTGTTCATTTAAACCATTATTTCCAAAGGAAAGGATTACAAGCTATAATGTGAAATAAGAATAAGACATAAGTAAATTACTAAAAGCAGGTGAATAGAAAAATGCGACTTACTTTGTAAAACCAATAATTTCTACTGTATTATTGTCAATATTATTATATTTTGAAAGATTTTCTATAAAAGGATTAAGTAATCGTGATGTATAAACGGCTTGTGGATGAATAGTTAATTGGCTATTTTTAACTGATAAAAGACTTTTTTTTCTACATTCCTGTGTCTCATTAAATTGCTTTTCAATTTCATAATGTTGTTGTTCTTTTTCCTTAAAATTTTGATTTAATGAATTATGAAATAATTCGATCATTTCTTTTAAATAAATAGTAAGTGGTCTATTGTCTGGATTTGGATCCCAACACCTTTTCATTAAGTCAATATAAATTTTTGGTGCAATTTGCTCATTTATTTCAGGTCTAATTCCATTACATAGTTTTATTGCTAAAATACTATCATGAGCACAATCAGCAAAAGGTTGTCTTCCAGTTGCTATAACGTACATAATCATACCAAAGCTATAAATATCTGCCGATTGAGCATAAGAACATCCTCTTAATACCTCAGGAGCTACATATGGCAAAACTCCATAAACATTTGTTTCATTAACATCATCAACTTTTCTACATAACCCCATGTCAGAAATAAATGCATTATAATGATTTTCATTACTTTTATAATAAATTTCTTCTATTTTGGTAAATAATATATTTCCTATATGAAAATCTCGATGAATCATACCATTTTGATGAATTTCATTGAGACCATCAAAAATATTATTCAATACTTTTAATCCACTGAACCAATCAAAATTTTTATCATTTTTTTCTAAATAATCCCTGAGATTTCCACTTTCTGCATATTGAAGTACTATAATATAATTTTTCGTTTCAGGGTCTTGGGATATTCCATATAAATCAAGAATATATTTTGTTTCCTGATGTGAATGTACTTTAACCTATTAATTAATAGAAATTAATAAACACATAAAATTACGTTTAACAATTTATGGAAAAACTTTATACCGCATTTATAAATTCGTCAGTAATATATTGTGAATTATTTAAGCATTTTAGAGCAACTTTTGTATTTGGTTTTCTTTTCCAATTATTACTATAACCCCTATCATAACATAACAAACCACTTTTCCATATTGCTTTATATATTTTACCGAAGCCGCCTTTAGCTATGTAACTAATATTATAAAACTGGTCATATGGTATCCATTCAAATAAATAATTTTTAGTAGAGTAATAATCAGTATTTAATCTCATTTCTTGAATCAAACCATTAATTTTTTCATTCTCGTGATTTGTCTGACACAATATACAACTTTTATTATCTATTTCAAACTTATTATCGTGTCTTTTACCACAATATTCACAATAATATCTAAGTCGAAGAACTAAAATAAAATCTAGTGTTTTTGGATTTTTGGATATTCCGTAACTCTCCTTGATTAAGAATGTAATCTTGTTAAAATACAAAATACCAATTTATTAGTAATTCTTTGTGATTAAACTAAATCTTAGATAATTTCATACCTTATTTAAAAATGAATTAGCATTTTGTGAATCATACATATTTTTTAATAGAATCTTTTCATTTATTTTCCTTTTATATTTCCCTTCCGTTTTACTATGATATAATGGACCATCCTTCCAAATTGCTGTAAAGACATCTTTTTTTATTTTTTCAATATTAATAAAATTATTGTATGGTATCCATTCAAACATTGGACCATTCCCATTGTATTTTAATTGCTTTTCTCGAATAAAGTTATCAATTTTCTCAATTCCACTAGTCCAGTTTGTATTTAAATAGTTTATTTGACATTGTTTACACCATTTAATTCTATAATTATCATACTTATTATTACATTTATCACAACAATAGTTAAAATAATTTTCATTAAAAACCAAAATATAAATTTTTGTATCTGGATTTTGAGATATTCCATAGCCTTTAATCCAGAAATCATCATCATCAACTTTTTTTAAATGTAATTCAACCTAACACACAATACAAAAAAAATTAATAACACAATAATAATATTTGATCTTAATTCATAGGAAATTTTGGTACCTCATTTAATAATTCACTGGTAATGTATAGTGAATTAAATAAATATTTCAAACAAACTACTTCATGTGATTTTTTTATCAATTTCTTATAAATTAATGGACCATCCTTCCATATTGCTATAGTCGAACAATTATCACCTATTTCTTTAATATTGGTAAATTCATTATATTGTATCCACTCAAATATTGCACCTTTCCCATCGTATTTTAATTGTTCTTCTCGAATGAAATCATCGATTTTCTCATTTCCACTAGTCCACTTTGTAAAATTATTCTTTATATTGTTCATTTGACATGAATTACACCATTTATCTTCATGTTTAAATTTATTACTACATTTATCACAGTATTTTTCAAAATATCTGTTATTAAAAACAAAAATATAAATTTTTGTATCCGGATTATGAGATAATCCATAACAATCATTACCACAATTATATTTAACCTATAAAAAATAAGTAAAAAGTTAATCCCATTTAATATTATAATAAAATACATAGAGAAATTTAAATACCTCATCCATGAATTCGGCAGTAATATTTTGTGAATCGTATAAAAATCTTAATACAACTTTTCATACGATCTTCTTGTCCATTCATTTTCATATTCATCATAATATAATGGACCTTCTTTCCATATTGCTGTAGTCAAACAATTATCTCCTATTTCTTTAATTTCAATAAACTTGTTGTATGGTATCCATTCAAATACTGTACCAAAATTATAATATAATTGCTCTTTTCGAATAAATTTATCAACTATTTCATTCCCGCTGGTCCAATTTGTAAAATTTTCTTCAATAATTTTCTTTCCAGCGGTCAAATCTATGGAATGTTCTGTAAAAAATTCCATTGTATGTTAAAGTTTTGACAACTCGTTTCAAACGGCGTGAAAAAAAAATTTATGACTAAATATAGCTAATAAAGAAATTATGGCGTAGTGATTCGTAACGATGTGCTACGAAATGCATTTCCAATCATGGCATCAATCTATCGATCAATTTCAAAAATTTCTAACTTTATATCTGTTATTAAGTAAATTATTTAAGAACGACGCGGATGTTTTTAAATGTAAGATCTTTTTAAGAAAATGTAACGAATTTTTATTTCTTTTTTTTTTTTTTATAAATTATTACTTGTTTTTTTTATAATTTTGGTTTATGTCTGATTGGGAACGATCGACGAATTTGTGTTAATACTGATTACATCATTATACCAAAAAAAAAAATCATCACGCCACATTTTTTTTTGTTAACCAGATTTAGTATTGTATGTTTTTTTTTCATTAAATTGAAAATTACTTTTTCGTTCAAAAATTTTAATATTTGATGGAATTAGACTTTACGGATTTTGTTACGGGAAAGAAAATTATTGTAGAAAATTGGACTAGTGAGAATGAAATAATTGATAATTTCATTAAAAATAAGCAATTAGAATACGATGGAAATGACACAGTATTTGAATGGATACCATTTAATAAGCTTATTATTACCAAAGAAGCAGTAGATAATTGTTTAACTACAGCAGTATGGAATGAAGGTCCATTGTATTATTATAACGGTAGTAATAATAAAGGTCTATCGTATTATGACGACGATAGTGATGATAATGCATGGATAAGAGAATCATATAAAAGAGTTATATTACGATTCTTAAATGATTCTCAAAATATTACTGACGAATTCATAAATAAGGTATTAAATTTCTTTATTAATCTAATTGATTAAATATTGTTATTATATGTGTTAATTTGTTTATAATATTGTAGATTGAATCATATTTGCCAAATAATACATCTTATAAAGATTGTGAATGGTATTATTATGGAATATCCCAAAATCCAGAAACAAAAGTTTGTATTTTAGTTTTTAGTGAGAAATATTCTAATTATTTTTGTGAAAAATGTGGTAATAAATATGAAAACGAATATAGTAAATATTGTGTAACATGTCAAATGAACCATCTAAGAATTAATTTTACGAACAGGATTAGTGGAAATGAGAAAATTGATAGCTTCATTCAAGAAAAACAGTTAAAATATAAAGGAGGTAAAGAAGTATTCGAGTGGATACCAAACAATGAGTTTATTTATATTAAAGAAACGGGAGATAATTGTTTGATTACGGCAATATGGAAAGATGGTCCATTAAGTTATGATAGGGGTGAATGGATAAGAACATCGCGCAAAAGAGTTACGTTAAGATTTTTTGATGCCTTGCAAAATATTACCGACGAATTTATAAATAAGGTATTAAACTTCCTTATTAATTTAATTAATTATTGTTATTATATTGGTTAATTTATTTATAATTTTGTAGATTGAATCATATTTATCAAATAATAAGTCTGATTGTTATTACGGAATATCCAAAAATCCAGACACAAAAGTTTATACTTTAGTTTTTAATGATAAGTATTTAGATGAGTATTGTATAAATTGTGATAATAAGTACGAAAATAGAGATAATAAATGGTGTGAGCCATGCCAAATAAGTTATTTAAAAGGTAATTTTACAAATTGGACTAGTAGAAATGTGAAACTTGATAATTTTATTAAAGAAAAGCAATTAAAAATTAACAAGTTTTATGATAAAATATTTGAATGGATACCATATGACAAATTTATTAAAATTAATGAGATAGATAGAGAAAATGGATTTGCTACAGCACTATTAAAGGATGGACCATTATTTTACAATACAAAAGAAAAGAGATTGATGAGAGAATCATATAAAAACGTTTGTTTAAAATATTTGTATAATTCACAAAATATTACTGATGAATTTTTAGATGAGGTATTTTAAATTTCTTATGAATTTAACTGAAGTTGGGTATTTTATATTATTAATTTTTTTGAATTTTAATAGGTTGAATCATACTTAAAAAGTGGAAGCTATGGAATATCTCAGAATCAAAACACAAAAGTTTATATGTTAGTTTTTTATAATGCGTATTTTGACTATTATTGTGAAAAATGTGATAAAAGTATACAGAATACATGGTGTAGACCATGTCAATTGAATCGTTTAAAAGATACGTTTCCAAACTGGACTAGTGGAAATGAGAAAATTGATTGTTTAATTCAAAAGTTGCAATTATATATTAAAAATCATAATGATACGATATTTGAATGGATACCACATAATGAGTTTATCAATATTAAAGAAACAGTAAAAAGTGATTTCGTTACAGCAATATGGAAGGTCGGTCCGTCATGCTATAGTAAACTAGAGAGAAAATATAAAAGAAAGTTGAATGAAGAAGTTTTATTAAAACATCTATATGATTCACAAAATATCAATCACATGATTTTAAATAAGGTATGAAATCCTTTAAAAAGTTTCGTTTAAATTATTAATAATAATTATATATTAATGTAATGATATTTTATAATTTTATCAGATTGCAAATTCAATTAAGGAAAGTTATGGGTTATCTCAAGATCCAGATACAAAGGATTTAATTCTTGTTCTGCAACCTAAATATTATTGTCAAAACTGTGGTAAAAGATGCAATAATCGGCTCGAAATGGATAATAAAATATGTGCATTATGTCATACAAGTCATGAAAATAACAAAATTCAAAATTTGATTCGAGAAATGAGATCAAATATTAATTATAACTTCAGTAAACTTTATATAATATTTGAATGGATACCATATGATCAGTTTGTTGATATTAAAAAAGTAGGTAAAGGTGGGTTTTCTATTGTATATTCAGCAATGTGGAAAGATGGTTTATTTACTTATGATGAACATAATAACAAATGGAAAAGAAAATCAAATATAAGAGTTGCTCTAAAATGTTTAAACGATTCACAAAATTTTCCTGATAAATTTATAAATGAGGTATAATATTTATTCATAATTTTAAATGAAATATTTTATACATATAAATTAATATGATATATATATTATTTAATAGGTTAAAGTATACCCAAATCAAAAAATAGATAATATTATTAAGATATATGGAATATCTCAAAATCCAGATACAAAAGATTATATTATAGTATTTGAATATGCAGAAGGTGGAAATTTCAATGATTATTTAGAAAAAAATTATAAAAGTTTTGATTGGTTCAGTGGATTAAAAGTATTGAATAATATTTTTGATGGTCTCAATGAAATTCATCAAAAAGAAATGGTTCATCGTGACTTTCATATAGGAAATATACTATTTACAAAAATTACAAAATTAATTAAGGATAAATATGAAGTTCATGATAATGCATGTATTTCTGATATGGGATTATGTAAAAAAATCGATGATATTAATGAAACGAGTATTTATGGAGTTATGCCCTACGTAGCTCCTGAAGTATTAAATGGAAAACCTTATAAACAAGTAGCAGATATATATAGTTTTGGTATGATTATGTATGTTATAGCAACTGGAAAGCAACCTTTTGCTGATTGTGCTCATGATAAAGTTTTAGCATTACAAATATGTAAGGGAATTAGACCTGAAATAAATGAGCAAATTGCACCAAAGATTTATATTGACTTAATGAAAAGGTGTTGGGATTCAAATCCAGACAATAGACCAAATTGTAGTGAAATAAAAGAATCAATTGATTTGTTTTACCATTCATTAGACCAAAATTTCAAGGAAAAGAAAAAACAACATTATGAAATTGAAAAGCAATTTAATGATACACAAGAATGTAGAAAAAAAAGTCTTTTGTCAGTTAAAAATAACCAATCAACTACTCATACACAAGCCATTTATATATCTCGATTACTTAACCCTTATACAGCAGAAAATCTTCCAAGATGTGATGATAATATTAATAATAATACAGTACCGATTACTGATTTTACAAAGTAAGTCACATTTTTCTATTCGCCTGCTTTTAGTATTTTACTTTTACTTATGTCTTATTTTTATTTCACATTATAGCTTGTAATCCTTTCCTTTGGAAGTAATGGTTTTAAAGGTCAAGTTAAAAGAAACAACAAATGATAAACTTAGTTTTTTTATAAAAATAGTACGAATTATTTCTTGACTTATTGTGTATTACAAATCGAGATTACTTTTAGTTTAAAAGAAATACCTATTATATTTAGATTTTAAGTTTTTTGATCACTTATAACATATTATTTATTACCCTTCTATACATAATAAAATCAGTATGAGTTTAAATTTAAATTTTCAGTGAGATTGAAATTATTTGTACCTCAATTTTTAACAAATCACATTTTTCATAGCAGTATTAATTTTCGAATTTCTATTTTCCTATTTTCTAACTTCAGATCGTAATTTCCACTTTAGTTAAATGAAATCGCCCTTTTGTACTTAAGTAAAGTTGTTCAGCAAGATCTCAATTTTCAAGAGTGTGGGTTTAATACTTATGGAGCAAATCATATTTTACATAATAATACTAATTTTCAAATTTTTATTTTTTCACTTTCAACTTAAGCACCAATATAGGCGGATAATTTTTAGCCAAAACAGAACATATTTTTTTTTATAGGGCAGATGGAGCAATTGGAACAAGAGTATATTCGTTTAAATAAGGGGATTTCAGAGGTAAATGATACAAGCGTTTAAAACCGTGAGGGTTTTGATTTTTTGTTGTTAGATGTCACCGTAAACTACGGTACGATATACTTGGAACTTTGTTTTTTGGTTTAAAATGACTTTAGTTAACCGATTTCAACGAACTTGTTGTTTCGAGCAAACCATATCAAAGCGCAGGTTTGGATATTCCTTATAATATAAATATCTTTTTTCAGACGGAATGAAATGTCATTGGCTAGTCACGGGAAAAATGTTCGTCAAATGTGCATCAGCTTCCAAATTTTCATCATAAAAGTATGTTGAACATCGGATTCTTCGATGCAATACCGATATTACATCAATGCAATGTTCATCAAATCGAGAAATCGAGATTCTCATTGACTGTGCATCACAATATACATCATTTTAATTTAAATAATATTATATAATATTTAATTTAATATTTATTATTTAGTTATTTTATTAATGTATGTAAAACATATTATATTTTCATTTGATCCCTTATAATGTTTCTTAAAAGTTTGAATTTCCTATAAAAGAAAAAGAAAAACAAAGCATTAGTTAAATGTTTCATTAAATTCATTAAAATATTAAGAAAAAACTAATCATTCAAAAAGCCGCCTAAAATCGTAATTACAAAAGAAAAAAACGAAGGAAAAGTTAGTAAATATTGTGTTATTTAAAATAAAAAAAAAAGGTAAATTAAAAAAGATGAAGCACTTATCACAAGTTCACAATCTGAAGTTCAGAAACCAAAAAGACCAGAAATTCCGTAACAAAGCTACAAAGAAAAAATCGAAACGTCAATAATCGTTTCGTTAAAGGGATAATTCGTTAATATTAAATACTTACCGAAGTCCACATTTATAGATATTCGAGGAAATTATCTAAAAAAGACAAAATAGAAACATTAATAAATGTTTCAAAATAATATTCAAAGAAAACATTCTGCCAAAATTTTCGAAAGGAATAAACTAACCCGTCAAAATTCCACGCCTCTAGTGACCCGTCTATCTAAAAAAAAAAGCAAATTGAAACGTTCGTTCGTTTCGTTTAAACAGATAATATTAAAACAAATAGTCCACCTAATTTAACGCGCCCAGACGGCCAGACCAGAAGAGTGGCAAGTCGTCTAAAAAATGAAGAAATCGAAATGATGATGAGAAATCTTAAATGGCTTACCGTCTAAAAAAAAATACCAAAACACTAAACGTTTCGTTAAAATTTTTAGAGAAGAGGAAGGAATAAGGAAAGAGAAAGACGGGTAAACAGGAGAGGGCAAGAGGAGAAAGGGAAAGAGTGAAGGGAAGATCCATAATCAGTTATTCTTCATTGAGTAAATAGGAATTTTAAACAAAAAAAAAATGCCTAGAAAAAGAAAAAACACGGACAATTATTAATGTTCGTTAAAATGTAAAAATTAAAAAAGATAATATATATTTTTCTTTACCATATCACATATACAAATATTCAAAAAACGTCTAAAAAAAGAAGAAAAAACGAACAATCAAAAAAAAAAAAAATCTGAAAAATGTTTTCTTCACTTTCTAAAATCCCTCACCCAAGGCTCAAAGCAACAAAAAGAAAAACAGAACGAACCGTTCTCCTAGCATTTGTTGAAAGTAAGACATGAAGGAAAAGGAATATGAAAGAAAAGAGACAAAGAAAAGAGAAGGTGCAAAGAAAAGGGAGGGAAAAGGGAAAAAGAAAGGACGTAAGAAGGAAAAGGTTCATTCAAAGTCTAAAAAAAGCATAACCTCCAATTAGTACTGTAACTGGTAATTATCGAACGTTGCGTCGCGTATCATATTAAAGTTAATTTTGGTTGAATTTAGGCCGAATTCTATCTAATAAGCAAATAACAGTCAAATAACTAATTTTCGCGATTGAGGTTTCTAAGGATAAAAATATCTCTAAAATGAAGTAAGAAGGAAATTGATCAATAAATCATAATGATGTCCTTCGTCAAATTTCTCCTGAAGAGAAACTTATAAGAACAGAAACTAGGATTTTTTTCTATTTTAATGAGACGTCTAATGAGCTAATGAAGATGTTATCGTAGTTAAAATTTCTAGTTGGTAAGTGGTAACAGCAGTGATGTAATTCGCAATTTTTTTTGTATCAGTTGCTTCGGCAACGTTTAAATTTATTATAGCATCTACGCATTGTGTTTCTTTGTTAAAAGTCACATGCAAAATGAAATCATCTGACATGTCTGTGCGACATAAATCATACATATTAACGCTCGCTTCGTTTCAGAAATTCTTTTCCACTTCCAGAACGTAGCACATCTTTTTATCCGAGTTAATAATCCTATAAAAGCGTTATGTTAGGCGCTCCTGCTTCTACTTCTACTTCTACTACACCTGAAAATAAGACTTTCATACTGGATGAAGAAATGATACAGAAAAACTTTTCAAATTTTTGCGTGGGAAAAAAAGGGTGACTCTTGAAATTTTAGAAACACAAGAGGTTAATGGCCTTACCTTTCTCAAGTTAACCGTGGTTAACATGGAATGTTAGGTGGTCCTGCGTCAAATTCTGCGGACTTCACTAAGGAATGTAAAGAGAAAAAAGAAGGGCCTTTTCAACGTACTGCAGTTTTGAAAGTGTTAGCGAGATATGGTATTGATTCCAACAGTACAGACACCATCCTAATTTTTCCCTACAAACTCAACAAAATTCAAGACTCCAATAAATACTTTGAGCATTATATGGAAAATTTTTTTGTTCAAGATGAAGTATTACGGGTCATCGATTGTAGATGGCTTGGAATCCATGCGTAATGAATATTTTTACTATACTCTATACATCCTTCCGTATCGTGAGAGACCTCACGAGAAAGGAATTCAGCATGAGATTTAAATTACAAAATAATTGGTTGTGGAAATTCTGGACGACCAAGGTATGAGAATTTTTTTTCTGTGAATTTTATTCAATCAAGTTTCTGACAGCTTCAAAGATATGCTAATACCATATTTTCATTCCAGGAAGACGAGAACCTTATTTGCGTCGCAGGAGATATAGTATCCCTCAATCCCTGAAGGCATCGCCCAAAATATTGAACAACTAGAAAGTTGAACAAGAGAAAACGAAAACGAGATGATTTTTGATTACCTCTATAGAAGAAGAGCCTGATAGAAAAAAAAGCTAATTATTGTTAAAAAATAAGAATGTATAGTAATAGTCTGCAACCATTAGGATAGAAATTTCGTCATGTATCATAGTATAACCTTTACTTTTTACACGCTATAGTAACTCAATTTAACTCAGTTCACATATTTTTGCCGATTTGAATGGATCAGTTTAGTATCATGACTCCCAGCCAGAGATTAACATTTCCTTGCTTTATTCTTCAAGTAAGGCCTTGGGTAAAGGCTTCGTGAAATATCAAACGTTGTAAAGAGAGTTTTGGGTAATTGTAATCGTAGGGTTATTAAAGGATAACCATGCAAGGTTAATTGCAAAGGTTTCTCTTTTCTCCTATTTCTCTTCCTTCGTTGTCATAGCTCATTCCGTTTCAGAAATGTCAAAAATTCTCGAAAATATTGATGAATGTAGAAAAAAAAGAAAATAATAGCTATTGTTTGAATGAAAAAGGACAACTTGTCATCAAAATTCCAAAAGATTTCTGGAATAAAGAAGTTAAGAATGCATACAATATAATGATAGTCAAAATAAGTGAGTATTTCTTAGTCCGGCATGAATATTTTACACGACTCTAATATTTCTAAATATACTACAGTAGCACAAAGACTATGTACTTTAACGAAGGAATTCGCGATGCTACCGATGATCTTTGTGATACTTTATCGCAATAGAACCAATAGAACATTCGCCTTCTATCGGAATATAATGAAGGACAACCTGAAAATGATCATTGTTCCAGTAGATCTTTAATACTGTCACAAACTGTGGAATAGAATCGAGGAAAAGCTCTATACTTGGGCGGATTAACACTCGAGATGGGTTACTACAAACTAACCCGAAATAATAGATCACATAAGGGTAATAAGGTTGAGAGAATATCGCTCTTGAATGTTTGGACATAGTTAGCGATGTCACCAGAATGCAAGCGAGGATTCGAAAAATGCATTAACATTATCAATTATTAATTTATTAAATTTTTCACTAAGCGTAAATAATCTTGATAATAAAGATAATTAATGTTTGTATTATTTATTGTATGTATGTTCTTTTCTCATATATTAATTAGTATGTAAAAAAATTTTTAACTAGGAAATAGAGATAAAGATCAAAATCTCCATATAGTTCATATGGTCTTTTGATAAATTCCCGATCACAACATTTAGAAAGTGCTTTACATATTGAATAATCTTCATCTTCAACCGCACCTTAAAGAGATAAGATAAAGCACGCCTTAGATAATTCGATATAATCAGAATTCTTGTTTCAATAAGAAATAACAGTTTTTTTATGAGATAGAAAGCAGTATCGTCTTGGAAAGAGTACCTTTTTCCTGTTTCGTCATATTATTTGTGCCCGTATAATCAATCTACTGGATAAAAATTAGATATCTTCTAGTTTATCAAAGGATTCAAATCGACGTGAACCATCGCAAATTAGACACTAAACACGAAAGAAATAAAGTCAATGCGATCATTTTTAAAGTAGTAGGTAAAACCAATTTCTTGAATCTACACTTATGGTATCTGCTGAGTGTGTTTACACAAATGCTCTCCAAGAAATTAATATACAATTTAACTAAAGCATCAGAATGTACTTAGTACTTTTATACCTTTTAATTGAGAAATATCATTCTGTTGTTTTTATGCACACTCCACATTGCAAGTAGAAATGTTTCTATAGAATCGGAATGGGACGTCATTTTGGGCCAACCTGAATAGAAAGTGCGTTTTATTTGCTTGAACACCCGCGAAGGTTAATAGTAACTTCGACAAGTATGAATTACAAATAAGAAATACGCGGTATTTGAGAATTGTTAAAGAACGCGAAAAGAGAGCAATCAGAGATTCGAGAAATTTAAAGTGGGGTGTCTTAAACCGCGTTCGATCGGGTGACTTTTACTACTAACAGATTAGCAGTGTGTGACGCATAGTGAAAAATTCGTAAATACATAGTAAAATGGAAATCAAAAAAAAAAAAATGATTTCAACATCGCCATTACAGTACAATAGCCGAACGTATACTGATTGTAGTATCAGAGATATCTATTTTTTTTTAAAAAAAAAAGTTTTTCATTACACTCATTTAGAAAGTCCCATAAACATTATTAAAAGCTAAGGAAGAAGTGAAAAAGTGCAACGTCTTTTCGATAGGTATAAAAAGGCAGTAAAATTGTTTTTTGTCGAAATATGATTATGGAGTAAGTAGCTTGTGAGATCTTATTGTTTTCCATCATTCAAGACTTTTTAGTCAACCCAATGGGATGCGAAATCAGACGGAAATCAGAATCACGTTTGATAACATTACAGTAATTATTTGATTCTTCTTTCCTAGGGTACTCGACCACCTGACCAACAACTTTGCTAAAGACTGGGAATCGGAACGTATACCAAAAAAAAAATGAGGAGTGTTCGTTAACAATTAGAACCTCTTAGTGTTGGTATTTTAAAGAGGAGTCTGGAGAGGGATCATAAAAAGGTATAGTTGCATATTTTTTTAGCTAAAAGTTGCGGGCTAATTATTTTGTATTTTAACGCTTTAGGATAACTCAAACAAACGTACAAGAATATATACAAATACTTCCCAGTCACTCCTTCCAAAAGCCAAAAAGATCAACCTTCATGCAATCTTTCGCATCGAATTTTCTTGTGGTGTTCCTCTTGTACATGCCAACAAAGCAGTAGTGATGGGTAAGAGTTTTCGGATTAGGGGAGAGATCGGGAAAGGTACAGATGTGCTTTTTTGCTATAGTTGTGAAGTTTGAATAGAACTAATTACTTTGCAAGCAATTTTAGGCAGTGAACAAGACCTCAAGCAGATGAAGCTTGTATTATTACTCTGCTTCCGCATGAAACTCATGCTCTTGATAAAAATCATAATCCAGAAGATGGTACTTCTGATGATGATCTTTTTATATGATCCCATATGATATTGCTATTCAGTTGACTGCAATGCATGGTATCAGATCAGAAATGGAACAATGGCGTCCAAATGCGTTGAGGAAATACATGAGCAATAGTATGTATATCTGTTGAAATTATTATGTAACATTAGAACTTTTCTTTACAGCCTAATTTGCTACAATATTCTAGGTAAAAGAAGTTCGTCCGCGACAGAAGCGCGAAACCTCTTCAAGAAGCACTTGAATGATATAATTAGAACAATAGAAGACTTTTTAATGTCCAGTCCTGATGCGACACCATCAGCTCCAGAATCTGCTTCCATTTCAGCTTTGATTAATCGAGATACAGAACAAGATAGGCAAGCAGAAGAAATAAAACAGTATATAAAAGCCATCTCGACTAGCGACTAGAGTGGTAAATAGGTGTAATATTTAAGAATATTTGATTTTTGTTGCAATGAAATTGCGCGAAATCATAAAAACGGAGCGTGCAAAATTGCGAAATGATGGTTACATAAAATGGAAGATACGAGCCTATGGTTGATGATGAAAATTCGTAAGTATCCTCTGTCTATTTTTTTTCGATCAAATTTTATGTTGATGTACTTTGCATTATTATAGTCAAGGCCAGTTTCCAAATATTGAGAGCTATTTTAAAGAAGATCAGACCGAATATAATTATATAATAGGTTAAATGGTGAGATAGAATGGTTTATTTTTACTTTGGTGTTTCTACTATTATTGTGATTACCATCATAAGTGAGAATAAATCTTGTATATGTATCCATATAGATCAACTACTGAACACCCCCTCTACGGATAAGGGTGAACAGTGAGATAGAATTTATTTAATCCAGTGTTGTATTATGCATAGTATGTTATACAGTAGTATCATGTGATTTGTGAATAGTCTAGGTAGCGGATCTATTAATAGACCCGATAAGTACGCTAAGACTAAGAAATATATCCGCGCTGCTTGCGTAGTCATGTTTTTCCTGAAAATTTGTATTTTCATTACGCAACTTTGTATTATGCCCTTGAATTACACCTTGTGAATGATTAAATCCGATTTACAATGCCGTCGATCGGCTTCATATAAAACCGTAATTGCCTTTACAATAAATAACAATTAATAATAGGGTTTTAGCTAATCGCGGATGAAATAAAAGAAGTCGCTTGCGTAACTCGTCACGTTTTTCCTGAAAGTTCTGTATACACGCAAAATACCATTTTGTGGACCATAATGCCTAGTAGGTCAGGCGGTCGTTAAATAAATCAAAGATGGAATGGTTTTCACTTCTTGTATTTACAATGAAATAGGGATAACTGTCTGTTGATCGGAAATTGATAAATGTTCGTCTGGATCCTGATTTAGTGTCCTTTCAATGAAATAAGGAGAATGGTTATTATTCCTTCATTTCCTTTTTTTTGATTTTAACGAAATATATTTACAATAGTTTAAAAGGCGGATCAATTTCTCGTAAAACCGTAATTTATTAAATTTCTCTTTATTAAGGCCCTTAACAATTAGCACAATTACCTAAAGTTTTTAATAATAAAATAACGCAATCATAAAAAATATTCTCTTCCGACGCGCAGTTAAAGATAAAGTATAAAAAAGCCTTGTTTTCCAGTGCATTTATGCAAAGATAACAATCCTTAATAACTGTTGTTTTCTAAAATTCTGAAGAATAGAATATTTCACCATCAATAAACGTATTTCTCAATACGTCAACACATTGCTTATCAACATGAGTCAAAAACAGCCAATGATCACTCCGTACGCGATCCAAAAACTAAATGCAACAGAAGCGCGGAAAATGAGACTTAATTCCATCGAAAAAGCAATTGCACAAAGAATTCAGTCGATCGAATCTGATCAATTGAGTGTGGTTAACAATCCGAAACTTCAAACGGACCACTTAGAAGCTCTTCTTCTGGAAGCTCTTCGTTTGATGTGTCTTTTGAAGAATTTATTAACCGTTCGAGCAAGTTTATGATTCTATTATTTAAGGAGGGAGATTTCTTCTCATCATTTTTCATTTTACATAGCCGATCGACTTTTTTATCATTTATTATCTTTGTGTATATGATCATAGAAATAAATACAAAGATTTAGGACTTTACCATGATATGTAATGAATTTTCTATATTTACAGTATATTATCTTTTCGTAACAACCTTACCCTTTTTATATCTCTCGATTCTTCGCCATTTTATGAAACTTTTGCGCTTCTTCCAATAACCATACGATACGGCTTAAGACCTCCTCAACCATATTATTGACAGATTGTCCACTACTCAGTCGTCTAATCCATCTCATTGGCTTTGCGATCAGGAATGATTCCATTTAGATACCTGAGTGAATTACCTTCATAAAACTCTCCCTTTGACTTCAATTAATCCAAGAATTCTTCCTAGAGCGCAATAAGAGTTAAATTAAAACAATTGGTTTATGCTAAAATAGATATAATTAGGATAATTGGTAATAAAAATCCCACAGAAAAAATAAAAAATTTATAAATCCATTAAAATTTTTAATAGTAAAATTTTTTTATATGTGATGAAGCAATTAATTGAAATTTTAAAAAATAATTCATTTTAATGAAAAGAAGAGAAAGGCGAAGACAGTTGCGAAGAAGTGAATATACAAATGATAAACAGTCACATGATAAAAATCACAAGTTTATTTGAAACTGCATTGGAGGCTAAAAATGCGTCTTCAAAAATATCTTAACAAATAAGCGAATTAACAAGTCAGTTGTTAATAATGCAAAAAGGGAAGTCAGATACAATACTGATGACACTTTATGTGGCCTGTCTATAAATATAACGACACATTTCTATTTGAGGTGGACTTCTGACTGGATATTATTCTCGAAATTTTCTATTTGAGGTGGGCTTCTGACTGGATATTATTCTCGAAATTTTCATTATTTCTGCTAATATTTTTTTAGAGCGTGTAGTCCAAGTTTCAACTTTCTTAGCTAACTCTCCCGCTTAAGCCAATAATGTGTAAACAACCTTTGCTAACTCTGATGTGCTGCTACCTGTGTAGCTGCTGCAAAATTCTCTACTTTCTCATAGTGTGAGCTGATTGAGCTCTATTAATGGCTGCTTAGAGGGTCTGATCTCCAAAAGGCTTAACAGCAATGTGCAGTTCATTACGCAACCCAGAAATAAAAATTTTAGTGCTTGGATATGGTCTGGGTATGCGAATATGTTATCATTAACCTTTTGGTATAATTTCTGGATTGCAGAAGCATATTGGTCTACTGATTCCCTTGTTGCTGCTGCGCTGATTCAGTTCTGTAGACCATAATTCTACTAAGGCGGGAGTGCGGAATCTTTGTTTGAAAAACATGTTCAAAGGTGTTGTTGTTCATGGCTCCATCCACACATTGATAGGGTTTCCAACTACAGACTGATACTATACTGCTGCGGCACCTTTTAGATATGCTGGAGCAATTTGGAGTTAGCGGGCATTATTCCAACCATTTTCTGCACTGGCCAGCCACGCGATGGGATCTTGATTTCCCCCATAGAATGTTGGCACTTGTGCTGTCAGCCTACCTCTATTTTGTAGTACATAATTACATAGCATTGGTCAAATTATTTAGAGCGTCAAGGAGTGCCTGGGGATTAAATCCTTCGCCTGCTGGAACTGCTGCCAATGCCTATTCTTTCAGGTTCGTTAGGTTCGTTAAAAAGATTAAGGTTTTCGTTGGTAAACAATAATACTACTGAGGCGTTTTATATATCGTGTTAGCACTAATTAATAAAATTTATGGATAATCAATACAAATATTACTATTGTCTCACTCAGTGCTATCACGGTATTGCCCGACACACTACCAAATTTTCAATCACTACAAATAAGAAATTCTCGAAAGAAAATCCTTTTTATAAGTCTTGAAATCCTACATTCCCTGTTACAGTCTCGAGAGATATTTATATTGTATTGCATTTAGACAACATTGTCCTATGGAACATGAGCAATTTGTACATGCGGCAACTTACCCAGAGGGTAATTTGCCCTACAACAATTTGATTACATAATCAAGATCATCCTGCAACTGATGGTAAAAACAAAACCAAGTTTTAACTATTTCTAACTATAATAAACAATGAATGGAAACAATAACTAAAAAGGAGGATAACTAAATTAATGATAAATATCACCTCTGGCTCGCATTATAATAATTTTGGCTAATTTATGTTATTTATCATCAGAGAATATTATCATATGCTTCATGTCACTTTTTTCACCAGTTTAACTGTTGCATATGATTGAATGTTTCCCTCCAAGTTATAATAAACATAAGGAATTAAAAATTGCTGATGTCATAGTTGAAAACAGTTCTATTAAATTATTTTACTTGATTATTAAAGCGCAAAGCTAAATAGACAATTCGATATTAATTCCATACTTTTAAAACATCATATAAATCTATATAAATCTGGTATATTTATTCATTTTTACTCGTTACAATTATTTTAAAGTATTAAACCCCATCTATGCTCCAATACATAAATAAAATCAAATTGTGAGGGTGCGCCAAAATAAGAGATGACGAAACATTCAGAGTTATACGACGCATGCTTATGACTCCATGAAGTAACTATTATGTATGGATAAAATAAGATATATTTACACGATTGAATTAATAATGATTATTAATTCATTTTGTATTTTACTAATATTACTAGCTAAAACCAATTGATATTAATTCTAACAATATTTTCTGGTTTTTCAAATAATCATGATAATGAAGGTTAATAATAAATCTATAATTCTTTGTTTACAAGTTTTCTTGGTTTGACATTAACGAGTAACTTTTTAAAACTGTAATCACCGTATCTTTTAATTATTAAGCACTTAATACCGTCAATATCCTTAAAATGTTATAAGTTTTGTAAGTAATGTCTTTGCCAAGAACTATAGATATATTACAGAAAAAAGAAGTTAGTGAAACGATCAGTTCATGCAATGTTCGGATAAATGCGGAATCATCAGATTTGCAGAATTATCGCAGATAATCTGACACGATACCTACAGATTTATATATTTCCACACTATTTTTAGCATCATTATTTTTAGAGCACATCCAGACACCCTTAAATTTTTTTTTTCTTCTAAAGTCATGGAATGCATTTCTTGCAACATGACAGTTTCAACTTTAGTTTGTATTATTAAAATTATAGTATTTTAGTTTTATTTGTATCTACAATGATCTAAATAATTAAAAAATTTGCGTGTAACATATAAAATTTAAATCTTAAAATTGCGTAACCTCACTTTTATTGGGCAATGTATCACGTGATGTTACTTGGACCAAAAAAGGAAATTTAACATTACATGAATTTTCAAAAGGGAATACATGTATGTAATTCCGGCCAGCCTAATTGAATGGAAAATTAGTTAGGATTAGGGTGTAGAATTAGGGCTAGAATTACCCGTTGCAAAGTAACGGGCAGACAACTAATAAAATTAATAAAATCCAATAATTTAATTAAAATAATTTAAGTACCTAACAGATATATGAATATCTGTAACATTCACAGGATATCTGTTATGGATACATAATGGATCGTTTTTTTGCAACTTGAAAATATCCATTTTTATTCGTGGATGATCCGGATCGTCTCATTATAATGCATTTTAATTATACTGGATACCCTTGCAATGCTAAAATACGTAACCTCCCATGCATCAATAATATTCTATTTATATTCTTTATATTGTAACTAATAATCGGATAGTAGTAGTAGTATATCATGTTAAAATGTGTTTACGAGGTCAAGGTTATTTAACAATTTTTAAAGGTCCCTTTCATCTTTTAACTTATTTCCTTATAAATTACATTTAATTATAAATTGTTATAGTCAATCAATACAATATACGTGTCCGATATTGATGATGGCTAAATTATAGTTAATATTCGGTCAATAATTACATATATATGTTAAACAATGAATTTTAATACAATGCTATTTTTTCAATGGAATTTAAGATAACGCAAACCATGTAAATCACAATAAAAAAAAATTATAGCCGGGATAACCGAACCGATTATATTGTAAACAATAACACTGGGGTGTTTCAATTATTCGTTATTTCCATCCTTATATCATCGGCTATCTTACAAAAAAGTCAATCCCGGATCAAATGACCTATCTACCTCTTCATAATTCTCATTTTAGCTGTGAGATGCACTCCTGTTCGGCGGTAAATAATTATACATCTATTTTTTCCTTATTTTTTTTCAAATATTATAATCATATTAGAACTACTATTGTTGCGAACAACATATACAACGACTTCCCGGTAAATAATACTAGAAATTTTGATATCATAATTAAAACCAGATTTAAATTTAGAGTAGGTTTATTTTCTTAGGGTTCAAGAGGACCTTTTTTCAATGATAACGACGAAATAAATTATTTATGATATTTACGCGTTTTATTTCAAAGTTATTTAAATAATATTCTATACCCTTTGAAAGGATTTAAGAATTTTTTATTTAGAATAAAATATTTATTATAATTACAACTATAAAATTACAATCTTGTGTATAATACAACTATAAAATTGCAAAATCTTGTGTATAATACATATCATTCATAAAAGAGAGTAACCATATAATTCTTATAAAACGCTATTCCAGTATTATAACACTTTAAAGGCTATATTTTTTCAAATCGCCTTACTTAAACGAAAATCTGATTATCTTTCAAATAACTCGTCGTCTTCACGCCAAGAAAATAAGATTTCATTAAATAGAATATTTGTTCAAGGGAAAGACGAAGTCCGTCCTGATTGACCAGCCGGTAAAAATAAAGAGTCGAAGCTGGTATTGCTGGTATTATTATTATTGTTGGTATTATTGTTACCAAATTCAGACCCACCAAAGAACAACTTTTCAAAAATAGTATTCGTTTCTTGGGCAACATTAATCCCGACCATTAAGTTAGCATAAGTATTGTTATTCAATGGACGAATAATTGCGTGATTTTGGTTTTGATTTACAACTTGTGCCATTGCACGCGCGTTTCTTACAAAGAAATAAAATAAAATAAGTGTAATTTTCTTTTCTTTTTGATAAAATTGATGAAAAATTTGCGTGAAAAACGTTGTAACGGGATCGCAAGAGAATAATGATTCGTAATAAATTTCAAAGACATTTATAAGATTTTAGATATATAACTAGTCTACAAATAGAAAACTACTTAAGGGGTGAGAAAAATAGAAAACAATATAATGCAGTTCTTTAAAGCATCGATTATGCGTGTCGATTTAAAAATGTACCCCTATCTAATAGTAATCATTAGTTGACGATAACGACTCAATTTAAAATACAAAAACCAATTATAATTTATTTTTTGTTAAAAATTATAACTTTACAAGTTTGAATGGTTTTGAAACAACACGTGATTTTATAATATCCCCCGAATATACGTTCCTTTTACGCCAGTATCCGGGAATAACTCAATACCGTTAAGCGGAGTTACACGTTTGCTATAATTTGGAACATTTATATTTCTTTCTTAACTATAAAAGTTCAAATAAAGGGAAGTAAAAAATCCCGAAATCCCGAAACTTTCAATTTTTTTTTTCTCCTATTTTATTTTCTAAAATCTCTTTTTGTAATTTATAAGGACTACGAGGGCTGACTTTTTAAGATTTAATTTATATAAACGGATATATTGTTCAATTATATTATTTATAGTATGATAGAAAAAAAAATAGCTTTTTATTTGATATAACAAAAAAAATTGCATGTATGCTAATATATATATTTTGCATATTTTATTATATATGCTGTATATATAATATATATATAATATTTATTTTTATTACAACATTACTACTGATCTTTAAATTTCTTTAACTTTGTGTTACCATTTTCAAGTTCCGAGAACAAACTGATCTGCTGCGCCACAGACTTTTGCTCGGTTAAGAATTTTTCAAAAGCCATATAGATGTTTACCGACTCTTTTACTTTAAAGACTTTAGGAACTCTACTGTCGTACAAACCTTTCAGGTGATTAACTGTGCTTTTGAGAATCGGTGCCAATAAACTATTAACGAAATAAATAGCACAATCGACCGAAAATAAATACCGAAAATAAATAAATAAATAAATATATATATATAATAACAAACATAATTTTGAATCTGAATATTTCTTAATTGTTCACGAAGGTTAATTTTAGAAAAAAAAATGAAGTTAAGAATGAATCAATTTATGATCAAAATACCAGCGTAATTACGCTAATAACTTTTATTACTAGAATACATGTTTAAAATATTAACACGACAATTTTTTTTTTAAAAAATTGAATCTTAAAGAACATAGATTACTTAATGACATGGGTTGTATAAAAAGCTTTTATGAACCGCAGATCGGCAAAATTGTCTACCTAAAATAGTCTCTTTAAATATGAAACGACTGAAACGTTATAACCCCCGTTACTAGATTAATACGGAATAAAAATGAACACTCAATAAATCCAAAAAAAATTTTTAAAAGCAATTATTGTATTAAATTTAATTTGAGTTTTACACAATTTCTATAATGTAGTTCCGAATGGGTTATCACCTTAAAAGGTTCTATTATTATCATTCATTTCACGAATTCAATAAACTTTAAAAAATTAGCCACATCTAATCAGTTAGATAATTGCAAAATTTGTATTTTCGTCAAATTTCAATAGCTTCAATATTTCCATCCGTGAACTTAAATTATTTATGGAATGATTTTATTAAGAAAAAAGAAATAAATTGCCAAACAGGTAAATGTATTATAACTTGGGCGTATTACAATAATTGTTTTTCATGTGCTCAATAGATTTTTCCTTCCGGTTGGTCAAATTATTACATTTAACACGTGTTGATTATGTACCATAACCCGTGTACGCGTAAATAATAAACAAATACGATAAGTATGTAATGGAATAACACCTTTATGATTGGACGATATTTTCTTAGGACATTATGAAAAAATCATAATTTTATAGTTTTCTGTAAGACCACAAATAATTCATAATAAGGGACCGTTGCCAAAAATGGATGCTTAGCTTCCCGACTTTATTACACACTTCTAGTGAGAAGTGAGAAGTGAAATATTTATTCCGCCAATCTAGTATCTAGTATATAATATGGACAAGAATTTTCATCAAAATACTAGTAGGATATTCATAAACTACACAGATGGAAGAGACAACATCGATAATCCGATATATTAAATTATCTTTACTGAAAAATTGATATTTGTATTTAGTTACTAAACAAGTTTTAATGAACCATAAGATAGAAGATTATAATGCAATTTATTTAATTTATTTCATAAATAAATGGCTGGAAAGTTGATGTTTCCTTGGACATAAAAGTGTACTTGCAAATATTTAAAAGATACAATAATATTAATATTTATAGAATTTAATCGAAAATACCCAAGAAATATGTAAAAAAATATAAGGTATTACCAGCCGCTGATCACTCTTCTTGTATATCCAGTTCACACTATCCTATTATTTTCGACTTTGATACTTAATATTTGAGTGTGCATGATGATATACACAGGCAGTCTCGATAAACCGGACTCATCCGTATCGATTCAAGTCGGTCTGAGTCAGTTCATCTTACCATCTATTAGAAAAATCCGATATGCCAAGAAATCCAATATATCGAACTCTACTTCAGTAAATTGAAATTTCAATTTATCGAAGATTCGAAGATCCGGTTTGCCGAGACTGTCGGTATAATTGTTTGAAAATATTATGAAACCGGTTTGTAAGCTTCTTTTCAAATATGTAAATTCTAATTGTTTGTAGTTTATTGATAAAAACATGACATCACTTTCCTCATAGTAGGCGACCTAGAAACGCTATATACGCTCAGTATGACTGGTATTTGAGTCGTAATCTAGTTAGTTCTTCCTTTGTAATGTTGTTTTCCTTCTTTCACCCGTTTCTATTCTTTATTCTTCGTTAATCACTAAATTATCAAGTAGTCCGGCGACTATCCCTGATCAAAGTCGTAAAATTTACGAAATGTATGTCCAATAACTGTCAAGTGACAATTAACTTATAATTGTTATTCTTGCGGACAGTAATTAAACAATACTGTCTTATAAAAGTTGTGTGACAGTTGACGAAATTTTGAAGGATCGTCCAAACTGACCATTAATCAAAAAATTATATTTTATTGACAATGATTTTCAATTTATCTAGGTGCGAAAATGAGCATTTAAGGTTCTAGGTTCGACTTTTAAGGTAAGTAAAATTAAATTATGATTTCATTATCGAGCGTTCATATGCCTGAAATTGGATAACAGTTGCCGGACTGCCTGGAAATTTAGTGATGTTTTTAAGCTAAATCACTTAATTATTTTTTAGTCTTGTCTTGACGGAGCTCAATAAATTTGTGAAAAGGGTCTTTGACAATGAAGTGCTAAAGTTGAGTTCTGTTCTCAATATTTATTCTTTATTATTTTGGATGGTAAAATTATTTACTAATAGTCTTTATATCGATATTTATTGGAAAATTCACATTTTTATCTTTAAAATGGAAGAAAAAAAATTCTGCTCGACGTTTGATATCGTCAGAATAAAAAAAAAAAAGAATAGGCGTGTTTAGCGTATTTATGTCTAGCTAGTAGGTTCGGAATTACATTTTTACACTAGGAAACGGGACGTTGTGCCCGGAACGAAGATGTGATACCATTGGACTATGATCACGTGAATGAACAAAAGTCACGTGTTCGTTTTTTTTTTGATACTGCGTACAATTTTTTTTATATTATATTTTCAAACAATTTTTTTTTATTAAAACCCGCCACCGATAAAAAATACTCTACCGGGCTTAAAAAAACTCGTGGGAACCTTTGAAAAGGCGAAAAGATTCTCCTGCTATATTTTAGGAGTCCTTCGCTTCGCTCCGGATAAGGTTAGATGTTGATTATGTGATTGTGTGTTAGGTAGCTACATAAGTAGTAAGGCTGAAATACACAAAAATATTTAGTTAATGTACATATTTCCATATCATATTTGAAATATTTTAGTAACTAATTTTGGAAATTAACTAAATGATGGAGGAAATGGTTATCTATAGAGTTATACCATATATATATATATATATATCATTCAAAGAATAAAACAATTGAATTTATAAATAATTTCATAGTACTTTTATTGTATATTAGATATTTATTGATGATCTAAATGTGGTGCATCAATTACTATTTCTGCTAGTGCAAACGATTTACACTACGCTTTCATAGTATATAGAGTTCTGTATTCATGATTTTGTGTAATGCCATTTGAAATAAAATAAAACAAAATTTACCCATGCACAATAGTATTGAAAAATAATTCGATAGAACGGCTAAAAAAAGTGAAATTTCGGTGTGTTCCATAATATTTTATGCAGAATTATGCTGTGAACCTAGTTTAATTTATGTTGTGAAAAATCAAATCAAACAGATCTACAATAAGATTAATAAAATTTAAACGTTAAAATAATTCTCTAAGAAGTTTTTCCGGCAAAACAAACATTTAATTACCTGGTATACAATTAAAACCTAATGCGGGTTTAACGTATCACTTCATATAGGATAATCGATTATGGTTAGCTCCTTTCTTCACTAAATTAATATAATAGTCATTTTACCTTGTTTTTTAAATTCTGTTATTAAATAATTTAGTAAATATTTTTTTGGTTAAACCAAAGTTTACGTAGTTGTCAATAATTTGTGAAATAGCTGTTATATATATTAAAATACACATTTATGTCTTTATTTTAATCAAAAACTGTTAAACCGATATAAATTTTAATTCGGCAAAGTCCTTCGTATATTTGAATATATTCCATAATGTAGGAATATTCTCAACATTAAAAAGTTAAGAAATTTAATTGTTCGCAGTACTCGTAGTAAAAAATCGATTGATTGTAATAATTACGCATACGTATACAATTTTACCATGTTTAGCGTAATTTTCGAGAAATGTGCGTACTATATTCCTATTTCCTATTGTTGTTTCAATTTATTCATTTTCAATCTCATGTAATTCTTGTGAAATTTATTTATTATCGAGCGGTTTTTAATTACGATCATCATTAGATACAGTTGATCGATAAAATCAACGCATAAAATTTGTGAAATACACATATTTCATTTTTTTTTTATTGGTCTAATGTAAGACTGCCCTAGGACTGCCTAGGAGTGATTAAATTAAAATAAAAATTATAAAGGATTGTTTAAAGTTATAGTTGACATAGGGTTACTTTTTAGAAATCTTGCCAGTAGTATGAACTTTCGACGCCCAACCACCTAACATAATGCAACGATAATGTTGGTTAAAAATTTTTGAATTTAAAATAAAAATATGGGTGACCGGGTTCAAAAAAGACAAATTGTGATATGAAAACCGATTTTATAACTTTACGATATGTAATATATATATATCGCTTAATGACCTTGTAATTCTCTCACGCCGCGGCTGTTTATCAATCATTATGTTACACACTTTTATTATTTTTGCGTAGAAATCGTTACCTTTTATTTTTACATTAATGATATATTTTCATCTTGTGATTATTTAACCAAATTTTAATGAATTTTTAGATTTTTAAGAGATTCTTTATGCTTGGTTTATTTATTTTTTTTTTTTATAAAAAAAAACTTTTATAACGACCAATAAATATCTGGCAAACTATGTGCCTGAAATTAATTAACTGGATAGAATCATTGTGGCGCAATCATAAATCATTATACGATGCGATATTACGTAATTTTTGTCGTAAATCTTATGCAATATGTTGATACATTTTTTACCTAATCTATCGGACGCTCCAAACGGTTCCGTTAGATCCTCGAGCCCTCGACGATCAGGATCCCGTTATAATACAAGCCCGACGTTCACAATCCTGACAAATCATTATCCCGAAAATTCAAAATCTCAAATTTCATCCATTATTCCCGACATTCATTATCCTGAAAATTTAAAATCTCAAAACTTCATTATTCCCGACATTCATTATCCCGAATTTTATTATCCCTGACATTCATTATTACCTAAATATTAAAAAAAAAAAAAATATTGTTCTATACAATAAAACATTAATTTTGTAAAAATTTATAATTTTTATGAAAAAAAAAAATTTTTTTGTGAAAGTATTAATTGTTGTGATAAATACATTAATTATTTGTAAAAATTATTAAAGATAAAAAATCATTAATTTTTACATTTACGTCTATAAAAAAAAAATGCAATTCATTATTATCTAAATATTTTTTTTTAAAAAAAAAATATTGTTCTATACAATAAAACATTAATTTTGTGAAAATTTATAATTTTTATGAAAAAAAAAAAAAATTTTTTTGTGAAAGTATTAATTGTTGTAATAAATACATTAATTTTTTGTAAAAATTATTAAAGATAAAAAATCGTTAATTTTTACATATAAAATTACGTCCATAAAAAAAAAAAAGAACGTCGCCCCCGCGACGCATCGCCTTATGTAATGCCGGCTAAAATTAATTATGTGACGTTTAACAGTATGTGAAAAATAGATTTTTTACAACAAAAAAGATTCTGTCCCTGGAATATATATGAAAAAATGAAAAAAGTAGGGGTGTGACACGGGTGACAAAATGGAGGCGATAACATCGCAGGGGCGATGTATAAATTATCTCAAAAAAAGAGTTGCAATAATATAAAAAAGTTAACTGTAATAAATGTCGGAGTCGGGGAAATATGTCGGGAATAATAAATTTCCATTATGGATTATGGATTTATTCCTACTATTGTTATTATCGTTAAAATATTTTTGGAGCAGACGACAACTTGATAAGAAATATTACAGTACCGCATTACTCATTAATAATCGGCATTTAGCCATCACGTTCCAACAGTGAAAAGGAAATAAAGGATCAACGACCATAACATCGCTCGTAACATCGTTGCCACATATGTACTAGCCACAAACCATTACCATAAAAATACTGCTCCTTAGATACTGTATAGGAAAAGGCAAGATCGCTAGCTAACGCTGCAATGTGTCAATTTCCATCATTCTTTAGGCAAGACCCGCAATCTTTTTTAGACTTGCGCAAAAAAAAAATACACCCTCGGCCTTATTCTTCATCCTCCCGTCCAAGCAAGCAATAGATTAACTTCTAGTAGTTTCCAGCCACAAATACTGAAAATGAAATAGATTTCCATGAAAGAATTCACGATAGTTGCATTCGCCATACGCAGCATAACAGATAACGGAACAAAACTCCGATGTGTAATAACATTATGCGCGCAGTCAATCATCTAATAATTTGAATGGCACTATACATAATGTTGGTAAAACTTTATGATCGGTTTGTATAATCTTGTTAATCAATTGCTATTTTTATCTCATTCACACAATCTCTTCCATATAGAATTTTTTTAAAGGACACATTTGTATATGATGCGCATGCTCAAACGCCACACAATAACAATTCTGAACTTTATTAATTTTTTTTTTTTTTTTTTTTTTTCCAAATATCAGATTGTAACATGAAGATTTTAATCGAATTTTCTAAGTTAAAATTTTCCTCATCGTAACGGAGATCAAAATCCTGAATTTTTATTAGTTACAATTAGTAAAATATATTAAAAGAATTCAATCTCTCCAAAAAATATAAATACGTTCATTTTTTATAAAATAAAAACACATTATAGACATCATGCTAACTGTTTACAATTACTTTTTTAGCAATACTAGCAATAATAGTTTAACTGACTTAGAAGATGTAACAGTTCAAGTAAACGATCCATCATTGAATAAATTTGTTCATTTAAATCTTGACGAAAAATTATCAAAAGTTCGTAAAAGACTTGAAGATAAAAGTATAGATATGGGAATATTATCATTCGCAATAAAAAATGATAAAGTAATTGCAAGAGAAGAAGAAGGAGAAAGAATTTTAAAAGAAATTGTAGGGAGAGATAAAATTTTATATTTAAAGAAAGATTCTGAACCTGATCGAAAATATTTATGTAATAAGAATAAATTAGAATTTGGACGAATTAATGGTGAATTTAAGGAAGCTAATGAGAGAGCATTTATAATAGAAGATTGTAAGATGATTAACGTTGATAATAAATACCAATATAATGTAAAAGAAATTAACACAAACGAGGATTTTAAGAACATGAAAATTTCATGCTTTACTGCGGAAGCTAACGCACATGAATTTGCGAAATTTGGAATAACAGCAGAAAATTTTAGAGCTAATGAATGTAATTATGTAACTAATTCAACTTGTAAAATAAGCGAATATAGTAAGGTAACCTTAAAATTAAATAAATTAAAACCGACAAAAAGTTTTATTGAAGCAGTAAAAGACGTTATAAAATCCGAAGATCCTAGAAATCTCAAGGGAATAACAGAAAGATTTGGAAAATTCATTCCAACTGAAATTACTTTAGGAGGAAGAATTTTAATAAAAAAATCAAATGCTTCAAGAGAATATATGGAAAACAATTCTAACGAAGCAGCGGCAAGTGCAGGTGTTCGGGATACAGATATTACAGCGAGAAAAAAGTTTATCAAAATGTGGAATAAAAAAAACACTTTTAATAATGAAGGATTCGAATTAATTGGAGGAGATCAGTTTGGTTATGAAGATTTTGATGAAACAGAATGGTCTAGAACTTTAGAAGATTTTAGAAAATGGGGATGCATAAAATTTGGAGAACCAATTAGTATATTTGAACGTTTGCCTGTCAATTTACGTAGAGAAGTCTTAGAATTGACGGGAAAAATAATTCATTATTCAACTGTTGAAGATATTCCTACCTATAAATTAAGAGAATATGGAATGTCAAATGAATTTGAATTAAAAATACCAGATTTTATTTCGGAAACTTATTATAACAAAGAAGCCGATTGTAGTGTTTTTGCAACAGTAATTGACACTGAAAGAACGAAAAAAGATTGCTTTTGCTGTCAAATTCTTTGTCCGTCGATTGGAAATCCAAAACTTCTGATTCATTGTATTCAGAAAAGACAAAGGTTTAGAAATCGGGAATGTAACTTGAGGGTTAGATGGATGATTATTGGTTATGTTACAAATTTTAATTTTAATCAATTAGATTTTAATATTCAATTGAAAGTTCAAAGTGATAAATTTATCTCATCAAATTGTCGAAAACAATATGTAAAATATTTATTAGATTTTGAATATAGAAAAAATTTTCATTGTATTGGAATTCCTATTATAAAAGATCCGCCAAAAGATTCTTTTGTAATTGGGCATCATTTCTTCAATGATCAAGAAAATAGAAAAATTGGTTCATACATATTTTCTTATTGCTTTGAAAAGAGACATTATGTAAATTTGCCAGATTTTACTTTTAATACACTTGTAATTTTGAGTCACCCTAAATCTAGAATGTTACACTTTAAAGATCGTAATAAGAAAATATTATTTATTAAACCTAAACCAAAATATATTAGTTTATGCACTAATAGAGAAGATAATTGTGGTCCAATTTTTATGAAACAAAAAGCTAATATAATTAAAAAAATAGATATTGAAGTTGATGATAATTGTGAAATAGGAGATAATTGTATTTGTAAAAACAAGACATTGAAGGAATTAGAAAAGGACTTGAAGTTTATATGCTTTGCTCCGAAGAACACAAATTAAATATACATTTTAGATGAGCGTATGAACGACGCACAATTAATGGTTAACGCGTGATTTTTAATTTAAAAAACATTCATTGGGATAAATACAAATGTAAATATTGGACATTTTAATTAGTATTCATACATTACATTATCAATATCATAAACATTTCATGTAACAATTATACAACATATAAGATTATTATTTTTGTAATAAAGTGTATATTTTAACTTTGTAATTGAAAAATATTGCTCGTCAAATATATCGCAGGTTACAACTTCGTACACCCCGGGTACATGATGTAATTAGAGATGCAAACTTACGCTCTACTCAGGACTTAACTAATTACGACATATGACTTAATTAGTTACGTCACAATTACTTCAATTAAGTTTGCACCTCTAAATTTGATATCCCCTTTATATATGTTATTTACCGATAAATTTCTGCAGCGAATTCATTTTATTGATTCCCATTTTGTCCAATCATAATCGGCGGGAAACATAAATTTTTTCGCTGACCAATCGCTGACCCAGGCAAACATTTTATTAAATTAGTCAAACAACTTTTAGAGTTTGATTTAAAATAAAAGTTTTTGCGGGCCGGATTTATATGGATGAGATACTAAAAATTTTACTTGTTTGCCTATATCAACTTGTAGCGAGGTTAACGTACACTTAATTATAATAATTACGCAGTAATTAAAATAATCTTGAATGAATCTAAGATTTGTTCACATATTTCAGTTATTCGAGTTAATTTCTATTCAAAAGTGCGAACTAATTTTTATCACGCGTGGCGTGAAAGTCAATAAAATGACGAATGATCGCTAGTCCATATTTGACTAAGGTGAATTTAAATATGGCGTGAATCATTATATATTCACATGACATCTTTTTACGTCACAAAAAAATCTCGCGTTCTCAGTGCTATACGGTACGATATAAAAAAAAATTCTAAGCAATTAGTAAGTTTAATTTAATTTAATTACTAAAATCCAAAGTTTGCTATTAAGTTACTAGATGTTATTTTATTTTAGTTGAATATAGCGAGTAAATTTAATTAATATATTTTTGAATGTTAATTCACGATAGTCACTATGAAATTCGATATACCTGACCAGTCCATTCCAATAATAACATTTTTCAAAAATCCAGTATATCGAGAAATACGACATAAATTATAATAATCTGTTTTAGTCTTCAACTTTGACATCCCCGAGATTCTAGTTTAATTCATTATACTGTGCTTAACAAACTTTTTTTAATTTTCAATAACAGTAATTTAATTACTAATTTAGCAGTCTTAAAAGTTGCTAATTTTGGCCGGAATTAAAAATAGTATTTTTTTTTTTTTTTTGCCATAAATGGATCATCAATGGACCAAAGATAATAAAACAATAATTTATTTTATTTAAATCATTTGTTTTCTATTTTGAAAAAAGCTCATTGAAGAACACTAAATAATATCTTAAAAAATAATAAATAAATCAATTTCCTTACCCTGGGAAGTATCACAACATGAATGGATATATGTGATCTACAGATGATTTCATACCTAAATTTGTTATAATTAATTCATTTATAATTCAATTCCATTTATTTCTGTCATTACCCGCTATAAATAAAATAATATTTATTTTTTTTTTATCATAATTTAGCCGACAATTATTATAATTCTTCTTTTTCTTTAAGAAATTGGTGTTTAATATTATGATAATAAAGGCTTAATTAAAATCGATCGATCAATTAATTGTAATGCGATAACCGTGTCCTACGAAAGATCCACAATGATAACATTTTGCTTGTATTGTTACGTTATATTATTTCAATTGATGTTATTTGCCCCCTTAGACTGATAAACATGTAACGCTTCATCTTGTTTTATTCTGGTTTGTTCAAGAAAACTTCTTTAGAAAGTATTGATATACGCGCAAAATCATTAAATATTAATTACTTGCATAATCATAAACAAACGAAATGATAAAAAATGAGAATGGATTAATATTTATGGTATTTTAAGTAAAAATTAAAAATATTTTTTTCTTTATTTGTTGAAAAAGAAAAAAAAAAAAAAAATTAATTTCTTTCAATTATCACAATCTTTTAATCCAAATAATAAAACGAAAAAAATTGGTCATTTTCTTAACATATGTTATGCATATAATACATTAATATAAATTAAAAGTTCGAATTTGTTCCATTTGTTCTCATGGAATAGTAGATGATCGATATAAATATGTTATATTACGTATTTGAAACCTTAATAGTTGTTACAATTATTACAGCGAATGTTTCACAACATTCTTTCTCAATGATTTCTTTTTTCACGCTTTAAAGTTTTAACCATAAAAGTTGATAAATGTTTATTTCAATAAGATCCTGATCTAAGATGATAATCTTTCGTTACTATGTTTTGATCTCTTTTTCACAATTAGATTTTTTATATACTTGTTAAAAGGAAAAAAATGCTTTTAATTGTCTTTTTCATAAACTAGATTGATTTTATAACTCATTTTTGATCAATAAAAATGGAAAAGAAATTAATTTACTAGGGTCAATTATAAAAGTTCGTAAATCAATGCCTATTTCGTAATCATGATCGACATCGGACCTCCCACTGCGCTTTCTAAAATTCAATGGATGGATATTTTAAGATTTATACAACTATTTCACTTTGTTTACCATTTACGGCATTTACGGCATTTACGGAATCATTGCATCTATATTTTCATTGTTATAAAATTAGCGTTGTGAAATTCACATTGTTTTCATTAATAAAGTTCATTTATTTGGTTGGTTTAAACATAAGCGGAGAATTTTTTCCTTTATTTATAAATCATAAAAAAAAAAATAATAATAATAATAATAATAAATAAAAAAAATAAAAATAAATAAATAATTGAGATTGAAAATTGAAATGAAGGGGAATTATAACATAATTCCGAACATAGATAAGAAAATTATTAAGATCATTCTAGAATTAAAATTCCCGATGAAAGAAAATCAATACATATTTAGTTTAGAATATTTAAGGTTAATTATTTACTTGCATGGGTTCGTATATTGAAATACAAAAAAAAATTCATTTATAATAATACATATTTAGCAATTTAGGTAATAACATAGATTATTCGACAATTAAAGCAGGGTATTTTATATAAACAATACATAATCGATTAAATAAATAATAAATAAATAAATAAATAAGAATAAATATATATTTGTATATTACTAATTTAAGTTTAACAAAAAAATCGGCTTTTTTTTCCGTCAAAAAAAAAAAAAAAAAAAAAAGAGTAAACTTCTCTGTCGTTGAAACCTAACTATTTCCACATAAAAACGAAGTAGAAATCGAAGATAAAATTCGTCGCCAAAAAATCGTCCAATTTCTTCAATTTTATTTGCTTTACTAGAAAACAATTTAACACAATAATTTGTTTCTTTACAATCGGCAAAACTTTGGATAACACTCTTATTATCTAAATTTGACGACAAGAATTTTTTTTTTTTTTTAATTTATTTGTTATTAATCCATTTTTAAGCTTCACATATAATATTATTTTATTATTCACTGTAACTTTTATTAGGATTTAATAAATACAAACCTAAATCATTACTTATATAAAAAAAAATATTGTCCTTTTGTTGTTAAACACGTGTAAAATCGGAGAACACATAAAATATAAATTTTATAGAACCGAATGTACATTATTAATATGATAAAGATTGCGTAACCATATATTTAGTCCTATAGTACAAAAATAGATACATTGTATCGTACACTTTCATTTAAAGTTGGGCAAGCATTCGTAGAGATTTCAACAAGTTGATTAAATTGTATTACTGAGATTATGTAGACACTCCCGAATTTTCCCACTGGAATAAGTTTGCTCTTGTTTTATTACTTTGGATATAATAGTTATGAAATTATTAATTGATAATTTTTTGGAAAGCATTTTTTGTACTCCGGGCAAATATATGCATCGAATTTAAATTATTTGTATTAAAAGAGAAAAAAAATTTTTTTCTATTACTTCTGTGTTCTGTAAAACTCGGGTTATTCCCGTATTCAATTTCAATTTCATCTTTGCTTATTTTTGAAATTTTTTTTTTTATTTTTATTTTTTTATTTTTTATTATAATGAAATACAACTTTATTTATGATAATGCGATAAGACCTATCCATTCAAAGAAGAATTGTCAAATGACGAAAATGAGGTATGAAAGAAAACTCGGAGATCTTAATATTGTATCACAATGTTATCAATCTTTTTTTCTGCAAATTATTCAAGAATCCACAGGTTTTTTTTTTTTTGATCAAATTAAATTAACGTTAATATAACTAATAAACAAAATAATCATCAATAAAATAACTTAAATTTATCAAATCAAATTCTTCTATGCATCAACAAGGAGAAACAAAATATAATTGATAATAATTAATAAACAATGATGCGCGATCGAACGAATGATCTGGCGTAGTATTGTCCTTGAAATTGTATTTGTGATATTTACGCGTATTGTAGAATTCTATCTAGAAGCTTTTTATGTCACTTTATTAATTATTATTTTTGATACATTCGGAAATGGATCCGTTTTATTTTTATAAAGTTTTGCTATAAAAAAATCTAAAACGCAATCTTTAAAGACCAAAAGAGTTTAAACCATTGTGCAAAAAAATTTTTTTTTACCACAAAAATAAACGCCATATGTTGTTTTCAAACGAAATTACATTATCTCTGATATCTCGTATTATTTAGATTAATTCATGAATAATTTGAACATTTTTGGAATCTTGGACATGGTGCGCGTTATCAAATAAAGGTTTTAAAGTAAAAGATAACGAGATTACATGCATGTAGTTTTATTTTCTAATAAAAAAAAAAAAAAAAAATCCGAATTCCGAATTCCGATAATTGCCGCGTTCTAATGACGAACTCTAAAATTTTTCTATATAAAGACTAAGTTTTGAAAGTTTTTTTTTACATCAAAAAAAAATCAAAAAAAAAAAAAAAAAAAAAACATAAAGACAAAAAAACTCTCCTTATCGTTTAAATTCATTTTCTGTTAAAAATACAGGAAATGTTCGAAAACACTTAATATTCCATTAAGTTAAAACATTTTCAAATACCATCCAATGTTAAACCTCGTCAAAGTGATTGCCGTCTTTTACAAACAACCCTCCTATTTACGTCGAAAGGTTCAAGACCTTCAAATTTGCATTGGATTTTCGCCGACTTCTCGATATTTATTCGTATTTCTTCTATTATTATTGCAATTTTGAGTCGTAAAATTCCTAGTTTTTGTAAATTTTCTAAAGTAAATTTTGATAAATCATATTCTACGTTCGACAACTTATTTTTTGATGACAATTATATTTTTTATTTTTTGACGACATTTTATTTTTAAGTTTATTTTTATTTAAGATTTTCTTTTTCTTATTAAGGTTTTTATCAATGTAAATTTTATTGTTATTTTTTTTTTTATGGTACAATAAAATTTTATCGCGAATATATAAATGAAATAAATATAAATTTACATAAATTATACAATTTCTTTCATTTAAAATGTATAAAATGATATTAATATGTTCCTAAAATGAAAAAGCAACGAGATAAGCCTTTACGCAAGTTTGTTTAATTGTTTCCGCGTACATGTTAATTTTCTGAAAAAAAAAAATGGTGATTCATGAAATTGATTTTCTTGTGGAAAAAAATGATGATTCATGAAATTGATTTTCTTGTAAAAAAATGATGATTCTTTGTAAAAAAAAAAAAAAAAAAAAAAAAAAAAAATGAAATTGATCGGCAATGCAGATTGCTCCAATGCCACTCATCACATACTGTAATTTTCCCAATAACCAAGTTCTGAAATTATACCATTATTATACATGCGTTTTGCTATATATGAATCATATATTGCAAAAATGAGTATGACGTATAGTATAAACAATTTCTAAAAAAAAAAAAAATATTACAAAAACAACGCGTTTAATATCCAATACCAATGTTGTGTTACATAACTCTTGTTCGACTAATTGGTGATGGTCATAGGTTAAAAAAAAAAAGTTTTTTTTTACTTATATGTTTTTATTTAGAAAACTTTTTAAGAGATTGACACTTCCATTTAAGATTTTATTGTTTTTTTTTATTCTTTAATAATTAATACAAAATCATTGTTTTAAAAAAATTCTTTTCATAGAAAAAGCTTATAATACAGAAAAAATTTTTGTATATTTTTATTCTAAAAAAAATAATATCGATATGATAATAAAAAGAAAAAAAGATTTGTATGCGTTATTCATAAAGCAAACCAGTTCAATATCACGTTATAATCTAAATACAATTTTTTATTATAATTTATTGTATGAACTTAAATCACATTTACTGAACATCAAAAAACTATTGTACTATGTGACATTTCTAACCGATATTTGATAACTGACACCCGATACCCGATACGCGTAGATAAAATACATCAGTTTGATTTTGGTGTTACGTTCAAGCGACTTGTTACTATTTTAATCTCGAATCAAAGACTCAAAGTATTGCGTGCTAAATAATGAAACTTACGAATTGCGCCTTAACGCGTAAATATTACATTATAACTTGTATCATTTAAGGATATCATTTGCGCGTTCAGTTACTATATTCCGTTAAATTAAATCCGGAATTCTCATTTACGCAATTTATAATTATATTAAATATAATAAAAAAATTTTTTTTAATTACCACAAAACAAACATAATCTAAAAAAAAAAAAAAAAAAAAATCTATTAAATTTATCTAAAATTGAAATCGGATACCTCAATAGATAACCACTCAAATCTTTTTTTTTAACCATTATATTACGTATAGGAATTACCATAAAAAAAGGACAGCAAAACCTCATGTGCGTAGGTTTATCCTTTCTCGTAGAATACCAATGTTAACTTTAATAAATTAACTAACCTATGAAAGGAAAGATATTGATCTCTTAAAATCATCAGGCTGTATTCCATTTTCGGACATTGTGATGTACAATATAGTCTATATTCGGAGATCCAAATCCGGATTAGCGTCTTCAATTTTTTTTTCTCTAATAAAATCATGTCATGTATATAAAAAATATTTTGTGACACAATATACATTATGGATGAGGCTTTATCCGATTTTATATTATTTTATATTGATGGCAGGGCGACGCGGTAGGCAAAATCTATCGGAACAAATGCGAATGCATGATTTCATATGAAATTAATCTAACTTATTATAATTAATCGACCGATTATTAAAAATAAAATAAAACATTCTTCAAGAATTTGTTATATAAACTGTCCAAGAGAGACGTTGCGAAAAATCTTATCGTTAACAAAATTAATATTTCCTACAAAAATGGGTCTTTACAGTCTTTACCGTCTTTACCTTTAATTTCTTATCCCTTACCCATTAAACAATTTACGCGTAGGAATTTAATTCCTTTTTTTTTCGACGAAAAAAATCTTAAAATCGATAATATTTCTTATAATCATGAGAGTTCTCACTGACAACCCTCAACGCTTTACCGTACGCGTAGAAATAAATCCTTTTTTCGTCGGAAAAAAAAAAAATCGCTCAAACTTGCCGGATTTTTTGAAATAAAATCAAATTCTTTAAAAACCTAAGGTTTTAACAATTATTAATTTCGTTCGTAATTATTGTCGTTATGAATTTGATTACAATTCGTTTTAACCGCTGATCGTAGAAAATGTAGATGATATCGCTATTTTTTTTTTTTATCGAAATTTTTTATTCGCAAAATTTTTTTTTTACCTTTGCTTATTTTATTAGATAATACTGTAATTTAACATAATCGTTGTTTCATTACAATCTATCGATCAATCGTTCCATTAACATACGAATAATCAGAGTGATTTATGATGACTTTATGATGACATCTCTTATAAGAATTTTTTTTTTTATGATTCAATATGTTTATTTTACTATGTCTTGATTGTCTTTTACCCTATCTTGATTTCTTTGATTTATTTTATTTTTATTTTTATTTTTATTTTTTTTTTTTATATTTTTGACTTATTTTACTTTATTTGATTTATTTTATTATCATTTTTTTTATTTACTTTTTATTTTACTTTGATTTATTTTATTTTTTATTCTATTTCATGTCGTTTCTATTTTACCTTAATAAAATTAACCAAATTTAAATTACGAAAAAAACTTTTACTTTTTGACTTACTAAAAAGTTAATGCAGGGGTGTGGCGCAATCCTACAATATGCATATAAATTATCACGTGATCTACAGGCTTATACTTTATGCAAGGGGGCGCCCCGACATCACGCAGCATTCTATCTCTTTAAGTAATCATAAAAAGGAACGATTAAGATAAATCGGTCCATAATAAAACCCGAAATTGAACTTATAACCGAATTCTTTCGTATTTTTTCGTTTTACTAATTTTTTTTTCCTTTCATTTCTTTTATTATCCTTATAAAAAATGTACTTTCATATATATGGATCGACAATGATCTTCACATGTAAGAAAATGTTAATAATCGAGTAAATCGTTAATTCGGAATTCAAGCGATGTTCTAACCGGACTTAACGTAGTATCAATTTTTGTGTAATTTATTATTACCTAATAAAAAAGAAGAGACTATCCATATCAGTAATTATTAAAAAAATAATACTAATTGAATTATTGAACTATTTGAAAAAAAAAAAAAATGTTTGATGAATATAAAAATGGCAAAACTGTATGATATGATTTTTATTCGTAGAGAAAATAACGTATGATTGATTTTACGGTTGATAACGGATCGGAAATATCAATAATTTTTTTTCTTATTATAAGACACAAAGATGCTTTTTTTTTTTTTTTATCCAAGAATATCAAATAAAAATTAATATGGTAATAAGAATATTTGTACTATGTAAATATTATTAATTGAATACGCGCGTAGTGTAAATTAAGGAATTAAGCTAACTTAACGTGAATAAATTACGCGTGAAAATAAACATTGATATAATTGTCGATTAAATGCAAGTAAAGAACCAATTGATTGAATGATCGTGTTTATACTTATTTAGTGTGAAATATTTTGTTATACTTAAATTGTTATAAATCATTAAGCCATAATTGGTTAAAAGCATTGATATGTGAATTTTTTTTTTTTTTATTCTTGTCTTTATAATAACAACATAATGTGTTTAACGCGAATATATAATCGGTAAAAAGTCCGATATCACATTTCAAAGAGATTCTAGGCAGAAAGATGCATATCGTATAATTAAATCATGTATAACAAACAAAAAAAAAAAAAAGATGAATGAACAAAGTTCAAAGATAATCTATGATACCATATTATAATTGTGATTTAAATTTGTTAAACGCGGCTCTTCCTGTATAAGACACTTTTATCGTTTGTATTCCAATTGCGGAAATTCATGTACCAGAATAATGGAGTTTAATTAACCCGTTGGAATATTCGTTCTCTATATATTAATTGTTATACTAAACTTTTTTGTTTATTAGAAGCGAATTATAATTTCGCATGTGTTACCAAATTTTAAGACTATGAAAAAAAGCGAATTTAGTGAATTTATTTCATTTATGACTTGCTTGTGGGTAATATTGGGTTAAGATCGTAACGTATCACAAGCGGAGTGTTCATGCATATTTGACGCGTACCAAAACGAAATTTGTCATGGGAAACCTTTTTTTTTTTTCTGTGAGCAAATTATTGTAAATATCTAATTCTAGTATTGAAAAGGCTTCTTAATGAAGACCATTAAATCGATTTATCTTCTAGACCTTCCTTACGTTTTATGAACTAAACCAAACTTGTTACTTTATTTCATGAATAAAAAAAACGATTTTTAAAGTGATTGACAAAATGCAATTTACACAGGAATCATTGAATATATAATTATTTAACAATTACATCATTGAATTATATTAATGATTTATTGTTTAGGTTTAATTATTTTACTAAAAAAAATAGGTTTAAAATAAATTTTTCATTATAATACAATCAATTTTTGTACATATTCATTCTATCTTCAAATACTTTTATAATTACTAAATTAAGAAAACCCTAAACCCGAATGATCGCCAAAATAGGTAGTATCTATAAAAAATTATTTGACATAATTGTCGTTATTGTTATTAATAATTGAATTATTTTCGGAAATAAAAAAAAAAAGTAAAATATAAAAATCTTTTGACATCATATTATTCATTAACGACAATTATGATGGAAATTTTTTATGTTAGGATAACAACCTTTTAGACTAGTAATCTTTACGTCTTTTTTTGATTTACAAATTGCTGCGCCTGCGGTTAATCATTTACATGCATCTTTGTAATAATGTTACACAAACCATGATTTGTGACGTAACATATTATGTTGATTATTATACAAGATCCATTGAATAAGGATTTATTAAACGAATTTTTTTTTTTTTTTTAAACTACATCCGTGCCAATATTACCAAATAGGAAGTCTTTTATTTTACAAAAATGGACGAATCATTTTAGAACTTCATCGCATTTGTTACATCGTTAACTATGATTATTAGCGTTACATTAGAATTATTGAACTCGATAATAAATTGCTAAATGAGAAGTTTATGCGAGATATTTTTTCTTATCAATCTTGTAACATTAATATATGTATTCGTAAATTGATTTTATAAACTTGACATTTATTCATTATTTATTTATAATTGATTCGTCCGATACGACAGATGTTAATAAAAGACTAAATTAAAAAAAAAAATTCGATTTTTGCAAACTTCGAATTTTAGATTTCTTTATCAATTTTACCTTTAATGTTGTTATTATTCTTTTTAATGGAACACAATAACTTTACAAGAACTTTATTTGAAAACCTGGTTTTTCAAGCTAGATTACAGTATTGTTATTGTGGAACATAATTATAAATATATTGTGATAAGATCGAATTATTAATAAATTTTAAATTACGCGTAAAAATAAACGTTAAGTTGCTATCCGATTATATTGATTATGCAACTTTTATTATATTTTTATCATATGAGATGATCTCATTTTAAAGGATGTTATTTTAAGAATGTATTTCTCTTATTAATCAATTTAGGAAAATTACTAAGCCAAACCCGGGAAGTCCGTGTGATTAATCAAATTTGTAATGCAGTAAATAAGAAATACAGTATATTATTACGAAAAAATTTCAGGAATTAAACCGAACGATTTTAACAACTTTGGAAATGATAGTTTTCTATTAGATCCTTCTATCTTTCTAAACGAGCGAATTATAAAAAAAAAAATATATGTATATAATCATCTTTTAATCAGGATTTTTTTTTTTTTTTAGCAATTATAGAATATTATCTTATTGATAACAATATATATGTAATTTGCTAGCCGTGTATGGATATAATTAAAAATAAATGTATTATCGTACTTTATAAAAAAAAAAAAATTTTTATTTTTTATCAGATAAAATACCATTATTTTTCAAGTTTATTATAAGAATATAAATAATTTGGATTAAAATAATCATAATTTAATTTTATGTATTACTAATTATTCATTTTAACCTATAGATGACGTAACATTTCATATAGGTATTATAAATGATCATCCCTCACTCAATATGGTAAATTAATCCCGGAGAATTTTTTAAGACTTAAAATAAAAGCATATGGTATCAGCAATATGCAATATAATTAAGACATTTTTCTATGCGTTTATAAAATACTAAATTCGGATATATAGTTAACATTTTTTTTTTTAAAAAAAAAAGGTCGTTATATACCTGTATTCCATTTTTAGGAATATAGTTTATATAGTGACTATTGGAATCGATTAAAATACTAAAATGTTTAATTTTTCTAATTTAAATTATAAAATTCCGATTAAAATTAATAATAAGTGGTGCACGATTTATTGGCAAGTATCAAATCAAACAGCTTATATGCAATAGATTTCAAATTTCTAGTTCTTCGGCCGTAAGTAATTTTCTAACGTCTGAAAGCGGGCAGATTTGCTTGCGAACTTTTTGACCTTAGATTACTGTATAACAATCATATTAAGTATGTCAAAAAATGAGATAAATGACAAAACACTGCACTACAAATAGATATATGCAGTACGTCCGTCTCCTCTGTAAATCATGTGATATTCTATATTTGAACACAGTTTTCAAAATTATTGAATCGATAGAAAATTGGTAAAAATTTTCAGTTGTATTTTCCGTGCATTTTCAGTATGTTTTCCATATATTTGGCGTATATTTTCTGGACAAAAAAACACAGCGATTTTGTCCGGAAAATATACTGGTAGTATACGAAAAATACACTGAAAATTCCGGAAAACACTATATCGTCTAAAATTTTGAAGACAACAACAATAAACATAAGGATATGTATAATATGATGATTTTTTATAATTTTGAGAAAAAAATTTCCTTCTAATCAAGACATTATTTATAAAATGCAATATTAAAATTAGCAAATTATAGTCAATAAATATATTATTTATCTTTCTTTAAATTAAAGATAGTTTATTAGGAGATAACGATAAAAATTTCATTTCGTGAATTTACTATGCACTATGGATTCCATTTACTAATAAGTAATTTGCCCCTGTTATTTCACCAGTTCTTATTCGGATTGCAAATTAAAAAAATTAATGTTCTTGAATGATATTCATTATTAATTTCAGTATTGACTTCAACAGTGTTTAACATCACGTAGCAAAATCCATACATTGTATATACCTTGGTATAAGTTATAAACCTGTACCTTTAATAAATATAAATTTTTTTAGAGTAGGTATCGCATGATGAATAAGAGCCTATACCCAGAATAGAATAAATTTACCCTTGCATTGCGTATTGTATATTATTTCACCTTGTATTTAAGTATAAACTTTTTTTTACGTGCTTATTTATTATATGTCCTGCTGGATAATATTTTTTTTAGTTAGCGCAATAAGTAAAATAATTTTATTTCATAGATTGCGATGATAAGCATATGTATACGTTGGTAGAAAATAATTTTTGTAATACCAAAATACTGCAATATATGTATGGGCAGAAAATCAATTGAGACAAAAAAAAAAAAAACTGTATAAAGATTAACGATTATTTATTTGCAATATATGCATGGGCAGAAAATCAAAGTCAATTGAAAAATAGATCTGCAAAAGTAGTTGTTAGTCAAAACTTTAATTTGGTGATATTGTTTCCTGCATAACTGATTCATTGTTGATTGTGTGTAACAATTCGACAGTGATTTCATGTGTAAAGGAGATTTATTTGAGATATTTTTACTTGTGTCATTACAGCAGAACAATAATATTTTCAAACGAACGTATAAAACGCAAAACCTATTGTTGTTGTGAAACGTATGAAAGTAAATTGAAAAAAATGGGGGTATTATATAATATATAAAAAAGATCATCTAAATTATGCAAGAAAAAGTCTTTGTACATATACTCGATCAATAATAATATGAGCGTATCAAAATATTGTTTTAGAAGCAAGTTTGAAATGATGTTTGAAGATGACGAAATCGCGTAGTTTAATCCTAAAAACGTACTAGCACTGAAAATTGGGTTGCTGATTAATACCCTGCTATTGCGCAGTTAAAGATAACAGCGTAGTTAGATAGAAATGTGGAAAGTTTTTGATGGTAGATGCTAATATTTTTTCAAAATAATGGCAGATAAAAAATGGTGCACCGTGTATCTTATGTAATACACGTGATACATTGCTTATATTGTTGTAAAAATTTTGCAACAATTCTATAATTAGAGATTACGAACGAATATAATAAAATGATTCAAAAAATTTTTAAGGCAACAAGTTACGATTTATTTATTTTATTTTATATATATACATACATACATACAGCGATAATTTTTTACATCAAAACTTAGAAAGAAATTTTCATTCGGGAGAAAAAAAAAAAGAAAATTACGACCAAAAAAAAAAAAATCAATAAAAATAATAATAATAAAATATATATATATATATATATATATATATATATATTTTTAAAAATTTTTTAAAATCATACATAATTATTTTTGAAGTTTCATAATGCCGGCAAGTAAAATCATAAATTATAAATTGAAAATAATTCTTAATTTTTTATATTTAATCCTTAAAAAAAAAAATCCAAAAGTGCATATCAATCAAGGGAATAACGGTGATGGAACAACCCATCCGGCAGGTAAGAGTAATGAATCGATATTACCATTACGATTATTTCTACCGTCAAGTTCGTCCCGTTAAAAAAATTTTTTTCGACGATATTATTCACGACCTGTGGTGCAGGAAGGCTAGAAATGCGTTGAAGCGTATCAACGTTATTGTTCGTATTCGTAACGAGTAGTTGGTCATAACGAAAATTTTTGCGACATTTTCCTTAAAATCTAAAGGAAAAAAAAAACTTAAACAAAAGAGATGATCGAAATAGCTTATGATTTATGACTCTTATTATTACTTAAAACTTATACTATCACATTAGAGGGAGTTTCAGAGCTTTTTATAAGAAAAATTTCCAATATTTCAAGCAAACAAAACATCGATAAATATACTATTACCACATTATTGGTTTCCGATAAAATCCGCATATGCATAAAATCCCCGTGGTAAACTTCATGGTACTTTATATTATATGCAAGGCTTCTTTGACCACACTCTTACTATTAACACGCTTACACGATGTATATACGTAATTCGGTGAAGCACAATGATTCGTAATATAATGTAATATAATGAACTCATATATTTATTTAAGCAAACACAAAAATCAGCAGTGTGAGAAAAATTATTCCCTTCCCCGCTTATAATCGCATGTGATCACATGTGATAGTATGTAATCATGTTCAAAAAAAATTGATCGGCGTTTAATTCCAGCGAGATAAACTGAAAAAATCACCCGAATTTTATAAAAGTTTTACCCAAATTATTAAAAATTAGTAATAATCATCAAAGAACATGTTGGAAGCAAATCATGATTTCATGGGTAAATTTAACTACCAATTATTTTCTTTTTTTTTATTCCAATGTTACCACATTAAGAATATTCATTACACAGAGAATTATTTTCTTGGGTTCACTAAGACAATGAAAAATAGTTCTTTGTCAAAATTCTCATTTGAAAGTCCGAGTTGAGAATATCATCCGACGATCCTATTATTAATATGATTACAAATTAAAAAATTTCAGAATTTGGAAGAAAGAAGCCATTAAACATTATAACGAATACAAAGTCTTTTTTCTAATAATCAGGATTTATATAGCCGAATTTTGTTATTAATAAAGTTATTCAAAATGAAATGTTGACTTTCAAACAGATTATTGTAAATGAGACTATCATATTATATATAATATATAACATTTTTCTTTATGCGCGTGTTAACTGCAATTTCAATCGTTTTTTTAAAATCAATTTTAATAACGCGTAAATACTTGGATTACAAGCTTAATTTAAAATTCGAAGTCGTGTCACTGATGCACAAGTGAATCATAATGCCTTGCCGTTTTTTCTTTGTTTCGTTATTCATTTAGATAGATATGTCTTTTTTTTTTTTTTAAGTATTACATGCACTCCTTATCGATCCCTTTCCCAATTAGGTCTCTTTCATCATACAATTGTTAAATAGTGATATTAATACTGATATCGATCATCTTATTATTTTGATTACCAAAAAGTGATTCACATTGTTTACCACACGTCGATCGGTGCTTTTTATCGAAAATTTATTTGACTTGATAGTTGAGCAAATTTTAATAGAATATTATTAGGATCTGCATATCATATTAGCCTATTTTCTCCTAGTTAAATACACAAAGAAATCTATTGATTTATTTATTATTCCCAATGATTATAATACAACAAATGTCACATGATTGTGTTAATTGTTTTTATTGTAATCAAAATTCACCAATAATTAATTAAACCGATATATACTACTACTAGAATTGTGATTTTGCATATGGCGTAAACTACTATTTCATTGTGAGATTCTTTTACATTTTTTTTTTTTTTTTTTTTTTTTTGTTTGTTTGTTTGTTTGCTTTTGGATCCTTTTATTTTTACCATTTAGTCGTCTGTCATATGAAGATCCGTTCAAAATCACGAAATCCAGGATCCTAATCCCGAAAAACAATATTGCATCCGATAGAAAGGTGCTATATTTAATATTTTATTATGAATAAAATTCGTTAACTTGTTTTAGCCAGAGCTACATACTATCACATGACTTAATTAATGGATTTTATCGGAAAAATTATTTCCGTTAGTATTTATATTTATAGGTTCACTGGATGCTACTATATTACAGTGTTATGGTACATCATGCTATCATTCGAATTTTAAATATTATATGCTGCTGCTATAATTCCATCGAACAGTTCGGTAACGGATGGTGTGTAGATTAATAATATTAGATTAGTCTGTTTTTTTCTAATGAATTTATATATGCGCCATGGAAAAGGTAAGTAAATATTAATAACAATATTTACTGTGTTAATATAAGTTATAATTACAGTTGAAAAAATTCTTGTTGTATTAGATGAGTTTATCCCAGTTGAAATATTGTGTGTTGAGATTTTGAACTTGTTGTTATTTGTAACTAGTCGAGGATTGAAAGTTTCATGATTTTGACGATGAGGATTATATGAGTATTATATGGTATTGATCCTTTGTTTGTCGGTCTACTTAGACTCATCATTAGGCCAGTCTAAATCCATTAACCAATCCAAAATGTCATCAAAATCAGAATTGAGTTGGCTGATCACTGATCGCAAAATTTCCAATTAACACGTTTGTTTTTGCTTATTTTTAAATTGTGATCAAAAAATTCTACTTTTTTGTAGGCCGGTAAAATCGGGTCACTGATCAAGTTGCACAATTTCATCACCCAATAAATATCAACCAAAAACCCGCTGCTTTTAACGTACTGATGTTTTTTTCTGAAGCGAAGCGTAAGCGTAGGACTTCTACTTCTACTCCATACCATGCATTTAGTGTCTGTTCGTACGCGTGCATACCCAATGAAATTTTAGGATCAGGTGTAACCTATTGGTTTTTGTTTACACCCTGATTTGTGCGACAGTTTATAACGGATAATACTTACATTATTTCATTAAAATTAAAATAAGAAAAAAAAAGAATAAATAAAAATAATAAACAATTGATTTTGTAGTGTGATTTCTTTGTAATATCATAAATGACTATATTTTGATCATTGAGAGATTGGCTAAAGAAAGAAGGTTAAGCTCTCTGTTTCCTCAAAATATGGATGATAACTAATTATTTTGTGAAATAAGAGTTGTGCTTTTTGTGTGAAATTTTTTTTTATTGATCATCTGAACATTTGAAACATTATACATTTTATTATGACTCTCCAACGGTTCCTGTTACCTAGTTTAAATAAATTATTGTTGCTTAAATATCTTTGATATTTTTGATGCATTACATCATCTAGATTAAATATTAGACACATCAATTTTTATATGTAAATACCTATTGTTTACTATATTAATAAATAAGCTTATGGAACAGTTTATTTATTATTTTTTTATATGGTGGTTAACACCCAAAACCGCTTCGCAGTTCCTATTATTTAATAATCTGTTGTCATACACCATGTTTATTATCTACCTGTGAAAAAAAAAATATATATATATAGTATATTAAAGGATCCATTTTCTTTTTCGTTAATTTTCTTTTCGTTAACATTTGTTTAATATTCATTAATATTCATATTCTTTTCATCAATTTTCTTTAATGTTCTCTCATTATTTTCTATTCTGTTTATTTCTTTTACCTCATTTAAAACATCATTCGTACTTACAGTAGTTTTGGTCGATCAGCTCAATAAATTTTGTTAATTTTTCTAGGCAAGAAAAATTGGAATTATGCTTTATTATAAATAATAAAGTTATTCTATGTATATGCTATATTTTTTTCGAAATATCAGTTGGATCGGCTATTTGCTATATTGATTTCCGTAAATCGGTTTAAATGACTTATTTTTTTTTATTTTGACAAAAATTTTTCATTTATAAGAAATATAATCTGATATGTTTCATGGAATTTTTATGAAGGAAGAAAACATTTTATATGTAATTATAACTGAAGGAAAATTTAGTGGTCACAATTATTATGCGAGTTTCACCTATTTGATCGATGAAATATGAAAATTCATCAGATAAAAATGTGCAAACTTGATTTTTTTTTGATTCTTGTAACTCAAGGTACTGTACAGTAGAGGTGTATCTTTGAACATGGATCAAAAACTGTAATTACAGTATGTAAACAAGTTTTAGTGTAATGTTAATAATATTAAGATAAAATATTGCCGCATGAATAATTTTGTTTTATTCTTAAACGATTATTCCGGTCAGAATAAAGAAATCACGTGCAACCGTTTTCCGATTGACTAACATCAATTAGATGACGATAATGTGATGTAATATATTCGCCATTATTAAGCACAATAAAAATTAAGCCGATAATAGCGCAACAATCATATGAATGTACTGTACGACACTGTACGGCATAATAATTTACGTACAGAAATTACTATGAACCATACCAGATACTCCGTGAATCCTCAAGAAATATGAAACTGGTGATAAATGAATTAAAGAAATCACCTGCAGTCGTTTGTCTCGATTAACATCACCAGATAAATGTCTTAATAATGATGTAATGTGATACGTACCGATTAAACATAATAAGAAACTTAGTCGTTAATCGCGCCGCCGACATTAGACGGATTCGTATTAAGTTATCAAAAATTTCGGAAAAATTTTTGACCGAGACATGTGAATGGACAGTGTACGACAAAAAAATTTTTCATATAAATACGTCTTCAATTCATGTACAATTCACAATTTTTAACAAAATGTCATATCAAGGAATATTCGTTCCATACTCTGGAAAGCCCCAAGAAATAAATATAAATATCGAATCTGGTGATATACGACAGAAATTAAATTGTGAATTATCCGACCATATCACTCTTTGGGCAAAGGGTTATAGACTTTGTTTATTTTGTGATGATAGCAGTGTTGAAAAAAAATTACCTAAGAATGCTATAGCTACCCGTTTAGTATCTAATCTTTCCGGAATGAATTATAATGCAGATGTACAAGGAAATATCTTACTATTGGATGACGAAAAAAAGTTAACCATTAAAGATCTTAGTTCACTAATGAAATCGACCGTTAATGCACCTCAAATAAAAGATGTCGCAAATTTATTATTATCAGATCTTCTTCAATTAATTGAATTAAGAAAAACCTTTCATAATTTTTCTTCTGTTAGAATCAATCTTATTAGATCCTCATCAAACCCCTGTTCAATTCATATCTTAAGTCGTGATGTAATCCGGAAAGAAGGTATATCACAATTTAAAATTAAAAAGTATTATAAACGAGTATGTTATCTTAAGGAAGATATGGAACCGGTATCTCCAGAAGAATGGGATTTAATAATGGTTCAGATCAAAAATCTTCATCGCATCAAACTTGCAAATTTAGAGGAATCTTTGAAACAAAATCTAAATGTTTTGATTGATGAAAAAGAAGCAGTTTTACGGGATGAATCAATCATGAATAATGAAAAAAATCGTAATATCTTTTGTAGATTAATCCTTATAGCCAACCAAATTGGAGGTACGGGATATCCGTTTGACGATGATGTCCAAAATTTATTTAATAATATCGATAAATTAAGAAATTATTTTTGGAATAATTAAATCATTTATAATATTAAAGCTCACATTGAAATTATATGATCTATGAAAAATTCCACATCATCATCACGAGGTTGCATTAATGGAATGTATTTTTTTTAAAAAAACTTATCTTTTACGATTAAGCTTAGTTGGTGAATGTGTACGACTTTAATTTTGTACGACTGCAATAACATTATTAGTTCAATAAAAATATTATGAATTTTTGACAGTTATTGTATAATTAATTGATTGTACAAACTATACTTGTAAAATCACATAATTATTAACCAATCAAAAGTGAGAAATAAAATTGTATTTCTTTACTCGAATACGTAAAAGTTGTTTTTAGATCCACTTCCTAGAATATGTAGTAGGAAGAGATGCGTCGTCGGCCTGTTGCAATAGCAACAGCTTGGACGATTGCGTCACCAAGATCTTTTTCCCACCTCCGTGCAGGATAGGATTACACAGGAATCTGACTTTATATATCTCTCTATCCGACTTTACCTAGACAACACAAGTATAAAAGTAGCATCTCTTTTGAAAAAACTGTTTTTATATTATAATCTAATAAAGTATCCGAAACACGGAAATTAGATATTTAGAAAACAGCAATGCTTTATAATCATTTAGAGCAGTTTGAGATAATGATTGCTACAGATCGTTCATAACATTTCTAAAAATAATAGTGTTAATATGATTACCACCAGCCGAGGACCGAGGTATCAAACAAACGTTGCATGCATATGCCATAATAGTTGTAAAAAAACTGGAAGGTTGTGATGTAATGTTGTAATGATGTAACTTATTAGTTATTACCGTGATTTTCCAACCAGATGTTTAAACGTGCAACGTTCGAAATCGGTAATAGATTTATTATTTATTAATGTCATCGCATATTACTAAAAATCACGATAATATAACTGAGTCAGTGATTTAAGTATTGATCATATTCTAGTAGAGAGGAAAAAATTATTTGGTGAAAATTTTAAATGCTATAAAATATGAAAAAGAGAAAGCTATGACAGATAATTAAATTGGATCATCCTTAAAAAATTAGGATATGAATTTTCATCATCGATAATCATAGAGATTAAAAAACAAAATAATTTACTTAATTAAAAAAAGCTGATCGACGTAGAAATCACGACAAATATTCTTTAAAGTAATTGCTGTTTTGATAGTAAAGTTGCAACTAAATTAGGTGAACTTGGCTAATAATTATCGTTATAATAATTTTTAGCTAAAGATTAGGACCCCGAAATATATAATTATATAAGGGTCAGATGACTTTGAATTTTTTACTAAGTGTAATTCCATGGATATCTGAGAATAACTAGGTTATTTACTAATGTGAGGCCTCCCGAAGGGAGGGGTACATCAGTGAATACCAAGTTATTCTAAGCTTCCATATAATAACAGGTTTATCTCATTGCGTATGGCGTATATATACTGATGGATTTTTTCTTGCTTTTTTTTTCTTTTCTTTTTCATATATTTTTTTTTTCACTTTTAAAAATCTTATTGTAATGTCATTTATTCCTACAAATGAAGAAATATATCAAATTCAACAACTTTTAAGAGTAAAAAATACAGATAAATGTACTGCAAAATGGCTTTGTGTAATTGATAGATTTAATTATGAAGCCAATATGATAAAAAAAAATTGTTCAATATACAGTAATACTTGTACAGAACTTAAAGATTTTTTATGCAAATTCATTGCATAACTTAAAAAACAAAATGATGAAAACTATAAGACAGAATCTGTATATAACTTTTATGCATCACTAGCAAGATATTTATATTGAAGTAGAAGAATTTGAATACTTTTCGGGAACTCATGGGAAAATTTAAATGATAATGATAGTGATTCGAATTTTCAGGTAATAGATTCTCTGATAATTTCAATAAATAGTAGGTGATAAGTATTAGTTATAAACCAGTGGAATAAATAACAAAAAAATCCATCAGTATATAATAAACAAAATTAGCACATGACATCGGAAAACTGGAGAAAATAAGCAAACTAAGTAATAGAGCTTTCATTTACAGTACTAAAAATATATTTATACAAATTTAATTTTTTTTATACTGTTAACAGACAGTTAACTATACAATGAAAAGTTTTTCACCGACAGGATCATTTCACCGACAGGTCACTTCACTGACACTTAAATAATTTTAAAATATTAAAATAAAATTAAATATAATTTTTTTTCCCTATACAACTATACAAAACCAAAATTATTGTTGATATATATATGAGACAGCGTATACACAAAAGGAATATATGTAATATGAAATATCAATCTCATATTAACAATTAATTGAAGGGAACAATTAAAAAAATATATGTACAGTCGCATCGGAAAGTATTGCACGATCATTTACAGATGGAGTCATAATTATTAAGCCACTATGATTATCCTAGCACCCAGTGATCCGAATTTGATGAATAAAAGCTCATTGGATTCGTCTCAACAAGATGAGTCAAATGTTAGTTGTGTCATATCTTTAGGATCAATAGATGCTGAGATATACCTTAAAACATTCTTTACTTGAAAATTTTTCGAAACTCTGAATTTCACAAAATCAGGAATATCTCACTATTCAGTGATCCGATCTTGATGATCAAAGGCTCGTTGGATTTGTCTCATTGAGAGGCGTCGAATGATGGCCAGATCATGTGTATAACGTTAGTATATCACGGGTTAATGTCCAAAACGTCTAAAATATGATTTAATGCACACATTAGCATATACTGATTCTAAAGTCATGTGGCAACCACCATTCAACTCATCTTGACGAGACGAATCCAATGAGCCTTTGATCATCAAATTCGGATCACTGGATGTCAAGATAATCACAAATGGCATGGTAATTATAAACATCATCTTTAAACCAAAAATCAGCTAAAATTAAATAAAATTGCAACTACAGATTTACCAACAAATTTATTTGGTTTAAACCAAGTAAAGAACAATTAGAAACGATCCAATATAATGCCCAGAAGTGTGACCCCCTCCCAAGAGCTGTAGGCGAATTTAAAGCTGTACTGAAGGAAAAATGAAAATTTAAATAGTTCTGTTTTTGAAAAGGCTGCCACCCTGGCATTGTGAAAATTTGACGTAGTATGAGAAGCAAACTAGATATAAATTTTTTATTAATGCATATACTAGTGAAAAAATACGAATATTTTTGTTTTTGTCTTTATTTTCAAATCGGGCGATACTTTCCGACGCGACTGTATATATGAGAAAATATAAGATTAATCCATGATTTAAGGGTTTTTTTTTCTGTATACTTATATTAAATATTCTATATAAAAAAAAATATTATACTTAGCTGTAATGAACGTAAAAAAAGATTTTATAAAAAGAATTTTAATTTGCACTGGCGGCGGGAAATGACTATCGGCGAAACGACTGTCGGTGAAATGATTGTTGGTAAAGTAATTGTCGGTGAAATGAACCAGACCCATTTTGAGATCCTGTGATTTGGATGGATATTTCTTCTGGGTTATTTCTTTTGGCCAAACAAGTTCTGGAATCTTTTTTTTAATTGAAGAATCGGTTACAAAAATATGCGGTCACTAATAATACCCACAAATTAATTATTAATCAAAGTCTTCATCATTATTTTTGACCAATAATAAAAATCTCTTAACTTCTGAAGATTATTATGTTTAGTGTTAGTATTCTTACTAAACATATAAAACTGTATAATAATGAGACAAATATGATTTTATTCAGCATTACGACTTACCGTAAATACCAGTTAGCTTATAAGACTATTGATCCACAAGTAGTTTTAGTAGACAATTACTAGTAAGCTCCTACATATGACTTAATTTTAAAATTTAGAATAAGTAATAATTTCTGCAGACATGCAGTAGCTCTTTTTAAAGTTTTAGGAATAGATTTTCGATTAACCAAAATAAATCAGTCCTATGATTAGGTCTGACCGTTACATCATGTTTCCCGTTGCTTGCCAACTTTTTATCAACATGTTATTTAACCTTAACGGACATGTGCCTAACAGGACAATGCAACGAGATATATAAAGATGTGTAATTCTTATATTTTATTGCTTCCCAAATCGGTTTAAATTTTTATTGAAATTCTTGTAAGAGTTTAAACTGCTGAAGGAGAATTACATCATTTAGTTGTTTAAGTGTCAATAAATCCCTTTATATAGATTACTGTATAGCACCGCATACAGTATCCCCCTAAAAGCGTACCCACTTTATAAGACCCAGTATTTTACTAGAGATAAAAAAAGTTTTCCTAACTTAAGACCAGGGTATAATTCAATTTTATCAAGGAAGTTTTGTTTAAGACCCGGATACTTTATTCAGCAAAACTTAATAAATTTAATCAATTTTTAAAGCAGGTTTTTTTGTATAAGACCCGGGGTACTGTATGCAGTGCTAGACGATGTGATTCAGGAAAATATTTTATTAGAGTAATATCATGTTAATGTTAACTCAGTAATTGAAAATATATAGTCGGGCGAAGGGTAATATGTCAGGAAAATGATTGTCGGAAAATTGTCCATCATTGGTCTAACCTGCCTATCCTCTATTCAAAAACCACTTAAATTAATTGCTATAAATAAAAATTAATTTTTTATTATTATAAATCATTTAAATGATGAATTTATGTATATCTCAGCATATATAATATAATACAATTAAAAGAACTAATTCCTGATAAATGATTTATGGATAAAAATAATTGTATCTTTTAAAATAATTATAGATTATGCGGGATTTAATGTACCCAATATTTTTATATTAATCAATATTATATTAATATTGGGATGTCACATTACTCCAATATCCCATGTAATAATGTTATTACTAAGTGGGACTATTGTATATTTTAACATCCTGTTCAATAAAAATAATCTCAAATTACACTGTCATAATACTCAATTATTTGAATACCATGTTGTTCATTAACTTTACTATAATTTCCATTATAATTATTACAATAATCAAGTTCCAGATATTTTAATGTACCACCATTAATTGCATAAGCTTCTAAGAAATAATTTAATAATTCCATTGATATTATTGATTGAATTCTTTTAAATTTAATTCTTCTTAAAGTTTTAGGAACAGATTCACCTAAATTTATTAAATTTTCTTCCTGTAACTCATTTGCCAAAATTACACCAAGATAAATAAGCTCAGTGCATGACTTTAATATAGAAAGTAATTCAGATAAAAAAATCTTTGGAAGTACTAAATGAGTTAATGAATGTAAATAAAGTGGAATTTGTTGAAATAATTGAGTAAAATTGCTCTTTGAATAATCATCAATTATAATTAATTTATTCAATTGACTTGGAAATGATTGAGTTAACTGAATTAAATTGATTTCTGAAATTTTACTATGACCCATTGTAATTTCAAATGCTTCAAGCTTTTTCAAACCTTTTATCCATAAATAAAAATCATCAATATTTTCACATTTATAAAACTTTAATTCTCTGATATTTTTAAGCGAATTTAATGAATTTAAAACTTCATTATCTATTAATTTCGTTGCAAGACATCTAAATTCCAATACCTGTAAACTTTCACTTTGTGTTGATAATGAATTAATAAAGTTATTAACGTAATAAGGTTTACCCGCTTTACTAAGTAAATTCATGAAAATTCTAACAGCTCCAATATTTCCAATATTTTGATCCAGATCATCAATTTGTTCACCTCCTGCTGATAATATGACATGTTGCAGATTTTTTTGCGAAGAAATAAATTGAGACAATGAGTGTGTTTTCTCAATTGTATTAATTTTACCATTGAATAAGTAAAATAATTTCAAATTACAAACATTATCTAAGGAAGTCAAGTAAAGGTTATCTACTGACCTATAATCAACATTATAATAATATAATTCTTTTAGTTTATTTAACTTATTTTTTCCATTAGAATCATTAGAAGTTAATAATTTAATTAGATTATTATCGTTTTTCATTCCAGAAGAGAATTCTAATATTGACAAATTATCACAATGTTTACAGATGAATTTTATAAGGTGATTCATAATTGAAATAGTTGAATTATTTGATATCTCTTCTGGATTATATTCTGCCAACCATATTTCTTTATTAGAATAATCGCAAATCATTTCCGGTTTAAAAATCATTTCATGAAATATCAAACCACGAATAAAAGAAATATAATTAAATGTTGATAAAGAATCGGATTGAACATCTTGTTTATAGGTTCGTTTTGTTTGTTTTATTTCAAATTGTGGAATACAACCTAATAAAGTACGAATTAATTTATAATATTGTGTTTGAGAAAATTTACTACGAAAATGGTGAAATGGATAAGCATATAGGAATGGTGTTGAAATTTTACACCAATGTCTTGATACTAATGTACAAGAGTGTAAGTCTTTAGTGGATACGTTGATCGTAATGTAACTAGAAGGATATTCTGTAAGATTTAAAAAAATAATTTCCAAACATTCTGAAAGTAAATATGATGCCATACTTTTGAACGGGGAAAGAAGAAAGAGTTTAAAAATGAAAAATTTTGGTGAACGGAAATAATAAACAACTGATATGCAGTGACGCTGGTGAGCTAAATTTAGTTAAATTACAATCAACTATAACTGTCGATCCACTATGTTATTGCCGTTTTCAAAATTATTGAGAAAATCTGATTTTGCGAGGTTATCATGTGATTTTTGTATTGCAAAAGTGAATCAGCATTTTTTTTTGTCTTGAGATATATGTAGTATATTGATGTATAACTGTGAAACACTTTCTCTGTATATATTTATAATATTTTTTGTGTCAAAATTTTTTATAAATCCTATAAATCAATGCATAATTTATTTAGTATATAAGATAGTTTATGTTGTATTTTATTATTTTGATTATCTAATTAATAAAAACTAATTATTTTATATAAATGATTGTTGAAACTCTTTGTAAAATATTCTATGTCGTTAAATTTCATGATTCATAAAAATATTGGTATAAAATATTATAAACACATGCGGAAAAGTGAATCATAATTATATATCAATATACTATATATATCTTACTAATATAAAAAAAATGCAGAAAATTCTTTTTTATTATAAAATATGTGCTAAAGCTTTCAGTAGAATAGCATTGCACTTCGGACTTTATGATTCACAAAAAAAAAATCTGATACAAAAATATTAAAAATTTGCCTAGAAAAGTGATTCACTTTTAAAAAATCAATAAATGTGGTAAAAATGCGAAAAAAACGCAGTGAAATGCAATTTTTCAATATAAAATACGTATTGAAACTTTCAGTAGAATAGCATTATGTATTGAATATTATGATTCACAAAAAAAACTGGTGTAAAAATATTAAAAATTCGTGTAAAAAGTGATTCACTTTTCCAATATGAAAATTATGTAACAACCTCGCAAATCGAATTTTCTCAATAATTTTGAAAACGCCAATGAATTACTTTTTAAGGATTATTTGTTATTTTTTAAATAGTAACTCGTATTTATTGGTCATATAATGTGATTACAAAATATACTTTTTAATGATAAGAAATACATAGATCAGGCTGCATATCCTCACTAACCTACTATTACTATTATAGCAAAATTATTTAACTAAAATTCTAAACTATAAATATAATAAAATATTATCAAGTGTTTGTATTTATACAATTACGAAGATCACATATTGCTATCTTTCCTAACATATTATTAATAATCCTTTATGAAGTGATATCTATTTTAATTTTTTTTGTTAATGAGTTTGTTGTTAATTCTATAGTATTAGTGCCAGCCACTTCTGAATTTGTATCGGTATCTTTTTTGCCACGTTTACGCGTGTAAAATTTTTCGTTCTTTCATTTGAATTACTTTGTTACATCTATTCAACTATTCAATTAGATTTCCTTCTAAATTTTGTTAATAATATTTAGCACATAACTCTTTAACCATTGATCTGTCCCCGTTTAACTTGCATATCGTAAAAAATTCCTGATTAAAAATCCCTCTCGTGATTTCACGACATTTTTTATGAAAAGGAAAAATATTATTCGATCTCGATTATGTTATTGCCCAAAATTCCGTACCTACAGTATCATAGCGAAATTCTTATACTCATTACTCTCCTTTTTGTTTTCTAACTCTGTTATTTTATCTGCTCTATCAAAAACTGTTCACTATTGATTGGCACCTTTATTAATATTGTCTTCACATATAAACATTATAAGTAGGCAACATACGTAATAAGTTTTTAACCTTAAATATACCATTGAAGTATCAGTTTCACTACTATGATTCTTTGGCAATTCATTTCTATTTGCAATAATTCAAAAGTCGTATTCCAATTAATTTCATCTGATACGTTACTCTAGAATAAATCTTCTAAACTACTCAAGTGTATTAATGATTTAATTATGTTACGATAATTACCGTTAATTTACTAAGAAACAAATGAAATTCCTAACCTATGGTTAGGATTATTCTAAACCAAGCCGTTCGCTCACATTTTGATGGAAGCTTATGGATGTCCACGCTCGGAAACAAACTTAATCACGGACTGGATGTTAAAGGGACGTAAGAACCGCGAGAGTTCTTTCTAGTATGAGAGAATGTGCCGTAAGAACTCCATACCCGTAGCCTGGTAAACTGTGAAAATAAAGCGGATGTTTTAACTAATTTTAATGTAAAGACTTATAAATATTACGTCATTTTGTTGCCAATAAACTTATATATTAAATTGTTTATGATAAATCTATAATAAATACTTCTGATTTGCATCTATTTGTCAATCCAATTAAAACATCATCTTTTGTTCAAGCACATAAAGATGTCTTTATTGCTTTTCAATTTTTTTTTAAAAAATTTTATTGTAAGGTAATATATTGTAGGAGAATTATATTTTTATATTTATTTATATTAAATTATTTTATTCAGTTCAAGTGTCAATAAACTACATAAATTTTGATCACTTTTTCCTTGTAAATCATTTTTGGGAAATTTCCCATATTATCATGTCGGGAAAAATGATATGTAGTAAAAAATCCAATAAATATGTAATGTCGAGATATAGTTGTCAACAAAGAGAATGAAAATGTTTGTCGGGAAATTAGTTTCACGCAGCCATTTCTATTAAAAAATATCAAAAGTTGCAATGTTAATAAAGCACTAATTTAAAGAAATATCTATAATAAGAATTAATTTTTTATTTTTGTAAGTTTTAAAAATGAATTTGATTTATTTAAAAATATAATTTTCTTACAAATATACATATCAGTTACCATATATATTATAATATAAAAAAAAGCAATAATATAAAACTATTGATTTCTGATAAATGATTTATGGAATAAAAATAATTTTAGTTTACAAATGCTTACAAAATGTTAATGTACTGCCGATCCGTTATATCAATATTAGTATGTCTAATATCCCATGTAATATTGTTATTGAACAGGTCCATATTGTATATTTTGACATCCTATTCAATATATTTTACTTTCAGATGTAAAAGTTTCAATTATATGAACACCATATTGTTCACCAATAACTTTAATATAATCTCTATAATCTCTAAAACTATTACAATATTCAAGTTCCAGGTATTTTAATGTACCACCATTAATTGCATAAGCTTCTAAGAAATAATTTAATAATTCCATTGATATTGTTGATTGAATACTTTTGAATTTAATTCTTCTTAAAGTTTTAGAAATAGATTCACCTAAATTTTTTAAATTTTCTTCCTGATACACATCATTTATCAAAATTATGGCAAGATAAATAAGCCGAGTACATGACTCAATTATAGAGATTAATTCAGGTAAAAAAATCTTTGGAAGTTCTAAATGAGTTAATGAATGTAAATAAAGTGGAATTTGTTGAAATAATTGGGTAAAATTGCTCTTTTCATAATCATCATTTATAATTAATTTATTCAACCCACTTGGAAATGATTGAATTAACTGAATTAAGTTGATTTCTGAAATTCTTATATCACCCATTGTAAATTCAAATGTTTCAAGCTTTTTCAAATTTTTTACCCATAAATAAAGATTATCAATATTTTCACATCTATAAAATTTCAATTCTCGGATATTTTTAAGTGAATTTAATGAATTTAAAACTTTATTATCTATTAATTTAGTTACAAAATATCTAAATTCCAATATCTGTAAACTTTCACTCTGCGTTGATAATGAATTAATTAAATTATTAACATAATAAGGTTTACCCGCTTTACTAAGTAAATTCATGAAAAATCTAACAATTATAAGACTTTGATTTTGATAAACTCCTGATAATATGACGTGTTGCAATTGTTTTTGTGAAGAAATAAATAGAGACAATGAGTTTGCTTTTTCAATTGTGTTAATTTCACCATTAAATAAGTAAAATAATTTCAAGTTACAAATATTATCTAAGGAAGTCAAGTAAAGGTTATCTACTAAATTATAATCAGCATTATAATAATATAATTCTTTTAGTTTATTTAACTTATTTTTTCCATTAGAATCATTAAAAGTTAATAATTTAATTAGATCATCATCATTTTTTATTCCAGAAGAGAATTCTAATATTGACAAATCATTGCAATGTTTGCAGATGAATCTAATAAGGTGATTCATAATTGTAATGGTTAAATTATAAGATATCCTCTCTGGATTATATTCTGCCAACCATATATCTTTATTAGAGTGCTTACAAATCATTTCCGGTTTAAACATCATTTCATGAAATATCAAACCACGAATAAAAGAAATGTAATTAAATGTTGATAAAGAATCGGATTGAACATCTTGTTTATAGGTTCGATTTATTTGTTTTATTTCAAATTGTGGAATACAACCTAATAAAGTACGAATTAATTTATAATATTGTCTTTGACAAATATCACTACGAAAATGGTGAAATGGATAAGCATATAGGAATGATGTTGAAATTTTACACCAATGTCTTGATACTAATGTACAAGAGTGTAAATCTTTAGTGGGTATATTGATCGTAATGTAACTAGAAGGATACTCTGTAAGATTTAAAAAAATAATTTCCAAACATTCTGAAAGTAAATATGATGCCATACTTTTTGAATGGGAAAGAGGAAAGAGTTTAAAAATGAAAAATTTTGGTTAACGGAATAAATAAATAGCAATTGATATGCGGCATTAAATTTAGTTAAACTATGACTGTTGATCCATAATCATATCATGCATTTCATGCGCCAAATGGTATGTTATATATTACTTTTTAAGGGTTGGTCAATTTTTCGTATGTGTTAAATAATTATTGGTAGGCGTAGGCTAAAAATTATAAGTAAATTATATGCTCATATAAAAGGCTTGTTTTTTGAAAGATTTCGTGCAACCATGTCAAAAAAGTGCGTCCATTTATTACTTTACAAAAAAGGTTATATTAATTATGAATAAGCCGTACGTAGTGTAAGTACTAAACTAAATCAGGTGTTTGAAGCTAGACTAAATAGAACATATTCGGATTAAAGATTATTAAGGTTCAGGTTCCTCCTTTTAATTCTGTAATTTTTGGACTGAAAATATGATGAAATTACATGTCTTCTATTGTAGAAACTGTAGAAAGTCTCAACCGATTAATAGTTTGCGGATAAATACGGCCATAGTACAGTCTTAGGGATAAATTCAAGTCTTTAGTAATCAATGCTAAATTATCCGTAATTGCACCTTTATAGCCAAGACTATTTTGTGACATCTTTCTTATTAAAGTAACACGGCTTTTGTTGTTAGATAATTATAAAGATTGTGCCGTTGTGGAAGTACGGTTTTGTTTATAAATAAGTAAAAATTCAAATTACAGCTCAAACATTATTAATTTCAAAATTATTTTTTTATGTACAATAAATGTGACCTGAAAAACTGAACATTAAACAAAATTAATAAATAAGAATCAACTATTAAATAAATTTGATTTAACGTAAACGAATACATAATAAATTTCTTTATTTTCATATGTTTGAAATAAATTACTTGCATCACATTATTTATAATTAATATTTTATTTATACATAATAATTTTATTTTTACAAAATGATCAAACTAAAGATATTAATAAATAACGAAATAATGATAGAAACGAATTTATACACATAATACATCAAACAAATCAAAATGCTCTATCAAAATCAACTAATTATACATTTCAATACAGTGATCTCAGCTCCTACCGATTTTTGATAGACATCATCAGACATGGATCAACTTTGCAGAAAAAAAGAGTTTTCTCCATTAATAATATTATTTTATTTTTCCTAAAAATATGATATGATATAGTTGATTTAATGATGTAAAATGTAATACGTATTGTTAAAAAAAATTGCTAAAATACTCATTCTAATTTTCCATAGTCTCTAGATAGTTGGGTTGATCGAAATGAAAAGGTTAAGTAACTCACAAATATTATTAACATATATTATAATTAAATGCAAATGGAGCAAGCTTTTTTTCGATAAATTTAAATTTATTGAAAAAAAAAGAAAATTAAATTTCTGCGCCACGTAAATTTTTTTAAAAAAATATATTTATATACTGTCTATGGCAAAAAAAAAAAAAAAATTTACAATACTATTATGCTATTTTTCTTCTCTTCTTTCCAGAAGAACTTTCATATTCTGGAGCATCTTCATTAACATGAAAATGAACGTTAAGTAAATGACGATATACTTCCCTTTTGTCTTTAATCTTCGCCCAATCATCAAACTTTATGTTTTCAGGCCATCCAGATATTGAATATTTCGTCTGTTTTTTCCAGTCTTTGTAAGGAATATTTATATTAGTTCCAGTATCAGCACCTATAATATTAATTAAAGCAAAAATTTTTGAGTAAATTAGAAAGTAAGGTTCACGAAATGATTATATGTAAAATTTATAAAATACTTACAAAATCTTGCTTTTAAGAATTTTCTTACGGCAGACTTTAATTCGTTATCAAGATGAACATCCATATAATCTTGAGAAAGTAATTGATATATAGGATCCTGATCATCTAAATCTGACTCATCATCACAAACAGTTTTATCATCATCTGATCCTCTCTCGGATTCAATATCATCTAATTCCTCAGAATTCGTAGATGATGATTCGGTTTCAAAATTTTCATCCAATTCAGACAATTCAGAAGAAGAAGATGAAGAAGAAGATGATGATGATGAATCGGATTCAATATCATCATAATCATCATAAGTATCCATTATTGCACTTTCACTTGTAAATGAAGATTGGTAATTCAATGATGGAGTTTGAGCCATTAAAGATTCTAATCTATCGTTCCCTGTATCAATTTGTTCATTTATATTTTGTTCCGATATCATTTCTGAAAAATAAAGAAATAAAATTAAGTCTTTTTCTTTTTTGTAAAAAAATGAACGAAAAAAATAAAAGTAAACATACGAGAATTTTTTGATTCGCCATATTGATACAATTTTTTACTTAGTTGTAATACCTCATCAGGATGTTCAATACAAAAATCATCCGCCAACAAACTTCCAAACCCAAATGAAGCATTTGGCATCTCGTTTGGCTCAATAGTAATAATTAAGAAATCCCAACCACATTCTTGATTTAATCGACAGCACTATAATAACACCCATTTATTTTAAATAAAAAAAAAATGTATATGTACATATTTATATATATGTTTATATATTTACATAATAAAAAATTTTTTTTTTTTTTTTTATATACCTGATACTTCAATTCCCTTAAACCATCTCTTAATACATTTAATCGTTTTTCCGAATTTTGGATATAATTGACTTCGGAATATCGATTTTCAAGATTACGTTTATTAGCTTCCTCCCGAAATGATAACTTTTGTTCCGAAGGTAATAAATCCCAAATTAATTGATTTTCATAATTATCTAAAAATATAAATTTATTAATATAATGATAATATATGCATATGTACTTTATGAACTGTATAAATATGTAATCACCTTTTCCCAGTAAATTTTTTTCTTCGACGAACACGTTGAATGCGGTAATATATTTTTTCTTTCTAACAACCGGTCTCTTTTCCTTCATCATGTTCTACAAAATAAAACATTTTTATTTAATATCATGATGATTTTGATCTAATAAATCAATAATTAAAATTTTAATAATAAGATCTACTCTGATAACAAGTTCAGACATTCCAAACTTTTTAGAAAGTTGCTTTACAACAGAGTCTTGCCTATTAAGTTCGAAACGAATAGCATCATTTAATTCTTGAACATTCATGGTATTATTGTTATTATTATCCATTATTCTATTTAAAAAAGAGCTTAATCAGGGGTTAAATGGGTAAAAGGATTCAAAACAAAAAATTATCTATCTAATGTGTGGAGTTTTTCATTTAAAAAAAATTTATCTCACGAAATTTATTAAAAATAAACAAATTGAACTTCAAATGATCGCTGTCCTGTTACACGTGTTACCCTTTATGTAATACTGTCCTACTTTCGGCTGAGTTAATCAAAATTTAGGCAGATCTTCGAGGTTTTAAAAAAAATTTGGACATTTTAAGATAATAAAGTAAAGGAAAAAAAAAAAATTTTTTTTTTTTTTGTCGATTATGATTGGTAAAATTTGACTATGAAATGAAATTTATAGTCGAAATGAAAAAAAAAATTCAACAAAAATAGCTTTTTTTAAATGACTATAAATAAATTTCATCACATTTGGATGTTTTAATTGTACGGGTAATTTTAAATATAATGATCAAATTTCTATTTTTCGTATCAAACCTACTTTATATGGCTTTTTATTAACCAAAATGTAAATGTTACAATTCATATGATTAGATCATCCATGCTAATCATTTGGTCACACGTTATACGTTGATTTACATTATTATATAAATAATAAAAAAATGGAATCGGATGATTTTCTCTCTTTCTCTCCCCCTTTTTTCTTCTCTTAATTATGGAAGTAGATTGTCTTTTAGAAGTATTAAATTATTTGAGAAATGAATATTCAACATTATATTCTTGTTCACTAGTTAATAAATTATGGTGTCATCAAACGGTTCCTATTTTATGGTATAAACCATTTAATGATGAAATGACAGAAAAAAAATCTTTAACGATTATTCGAACATGTTTAAGTTGCCTTGAAGGCGATGAGATTCAAGAACTTTTTAATCAAGAAAATATTCGACTTTCTTTTTACGATTTAAAGAGAAAACCTTTATTTGATTATCCAAAATATTTACGAAATTTTCACGTATATAATTTTAGGCTGGCATTTAAATTATGGTTCTCAGATAATTTACCTGAAATTAATAATGATTTATTAAAATTTGAAATTCTTTATCAACGTTTAATTAATTTAATTTTTAAACGTACGAAAGGGTTTAAAATTTTAAGTATTCAACCTGATAATTATTATAATAATTGGTTAAATTATTCTTCTTTAATACAAAATGAAATTTCAATAAAATATTTACAAAAATTTTATTTTAAATATGAAGTTAAACAAGGTGCAGATTTATTCGTTAAAGAATTATCAGAATTATTTAATTTATTAATTCGTTATGTTAATAATTTACGACACTTAAATGTTTCTATTAACTTTGGTAATAAATTAAGATATTCTTCTCAAGTAGCAATTTTATTATCTCAACTTATTGAATCGCAAAAAAATCTTGAAATTTTAGAAATCAATGACTTTTGGGATCCAAGAAAATTTTCTCCTATATTTGATGCTATTAAATCTCAAAAAAATTCTCTAAAATACCTTCGTTTAGAAGGTTTAAAAAATTTTGAACCTTTACTAAATATTTTAATTTATTGTAATAATTTAGAAATTTTAAATTTAAAAAGTTTTGCTCAAATGGAAGAAAATATTAATATTAAATCTATTAATAATATAATTAATTTATCAGAATTAAATATTAAACATTTATATAGTTGGGATATACCTTCTTTTCTTGATGCTGATGATATGGGTTTATTATTAAAATTAATAAATCATTCTTTAAATACCCTTGCCATTGATAGAGTTATTGATAATAATTTATTAGAAATTATCAAAGATTATTGTCCAAACATTCAAAATTTATCTTTAGGGATGTTTAACGCTTCATTTCCTGATATTTTACCTTCTTTACTTAATAATTTATCTCTTAATCATTTATATCTTGATATTTTCGGTTATAATTTTTCTGACGTTTTAATAGAATTAACTAATTCTATTCCCTCTTCCGTTAATTCTCTTTATTTAAATTTCACTCTTTTTCCTCATCAATTAGATTATTTTTTAAATGAAATGAAATCAAAACCAAAAATTTTGGGTATAATTGATAAAAATATGATTAAAAATGATCATTTAGAGGTTATTATAAAATACGCGAAAAATCATGATAATTTAAAAGAATTACATTGGTTTGGAAATCTTGATGATGAGATTATTAAGGTTAATATGAATGAAGCAAGATCAATTATTCCTTTAATATGCTTTCCATCATATAATTTTCTTGGTAAGTTTGGGGAAGGTGGAGAGTTGGGGAGTTAGGGGGAAGAAAGGTGGGAAAAGAGGTGGGAAGGGAGGTGAAGTGGGAAGGGAGGTGGGAAGGGAGGTGGGAAGGGAGGTGGGAAGGGAAACGGGAGGGAAGAGAAGGGAATGGGAGGGAAGCGGGAGGGAAGCGGGAGAGAAGCGGAGGAAGAGAAGGTTAAGTTACGAAAATATTCTAAAAAATTAATTTTTCTTTTATTAATAGATAGTAAAATCAACTTAAAACGTTACATACATTGAAAACCAGACTCGGAATCGGCTATTGATTACGTTAGATATGCCAAAAAGCCCATTTTTACACCAACTTACTTTCCGTTCCGCAGTTTTTTTTTATCATCTTTTTTGTGCACAAAATTGTGTCCGATTTCGGGAAATCGGGAAACAGCGCCAAGCACATCAATATAAATTATTGTATTTTGTAGCATTTCTTTCTTTTTTCTTCTCACGTTTTTTTTATCTTCCTTTTTCTTTTCATTTGGAATCTTTGTTTCTTTCTTTCTTTATCTCTCTCTGAAATTCTTTTTTTCCAAATAAAATAATGAAATTATTGAATACAGACATAATTCGAAATATAATTTGGTACACGAAAGATGGCATCGCTCTATTGTTGCTTATTAGTGAATAAAAGATGGTGTTCTCAAACAATTGATATTCTTCGGAGTCAACCATTTCGACTTCTTTATTCTTGCGTTCCTATCTATAGTTGTGGTAATAGACGTCAAGCTTCAGAATTAATTAATGTATATATCTTACATATATCTTTAGAAAATGAACAAAATTTAATTAATAATAATATTATTCGATAAGGACAAATTACGAGATCAATGTTCGATTATGTTAGTTATTTAAGAAGTATTGACGTTCATCAATTGGATTTGGTAATAATTGATTTTTATCAATTTAATGAAATAAAATTTAATAATGAAAGGACTCAACTTTCAACTGATAATGAAATTAATCATACAACGATCAAATCAAAATCAGTTCAATCATCATTACTTAAATTACATTCGGAAATAATAAAATATTTGGCCAATCAAAAACTAATGATGAAATTAAAAATATCAAACTATATCAGAAATGATAATAATCTTTTTTTATGAAAAAATGTAAAAATTTACGACGACTTTCATTTGATGTGACACAAATTTGTCAATTTAATCCATATAAAATTCTAAACGTTTATCCAATAGCTGAGATCCCAAAAATCGTACGGCAGAAATTTATTTATCAATACCTAAATATTTTAACGCGATAAATTGTCTGTCACATATTAGGGAATTGATTTGTACGACAAGGAGAAATATGGCAGAATTCTTTAAATCATTATTAAATTATGTACATAATCTTGATAAGTTAGAAATAACTATTGATTATTTTATAGATTTAACTGGATTTTATCAAGAGATAATTCCTTTTTGAGAGACGAAATCGCAAATTTAATTAAATTAATTCATAAACAAAATATATATCACATTTTATTTTACATAACTGTCCAGTAGATTTTTCATTAATTATGGAAGAATTAAAAGAATCTCAAGCAAAAAAATTAAAATCATTAATTTGAATTAATTTTGATGATAATTTTCATTTGGGACCTTTTTTATCACTTCAAAAACTTGAATTATTTAGCTATAATTTTATTCAAAATAATAATTTCGATTTTATTAATGAAAAAATATATTTATCTAATCTTACCATGATTAATTTGAGAATTTTTTAATTTCTCATCAATTTTTACAATATTTACTACAAGTTTGTTTTTATAACTTAAATTATTTAAATATTAGGAAAAGAAATTCTCATATTTGATCAACTTTTAGTCCAATACGATTCATATCGACAAATTTTACCAATATTATTAACATTTGAAAATAGTTATTTTATTTATCATATAATAGTGATTTTATTCAATCTATAAAGTTAAACAATTATGAAGAAAAAGGGAATAATAATAATTTCGCAAAATGTTTATCTACATTATCAGAAATTAATCTTAATAATTTTTAAAAATATTTTAGTATTAGGGGAAATTTTTTGTTTTCTGAATTTACTTTGTCGAGATTTTTGGCGAATAAAAAATTACATACATTAGAATTCACTAATAACATTTGGTTTACTGATGATTATTTAAAAGAAATTCTTAAATGTTTGGATAATAGTTTTACATGTACCAAATTAATCATCTCAATTTTCAATAAGATTAATCCAGAATTATTAAGGGAAGATTGAGGTAGTTCAATGTGTAGATAAAGATTTTCGACCTACTCATTTTAAAAAGTCACGTGACTCCAAATTCAATAGGAAGGGAGATATTATGGCGGCGATGTTCGTGTTTCGTATGGAGATTAGAGTATCGTTTAGGCATCTTTTGCACATCTCCTGGGTCCACTCTCATGGTGAGCGCTTTTTTGTAATCGATCGTACTTTGTACTTTATTGATGTATAACTGTATCTGTGGCACCTTCCTGTAAAAATAAAATAAAAATGTTCGTGTTTTGTAGCTTTTTCTTTTCATTTTTAGATTTTCCTCGGGCTATAATATCTCTTATTATGGTCAAGGTAGTTGGTTTTTGTAATTAAAGATTTTCTTTAATTATAAAATCCGATTTCCAAGGTGATAGAACGGCATTAGTCTATGATGTAATGTAGGCTTATGACCTTAGTAGTGTCTATGTGCCTCATTTATTCATAAATAAAAATGAATTGTTTTCGATATTTTGCGTTATGATTGGAAGGTGAGAAGTACTTGAACCAAACATGATTTTGATTCTATATGAAACTAGAAGAATATCTCAATAAAGATGTAATAACCAGTTGAAATTTTATTATTTAAATCCATAATTCAACTCATTAACAAATTAATAATTATAGATGAAAATTCGTATCAAAAATAATCAATTATGTAATGAAAAACTAATATATTTATCTTATTCATGTTATAATTCGAACGAACAGAAATGATAAAAACTCGACTTCAAGAACTTATGCGTGGGATATAATCATATTGAAGGATGGTTATATTATTCATGGAATTTGTTGTAACCGAAGGGGGAAGACGTATAAAAGATACTCGGAACTTATACGACGAAAGATTATAATTGCTGTTGTTGTTATTCTGTTATATTTTATAGAAATGATATTTTAATTATTGATTTAGGATCAAGTATTTAGTAATATATTATCTTGCGTGTCTCGGGAACGAGGAATCGCCCTTGGATTGATGTTTGGGTGATCGACTTTCAGTTTACGAGATGACAGAATTAAGGGGGTCTAATACCCGCTTAAAAGAGGAATACTTTAGGCAGTGCTAGACGGTATACTTACATTCTAATGTTCTTTTTTTTTGAATTAATAAAGTTATTCGTAAAGTTTTTTATATTCTTTTTTTTTTTACGCTAAAAAAAATTTAATCACTTTATTAGATGATTGAATTTTATGGTCTCTTACCACTAAATTTTAATAAATTATTTAATATGAAAATGGTCATCTCTAACCTTATCACCACACATCACACATTGTGTTTGCGTTACTTATTCTTGTTCTATTAATAGAAACTTTAAATCATAAATCCGACCGAAATTTTCTTAACTCTGGCAGTCTAATGCCGGCCTAAACATAAGAATCATAAATATTAAAATCAGGAGTGCTATAATATTAACACAGAATAAATCATTATTGTTTTAAATTTGGTTAAAATATTTGGAAATTATTCATTTACGTAGATGTGCCGCAATCTCAGTTAATCTTCATTTTGAATTGTACAACAAACTTTGACGGCATAATCTTCCTTCTTTTATCGCCATTGAAAATTATTTTTTGCGCATGATTCAAATCAAAATGACCCTCGTGTAACCTATCGATTTAGGTGCCCCTTGAAAAAGATCGTAGGTCATTCGGTAATTTACGTGAAAAGGATCTAACGTAAAATAAAATTCGGTTCCGATACTAATACTATTCGTTTATGTCTTTATTGTTACACCACGTTATGTTGTACTGTACGATACATAAAAAGGAAATTGAAAAATTAATTTTTATGTAACACATTGAACTAATCATATTTAGAACTTCTCTATTTGTTGTTTGACTATATATGATAAGTACCGTAGAAATTTAACATAAAATTTAATTGGCCGAAATATTTAATCCTTTTTTCTTTGGGTGAACTCCCGATACATGTACCACTATTTACATTATTTATTTTTACACAAACACAGAAGTTTTGTACTAATATTTGTTTATTATCGGACCATTCGGAGCGTACAATTATTGTTATTTTATAGCTATCTCTCTATCGAAAGAATATTCTGATTAAATTCCAACATTCAAAATATCATGTTACACAATTTAGTCATCATTAATTAATTTGTTGTAATACCGGAAACGGTACGATTTTCCTAGATAACGTGATTATCTAACGGAATGCTTTGAAAACATTTTAAGCATCTGAGGTAAACTTTCACATGAAATATATCTAAAGAATTTTTTTGTATTTAATTGCTAGTTTTCTGAAATAATCCTGCGGAGAAACCTATATATCTTTCGGTTGAATATCATCAGTTGAATATTATAAATTTGATCACCAAATTTCATTTAATTATCATTTAAAATGAAAAAATAAATAAATCATTTTTTTTTAAGTTAGATCGTCTATTTAAACCTATAAAATTAAATAACCTAAACGTAATATTTAAAGTTTTAATTTTTGAGCCTGAGAAATTTTTTTAGCTTGAAAAAAAAATTTTTTTTTGTTTTGTTTCCTTTTTTTTTTTTTTTTTTTTTTTTAAAAAAAAAAAAACTAATTTTATATATCCATCTATTTATTTATTTATTTATCTAATAATTGAAAATTAAAATTCATCATGTTTATTAAAAAACTTCCTTATATTTGTCAACAAATGAGAAAGAAAGAATATGATATTTCTTCGAGTGAAAAATTCATGAACGAGAAACTTCCACTTAATGATAAACCTAAAATTCCGGCAGTATATGTTTTTCAAAGAGCGCAAGGAGATTTCACATTAATATCAAAACACAAATTTCAAAAATTTCAATATATACTTCATCATACATGCACCTCGAGCACGACCGCAACCACATGCCACACAAAAAAGTCATGTGAACATTTCTTTAATGATAATATAAAAAAATCGGATTTATATTACGATATTTGTTCTGGAATAGAAAGTTCTCAATCAAAATTATCCTGTTTCATTAAATTTTCGAAAAATCCAAATTGTTTTTTAGTTAAAAAATATATTAACAAAGAATTAAATTTGGGATTATATGCGCTTCGAGATATTTACGAGGGGGATGAATTATCAATATGTAATAATATTGATAATTTATTTGAAATATTTAATGAATTTAATTTTTTATTCCCTAAAGAATTAGACCCTTTTAAAATAAATCTTTTACGATCGCTTTATTTAGAAAAATTAATAGAAAAATTAAACATTAATGATTTGGATAATTTCGAATTAAATTCTCTTGATATTTCTTTAGAGGAAAGAAATTTTTTAAATAATCATCCAAATTTGATTTCAATCACTCAAACACTTGAATATTCTATATTATCACATTTCTCTTCATCTAATATTTACCCTTCAAAATTATTTTATTCATTAAAAAGTAAAAATAATTCAAATAAAATTACTTTAGTATCACTCACGAAAACCACCTTAAAATTATTTAATTTACCTAATGATTATTATAATCAAATATATTTAATCCTTTCTTTAGAACATTTTAATGTTACACTTTCCCAAAAACTTTCCATGTTATTAAATACTTATCGTTTATTCTTACTTTGGATAAATTGTGAGCACAAATTTACTTATGTTTCTCGTATTGAGCAATTTATCATTTGTTATGTAATTTCTATTAATTCTTTGATGGAAAGTTGGATTTCAATTAATGATTGGGCTAAATTATTAATGAGTATTGGCGTTTCAATAGGAGATTGTGAAAATGTTGTATCTGATGTTGTGAAATCTGAGAAATTTATTGAAAGGTTCAAATGGTTACAATTAAGATGTTTGGAGTGTGTAGAATACAAGTGCATGGTTACTTTATGCGCTCATTATAAATTTTTAAACGAAGTTTGCGACAAATTTAAAATAAACAAATTATTATAATTATTTAATTATATTAATTATATATATATATATATTAGATAGATGTATAATATTTATAAAAGTATTTGTATTAAAATAAAAAATAAAAGTATTTATATTAAATTTTATACGTAGTTTAATGTTTTATGGCGCACAATTATTTTTATTGTTAAAAAAAATAAATTTCATCATATGACGTTCCAACGTCTGAACGGTTATCAAAATTAATTAGCTATCTCATTCGTTCATGTTGGTTACAAGAAGGATATGGTATAACTCTATCCTACTCTATCAGGATATAGAAGAGTTGTAGAATATTGCCAGTGGGTAATGATGGGGCCATGGTTGACACTGATACACCTCACTGTTTGAGAAAACTTACCGTACCACTTACAATCTAATTCCTTTAGAATTAACTAATCTCAATCAACGCATAATATTATTATTTAAAATTTTTTTAGTAAAGCAATCAAAAAGAAAAATTTGGACATCTAATACCTCAAGACTAAAACAGTATGAATTACACCACCAAACGACATCATGAGCGTCCCCTTCATGTGACCAACCTCAAGGAACGCTTCCCGACCTCAACTGCAATCACAATTTTATCCTCTAAAACTGTAACGGATACTCCGTTGAACGTTAAGGCGTTCATCAGATACACGACCACGACCTCCAACTTTTTACATTCAAGACACAATGGACAAGTCATAGGTCCTATCAATTTCTTCTAGTTTAGATTTATTTCATTTTACTTATGTTTTTTTTTCTTCTTTTTTATTTTCTCGGTTTTTTATGAATGGTTTTTTGGACTCTTCAAACAATTTTTTTTTTTCTGGTAACTGGTTTTTTTAGATAGTTCTGTAGGATTGAGACATGTGGCCCTTTCTTTTAAATGGAAACGACCCATCTTTTGTGGCGGTGGTTTTAGATATAGTTTTTACTTAGATATTTTTTTGATTTTTATTTTTGCATAAAGTATTTGTATCTTTGTTGTCACCAGTGTTCGGTAAATGATTTGAAATGACAAATGACTCAAATGACAAGTCATTTGTCATTTGATCAGTCATTTAAGTCATTTGAAAAATATTAAATATTTCAAGAATTATTATTAATTATTTTGATTATTTTAAAATAAAGAAACAAAATATTAAAACAAAATTTATTTAGTATATGTAATAAAAAAAGTTTTAATAGTAGTGAAAGAGTATTGAATCACGTGATTTCTTATTATTTTTATTGGTAGAAATAATTTTTTTACACCTATTTAATCATAAACTCCACTTTTTTTTATAAATAATATTACATTTATTTAATAAAAATGATTTATCATCAAGATTATTATCATTTCATCAATAGAGTTATTTCATTAATGGGTTTATTTCATCAATAAAAGCAATAAAAGCTAATAAATTTTGCAATAATTGTAACTCATATACTGCATATAGAACCTATTTTTTGCATGTGAAATTTTATTTATGCATACAATATTAATAATTTTTGCTGCAACTATGGCTTTGCAATTATACATCACGTGATGATGTAATTAAATTGTCCAATAGTCTTTCTATATTTTAGTGATAAATGACCAAATGACAAATAATGCAAATGACAATCAAATGACACCAAATAATTTGGCATTTGTTCATTTGCATAATGACAAAATGACAAATGCCAAATGATAGGGTATCATTTGGCCAAATGACTCCTAATCCAAAAAATAGTCAAATGACTAAATCATTACCAAATACTAGTTATCATTACCATTAAAAATAAGATAAAATAAAATAAAATAAATTTTATCAGCATCTTTAAAAATAATAAATAAATAAATAATAAAATTTCATCAGTTTATTAAAAGATTAAAAAATTTATTTTGTAATTCAAATAAAAAAGATAAAAAGTAATGTTAACCAATGTAAATACCACCATGTAATATCTATATTATTGTACAACTAATACAGATCATGCTTTCTATCCACTATATACTGTGAAGTTTATCAAAAGTCTAATTAATGATATGTGAAATTTTGAAAAATTACTCTTCATTTTAATATTATATGTAAATAAACTATTACCATTCAAGTAGGGCCAATAAGAGGGTTCTGAGACAAAATTTCCATATAGCTATAAAAGGAGTAAGCCCCTCCCTGCTTAATTCCCAATATAGAAATTTATGTAATCTTTTATGAGATTCAAATTCGATTGCAACATCAGAAAACATAACAAAAATCAATATAGAATTTAGGTTTAAAATTGAGCTGAGCTCAAATCCTATTAACAAAACCATCTTGCTCAAATTTTTTGTTAACAAGATAAAGGAGAACACCATTAATGTTAACGAGCTGGCCTGATTTTAATCCCAATTAATATAACAAAAAAGTATGCCATATTGCTTGCTTCTCAGGAGAACCCTGAACACCAAAGACCAAAGTATTTGAGTGTATTTGGAGTTTGACCAGTCAAGCCTATTTTGCATACTATATTTTTATGTTATTCTAGAATTAATTCTAAAGCTGATTCATTGCTGTAAACAAATTTCTGATAAGTCTCACCTCAAAGAGGTGAGATTTATCAGGTTTGTATATCAAATTCTTGATTAAAAGATTAATGAATATATTCTAGTATACCATTAATTTCTTACTATGCTAAAACCCTTTTTGGAGTCATTTCATTTACATAAATAATAAGACAAAAAGTCTCACCTCTAGGCGAGCATAATTAAATCTCATCTCTAAGTCTTACCTTTAAGTCTAATCTCTAAGTGAACATAATGTTCACAAAGTCTGTAGAGTAAAGCAGAGTATGTACACAAGATATGTTCACCTTTAAGTCTCACCTCAAAGTCTCACCTCAAAATCTCACCTCTAAGTCTCACCTCTAAGTCTCACCTTTAAGTCTAATCTTTAGGTGAAAAAAATAAGTCTCACCTCTAAGTCTCACCTTTAAGTCTAATCTTTAGGTGAAAAAAATAAGTCTCACCTCTAAGCTTCACTCCAACTAGGGTGAATATAATGTTAATAAAGTCTGCAAAGTAAAGCAGAACATATACACAAGATATATTTCACCACTGAGTCTCACCTCTAAGTCTTACCTTAAAGTATAACCTTTTCATTATATTGATCATATATTTGGGTCTTATCCTGAAGAATATTCATATGATGAATCTGATAATTGCTCTTATTACAATAGCTACATAGCTCATTATCAATCCTTGAAGGTTTATCTATCTCAATAGGTCTATCACATACTCTGCATGGTAGACATATCTTAGCTTTGCAATGTAAATAGTATCCTTTAGGTTTATCACTACTATTATCACAAATTTCACTAGTATTTTTAAGATGATAACAAACAAATTTTGCCTTCATTTCTTCTAAATGAATAAATAATTTTAATTGAAAAAATCTTTATACAATATAGTAAAACATATACTAATTATATAATGAGTACATAAAACCAATTAGCAGATACCAATCCCACATACCAGAAAATCAAACAGGCATTAATAAAAGTCATTAAAGCAGGCATCTATTATAAAAAGCTAAAGGATGGCAAATTCATGCAAAATTATAAAGAAAGGATAAAAAAATTACGCCAGGCAGAAGAACCACAAGAATATGTATTAAAATTAGCTATAACAATATTTCCCAATAAGGATAAATATGATAAAATTATAGGTAATTATAAATCATGGTATGGACAAAATCCAAAGATTCTTAATTCAATCATAGAATTATACAAGCTATATTATAAATTAGCTAAGGATTATTTTATTACAGAAGACAAAGTTGATGAAGAAGCAAAAGATTTTCTTAATTCGTGAGCACCTACTGGGGAGGCAATTCTGTATCATAAGAAATAATCATCAATTCTTCTCAAACAAAAGTTCTTTCAGAACGCTTGAGAATATAATCATCATTATCAATTAGTCCAAAAGGAACTTCTTTCAGCCAATATAAGACTGGCTGATTTTTTTGTACCATAAATTGACAGATATGATAAATATGAGATGACTAATTCAAATCACTAGTACGACGTCTTCTACCCTTCAAATCACTAGGATAAAGTAAATTATGAACAAGAACATTATTAGAAAGCTTCTCTTCATCAAAACCTATTGGACCATTATGAGAATAAGAAGGCTTAGCAAAGACCTCTTCTTTTTTAATAGTCTCAGCCAGTGAAATACCAAGCTGATGTGTGATAGAATTATTAATGTCCTCAATAACTAAAGACAAATTCTTTACCCAAGCCCTAGATCGATTATTTAAATGTAAAGTCAAGAGATCAGAAGCATCTTGAAAAGGAAATAGTTTTTCAACTAAGGTGCGATTATACTTTTCAACAATACTCATAGTAGGCTTAGACTTGGCCTTCTGAATTTTCACACCATGTTTTCTCATTAATTTTTTACAATCACCTTTAAACTCTGAACCCTTATCAGTTAAAAAAACTTTTGGTCAGATAAGAAGGTATTTAGGATCCTTATAGATTTTCTCAAGTGCACGAGCAATAGTAGCAGAAGTTAAGATCTCTTGTTTATCCTTGATACTATATGCACCAATAGGAACAGAAACTTTATATCTTGAAGTCACATTCACTACATTAAAACAAAAAAGATAAGTAATTCATCCTACTTTATCATAAGGCATATAGAGCATATCAGCTTGATGTACTTCATTGGAAGTAGTAACAGAATAAAAACTTGCACGTAATATATATTTAGGATGAGGCTTATATATCTGATGTACAGCCTGTTTCTCAAGCCAGTCTCTCACTTCGTCTAAACTAAAATTATATCCAGCTTTAAGAGAAGCCATGTAATTTTTTAGCATTTCGATGATAACCAATAGGCTAATAATAAATCTTTTTCAAAGCAATAGAAACATCAAGATTTCAAGCTTCACCAGAATCTATAGAAATAATAGGTAACAATGGGAATTAAGCAGACATATCTCGAACAGCTAAATAGCAACTTTGATTTAAGGATAAAGTTAGTACAAAAGAAAATCCACAAACTTGGTAAGAAAATTAATACTTATAAACAGTATATTTCTTACCTTGAAACGAATCTTAAAACCCGTGATGTTAAAGTTGTTCAGTTAAAGGAAGAATGTAAGGCTATTAAACATGAGCTTAAAAAATGTCAGGATCATCTAGAGTTAAAAGAGGAGATATTAGTAGTTTAAGACAAACAAATTATCACTAGTCGAACGATGTTAAATAGAGGACCAATCGATAGAATCTGGGTCACTGGATTCAACCTGATTGATCCTCTATTGTTTTTTATTTACTAAATTTTAAAAACCCAATTGCTGCAAAAAAATGATGCAAAAGGAGGATACTAAAGTTTCAATCAAGGTGTTCAAATAGGTTACAATCAAGTATATCATATTAGTTACCAATAGAATATTTTCTATTGTCTACTATTGGCATACCGATTATCGCTATTTTCAAAATGGTGCGATTTTCGATCACATGACAACGTGTTACAAATTACGCGAATTTTGCATTTTTTTGCGAACTCTTTTTAAAATTTATAACAAACGTTGCAAATTCTTTTTACAAATATATACTATGGGTCTTACAGTTATTATATTCTGAGTTTCATAGTACTAAAGTAGTTCTTTACCTTGGAATTCTCAAAAATATTACCTCTAATAAAACAAATTCCCGCGAATTTTTGCGAATTTTCGCGAATTTTTTTAGTTTCTCTTTTTTTTTATTACAAAATACGCTTTGGTTGTTGAAAATTAACAATATTATAATTTCTTAAAGCAATATTAGATTAAGGATGGGAAAAAGTCTAAGTGAAGATTTGAGATGGCGAATTATTTATTGTCAAGCTGAGGGTTTAACGCAAAATGAAATTGCTAAAAGAATGTATGTTAGCGAGTCAACTGTTTATAAAGTCTGTAGAATTTTTAAAAAATGGGGATGTGTAAAAGATCCATTTGTTGATAAAGTGGGAAGGAAAAAAATATTATCAAAACAAGATATGCAGGTAATAATTATTTTGATGTAATAACTATATATTATTTTTATCTAACAGAGTTTATAATTTATAGGTATTGGAAAGCTTGGTTAAAGACAAAGTAGATTGGTACCTTGATGAATTGGTACACGAGATGGAGCAGAGAATAGGAAAACTGGTTTCTATTCCAACATTATGGCGTTTTCTTAAATTTTGTGGTATAACTAGAAAGAAAATACAAAAAGCATCAAAAAAAAGAAGTGATATATTGCGAGGTGTTTATTTATATAATATTGGAATGAATTATACTGCTGAACAACTAATTTTTATTGACGAATCTGCGAAGGATGAGAGGACATTTACCAGATTATATGGCTATTCTTCTATCAACACTAGAGCAAAAAAAAGTGTTGTTTTTGTTAGGGGAAAACGTTATACTATTTTACCTGCCCTATCTTTAGAAGGTTTCATTGCTGTTGATATTATGGAAGGGAGTTGTGATAAAGAGAGATTTAAAACTTTTGTTTTAACACAATTGGTAAATAATTTATATTTATATCATTATTTAGAATTTTTTATTAACAATATTCATTTGTTTTCAATAAGATACCTCAAATGAATCCATATCCGGCTAAATATAATGTATTAGTTATGGATAATGCACGTATACATCATGATGATGATTTAGTTACAGCAGTAGAAGACATTGGTGGGAAAATACTTTATTTACCGCCCTATTCACCAGATTTAAATCCCATTAAAACAGCTTTTTCAGCGTTAAAATCTTGGTTAAAAAGATACAGAGATTTTGCAAATTATTTTGACCCAATATATTTAATTTTAGTTGCATTAGCTCAAACTACACCAGATATAGCAAAAAAATATTTTGAAGAATCAGTTTATTTATAAATAAAATAAAATTTTGAAATTTATTTTCATTTATAATGTGTATATTTATTTGTAATACCATTAACTTTTATTGAATTATTATACTAATAAAATGAAATATACAAAAATATATACAAAAAATGTAAAATATGTACTGAAATTACTCATATTTTTTTGCCTCATCACGCAATATTTGTCTACGTCCAATAATTGTTACACCCATTGAAATATATTCAGATTCTGATAATCTTGTAAGTTGATTAACAAGAATTTCCTGTTCTTCAAAAACAGATAAATAGCATGTAAATTTTCCATCTCCATATTCTTGATCTAGGTTTTTCAAAAAATCTTCCATACTTGGTATAGTTTTTTTTGTTAAATTGTGATCTAATGATGTTTGTGAAGAAATTGATAAATTTTGATCTGATAATTGTGAGATAATTGAAGATCTTCTTGAATCATAATCAGAATGATAATATGGATATGATGAATAATACATTTGTTGAGGATAATAAGAATGGTAGGGATATTGAGAATATGTTATCATTTGAGAATTATTAATGAAATCATCAGTAACATTAGAAGAATTTCTTTTAGTTACTTTTACTGAATGCATCATACTAAACATAGCATGATTAGGAGGAATATCTAAATCTGTATTTTTATTTACCTATAATAAAAATAAAATAAATTTAATAATATTATAAAATTTAAAACTTGTAATATATTTGTAAATACATACAATTTCTTTAGCCCATAAACTAATTGCAAAATTAGTTAAAGGTAAATGACAGTCCTCTTTAATAAAACAGTGTTTGTGATTTTGAATATCACAAATATACTTATCATTTAATTTTATTACAAAAGAACCAATCAATACTTCATTTTCATCCAAATCTGCTTCTTTAGGTGTACGCTTCTTTGCACGTTTTTTTGATGGCGGTTGTGATTTGGACTTAATATTTTGGGTATCATTATCTGATCCTTCATCAGATTCCTGTTCTGAAATTTCATCACTCTATAATTTTATTAGATATATAATAGTTTTGTAAATAATTTTCAAAAATAATAAATACCTAACGTGATTGTTTCCTAGATGCTTCTTTAAGTGTAACAACAACTACTACTTTTTTATTTCCTGTTGTCATACTTTGATAATCTTTTAAAAATTCATCAAACGCTTCTTTGTTACCTAAAAGTGTTCCAGCTCCACTCTCTGAATATAATTTGTATGCTAAAGTATATTCATTTTTATATATTAATCCAACTTGTTCACAGATAAATGACTCAAGTTTATCCCTAAAATCAATAAAGGTTGGATATTCTAAATTAAAGCTAATTATTATAGCAGGCAATGTTTGTTTGTTTTGTTTGATAGACATGCATAATTTGAATTCTATTTGCGGTGGTATAGATGGTGTAGATGGTTGAAAAGAAGTATCATCAGTTGGTGAAGAAGGAATGATAATAAATTTTTTATCTTTATCAGCCGCTTTAATATCTCTGTTAATTTGACTGTTGCATGCCGAACAAAGTATACAATTACATGGCTGTTCCATATTCAACTTATATCCATATTTTTGATTGCTAAATGATAAAGCAATTTTTATTTTTTCATGTATTTTATCTGGTTTGTAAGCTAAGTTTCTAAAATATGGAACTTTTTCAATACGATTTTTTTTGGTTGGTTTGACTGTTTTGTTACAATCACAATTATTTGATGTCAAATCTATACCACAATACATGCATATTTGACATATAAAACACACTCCAATTTGGTAGTTTCTTGGTGGAATAGAAGACATTCTTATATACACTTTATACGCGAAATAGATTTTTTACGCGTCAAAAAACTCAAAAAAATTTGATTTTTATTTTAAAATCTTACTGGACAGATCACAATGTTACACAGATTTTGGAATTCGAATTCTTTTTTTTGTTGACAACTCCTCAAATTTGAAAATCGCACCATTTTGAAAACGGCGATAATAACTTTTGACATAACTAAATAACAATAAAGATTACTATTTTGAGTGTATTTTTGATATCCAATATTAAATTAATTATAAAATTTATACAAATCAGTCTATTTTTATTGATGAAAATTAACCCTATTATTTTTATTACTAATTACATATATAACGTGAAAATATTATAAAAATTACAAGTTTCTATATACAGTACTAGAAAAAAATTTGTTATATACTCCTTACATAGTGCCAAAACTGTCAAAACTGTTTCAGCATTCAGCTTAGTTTTGACACTAGTATTGTATTATAGTTTCAGCATAGTATCAGCTTTTAATACCCAAAGACTAAGAGCCTGGCAATCTAAAATAAAACAATAAGAAACGTTACATTTCTTTAATAATAAAAGAATTCTCTCCTCCCTATTCCCCATTCCCATTTCCATTTCCATTCTCCATTCCTTACATTCCAAGTCCAGATTCGTCTAAGGAGTCTAACAACATAAAAAAATAAAGAAAAAAATGTTAGTATATTTCTTTAATATTAAAAGAATTCCTCATCTTCTCTATTCCTTACATTCTAAGTCCAGATTCGTCTAAATAGTTTGACAGCCTATAAAAAGAAAAGAAGAAATGTTAGAAACATTTCTATTAACAATAAAGTAAAACCTTTCCCCATTTACCTCAGTTCCAAAGTCTGGTTTGTAGTATTCATCTGGCAACCTACAAAAAAAAAGAAGAAACATTAACATTTCTATTAACAATGAAGCAGAATTTCTCTCCCCCTCATTTACTTCAATTCCAAAAGTCCAGTTTGTATTATTCGTCTGGCAACCTATAAAAAAGAAGAAGAAACATTAACGTTTCTATTAACAACAAAACAGAACCCCTCTATTTACCTCAATTCCAAAAGTCCAATTCATATTATTCGTTTGGTAACCTACAAAAAAGAGAAGAAATATTAATGTTTTTATTAACAATGAAACAGAACTTCTCTTTCCCTCATTTACCTCAATTCCAAAAGTCCAGTTCATATTATTCGTTTGGCAACCTACAAAAAGAAAAAAATAATATTTTTTTAAAAAAAATAACCTGAATAAATAATTTTTTTTTAAAAAAAAAAACTGAATAAATTTTTGTTTTTTTTAAAAAGTGAAAATCAGTTTTAAATAACCAAAAATAAGAAAATATTTTTTTAAAAAAAAACGGAAAGTCAAAATTCAAAAACTAACTATTTTTTTATTTTATGAGTTCTAATCTTTTTTTTACGTAAAAGTAAAAAAAAATTTTTTTTTAAAAAAAAAAAAAATAAAAAAAAGATTATTGATAATCAGTAAATTGGCAATATCAAAATTGATTGAACTAATTAGAAATCTCAGAAATCTCTATGTATATCATATGATATACTATACTGAAATATCGAAATAGTTTTAACAGGCAACTTAAAGCTATTTTTCCTAAAAAAAAATAAGAAAAAAAAAAAAAATTTAATATAACGTTTTTTTAAATAAATTAAAGTCAATAAGTTTTGATAATTGAACTTATCTATTGGGATTCTGGTATCCAACTTCAGAATTATTTTCCCTAAAAAATAAAAAAAAAAAATGGTATAATATTTTTTTTTAAATAAATTAAAGTCAAAAAGTTTTGATAATCGAAACTTAACTACCTGGATTCTGTATATCCAGCTTCATAGCCATTTTCCCATTAATAAAAAGATTATATACCATTTTATTTTTAAATTATGAAAACATGCCTGTATATCTGGATTAATTCTGACTGGTTTCCTATAAATAAAAGAGAGAGGGAAAAGAGAAGAGCGATGAAAGAGAAGTAGAAGGGTAAAGGATGAAGGATGGATAAGGGGAATAAAGGAAAGTAAAGGGACAAAGTGAATGAAAAAGAAAGAGAAGAAAGTATAAATAGTTTAAAAAAGTCAAAAAAAAGTTTGATCGATTATCAAGATTATATCACGTGATTTAAAATTAAGACTGATTTTAACTTTTACCAGAAAAACCAATTATTAACTATAATGAATTAATATAAAATATATAACTTAAAAATAGTACACTATTTGGCCTCAATTAGTATAAAATATATAACTATTTGTCCTAATTTAGGTTAAGTGTATTTAAGTCAATCGCAAATTTAATAACAGCTAGCTACTTTTATTTAACCAAAATATGGTTAGCAATTGAGTAATTATTAATTGATACCCAATTTTAACATTTGTTTTAAAAGTGAGCAATCAGTAAATTTAAATTAAAAAATAGTTATCAATCGGGTAATAACATGATTGATACCTGATTGAAATATGAACAAATTTCTAACTATTGAATGAATTAGGAGACCAATAAAAAAAAAGTTACCAATCAGATAGATACCTGATTAGTTAGCATTTTACCTGTGTATCCTACTGGAACATACAGTAGAAAAGCTCAAATCTCATATACAAAAATTATCTAAAACTAGTCTAAAGAAGAATAAGAAAATATGGCCATACCTGATATTTTAATAAATAATACAACAGCACTAGATCAGGTAGAAGCATATATTGATGGGGATACTTCATTTAACTCAAAAAATACATTAAATGGCATATGAATCTCATTAATAACTACACGTGAACTTATGCAAAGATATACTCAAAATAATATACCATATATTACAGGCCACAATACCCCTCCTATATATAGTACCTCTCTCAAAAAATTTGCTAGAATTTTAAAGTACTCGGGTACTTTACATAGAGAATTTCAATTTAAAGCTTAAAATTTTGTAAAATACTCAGGATATAATACTAGGTTTATATATAATGTATATTCCAGATATATAAAAACGCTAGAACAATCAGTTTTAGTTTTTTTTTGCATTTTTATATATATAAAAATGCTGAAACAATCAGTTTCAGCATTTTTTTTTACTTTACATATAAAAAACTCTAGAACAGTCAGTTTTAGCATTTTTTTTTTGTGTTTTTATATACAGTCAGACTTCTATACAATCACACCCTATATAGTCACACTTCTACATAAGAATCCAATTTTGTGAAACTGACTTTTACTTAGTTAATTTATCTCTTTATAATCACAATTCAGTTATAATCACTATCACCACATGATCCGTAACATATATATTATTTTTACTAGTAATTAAACCTCTGTATAGTCACTATAATTTCAGTCAGATCAAAATTTCAGCCAGAATTAAACAAATTTCCTTTTTTAGAATGTAGATTATAAGAAATTTTCAAAATTATTCATGGCTATCATCCAAAAATATGCAATTCATATGATTTATAATTTTATAATTTATAATTTAGGCCAAAATTAAGATAATTTTAATAATTTTTATTTCTGATTTTTAATAAAAAAAATTATATACTATATATACAATCACACCTCTATACAATCACCAGTTAAGGGTGTAACCAACTTGATGATTATATGGAGGGCTGACTGTATATAAAAATGCTGGAACAATCAGTTTCAGCATTTTTTATTACTTTACATATAAAAATGCCAGAACAGTCAGATTCAGCATTTCACCAATCTAATTAAACCTAGGTATTATACATGATATGTACTCTGGGTATTTTAAAAATTCTGTACCGCCTTATGTATAGTATCCACCCATGTATAGTACCCCCAAGTACAGGCTAAAACCCCCAAAATTTGCAAGATACCTGGAGTACTGTGGCCTGTAATATACGGTAAATATACTAAATCTACTTAATACAGCTCATAAACGGATCAATAATTTTATGAATGAAGTAGCAAATCTTAGAAATGAATTACTTCAATCAAGACGAGATGAACAGATGTTAACCAATGCATAGAGGGATGAAAGGCAGGCTCGTCAAAATGCAAATACTGAAATTGATAATCTTAGAGATATGGTATGTGAAAATATTTTTGAAAAGTATTGATAAAAGAGAAGATATACCGCATGTTTCCAATAAGCCCAAAATTTAAAAAGATATTATAGGCAATCTCAAGCTGATATTTGGTTGCTAGAATATAATCGAGACCAGTTAAATGACTGATATCTAAAATGGAAAGCTAAGGAATTAAATTCGTGATAAATTATCTTGAATTTATAAAACAATCCAAATTAGCAAACATGGCAGATGCTAGACGTGAACCATTATATGATATAATAGGACCTATTTTTGCTAAACATGATCAATATACTGAACAAGAACCTCCTGATGAATACTTAGATAAAGCCTGGAACTCTATATTACATTTGTATGAAAGTATGACAACGCTTGAAAATGCTAATATAGGAGACTTTAATAATGTAATTAAATGTGGACTTTTAAAAATCAAATTAGGAGGAAAGTATATTCCAGTTCCAGTTAACGATTCCTATACTGCTGGTAATCCTGCTATTAATTCACCAGCTACTTTACGAACATGAATAAATGCAAAATATCAACGTGAAAACATAGGCACCCAACAGTCAGCAATTCAAAAATTATCCTAAGAAAGATTTTTATCAACAGATAGTCCTAATATATATGAAAAAAGAATTCAGCCATTATTATTAAGTGTGGCAAATAATGACGTAATAGCCCTATTATTTTTAAAATACCACTTAACATGTGATTTCTATACATGGATAAAGATTGCTAATCCAGATGGTATAGATGCACCTAAAGAATATATGACTAGAACGTAATTCAGCCATAAGTTCATAAGTATCTTTTCAACAATTAGCTACTCCTCAAAAGACTGTATATAATATACCACAAAAAGATGATTTTAAAATTCAGTTAGCAAGAGATTTGGCTTATACAGAAATAAGAATAGATGACGCCACATTAGAAAATTTTATTTATGAAGAACATAAAAAGAGGTTAGTAGATTAAACAGCATATATTAGAAAGAGTCCTTTTACACCCAAAAGTGCCTATGTAACAACAAAGAAAATTGTTAGATAAATAATACAAAAAGCTAAGCAAACCTGGAATTACTCAGCATGTGGAAAGGCTGGTCATACAAAGGTTAATTGCTCTAGACTAAAGTGTGTTAAGAAGGTTAATCATGTATACCAAGATGAGGAAGAAAATCCTGAAGACTCTGAAGAATACATATTCATTAGTAAGTTTTTTGGGATCAAAATCCTTAGAGAATCCTAAAATCTGTAACATAAGGAGGATTCTTTGAAAATCTTCTCCACCGCTGGGGATTCCTTATTAAGAAAAAATTTAAGGAATCTCTAAGAATCAGAAGGAATCCTTAAGGATATTTGTTTTTATTTATTTATTTATTTATTTATTTATTTATTTATAATAGATTCATTTATTTATTTTTGCCTATTTATTTTATATTAATATATTTATTAGTTTGTATTAATTTATTTTATATATTAATTATTACATATTTTATCAAAATTAACAATTTTGTGCTTTGATCACGTTATTTTTTGTAAAAATAAAAAATAACTAAAATTAACAATTAAATTTCTGGTTAAGAGTTCAGTGTATCATGTTAGTTAACTTCAGTTTTTTCATCCAATTCTTCCCATAATCTAAAGAACCATCTAAAAAAAGAAGAAAAAATAAATTATCAGCAAGTGTTTTGTTTAAAAAAAAATTTCTATTCCCTCACTAAAATCTGCGTCCAAGAGGAGTTTAAAATACGAATTTCTGTCTTCAAAGGTCCAAAAAACTGATGATCTAAAAAAGAGTAGCAATGAAATGTTAATATCATTTTACTAAAAATAAAACTAAAAAAAAAGACTTCCTTATTGAAGTTAATATATATTCAGAAGAGACTGATTCCATCTTACATGTCTAAAAAAAGAAATAAAACAAACATTTAGTGTAGATGTTCATTAAAATAAAAAAAATAAAATAATTTTTTTTATTTGCCGATCATCTGTATTTAAGAAAACTTGAAAAAATAGCCTAAAAAGAAAGAAAATAAATAGTTAGTGATATTTATTGAAAATAAATAAAGCCTCAAAATTCTTAAACTTACCAGTTTAAAAGTTGCTTTAACTGGTCCTGTGGACTTCTAATTCTTTTAATGTCTGTTCCATTTCTTCATGTAAATTGTCTAAAGGCTTCAGTAGTAGAAAATAGAAATTCTAATGCCTAAAAGACCTGTCCACAGAAAAAATAAATAAAAATATCAAAACGCAAGTAATACGTTTGTTAAAAAATAAATTTTTAAAAAATAATAAAAACGGTAGTAACTTAGTACTATAATGTTTCTTTAAAAAATAAATTTAAAACTACTGAAGTGCTACGTATCAAAAGATTTGACTATCTAGAAAAAAAATAAGAAACAATAGAAACGTTAGTAAACAGTTTCGTTAAATAATAAATTTTTAAAAAAAATCAGATTTTTCCTACCAAAATTCTACACATTGAAAGACTGTTAAAAATAAATTCATTTTACATATCGATAGATCTGGCCATCTAGAAAAAAAAATAAAATAATAATAGGAACGTTAGTAAACATTTTCGTTAAAATTAAAAAAAATTTAAAAAAAGAAAATATTTCAGATTTCACCTACCGAAATTCTACATGTTGAAAGACTGCTAGAAAAAACAAATAATAATAGAAATGTTAGTAAACTGTTTCGTTAAAAATAAATAAAAAAAAATTTCTTCCCTTACCAAAATCTACGTTCAAGCTTATGGGAAAAACAAGAGGAAAGGGATAAGAGAGGAAAAAGGATCAGGGGATGGAAAGGAAAAGGAAGAGAGAGAGGAAAAAGGAAAGGAAGAGGGAAAGGGAAAGGGAAAGGAAGAGGGAGAGAGAAAGAGAAAGGCAAAGGGAAAAGAAGAAAGGAAAAGAGAAAAAAAATAGAAATAAAATGAAACTGGAAAATGAAAAAAGTTTAAAAAATCATTTAGTCAATTTTTTTTTAATTGCAGTTGTAGCTAATTGCTGGCAATAAAGTAATCATGTAATACACGTAAATAAAAAGAAATCATAATTAATCTATATAAAAAATCCTTGGAGATAATAATTTTAAAGATCCTTAGAGAATCTATTAAACTATAGAATCCTTTAAGATCTTTAAATTTGCTTAAAGAATCCTTAAAAATCCTAAAAATTTAAAGATCTTCAAAGATTCTTTGGCAATTTTAGGATTCTTTAAGGATCCTAATAGTAAAAAACTTACTGATGTTGGAAGAAGAAGATTTTGAAGAAGAAATTAAAAATAATAATGAAAATGATGATGATATTGATAACGAACCACAAAATTGCTATGCTTTAAAAAGGTAGTGCGAAGTGAAGTACCTATAAAAAAGTCCACTACTTTCAAGTCTTGTAGTAGCAATATAGCCATAGTTACAGATCTAATATATCAAATAGCTTTAAAATCTTCAATAGCATCATTAGACCCTCATTGTCCTAGAGAGATTCTTATAGAAATTTCTAAAATAAAAGACCATTACTTGAATACAAGTATGCCAAATAATACGGTTAAAAGAAGAAAATTAGCATAGGAAAATGTTACAAAAAAATTTCAAGATGTCCTATTTCCACTAATACAAGCCACAAATATTGAACAGAAGCTTCTTTTACAAATTCCAGAAAATAGTCCTAAATGTCTCCAGCCCAAATGAAG